>CM076572.1:496151033-496751033 GCA_034641835.2 Pinus albicaulis
TAAAGAAAGAACAAAGAGGCGTAATTGTACAATTATGCTCACTAGAAGTTCCGACATCAAAATCATCTATTTCTGCAGATCTCCAACAAGTCTTGGACAATCATTCCAAGGTGTTTGAAACTCCCAAAGGACTCCCACCTATTCGTGATCATGATCACGCTATTCATTTGATTCCAGGAAGTGTTCCTCCAACCATCAGGCCTTATAGATATCCTTACTTCCAAAAAAGCGAAATTGAACGTATGATTGCAGAAATGTTAGAGGCGGGTATAATTCAACCCAGTCAAAGTTCTTTCTCTGCTCCTGTAGTATTGGTACACAAGAAGGATGGATCATGGCGAATGTGTCCGGATTATAGGGAGCCCAATAAGCTCACCATTAAAGACAAATTTCCCATTCCTGTGATTGATGAATTATTGGATGAATTACATGGAGCAATTTATTTTACAAAGTTGGATCTTCGTTCAGGATATCATCAAATTAGAATGAAGACTGAAGATATTCCAAAAACAGCATTTCGAACTCATGAGGGTCATTATGAATTTTTGGTCATGCCTTTGGCCTTACCAATGCACCTTCTACATTTCAAGGGTTGATGAATTCCATTTTCAAACCCTTCCTTAGAAAATTTGTGCTAGTATTTTTTGATGAAATACTAATCTACAACAGGTCTTGGAAGGATCATGTTGAACATGTTGACAGGGTGCTCAAACTATTGCAGGAGAAACAATTATATGCAAAAACATCCAAATGTTTCTTTGGAGTACAAGAGGTGGAATATCTGGGTCATATTATATCTCACGAGGGTGTTAAAGTAGACCCTAACAAAATTAAAGCCATTAAGGAATGGAAAGTCCCCACAACCATAAAGAAGTTGCGAGGATTTCTCGGGTTAACAGGGTATTATTTCAAGTTTGTTAAGAATTATGGGAGAATAGCAGCACCTCTAACAACATTATTGAAGAAAGATACATTTTCATGGACTCCTGAAGCAACTAAGGCCTTCGAACGTCTTAAAGAGGCAATGTGCCTAGCACCGGTCTTAGCTACACCAGACTTCACAAAAACCTTTATTGTGGAATGTGATGCCTCAGGAAATGGAATTGGTGCAGTTTTAATGGAGGAAGGAAGACCCATTACTTTTGAAAGTCGTCCAATCAAAGGAAAGTATTTACAGAAACCTATTTATGAGAAGGAAATGCTAGCAATACTACATGCACTAAAGAAATGGCGAACTTACCTAATGGGAAGACACTTCAAGGTAAAAACTGATCATGATAGTCTTAAACACTTTTTGGAACAAAGACTATCGTCAGAAGAACAGCAAAAATGGGTCACAAAGATGTTGGGTTATGACTTTGAAATAATCTACAAAAAAGGAAAGCCGAATGTTGTTGCAGATGCACTCTCAAGAAAGAATGAAGAGGTGGAAGCATTGCTTTGTGCCATTTCTATTATCCAACCAGATTGGATAACCCAAGCAAGAGATGAATGGAAGATGGACAAAGATGTATGGACACTCATTCAAAAGTTGCAGCAAGATCCTAGTACATCTGATACATTTACTTGGAAAAATGATTCCTTATGGTACAAAGATCGCTTATATCTTTGTAAGAATTCCCAACTAAAACAAAAGATTCTTCTGGAATTGCACACTTCTCCTTTAGGAGGACACTCAGGATTTTTAAAAACTTACCACAGGGTGAAGAAAGAATTTTTTTGGGATGGCCTTAAATCCGATATTCGAAAGTTTGTGGCGGAATGTTTGGTTTGCCAGCAGAATAAAGTGGAAACAATTAAGACCCCAGGACTTCTACAACCTTTATCCATTCCAGGTCAACGTTGGGAGGAGATTTCAATGGATTTTATCACAGGTTTACCTAAGTCCGAAGGAAAGAGTGTCATCATGGTGGTAGTTGATAGACTTACCAAGTATGCACACTTTTGCGCATTATCTCATCCATTTAAAGCAAGTACAGTTGCTACTACATTTATGGACAGAATTCAAAAGCTACATGGAAGCCCAAGGGTTATTGTGAGCGACAGAGATCCCATTTTTACCGGAAATTTTTGGACGGAGTTATTTTCTTGTTTGGGTACTCAATTAGCTCATAGCTCATCTTATCATCCTCAATCTGATGGTCAAACTGAGATAGTAAATAAATGTTTGGAAGGATATCTTCGTTGTTTTGTATCCGATAAACAAACACAATGGGTCAAGTGGTTACCTCTTGCTGAATGGTGGTATAACACTTCCTTCCATACTGCAGCAAAAATGACCCCATTTATGGCACTTTATGGATATCATCCACCATCCATCACATCATCTTTAAGGGAAAATTCGAAGGTTCAAGCAGTGGAAGATCACATCGAGCATCAGCAAGAAGTTCTCCAACTCTTAAAGGATAACCTGAATTTGGCACAAAATCGAATGAAACAACAGGCAGATCAACATCGTAGCGAGAGAAGTTTTGATGTAGGAGATTGGGTATTTTTACGGCTACAACCATACAAACAAATGTCCCTCAAGCAAGAAAAGAAGGATAATAAATTATTGCCAAAGTACTATGGTCCTTACAAGGTGTTGCAAAAGATTGGTACTATGGCATACAAATTGGAGCTTCCTGCTTCTTTGCGAGTACATCCAGTTTTCCATGTTTCGTGCTTAAAGAAGGTTATAGGTGAAAATCTTCCAGTTCAAACAGTATTGCCAGAACTTGATGGGGAAGGGAAGATCATATTGGAACCTGAAGCAGTCATAGAAAAAAGAACTCGACAACTACGGAATCGATCAATTTCAGAGTATCTCATCAAGTGGACGAACTTACCCACTGAAGATTCTACATGGGAGGATGAGAATTTTATACAGAAGCACCCGGAGCTACTCAAGTGTTGAGGACAACACTTTTTTTGAAGGAGAGGGGCATGTTAGGTCCCTATATCACTACTATAGCCCCTTATTATTGTTAGTGTAAACCCCTTATTGTTATTATTGTACCCTTGTAACCCCCATTTTGTTATTATTGTGCCCTTAAATTATTATTGTTAGGTCGGCTAGGATTACATTGTAGCCCACTAGGATTACATTATGGCCCCATGGACTCCTATATATAGAAAGGAGGTTTTGTGAATTGTATCATCCAAGAATTGCTCATTCATGTAATGTATTGGAGGTTGCCCCCTCGAAGTGGCTTATTTCTAAGGCGTGGATATCTCTTTTCTTCTCTTTCTGGAGTTGGTTACACAACAAATTTGAAAAATATCTATCATAGGATTGAGTTGACATGGCTGCGAAATCCTCGATCTGACCTATCCCTTGAATACTTTGTTTGAAATTACTGGCTGCAATCTTCTCGTTGAATATGTTAAGGATTGCATAATCTGATATTGATGAAAAGGTTTGATCAGAAAATTCCAATAATTTTCTTGATCAAACTTATGTACCTTTTTAATTACTTGATCCTGCATTTTTGCCTTTTGTATCCACTATTTTTCTAGCTGTTTTACTTCTGAGAACACTTCAGACATGTACGCTTTGATAATTTTTTCTTTCACCAGCTGTTCACATACAGATTCAATAATTTTCGTTGATAATTTTAATGTTTTCGATGCTGCTTTCTATGCCTGCTTGATTTGTGCTTCCCAATCTTTGAATATGATATCCTTATGAAACTTATCTATGTGACGTAGATCAACTTCCTTTCTTGAGTCTGATGCTTGCCATTGAATGTGTTCGTTGATTTTATTCTCGAGCCTTTCACATTCAAGTTTCTGGATAGCTACTTGTTGGATCAGTATTTTATTTGAATCACAGTAAGAGTCAATAATAGAAGCTTGATGGAAAAATACTTCATATTGTTTCTTTAACTTAGCCTTTATATCCAATGATTCTTTTATAAATTTCTCTATTTATGGTTGGGCTCTGTAACCTGGTCATTTTTGCTTCCAGTTGTGCTTGTTTCTCATTGATTTCTACTTGATGCTGCAATTTAAGACTCTCAAAATATTTTTGAAATTCAACCATATTTGCTTTCATTTGTTCACTGGAGTTGGATTTTTCTTCATCTAAAAGCCTCTCTGGTTCTTGTATTCTATCTTCATTTTGCCTCAGCAACACTCTAACTTTTGTAGCTTTATCAACAATGGCAGTATTATATGCCCCTGCATACTGTGATAATTTAGTTAGATGTTTAGTAGGATCAGCTAAGGAATCCTTCCACAAAACGTCAACAGATTCATCTATGAGGTTTGAGATTGTTTCATCAGTTCTTCTCCTTTTATTTCTCTTGACTACAACATTATAAATATGATTGTAGAAGATTTCCAGTGAAGGGATTTCTTCAATTTTTAAAACTATTTGTTTTGTAGGGTAGGCCGGTATGATCTCTTGATCATGAGTCTCTGGAAATTGTTGTAGTGGATTAACAATTTCTACTATCTTCTGGGAATGTTCAGGTGTTTGAAAACTAGTTACTTGATCAGTATTGGGATTGGCTTTAGAAGTTTTTATTGCTTCAGAAAACTCATCTCATTCACTACTCAAATTCTTTGTTCGTGACTTTTCTGACTGATCAAGTGTGTCATGATTGTGCTAAACTTCTTAAGAAGTTGACTTTGTTCCATTATTTTATTTTTTCTCCTGCATCTCTATCTCTTGGATTACCTGATCAATTATCTTTTCTGGGCTATCCTTTCTGGATTCAGATTCATTTTCAGAATGATCTGAATTGTGAGGTTGAAGCTCTGATTGACCTGATTCATCCTTAGACATGTATTTTACTTCATTATCCAAGCTGATACCTGGAGTAGGTCCGTTGACATATTCAATAGTTAACAAGTTGAGAGGAACTCTCTCCAGTCTCTTATTTCTATATATTTGGAAGGCTTCCAAATCATCTTGGCTCAGTTTCTGGCTACAAACATAATTATATCTAAAAACTTTTCCATGCCTTGGAAGAGATCATCAAATCCATCTATTTCCTTTATAAAAGGATTCATTTTGAGCTCTGTGGTGTAATTTTTAATCACATCATTTGGATCGTACAACCTCTTTGGCATTACTTCCAAATTCAATAGATTAATTTTAGAAACCTCCTTGTAGGTATGGCCAATATTAAAAAGTGCAAAAGTGTCGCGTTGTACAAGGAAATTAGTCCAAAAGGCCTTCTTAGCATCTTTCAGCTATTTAGTGATACCATTAACAAGCTGGTAGGATATCTCTCATGCAAGCAACCTATCAGGAACATAATATGGTAGGACGTGCGGAGAAGCATAACTCCCAAATACTCTGACATATGTAAAATTCTCTTTTGCAAACCACCTTTCCACTGAAATAATATTTGTACTAGCCTCTTCAAAAACCCTAGGGGCTTTCTTATTGAATGTCATCTGGTGCATAGGCAACATGACTCCATGAATTTTTTTATAAAAATGTAGGTGGAAGTCTGAATCCCAAAGGGCTCTGTGGTAAATATGGATTGGGGTAGGGTCTTGGGTAGTCCATTTCCATCCCACGGTAGGAAAACTAGAAGAAAATCAGATTGCTTCAATGACATAGGCAGACATATAAAAGGGAGCTATTTCTCTAGATGAAATTCCTTTTATTCCTATATTATGTGATGTGTTTGGCTAAAATGTTAGATAGGATATTTTCCCAATTCAAAATTAAGGAATTGATGAATTTTTCATTCAATGGAACCCAATCTACTGAAAACCTAGTGGTATCAGGCTTTGCAAACAATCTACACAACATACCGAAAGCATAGGAATAAGGGGAAGGAATTTGGGCAATTGGGTACGTACCGAGTTTATCTCGCTTCAGCTTTCCCTGGTCTTCCTTCCATTCTTTGATTACCTTAATGAGGTCTGGATGCTTTGCTCTAAAGCTTTACAGAAAAGCCTTGCCATATTTTTGTTCCAGGGAGGGTAGATGGTACATTTCTTGTAAATATTCTGCCCTGAAAGACCCTATGTTTTCTCCCTTTGAATCCTTGAATTTTATGTCATATATACTTAAGTGATCAATTACCCACTTAACCGTGTCTTTGTAAGGGAGAATTTTTGTTCTAGCAACTACCTTATGGACGAACGAACATGCAACATCGAAGTAAGTTGTGTCTGAAGTAGATGTCGTGCCTGTTGTAGAGACTTTGGTTCTTACCCTTGGATTTTCATCTTCGAACAGTTTATACATTGCTTCCCATGATGAACTACCGCAATCCTTGTTGCAAGTGGTATCTAAAAATAAAGGAGCCATGTCTAAGTCTTTAGTAGGCAGCGCTTGAGAAATCTCTTTGCTCTTTTTACTCATTTTAATCTTCCTCGCTCTGTTAAATGATTTCCTGATTTCAAGTAAACAAATCAAACATTAAAAGTATAGAGAACAGAGAGACAAATCCGTCATTTAGATCAAACATGCACGAATAGATATAAATCTATTAAATACGATTTTAATCAGCAATAATCATTTCAAAATCAAATCTCTTACACCTTCACATGAAATATCTATCAATCAACTTTAAGCCGTTAGATCTCGAATCTCGGTTTGATATGACATAAGTCATTTCGCATGCTTGAGTAATTAAATGACATTATTTTGCATATCGCAATATATAACTTTTACTGTTTGTGATGTTTTCCCATAAATGTTGTGAAATGTGATCTACGCAAATCACACATGGTAATTCTTATGCGATAATGAATTTTTTTTTCGGTTAATTCAAGTGAAATGAAAATTGCGCATTCAAAAAATTCAAACGGCCGCTCTTAATACGACTTTAGAGATTTATATTTATTGCTTTGTTGGCTCATTGAGTCCACGCAATGTAATAAAGAAAGTATAACTATATTTGAATTTTTTTGCAAGTTTTAAACATAACTTCGGAAAAATATTTAACGCATTTCGTAGCCCACGTGACTTAGAGGATTGCAAGTATTTTAGGTTGTAAGCTATGCAGTTTGTGATGCGCTAAAGGAATAAAGCGAAAAACTTAAAAGAAAACTTTTATTTCCTAAGTTTTTTTTTTAAAGCTAAAAATGAATTTCCTATTTATTTCTAAAGGGTCCCCATTATCATGTAATATTCCTAATTAGCCCAAGCTAATAGGAATATACTATTTTGTTTTCATTTTCTTATTGAAAGAATAAATGTGTAAGGAGGACAATAAAAACTCCTAAGAATAATAAATAAATCAATGCCCAATTAGAACAAGGTTAAATCTAGGCTATTCTGATAAGACACCCTCAAGTGTTGAAGGGATTGAGCTGCTTGAATAGGTCAAACATGACCAAATCAACAACACATTCTAGATGCATTGAACCTCCTAGATGCATAGCACAGTTTTGGAGGGAGGTTACACATGTAAAAAGAGCTCAATCATTGAGGTGGTTTAGGGTTATGCAAGGCTTTCATCTTATAAAAGGGAGAGGAGGACAATAGGAGAAGGTTGTTGAAGATATTATTTCAGAAGAATTTGTTTGCTTAGATATTTCTCATTATCTGGTTGTTTAGCTGAGAATAGTGTTGTTTAGCACTTGGGTGTTCCTAATCGGGAATCCCACCTCCTTCCTTGAGAGGTCTTCTGGAGGAGTCTTGCATTTCTTGACCACTATCAGGCATTTGGCCAAGCTCTTCTTCCAACTACAATGCAGATCCTATTGAGGGTTTGGTTGTCCTTGTAAGCTACAGCAAGTGGAGGCTAAATTTGTTCAGATCTAAGCCATTCTAGTGCCTCTTTTCATTGGGAAAGCCTTCTATCCCCCTGGAAAGAGAGTATTGGATGAAAAGAGCTCATTTTCAGATCATGGCATCAGGCCACATCATGCTCTAGAGCCTACAGTGCATTCCATCTAAAATAATTGTGTTATTTGCAAGGAGAGAGTTGCAGGGTCTTTTGGCACTTCAAGGAGGACAGATCTCTGGTGTTAAGGAGTCTTCCTTACACTGTGGTGATCCATGGATTGGCCATCCAATTCATGTTTGTTTCAGATCTGATCTATTACTATTGTAATTACTGCAGAAATATCTGAATCATTCTGCAGCTCAGTTGTATTAGATCTCAAATCTACTCCATGTACTACAATTTTTGCTAAAAACCCCAAAGGGGATTTTTAAGAGGAGACTCTATAGTGTACAAATCTGATATATATCTATATTTTTGTACACAGATCTTCTCTATATGGAACCAAAACCATAGTCAAGCATATTAATTAAAATAAGGAAGAGTACAACCAGGCTTCGACATTGCGGTCTCCTCCAACAGGGTTCCAATGGAGCATGTCTCACAAAGCTCGTCGGGAATTCGGATGGGGCTCTCTCTACGGAATTCTTCTTGGCTCAACCTTCTCTATAGCGATTACTCAGCTATAGTATCTCTTCTCCAAGTTCAGCTTCTTGGCTATATGTTTAGCTATATTTTGTAAAGGGAGAAGGCTTGTTTATATAGAGGGAGAAGGAGAGGTCAGGATCCCTATAATCATGGAGGGGAGTCCTATCCTCTAATAATGTTCCATGGGAGTTAAAACCATTACCTAAAGGGAGAGATCTATGGCTTATAAAGTTTAACCATTTCCAATGAGTCATTCCTGAGGTGGTTAAAGGAAAATTCCGCCTCTAATTTGTTAAAAAACATTCCCCAAAAAGGCTGGTGCGGGCACAACAAAGAGACAGAGCGCCAGATGGCATGGCCTCTAGTGTACATCCTCCACATTGGCGTGAGGGGTGAACTTTCTACCCGCGCCAATGCCAAAACACAGATTTTTATGGGCTTTCTGAGGAAATTTTCAACAGGAGAAATGATGTCCTTATGCAGAAGGATGCAAAGAAGGTGTTTGCAGAGTATGGAACTGCTCATAGGTCACGAGAAAGACCCTCCAATATGCGGGGCAGGGGATTGCAGGGATGGTGAAAAAATGTTGTGTAACAGATGCCCCCTAAAGTATGATGTCTGAGAGAGGGATGGGTGAAATGCTTTATGAGAATGCATTCGACCAAAACACTTATGTCAAAAAACCTGCAAGTACAATTACAACTAATACATCTGATACATGACATGTGGCATGGACCCAACCATCCATAATAGAGTACATAAACAACGAGATCCAAGGTATGGACACAGCCATCCAGCAGTAGGGATCAAAAAATAGACTCAGGTATGGTCGCATCCATCCAATCAGAAGAGTCATATAATAAGTCATAGTAATCCACAAAGAACCCGCAGCCTGGATTTCATCAGAAAAAACCCAAGTTCTTGTGCTCCATCTCGACCTAAACAAAGTACAAATTCGAGTATGCGAATATGTGAGTTGAAGTCGAACATGCAATAAAATCGTTGGATTACCAGCCAATGATGAAAGTTGTTAATAAACACGAGAGAAACCACGAATAATGACAATGGCTCTCAAGGTACAAAAGGTACAATCCACGGAATGTGAACAGTGATATGATGTCGAACACCCACAGAGTCAGTCGATCGAAGGCCAATGATTTGGACCTTACATCGAATGCGAAGAACCTGCCATTGAGGCATGTAGGCTCCAAGGTACCTAAAGGGAGTCTCTAGATCAACTTCCTAGATAATGAGTTGGAGTCGATAGGAAGTGACCTTGATCGAAGGTGGGCCGTAATGTTTCCCACATCATCGACACGAGACAGAGGAATATTATTTTTTTGAATCAAGACCAACAGAGAATCAGAGGGAGGTTGACAACTTCAGAGGAAAAATTCTATTGAACATATCAGCGACACAACACTGGATTTGGTAGTATTTGACATTAAGGGATTTGAGGTCATGGTGACATGGAAAAGAGCAGATGAGCAGTCAAAACAGATTACCGAAACTCATGGAGGAAAACAAATAACAAAGTGAGATGTCCCCAACCCGACACGAATGTAGACAAGTGCCATGTTCAAGAGCGACATACTGCAAACACGACTATAATATTGGTTCCATATTTCCCCACCATTTCTGGCGAGTACCCCAATTATTTTTGAAAACAAGCTTGAAGGGGATAGCATATGCTTGTGATGTAAGATTTTCCTTCAGACAAATCTAACCTAGTACATTTTACGAGCCCTAGGAAGGAGGAACTCGAGTAACGTCATGACAACGGATTCCAATGTCATCAGGTTTTAATGAGTCTGACAAAGGGAGAACTCGGCATATTTTCATGTTTAGAGAGTTTGAAAATAAGGCGGAAAAGAAAACTCTAGTAGTCCCTTTTCGTAAATAGTCTCTCAGATCCGAAAAGGTAGAAAAAAATATCTGAAAGAACCTCTTAGTTGTGATCGGCTAAGGTATTCCTTTTTCATAAATAATCTATCCCAACCCGAAAAAGGGGTAAACATATACTGGGTAGATATTGTTTCGCAGCCAATTTAACGAGTTCAAAACGACAAGCGACTCGGCGATATTTTCAATTTTAGAGAGTTAGAAAAGAGCTAAAATTAGTGAATTTTTTGTGTTTTTACCGAGTCCAAAAAAGTATAAAATACAACTTGTTCCTTCGTCATAACCTTGTGTAAACTTGTCATTCCACAAAAAGACACGTCTAAAACGTATTTCTCGAAAATAATATGAAAATATATCGAAAAATATGTTTTAAAAACTATTTTAAGATTTTGAAAAGTTATAAATGACCATAAGTGGTAAATTTCATTTACTTTTCACTTTTACCTCTTTGCAGAGCAACAGTGACTTGTTTTCCTTGCGATCTTCTAGCGACGATTGTGAACAATCCAGTGCACCAATCCGGATTCTGTCAGTTTCAGGTAAGATCCGACACCATTTGCTATATTTTGAGCTATATTTCATTACCTTTAATTGTCATTTTGAATCCCTTAGGGGAGGATTTGTAAAATTTAGGGCATCGCGGTTGGCGCGGGTTTCAGGCACGGACCGCGCCAATCAACCCTTTTTTACACAGGGGTCGCGCCAACCGTGCAACTCAAAATCTGCTTTAATTTCAAGAAAATTCAACCATTTGATTAAAAATTTTAATGCCCAAGGGGACTTACACTGTTCATATGGAAAATGCATGTAGGTACCAAGCAGAAAAAGATGGTAGTTGAGCGAAAAGAGAGAGAACATAGTGAGGAGGATGAACAGGCCATGGAAAATGAACAATGTATGAATGCCCTAAAAAATTTTGGGCTCAAGAAGTTCTTCCTAACACCATGTCTCCGGGCTCAGCCCGAATTGCTTCAATATTTGATCAGCATTTGGGACGAAGATCAGGAAAAGTTCGTACTTCGGGATCATGAGCTTGAACTCGAAGTTTCTGATGTGTATTTCATCACTGGATTGTCGCGTAGGGGTGAAGTCCCTATCTTGACCAGTACCCTTCCTTCTAGGGAAAGCATGGGAATGGTAATTGACAGGGTGTGCCCAGGGGCACGAAAAGGAATAGGGAGTGGAAAAGTGGACATCCAAACCATCCCTGATTTGGCACTAAGAGTAGTGTTGCACACCATCATGCGGGTTGTGGGATCGTAGGCACCGCATGAGGCCACAAAGACACAACTACTTCTTGCCTCAGAGTGCATGAACTTGACTATATTCAATTGGGTTGAGGCTATGACTGTCAACATCAAATGGCAGCTCACTAAGTGCAAGAAGAAAAAACTAAAGCAGTTTGGGTATGGATTGATCCTTGTATCATTCTTCTTGGAATGATTACCCATATTCTAGCGTCAGGAGGTTATTGTCCTGATGCCACCACCCACATAGACACGGATGGCCCGATGGGCTGCACTGATGCCTAGAGTAGGGGATGGCCAACAGATGTCATGGAGGCAAGAGTTTTTTTATTGGCTCTGACGACAACTGATTGTCGTGGAAGACTAGCCCTATGCTGGCACAGACTTCACTGGAGATCCTGACCTTCCACTCCTGGAGGGGGAGGATTGGGACGAAGAGTTAGGTGAGACTCATTTTTTATTTTCATTAGTTTATAGTTTTTTGGTATATATGCATGTTCTGACAGTTAAATTTTATATGCAGATGTCGGCCCAGAGCGTCCTGCAAGCATGTCGCCGGTAGCAAGGCGGATTCCTCGCGATTTTGATCCTCATGGTGAGGGTGGCGAGGAGGAGCTAGTACAGAACCTGGAGGGGATCGCCTGTGGGGTCCTAGACTATGATCTCTTGGATGATGTGCCTCGAGCCTATCAGAGGCACACTGTAGGGGCGCTAAGTTGTATCCACCACTTGTTGAGGCGGTTGGTACAGGCGGTGACGTGCTATGATGAGCACCACGCCAATTAGGCACTTAGGCTTTATTTCCGCACATTTTTGAGAGACATGTTGTCTCACGATGTAACTGAAACAGACATATATTATTTTTTGGGTTTTATGATGCACACGTTGCAAAAAAAATGATATATATATATATATATATATATACATCTATTTAATACATGGGTCTATTTTACATATGATGATGTTTTTATAAATTGCGCAAATGTCTATCTAGCTCAATGTTAGCTATTGCATTTGTTAATGTATTTATTTGTCTTGGTATATGTTTATATGTAATGAAATCAAAATTTCTTTCAAGTAAACGAATACGCAAATAAAATCTCAAAAAGCATGGGTTTCGAACCGAATAATGATCGTTAAGTTGAAGAACAACAAGCTGCGAATCCAAATTCACAAGCAACGCGTGTATGCCGAGGTTAACTGCCTTAGTTAATAGTTCCAAAACAACACTATATTCAGCGACATTTTTTGTAGCTGGTCCTAAACAAATACCTTGTAAGTTAATCAACTCACCAACAAGATCATAGATTACCCAGGCTGCCGAAGATAAGTTCCTGGTACTGCGAGAAGCACCATCCACAAAACCAACATAAGGGGAAATAGAAATCTGCATAGCAAACAAGACCCAATAAGCATAAAAAAACTCACAAAGCACATCAAACCAAAGCATGCACAAAAATAAAATAAAAATCACCTATGTACACATATGATGCATGAATGACCCAAGCATAATACTTTTTGAGGTACAACCCATTTCTGGGCTGCGATAAAGGATAACCTTCATAATCAATAATCTCATAAGCCCCATTCCATAACACACATTTGACGATTTAGGGCCCATGCCACATGGGTTGGAATTTTCCTACCCCCAGCTTGTCATGAGCTTGGTCGTATAAGAGAACGAGATCGCCTTCGATAAAAGAACGAGGGGAAACTGTTTGGTAAAAATGAGCTTTCACTCACTTCTTCTATGTTTTGATGACCAAGGCAGCTAAGCGATGAGTTTCATCCAATCTCTCTAAATAGAGGAGACGTTCTTCCTCAGGGGAATTATTAGGCAGTAATTCCACAGCTAGTTTGAGTGAATGGATTTCACATTCAATCGGAAGAGTGGCTTCTAAACCGTATACCAACTAGAACGGGGTAAATCCGGTTGCATTCTTAATCGATGTTCAGTAAGCCCAAAGAGTTGAGAAAAACATGAGATGCTAGTTTGATTTATGGATCCCAATTTTTTGTTGAAGCATTGTGACAAGGACTTTTTTTACGGCTTCAACTTGGCCATTAGCTTGAGGATAATAAGGTGTTGAGATGTCGTGATGCAAACCCAACTTTGATGTCAGCTCTGCCATCATATAATCTCGAAAATGAGAGCCATGATCGGTAACGATGGCTTGAGGGACACCAAACCGAGAAATAATGTGATTGAATATGAATTGTGCCACTATCTTACCATCTGCAGCTAGTGTAGGCATTTCTTCAGCCCATTTCATAAAATAATCGACAACGACGATAATATAGGCATGCCCATCGGCTAAAAGAGGGTTACATGTCATAAAATCGATGCCCCATTTGGCAAAAGGACCAACAGTAATGACGGAGTGTAAAGGAATAGGTGGTGCACGCATCTTGCATTGATATATCTGGCAGGCATGGAATTTGCGTACTGCAACAATGTAATCTTTAAAAATGGACAGCCAGAAATAGCCAACACAAAGGATCTTCTGTGTGGTGGCATAACCAGACATGTGACCACTACAGGCGCCACTGTGGCAGTCATTTAAAACTTTCTCAGCTTCCTTGAGGGCCAGACATCAGCAGAGCACGGAATCGACTCCAACATGATAAAGGGTATCTTCAACAATACGATAGGGTTGTGATTGATGCCAAATGCGGCGTTGGGCATCCTTTGTCAACTCGGACCTAAAATTAGAGGTCTTGAGGTACACAATGATATCACCGTACCACGGATTGAGGGTGCTAATTAGAAAAAGAGTTTCATCTAGAATGTGATCCTTGGAATGAAAAGGAGCAGAGTCAATGGGGAGAGAACAAATCAAATCAACGAAAACAAGTGATTTCTTCGATTTGGCTGTAGTAAACTCTAAATCAAACTCTTGGAGGATAACGATCCACTTCGAGTATTTTCCCCCCAGCAACTGCCGAGACAGAATATAGGTCATGGGGTTACAAGCAGAAATCACGGTCACCATGCGTAAAAGGATATAATGATGAAAATGCTGGGCAGCCAGCGCTAACTTCTTGACATGTGTGTAACGTGTTTCAGGGTCGAGAAGGTTCTAAGACAAGTAGTAAAATACATGCTCGGTACTGTCATCATCATCTTGAACCAAAAACATGGTGATCGTACTGAAGGTGACAGCTAGATAGAGGGTGAAATCACAATGGTAATTCAGAAGACGTAATAGGGGAACGTTGACAAGCAATGTCTTAAGCCTATCAAAATACTGTAGAGCAATCTCATCCCAACAGAAAGGGATGTCCTGATTTAAAATTCATGTGAATCCCTTGGCTACTTAGGCATATTTTGGGATGAAACAACGTAAGAAATTCGCTTTCCCTTGGAGACTCGGGTGTTGGTGAAACAAGGATGGGGAGGGGAGATAAACAATGGCCTCAACCTTAAGTGGTCAAGGCGAATTCTGTCTTTAGATACGATAAACCCTAGAAGTCTACTAGAGTTGACGCAGAAGATGCATTTATGCAGATTGAGCCGGATGTTGTAGCGTCTACAACGAAGAAATATCTAGCGGAGATGGTCTGAGTGGTATTTTCGCGCTGCTGAATGAGCTGGAAGGTCATCTAGGTATGGTTGAAAAATATGACGAATATCATGAAAGGCATAAGACATCACATGCTTTAATGTATCCATAGCATTTTTCAAGCCGAAAGGGAGTTTCTTATATGTGAACGTTCCCCAAGGATAGATAAAAGCAGTCTTGTGTTGATCGGACGGGAGAATGTTGATCTGATTATAACCAGAAAAATCATCCATAAGGGAAAAAATCTCACTCCCTGCACAATCATCAATGATCTGATCGATGAAAGGGGTGGGATAGTTATCTTTAGTACAGGGTCGATTAATATCGCGGTAATCAACATAAACATGAATTTCTCCCTGCTTCTTATCCACGGGAACAATATTGGAAACCCATTCTGTCAGAGGAATCAGATAAATGAAACCTGCTTTGAGAAGTTTTTCAACTTCAGCTTTTATAGTAGCATCTTTTCGAGGATGCATGGGACGAAGACGCTGATGAATAGGCTTCGCACCTGGGTAGGTGGGAATCTCGTGCGCCATAATAATGGGGTTTATTCCTGGCATCTCTTCGTAAGACCAAGCAAAAACATCATGGAATTCACGAAAGAGGCTAGTATACACTTGGACTTCCTTGGAAAAGCAAGTGACTCCCACGTGGATGCTCTCGACAATTCCTAGTTTCACGGAAATTTCTATAGGCATCGTTTGAGTAATGTTACCCAAGTTACCTTCAGCGAAGATTTCATAAGTCAAAATAGGAATTTGAAGTGGCGAAGAAGGAACTTAAGATGCAAAATCCTCAAGACAGTTAGACATTGCCCCGAGGCAAGGCATGAACAAGGAACAATGATGCCCATCGCTCCACGGCAGATCTTCAAGAGACATGGTTTCCATGATAGCCTCATTAGATGGAAACACTTCTTTCAAAGGATCAGGCGAATTTGCATCGCCAAGCCAGGGGGATTGAGAATAAATGTCGAGAGACATGCTCAAAGGAGCAGCTTTAGAAGGGGGAGAACCAGATGCAGCTGTAAGCTCACAATAATTGATTTCAATTGGACTAAGCAGCATAGAATCCCCAAACGAATCAACCTGTTCAGGTAAAGGGACGATCCATGGTTCATCTGACCGAGAGATCATATTGACTTGAACGGTATTTGGTGGTGGAAAGGGAAAGATACCCATTAGAGTAGGGTCTTTGAAAATATCAGGCCATACACTGTCAGGGGGAGAAGGAATCTGATCCACGTAAGGCACGTTGTTCTCGGAAGACGAGGTAAAGAACGACAACTAATCAACAATAATTATTTTTTCCTCATGTATAAACTTTAGAAGTCGAAAGAGGGTGGACGGAAAGCACAACATAGAGTGAGTCCAACTGCGACCGAGTAGAAGATTGTAATTGAGTTTTGCGTCAACAACTTCTACTTCAACATTGACCGTCTTTCCTTGCAATGTGATCAGAAAGCTAGCGAGAACACCCAAGGGTTTTGATTCTCTTCCATCAAATTCCTCTAGGGCATTGGGCGATGAAGTAAGAGCTGGAGAACCAATAGCCTTCTAGCAAATAGATGACATGACACAGGTAGATGCACCTTCATCCACAACAACTCTATGGATGTTGAGACCATTAATTTCAACTTGTATAACAAGCACAATATGGTGTGGAAGTCAGGGGACGAAATTCTCTAGGTCGAAAGAGAGAAGGCTAGAATCAACAGGATCAATCCCATCGATCACAGATAATAACTCTTTCTGTTGCGATGGGAAAATCTGAAGCACTTCTAACGCGGACATTGTGGAAGGTGCCTGTGCTAAGTCCTCAACAATACTGTAATGCTGGGCAGCACGGGTGTTGAGTCCCGAATTTGCATCTTTTCCATACACTTTTCCATACCTTTTTCACTCACCTAAACCTCCCAAATTGTCAATATCATGTGCAAAAGGGTATATAACATGGTTTTTAATTATGTTTTTGTGTTTTCTATTTGATCTAGATTTTGTTCATTCAGCTGCGGAATCTTGCCACTTTCCGCAGCTGCTGCAACTTTCCGCAGCTATTTTGTGGAACTATATGCTACAGGTGTCTACAAGGGAAACGAGCCACATGGGCAGGCTAAGAATGACGTGGACATGGTTCGTGTCCTATTGGTTCAAGCAAACTCGTCCAAAGAAGCCGCGGTCAAAGGCGTCCACATGGAAGTCAACCATGGAGTTTCATGTCGGTCGGACTCTGTTTCGTGGCATATAAAGATCCATACGGCCGTTTTCTAAGCCTGCGGAGGTTAAATCGACATCTGTGCAGAGCTCAGGAGTCGAATTCAAGCATCCACCTTCCGTAGATTCACTTTCCAACACGGCCATACTCCTATATCCGTGGACGTAGTGGTCTACGTGCTCTCTGCCATCATGAACTTTAGGAGACAGTTACAGTTTATTGTTATATATAGAGCGTTTGCATACGCACATAAATTTAGTTGTTAGTTGATAGTTGATGTTCGTGAATATACTCTGTTATCTGTTAGTCTGCTTTGTAGTGATTACGCTGCCCTTGAGCCGTAACACTACCATTCTGTAATGAACTGCTTTTTAATATGAGAAGACTCTGTTTTTCAACTTAATTCGTGTTTGAGGATCGTTACCAAGGCTGTGTAGAGGGCCCCTGCTCAGCTAAGGTTTTGTGTATTAGTGTACATTTCTCATTTCATTTCTTTTAAAAGTCATTGTATTATAATCCATCCATATGTTCATACTTTGCAGTTGTTTCATTTCTGTTTATACATTTCCATAATTTCCATTTCATTTCTGTCTTTCATGTTTTATGATTGTTAATCACTGATCAGTTTTCTTGATTGCAGGTTTTAGATAGACAGCCTGGGCATTTTTATAGCATTTTGACTAATGACATGAAACTAACATTGTTCTGCTGCTAGTTTTCTTTTCATAGCTTTTGTTTAACTTCAGTCTTGCTTTGTACATTTCAGTTTTGCTTATCTGATTCAGTAGTTAAATTTAGATATATTAAGCTACTCATAGCATCTTCAGTTGCCTCCGAAAGCCACAGCTGGACTGATGGTGAGGGACTGCATTATGAAATGTGTAGTTTAGTATTAGTTTCTTTTCTGCAAATTTAGATATATTAAGTTGCTCATAGCATCTTCAGTTGCCTCCGAAAGCCACAGCTGGACTGATGGTGAGGGACTGCATTATGAAATGTGTAGTTTAGTATTAGTTTCTTTTCTGCAAATTTAGATATATTAAATCATGTATGACATCTTTAGTTGCCTCCGAAAGCCATAGCTGGACTGATGGCGAGGGATTGAATCATGAGTGTATGGTTTAGTATTAGTTTACTTTCTGCAAATTAAATATCAGTTACAAAAGTTGTTTATGATTACTTCCGAAAATCATAGCTAGTCTAATGATGAAGGGTCAGAAAATGAATTGATGTAATCTGATTTAGATTTATTTTGTTGCAATTTTGAATTTCCTTAAGCATAGTTTCTTTTGTGTTTAGTTGGCAGCAAGAATAGTTTGGTTTTCATGTTCACTAGTTTACTGTTTTGATTCATTAGATTAGCAGCACCTTTTCATTTCAGCGGTACACTTTTACTTTCTTTCAAGTCTTGTCATTGTAATTTTCAATTTGCTTTTAAAGTTTCAAGTTGGTAAATCATTATAGGGGATATCACTTCCTTGAACAAATATAACCAAACTTGTTTTCATTTTAGAATTTCCATTTCACCTTAGAAAAACCAAAAATGACAAAAAGCTAAGAAATAGGTTATCTTGCACATATAGTGCGCCGCACTTCATCAGCTTACGATTCCCGGATTGACAAATTAAATTCAGCAATTTAGGACACACTAAATTGACCAAACATTTTGGCGCCGTTGCCGGGGAAGTGTAACTAGGTAGCCAATTTCTTAAAAAAAAAAAACATAAAATCATAAAAGAAGGGAAAACTTTATAACTTCTTGAAGTATGCTCTCCTCTTGCACTTAGTGTGATCTGGAGGATCAGAAAAGAGAGTTATTGGTTTAGTAATTTCTTAAGTATGCTCTCTTCTTGCACCTAGTGTGATCTGGAAGATCAGAAAGAGAATTATTAGCCCAACTTTTTTTAAAAAAATAAAAAAATGACATGCATAGAGCAAGAGATTCTAGGGGAAGGTTTATAGCTAAAGCCAAGAGTTCGATTTTCATAACTCCATCTTCTTCAAGGCATAGACCAGGTTCACCACCATCTACCCCTAGCCTTAAGATTTTTGGAAGTCAAGGAACAGTTGAATTAGAGGATTCTCCTATACCACCTACTAAAACCCACTTAGAAAACAAAGAGACTTTCTCTCATCCTTCCTTGGTAGAAGAACTAGAGGACCATAAAGACTCTAAAGAAACTATCATGGCAGAGGAAGTAATAAATAGAGGTGGAGGTAGAAGAGGAGGAGATAATGGAGATAACAATGGTGAAGGAAATAATGGTAGAAATAGGGATTTGTTGGGATTCCCTATAGTTGATGAGGAAACTCATGCAACAATGAAAAATATTTCACCATATGTTCTCCCTAACTTTTATGGATTACGAAGTGAGGATCCTGAAACATTTTTGTTTGAGTTTGAAGTAGTGTGCCGAACTTATGACTATATGGAAGATTCTCAAAAACTCAAACTGTTTCCTTCAACATTGAAGGGATCTGCTTTGAAATGGTTCATGGGATTAGCCACTCAATCTATCGGGACTTGGAATGATATGAAACAAACATTTTTGGATAGATACTTGGACTATTGTATGCCCACCAATCACAAGGATGAGGTATTCAAAATGATGCAAAAAGAAGATGAAAATTTGGAAGATTTACTTGAAAGATTTCAATACAATTTGAAAAGAGCAAAGATGAGCAACTTAGATGATGAAACCTTGAAAGCCCTCATATTAAAAGCCATTAGAGATGAATGGATAGATATTTTAAACATGATGGGAAAAGGAGACATTTCTCAACTCCCACTTCGTGATATAACAGAACTATGTGTCCATCTCTCAAGAGGAAAATCTAAAACAGGAAAAGGGCCTAGGGATCCTTCTCTTATTAGGGCTAACAAATCTGCAACTGGATCGGTAAGTAGGGCAGAGATTGGTAATATGCTTGATGAGTTCAAAACTGATATCTTAGGGAGCCTTAGTGAACAACTAGACACCCTTAAAATCCAAAACAAGCAGAAAGCAGAAACATATGCTTTAGCCATCTTTTATCCGAAATGTAGAAAGAAACATGCTTTAAGGGAATGTCCCTTGGATGCAAAAGTTGTAGAAACATGTATGATTTGCTCAGAAAATCATGAGATCAAGGATTGTCCTTCAATCCCTGGACTCAAGGCTGTTTTTCAAGAAGATCCAAATTCAGTAGAATCTCTCTGTTTTGTCGCAAGGAGACCTTGGCAGGGACAACAATCTCAAGGGTTTAATAACCCTATGAATCTTCAAACCCCACCAAATTGGAATCCTTGGCAACAACCGTGGCCCCAACATCAGAATTCATATCAGCCATGGGTACAAGGGATGCAAAATCCTTATGGGAGATTTGCTCAATTTTATCAATATCCTCCATCTTTTCAAAATCAACCAGCTCCACAATTTCCAAGCCCAAATCCACAACTTTCATTGCCATTTCCACAACAACAACCTTCTCAACAAAATACAAATCCTCAACTCATGCTCCCATACCAACATAAGACAAATCAACTTCCAGCTCAACCATTTCCAAATCCTAACAATAAGAATCCTCAAACTACTTATATGGTAGAAGGACAACAATTTCCTACCTATATGATTGTTCCTCTCAACGATGTACAACTCAGATCTGGTAGAGTCTTAGAAAAACCTTCTATAGACATTCAAGAGCAAGATACCTCTGAGGAGGACTCTCTTCAAGTCAATAAGGGTTCTGAGGAAGAATCTCTTCAAAATTCAAAAATTCAAAAAGAAAAAGAAAAGCTAGCATCCACAACTCCTATAGTTGAGCAACTTGTATCTTCATCTACACCTCCTTTTCCGGAAAGACTACAAATTGATAAGGGGGTGGAAAAACAAATTTTGTTGCCTAACTATGACTTTCTAGATGAATTGAAGAATGTTTGTATAAAGATTCCATTGCTACAAGCCATTCGAGAAATTCCTATTCTAGCAAAAACCATAAAGGAGTTGAGTTTCAAAAGACCAGGAAGAAAGCTAAAGGACACAAGAAGAATCCACCTGGTAGGAAAGATTGCAGACATTATGATGGGAAAAATTGCCATGCAGAAATATGTAGATCCAGGAAGTCCAATTGTCAAGACACATATAAATGGGATAGGAATTCCAAACACATTGATTGACTTAGGGGCTGCTATCAACATTATGAGTAGACAGACTATGGAACAGTTAAAACTTCCTAACCTTCTTTTTACACCTACTTTATTGCAACTTGCAGATCGATCGGTTATTAAACCGGATGGTGTATTAGAAGATATTTCAGTCTCCTTAGATTCTTGGGAATATCCAGTAGACTTTATGATTTTGACTCCCAAAAGTAATCTAGGAGGACATCCAATTATCTTAGGAAGACCTTGGCTGGCCACAGCTGAGGCTTTTATTAGTTGTAGATCTGGAGACATGTACATTTCAAATGGTAATTCGACAAAGAAATTCAATTTGTATCCTCCAGCAAGAGCAATCACAAAAATAGGAGACAATGAATGGGTCGATGATGAGAACACTATACAACCTGTCTTTACCATTTCTGAAATTAGTGAGGATAGTCAAATTCTGAACACATTAGAAAATTTTGATATATCTTCAGAATATGACCCCACACAATTTCAGTTGGAATCTGACATAGAATATTTATCATCAAGACAAATGTCTCTTTACTCTATGGAAGAGTTTGGTAATTTTGCTATTGAGATTTTTCCAGAAAAGACATTGAATATCAACAAACATTTGGAGAAATCACAACAAGAAGAACTAACCAGAATCTTGCAAAAACATTCTATTGCATTTGCATGGGAGTATACTGACATGAAGGGTATTGATCCTAAGACTTGCATCCATCATATCTATATTGAGGAAAACAGTAGACCAATCAGACAACCTCGAAGAAGGATGAATCCAAATCTTAGGGAGATAGTGAAAGAAGAGCTCCAAAAACTTCTCAATGTAAACTTCATTTATCCAATTTCAGATAGCCGATGGATTTCTCCTTTGGTTATAGTACCTAAAAAGAATGGTAAATGGAGGGTATGCATTGATTACAGGGAATTGAACAAAGCAACTTTGAAGGATCACTTTCCTTTGCCTTTTATTGATCAGGTATTAGATACATTAGCAGGTAAAAAGTACTTTTCATTTTTGGATGGTTTTAGTGGCTATAATCAAATTCAGGTAGCACCTGAAGATCAAGATAAGACCACATTTACTTGTCCATGGGGAACTTTTGCCTACCGAGTGCTTCCTTTTGGGTTATGTAATGCACCGACAACATTCCAAAGAGCAGTACTAGGAATTTTTTCTGATCTAATCCATGATTGTGTAGAGGTTTATATGGATGATTTTACAGTTTATGGTAATTCATTTGAAGAGGCATTAGAAAATTTGGAAAAATTTCTTATAAGATGTAAAGAAACAAACCTTTCATTAAGCCATGAAAAATGATTTATGATGTTTACTAAAGGGATTGTTTTAGGACATCATATTTCGGGAGATGGGATTAAGGTTGATAGATCGAAAGTTGAAGTCATCTCCAAGTTGCCTATTCCAAATTGTCAAAGAGATGTTAGAAGTTTTCTAGGATTTACTGGTTATTATAGAATATTTATAGAAAACTTCACTAAAATAGCATCTCCACTCTTCAAGTTGCTTACAAAAGACTGTGAATTTAAATGGGATCCTGATTGTCAATCGGCTTTTGAAACTTTGAAAACAAGAATATCTGAAGCACCTATCTTGAGAGGACCAAATTGGAAACTTCCTTTCCATATTTCTACAGATGCTTCAGATACAGCTCTTGGAGTTGTGTTGGGTCAAAAATATTTAATTCCTTATGCCATTTATTACACCAGTAAAAATTTGACTCCCACAGAGTTGAACTATACTGTGACTGAAAAAGAGTTCTTAGCTATTGTTCATGCAATTAATAAGTTTAGACATTACATAACAGGCTATGAAACTTTTATTCATATTGACCATTCTGCAATTAGATATTTAATGAACAAACCTGTTACTAATGGCAGAGTGACAAGATGGCTTTTACTTTTGCAAGAATTCAATATTACTGTGTTGGATAGACCAGGAAAACAGAATACAGTAGCTGATTTCTTGTCTAGGATTGAGAATACTAAAGAAGATTCTCCTGTAGAAGATAAGTTTCCTGATGAATATTTGTTTGCAGTAACTATTAAGACCCCTTGGTATGCAGATATTGCTAACTATTTGGTTACAAGGAAACTACCTTCACATTTATTTCCAAGAGAAAAACGAAAAATTATTCAGGAGAGTTCAAGATATTCATGGATTTCTAACGAATTGTTTAAAACGGGGCCAGATCTTGTGATCAGAAGATGTGTCAGGGAAGATGAAATGCCTGATATTCTTAAGGCATGTCATGATGAACCATGCGGCGGACACTTTGCGGACAAAAGGACGACCTATAAAATCCTTTCCTTGGGATATTATTGGCCTTCCCTCTTCAAAGATGCAAAACAATATGTCAAAAGGTGTGACAGCTGCCAAAGAGTAGGGAAACCTACCCTTTCAAATGAAATGTCATTGCAACCACAGGTACTCATCAAACCCTTTGAAAAATGGGCTTTAGATTTCATTGGACCTATTAATCCACCATCTAAGCAAAAGAAGTATATATTGGTTTGTACTGATTATGTTACTAAATGGGTAGAAGCTAAATCATTAGTATCTGCTACTGAAAATTCAGTTGTTCATTTTCTTTATGAGGATATTTTTACTCGCTTTGGTGTTCCAAGAGAAATTGTGACAGATCAGGGGAGCCAATTCACATCCAATTTGGTGGAGAAATTGATGGAAGAATACAAATCAAGCACAGAAGATCTACTCCTTACCATCCACAAGCAAATGGTCAAGTGGAGTCCACAAATAAAGTTCTTGAAAGTATCATCACCAAAACTATTCATCTACATAGAAGAGATTGGGCAAAAAGGCTTCCTGAAGCCTTGTGGGCCTACAGAACTACATGGAGAAATACAACAGGACATTCTCCCTATGAACTTGTTTATGGGAAAGAAGTCTTGCTCCCCATTGAGTTCCAAGTCAAGACCTTCAAGATAGCAGTTCAGTTGGGGATGGACTTATCAGAAGACCAAAAGCATAGAATGGAGCAGTTGAATGAGCTAGATGAGATCAGACAAGAAGCAATTCTAAGAACTGATCTAGTTCAATATCAAAGAACTAAATGGCATGACAAATATATCAAAGAGAAGAAGTTTCAAGAAGGAGATTGGGCATTGTTATTTGACTCCAAGTTTAAAGATTTTCAAGGGAAATTTCGGACTCATTGGCTTGGGCCATATGAGATTGACAAGATCTTTAACAATGGAGCTGTAAGAATCAAGACCATTGATGAGTTTCAAACTCCTCTTATAGTGAATGGCCATAGATTGAAATTTTATCATAAGCCACTCTCTAAAGAGGATTTTGTCAAGTTGTTTCAAGAAAGTTCTGCAATCAGGCTGGTACAGAAGAATTCTTCTTCTCCACCAGCCTAGCTTTTGTTTTTCAAGTTTTTAAAAAAAAAAAAAAAAATGGTATAAGCCTGAAAACCAATCATTGATTGGCAGTCTTATACAGAAAATATGGGGTGAAAATCAGGGACACCTGACACTCTATATTTTCCAAAAAAAATATGTCTTTCATTTCATTTCATTTCACCACCCACTCCATTTCATTCCACTTCATTCCATTTCATTTCATTTCATTTCACTTCATTCCACTTCATTTCATCCATTCCATCAATAAAAATCTTTTCTATGACCATTTCCATCTGTTCATTTGTCATTTGTTCATTTCTATTCAACCAAGTAATAGCTGTGTCAGTTTCCGCAGCTGACATCTGTTTCCGCAGCTGACTCCAGTTTCCGTAGCCAGAAGCAGATTCCGCAGCTACTACTCTGTTTTCAAAGAGAATGTACAGTCAGTTGTTATTTTCATAATTATGAAATAAAATGCAGGAGAAAGGATCAATGGAACATTCAAGACACCAATGGAGATCAATCAGTTGAAGACCAAGGGCAAAAGCAAGAATTCCAAAGGTATGAATAAAGTTTATTTCAAATAGTATTGAAAAACACATTTTTATATAGTTTCAAACCATGAGCTCTATCCATTGCGCGCAATGATTATATTGACAGTTCTGTAACCTTCCACGATCTCCATGTTATCCTCTTGCATTTATTCACAAACGGTTTCATCATTAAACCCCGATTTTCACTTATGATCCAATATCCCACCGGTGATAATGAAGCGTATTTGATTTGACTTAGGACTCTTGCTACCACATAAACTCATAATCGTTGATTGAAACATGTTCATATTTAATTGCGCAGCCACCAAAATTCAAAACGCGGCTGAATGCATTATACTTTGTTAACCTCTTTGTCGTGTCTCTGTCGTATTTACAAAACCCCACTTTCCTCATTCTCACTCCTTGTTTCACTCCATTTCGTTCCTTTTGCTCATTCTCACTCCCGTATATCCACCCACAGTCTTACTCCATTCTGTTTATGGTACTCATTCTCATTTTATGATACATCCCCACAGTCATTGTGCTCGATCCTGTGTATTCCATCGTTCCATTTCCACTTAAACCCTCACGAAAGAAAATTTGTGAAGCACAGAGAAGTGAAATGGGAAAATTATTAAGGGCAGAGCCGGAAGGACCAAAGTTTATAGAGGGATATCCGCAAGCAAAAGAGATGTTGAGGAAAGCTAAATGGCTGCGTTTTATTCAGAAATTCAGAGGATACCACAAAGAAGTTACGAAAGCGTTTGCAAGGTCATTTGATGGCTCGGAAGCAGAAATTGGGGACCTCAAGTTTTTGGTCAATGAAGCATCAATAGCAACAGCCACAGAACTTCTTCAGGAGGGAGAACGTTGGTTCAAAAATAAAAGTATCAGTGATGAGGCATGGAGAACAATCCTACGAAATCAAGGTATGGATATCACTGTTTTTTAAAAGAGGAATCCCTGTGCATGCAATAAAAGAAGAATGGACCACTTTACTACTAATTGTTCAGAAATTTATTACATGTGAAGGCCGTTTTGGGTCTATGTACATGTACCATACCAGGCTATTGATGAATTTTCTTGAAAACCAAACTCTCAATCTCCCTTATTTTCTATTCAATAGCTTAAAGAAAATGGCTGTGACTATTCAAAAACACTTAGGAGATGTAGAGCCTCATCTTTATCACCACGGCCTTATAAAAATTCTGATTGAAAAGGAGCTAAAGGAAAGAAAATATACATGGGAACAATTCCTAGTTAGAAACTTCTTTGAAGAACCTCAGGAAATTCCTGAAGGTAGTTCAATTAGAAGGAGTAGAAGAAAAAGAATGAATGTTGAAACCCAAACTACTCCTACACAGGAAATTCCCGCAGCTAGCACAGCAAGAAGAAGTAGAAGGAAAAGAACAATAGATGAAATCCAAAATACTTCTACTACTACTATGAAAAAAACTGATAAGGAAGAGAGATTGGTAAAAAGGAAGAAGAAGGAAATCAAAGCTAAGAAGCCAATAATACCAAAAGGGAAAGAAATTATTGAGGCTGTCCATAAAACTCCTTCTTCTGAAGAAGAAGATCACCAAATACTATCTGAAAGATTAGTTTATCTTCAAAAGCAGTCATCTATATCCAAGAAGGCAGAGACAGGAAAACAAGAACAAAAGGGTAGTGTACCACAGCATGTGAGGAGAAGCAGCAGGCTTAAAGGAAAATTGAGAAAAACACAAATTAAGGGTCCTCATTTCATTGATTTGGGTGAGGAGACATTTGAACAGTCTCCAACTGACCATAGTCCATTTCAGTCAGTTAGTGAACCTGATTCCTTTCATTCCCAATCAGACAATGAGCATACTCCATCTTATTCTCAGCAAAATATTGATGTAAGCCCTCCTCGGCCAGATTTTGAACATAATTCTCCTTTACAGCGTTTTGGGGACAACCCAATGAAAATGACACCGGAAGTAGACCCCAAGTAGCAGGAGGTATATGACTATATAGAATCCTTGGAAAAGGCAGCCACAGGTCCAAGTACCTCTTCCATTCAGCCTCATACATTGCAGGATGATTTAGTTCAGTCATTAAAACAGGAAATTTTTGAGCTGGAGCTTTTAAATCGGCACATCAAAAATGAAAATGAAACACTAAAAGAACAAGGCAAACTGGACAAGATCATCCATGATAATACTATGTTACATTTGGGAATTTGGCAAAAGAAGAATAAGAAATTAAAAAGGAAATGCCAGAAATTGAGCAGAGCACTTGTGAATATCAAATTTAGGTGCTTAATGAAGAAACCCAGAATGATGGCAGTACCAAAGAAGAAGAGAAGGGGATTGGATGTGCTGGCTGAAGTATCAAGGCACATGAACTGAATAAAGAGTATCAAAATTTTGGTTGCATGAGGACATGCAACACCTTCACAGTGGGGGTATGTTGAGTCCCAAATTTGCATCTTTTCCATACACTTTTCCATACCTTTTTCACTCACCTAAACCTCCCAAATTGTAAATATCATGTGCAAAAGGGCATCTAACATGGTTTTTAATTATATTTTTGTGTTTTCTATTTGATCTAGATTTTGTTCATTCAGCTGCGGAATCTTGCCACTTTCCGCAGCTGCTGCAACTTTCCGCAGCTATTTTGTGGAACTATATGCTACAGGTGTCTACAAGGGAAACGAGCCACATGGGCAGGCTAGGAATGACATGGACATGGTTCGTGTCCTATTGGTTCAAGCAAACTCGTCCAAAGAAGCCGCGGTCAAAGGCGTCCACATGGAAGTCAACCATGGAGTTTCATGTCGGCCGGACTCTGTTTCGTGGCATATAAAGATCCATACGGCTGTTTCTAAGCCTGCGGAGGTTAAATCGACATCTGTGCAGAGCTCTGGAGTTGAATTCAAGCATCCACCTTCCGTAGATTCACTTTCCAACACGGCCATACTCCTATATCCGTGGACGTAGTGGTCTACGTGCTCTCTTCCATCATGAACTTTAGGAGACAGTTACAGTTTATTGTTATATATAAAGCGTTTGCATACGCACATAAAGTTAGTTGTTAGTTGATAGTTGATGTTCGTGAATATACTTTGTTATCTTTTAGTCTGCTTTGTAGTGATTACGCTGCCCTTGAGCCGTAACACTACTATTCTGTAATGAACTGCTTGTTAATATGAGAAGACTCTGTTTTTCAACTTAATTCGTGTTTGATGATCGTTACCAAGGCTGTGTAGAGGGCCCCTGCTCAGCTAAGGTTTTGTGTATTAGTGTACATTTCTCATTTCATTTCTTTTAAAAGTCATTGTATCATAATCCATCCATATATTCATACTTTGCAGTTGTTTCATTTCTGTTTATACATTTCCATAATTTCCATTTCATTTCTGTCTTTCATGTTTTATGATTGTTAATCACTGATCAGTTTTCTTGATTGCAGGTTTTAGATAGACAGCCCGGGCATTTTTATAGCATTTTGACTAATAACATGAAACTAACATTGTTCTGCTACTAGTTTGCTTTTCATAGCTTTTGTTTAACTTCAGTCTTGCTTTGTACATTTCAGTTTTGCTTATCTGATTCAGTAGTTAAATTTAGATATATTAAGCTGCTCATAGCATCTTCAGTTGCCTCCGAAAGCCACAGCTGGACTGATGGTGAGGGAGTGCATTATGAAATGTGTAGTTTAGTATTAGTTTCTTTTCTGCAAATTTAGATATATTAAGCTGCTCATAGCATCTTCAGTTGCCTCCGAAAGCCACAGCTGGACTGATGGTGAGGGACTGCATTATGAAATGTGTAGTTTAGTATTAGTTTCTTTTCTGCAAATTTAGATATATTAAATCATGTATGACATCTTCGGTTACCTCCGAAAGCCACAGCTGGACTGATGGTGAGGGATTGAATCATGAGTGTATGGTTTAGTATTAGTTTACTTTCTGCAAATTAAATATCAGTTACACAAGTTGTTTATGATTACTTCCGAAAATCATAGCTGGTCTAATGATGAAGGGTCAGAAAATGAATTGATGTAATCTGATTTAGATTTATTTTTTTGCAATTTTGAATTTCCTTAAGCATAGTTTCTTTTGTGTTTAGTTGGCAGCAAGAATAGTTTGGTTTTCATGTTCACTAGTTTACTGTTTTGATTCATTAGATTAGTAGCACCTTTTCATTTCAGCAGTACACTTTTACTTTCTTTCAAGTCTTGTCATTGTAATTTTCAATTTGCTTTTAAAGTTTCAATTGGTAAATCATTATAGGGGATATCACTTCCTTGAACAAACATAACCAAACTTGTTTTCATCTTAGAATTTCCATTTCACCTTAAAAAAACCAAAAACGACAAAAAGCTAAGAAATAGGTTATCTTGCACATATAGTGCGCCGCACTTCATCAGCTTACGATTCCCGGATTGACAAATTAAATGCAGCAATTTAGGACACACTAAATTGACCAAACAACGGGCGTTAGGATTATAAGAAGATTTTCGGAGAACACATTTAGAAGGTGGTCGTACAATGGGTTCAGCACTAGGCCTTTCAATCTCAAGAGAACAAGAGGCAGGTGGGGGAGGAGGACCATCAATGACCTCTTTCTCAACTGCCTGGCGTGATCTAGCATAATCCTTCAACCGAGTAGCAATGGAAACGGATGTATAACCATTCATCATGAATACTTGAGAGCCAAACGATGTAGATGGAAGAGGTTGCTTAGCCATCTATGTCTGCTGAGATGGGAAAGGTTTTTTAAGGACTGCTGGAGTTTCCTTAGTGCCTTTGAGTAGATGACTAACGTCGGATCGTCTAGTACAATCTTTAGTGTAGTGGTCCTCATCACAAATCAGACAGGGATACTTCGGCTTTCGCTGTGAACCATCATCAACACGAGGTTTAGACGATTCCAGTTTTGGGGCATCAGCTTTGGCCTTGCCTTTGCCCTTCTTTTTCCCCTTGGAAGTTTAGTCCGTAGGATTGGCCTGAACAATGTTGACCTCCGAGGTTTTACCAGAATCTGGGGTAACCTGAGGAGCAGAATTATTGAAAGAATTTGATTTCTTCTTCCCATTGGAAGACTTGCGTGAAGTCTGAGACACAGAACTAATAATGTCATCGACTGACGGGGTAGCCGATACTTTAGAGGTCCCAGTTCGTGGAGCCTCAGTCAATATGTCATACAAAATGCCTGATTGAGAGTACACTAAATCAAGGTACTGGGCACGAGAAATGGCTTGTTCCTCATTTACACATGCCCCCATGGCGATGTCTTTCACAATCTGATTAAAAAAAGAGGTAGTGAACCAATGGGTAAGAAGCTAATCAAGAATTTCGAACTTGATCAGGCGACGACGTCGTCTCCATTCATGAATGCGGTTCGATATATGGGTATGCCGCTCCTGTTTCAAGGATGTTAGGAGATGCATCCTGGCTTTGTAACGAACTGGCAACTGGAAATGGGTAAGGAATGCCATAGCAAGAGTGTTGAAATCTTGAAAGATACCATGAGGTAGTTCGATGTACCATTTAACAGCAGCTCCGGTAAGAGTGCGCTGGAAAAGATGAAGTCAGACAAAATCATCCACCCAAGAATTGGAAGAACACCATAAATGGTATGTCATGATGTGATCTTGGGGGTCTTTTCCATACTTGCCCTCAAACTTGGGACAATCACCTGGAAACTTCATTGGAACCGAAGGCCAATATGGATTATGAAGAATGGGATCATTTGTCAATTTGGACACATCCGACAAATCCAACGTAGCGAGAAAAGGTAATTGAGGGTTAAAAGGCATAGCAGGCCCTCGATAAGGACTCGTACCCATACTCCATCCTAGTTGAGTGTAACTCTACCCCCATTGGTTTTTTCCCGGAGGATTTTGACCTTAAGGGGTATAAGCCAGATAATTTGGTTGATATGGCAACTGGAACTAGGATACGGGGGTTGAAAACCAGGATACTGATTCTGAGTATACTAGGGTCCCGATTGAGCAGTGTAAGGATTTTACTACGGAGTATAAGTATAGCCTGGTGGTTGAGGGTAGTAAGTAGACCTTGAGGCAGGTTGTAAACCGGTCGATATTGACCTTGAGGAAAATAACCACCTCGGGTTCGAATGGGCTGCTGATAAGTGGGGCCCTACTGAGCTGAATTAGTTGAGTGCACAGGTTGATTTGGTTGTGGCATAGAATAAAGTGGTGGCTGAGCAGGGTTAATAGGATATGCAGGTTGGCGCAGCTAATTAGGTTGACCTGACTGATGAGGGCCACCAGGTTGTCCCTGCTAAGCAGGTTGGCCTGATGGTTGGGGTGGGCCAGGCTGTGCCTGATAACCAGGTTGGCTTGGAGCAGGACCATAAGATGGCCCTGGCTGTGCAACATTTGGACCAATTGGAAAATACAGCTGTTGAGGTTGCACCAAAGGTTAATATGGATGGATCTACCCCCCAAGACTGTATGAAGGTCCAGGTTGATATACTATTTGTCAGGCTAGTCCTTGAGGTTGCCCTGGTTGGGCCATAGACTGAGCTTGTAAAGGTTGACCTTGAGGATTGTAAGGCTTCCCTTGCGGGCCATAAAAAAATCCCTGTTGGACCAAAGGTTGTCCCTATAAGGGTTGACCTTGTGGGTCGTACGTATACCCTTTTTGGGTTGAAGGTTATCCCTGAAAGGGTTGTCCTTGCGGGCCGAAAGCATACCCTTGCTGAATCGAAGGTTTTCCCTGGAAGGGTTGTCCTCGTCGGTTAGAAGGTTGCACAGGCAAGGTAGGTATAAAACCGTTAATGAACTGATAAGCCTCAGGAGTAGGAAAATAGATGGGGTTGCCTTTCTCATCATATTGAAACGAAAGTGAATAAATCAGGGTACCATCTGCTCCATAATGAGAGAAATAAGACCGATAAGGATCCTGAGGGGACTGATAAGTCTAGGATTTTTGCTGCTGAATAGCCAGCTGATACTCCTCAAAAGAGAGGCCGTCAGGGATAGCCATGGAAATCAAAGTCTCTACCAAAGTCGAAACTCCTGACGGCTGAGTGGTGACGACCGGTTCCGATGCAGCCACATAGATTGTAGGCCTAGTGGGAACAGACGTAACAAAAGGCGTCGATGAGATAGGAGTCGTCGGTGACATCCCTAATGACGGGAGAACCGGTCCCCTTGACGAGGTTGATGTTTCCATTGAGGCAATACCGGCTATAATCTGACCCAAAGACCTATATCCAGTTGGAAGCAACACCGATGGTGAATATTGAGCAGGCTATCGATGGATGTCTTCCAAGAAAAGTTGGTATTCTTCATCAGAAACTGGAATACCCTCATTTCCATTAGGACCAAATGAATCCATGTCTAAATCCACTGTGAGATCTTGTAAAAGACTACGGGGGCTAGGAGGTATGAAAGCAGCCAAAAATGGTGATCCCGATGTAAGAGGGGGAAAATGCTCCCCAACCCCAAACCCAAACCAAGCATTTGAAAGAGGCCAATGGAATCAACCAGTTCTCCAAAGGGGTACTCTAATGGGATGATAGGCTGCTCAAGCTCAGCATACCTAGAGGTCTGAGAAGTTTTAGATGAATCATCTGTGAAAGGACTACCAGTAGACGAAACCAATGGTTTTTCCACTGTGACTGTAGCACACCAAAAAAGGGAAAAATATCAAAAAAGAAGACTCTTGGATCAAAACCAAGGCAAACAAATACAGGACAAGTAATCAATCTTTAATGGGCATGTAATCGTAGGTAGTTTATTTTACCACATTAAAACCAAACATTTGTTGTTTCATGTTTTAAGAGTCAAGAAACAGTCAAAGATGACTCTAGTCTCTTTCAGTTTGAAACGAGCGCGAAAGGACAAGTGCTCGATGATATTTTCAAATTTATGGAATCAGTAAAGATCGAAAATGACTGCTCAAGTAGTCTAGGTAAAAGGGTGTACCAGGTTCCCGTGAACTGCCATATACACCTTGGTTATAAAATTAAATAAATATCAACCAAGGACTTGACGTACGTGCAGGTAGTCTCCCTGAATGTTGTGTTCGGTTTATCATGGTTACAAGGCAGTAAACTTGGCTTCCTACAGATAAAAGGATTGCAACATAGAAGGGTCTCCCTTTATATACTCAATGGTACGGGGAGCACAAGTCCATACTAGTGTTGTATGAAGCTAGATGGCGAGCGACAACTGCTAGGTTCAAAGACACCGGAACACGTCTCTAACTTAGACCACTAAATATTTTGTTAAGTTTCAATGTTGCCTTAGGTTAATTGAATAAATTTTAAGTTGATCTTGTATTTATGTTTCAATTCCAAGGTCCTACCGTATGTTGGATCTCACAAATCCCTAAATGCAAGCTACATGCCATAAAATACCATTTTGTTCAATGAAAAGCTATCTACGAGAAAGTTAGGAGTTTTCACGCGATAGCAAATAATGAGAACAGACACAAGCATCCACTACAAAATCTGATGCAAGCTAATGAAAATGAGAAATATTTCCTAGAATGCCCAATGCTAGTTATGCGAAACATTTTTTAATTCCATAATGCAAACAAGAATGCAAGGACAAAATTTTTTATCTTTTTTCAATGTAATAGAGCAAAGAGTGCACTAAATGACATGAAAAGTAAACCTTAACACTAGTTCGAGAATGTGAATGTGAGTGTTGAAATAAGCAATTCAACCAACCCAAAAGCAAACAAAACAACAACTGAAACCAATGTCACAATCTCTCAAATCGAATAAAAAGATGTCGGAACAGACCCATACAAGCAATGTGAGCTATGCTTGGAGTGACAAAAAGCAAAATCGAATGAAAGAGGCAAGACTCATTCCACCAAATGAAATCACTCAAAACGGATCCAGGGAACTGAATGCAATCAAGTGAATAATGAAGGTGGTTGTGAAACAAAAGACTCAAACTCCTACAGGAGGCTTAGCATACGCTAGCACAAGAAAACTATAAGGCCATGATGCTGAAATAAATGGACAAACAACCAAAGGAAGGAGGTTGTTCACAGTCACAAACAATCTCAAAGCACACAAATCAAGTCAAGAAAACACCCAGAGAAACAATTATGGACCAAAAACTCCAAAATAGGGAAAAACCTAACACCTACAGGAAATGGTGCGACTGTCTGGCTGTAATCCGTGCCAGACAGGGAATGGCGCAGGTGATGAACTGGCAACAAGCGCCAGTGGGCACGACTATCAGACTGGAAACTGCGCCAATCAATCCAACCCTAGAAAAATGAAAATTTTGGAAAAACAGAGGTCAGATCTGATCCTCAAGGGTTGAACAGGGGTCTAAGACTCAACAAAACAACCAGAAAAGACAAGCTAAGCCAGCAAAGACCGAGAAGAAGACCTAATGGACGAAAGAAAAACTCACACTGATCCCCAGTGGAGTCGCCAATTTTTTGGTGAGGTAAATCCCCTCTGCAGACAGAGGCGATCCCACTAGCCCTAGAGTGGGTCAAGCCACAAACAAGACATGCTATGACATCAATTCCTAGTTAGAGAATGGATGGAGATTCGATAGATCACTTACCGTATATCCTGTGTTGTTGTTGTCGTCAAAAGTGTTGGTTCCTCTTTTTCTTGGTTCGACAGATCAGGATCCGCTCGTTCTCATGCTCGGATACCTGCACACACACAAGAAACAAAGACGATATATAACATACTATTCACATTTGTAACTATTAGTCGGTCGAAGAAGACCAAATCAAATGCATTAAATAAACATAACGCACAGATGGAACCAATACCATAGTGGAGTATATTAATTAAAAGAAGGAAGAGTACAACCAGGCTTCGATGTTACGGTCTCCTCCAACAGGGTTCCAGCGGAACACGTCTGACAGCAAGGCCACCCTTGGCCTCGGTTTACCTTGGTCCCAACCTCAATCTGTGTGTAAATGCATCTAATATTTCTCATGCCAATCAACTTCGCATCCGGGAAATCTCACACTTCCCTTATTCTGCATTTGCAAATTCAAACAAATAAGTCTGGGTTATTTTAATATCTCAATTCAGAGAATTGAGATATTAATTCAACACTACTCTATAGTTATAACCCGACAGTCCCTTACGTATACATATGCGCCATCTTCGCATATACAACCATTATAAGCGACATAATACTTTGGCTATTAAAACCATGTAAATTTACCCTCGGCATGTACATATATTAACCCATGTAATATATCCATATATCTATTACGGCTTTCTTCAATTATTAACGAAATCCCATGTATATCGGCATACCTTTATTAATTCGTAAACCTTAGTACATCTTTGATTTCAGGCCCCACATATATGATCAACCGACCAATCAAATGCACACCCGTACCTTGGTTATCGTCTGCGTCTCTTCATCGAGCGATCACCGTCCAATGGCTCCCCTCCAGATCGACGGCTTGTATCGATATCACTCGGTGTCCTGATACGAACTTTAACGCGCGATGGCACGCAGCAACGGCGGTTTTCCATGGGTCCTCCTCGCCACGTGTTTAACACTCTATGGAATCGCTCCCCAACCAAGAAATACCGCTTATCGACGATAGGTGGTGCGATGAAAACCGACGTCCATCTCCAAACCGCCGTTACTATTCATCTCAGTCACGGTTCCGCTCCTCCTCGACGCGCTAGGTTCAATCTTCAACTCCCTTCTGTGTACAACATCGGTTCGTGATTCCAATATGCTCCACGATGTTATTCAACTGTTATTCTTATAATAGATCTCCATTGTAGTTAAATCTCATTCACAGCAATCGGACTCCACTCCATTACACAAAATCGTTCCTCAAGAACTCATGTGTTCACATAGGATTTAATTAGACAATTGCACAATAATACTGAATCAATTCTTCATATGATTCGACCAAGAAGACATAAAGTCATGTAACTCAATAAAAATTATTTTATACATATCCAAAGATAACCATTGAAATTAGAAGACATTCAACAGGGTTTAATCCCATCACAGGTTCTTAATTATCATGGATTTCGATTATTCTCCACTAGGATGCATGCATATATTCACACAGAACTTATTCAAGCAAAGCAGATATACATTCACACATAAATTAAATCCACAAGGCACAAATATACTGAAACATTTCTTATTTACACAATGGATTTAATTACGACCACTGGCTGGCCAGATCTTCAATCTGATGGCCTTCTTCCCCTATGCAGCTCTCTGCAGGTACAGGCAGGTCTAGGTGCAGGCTCGTGCAGGTCTGTGCAGCTCTCTCAACTCTATCACAGGGTTTATACATATTGGAAATCAATTGATTCACTTCCTTGATGACTCTTGGACTCCTAAAGCTAGCCTAACTTCTGAAACTAGCCATCTCTTCAGGTGCCCATCAATCATTCGGGCAGTTACAATATTTTCCTAAAATTAACTAAAATAACTCAACCATGAATATTTACATAGGGGAAACAAAACATGAGACCCCCCTTATGTTTATTTATGTACAAAAGTGTTTTGGGCCTAATTCCCCTGCATCAAACTCCCCAGGTTCAAATGATTCATGATCTCCTGATCATGTGCTTTATTTTTATCTACCTGGATTCCACACCTTGTTCTGCAACTGGAAATCCATTGCAGTGTCCTTCTTTTGCACTCCTCCTGGCTTCCAAACTTTATGCTGTAGCTTTCCACAGGTTGTACCTTCACATCCTTTGTCTGTTTTGCTTGTGTTGCTATTTCCTTGTTTCCTCGCTGCTGCCCTTTTTTGAGGCATCTTCTGCATCAGTTCCCTTGTCAATTCAATTTCTCTGTTTAATATTTCCTCTGACTGCTGGATACTTACTTCTATTTGCTGCACTCTTATTTCTTTAGTTCTTACTGCTGCCTTATTCGCCACCCAATCATCCATACCCTCTCTGCAACAGTAAAACTTTTGCTCCTCTGTTGGCAACACTTCAGTTTGTTTCTTCAGCACTCTCTCCAGCAACACTCCAAGTTGCTGCTCTGGCATTTCACCTTCTTTTCTAAATATCTTCAGCAAACATTCTCGCCATCTCCTTTGGCCAAACAAATCTTCTCCATGCTGCAACTCAGGTTTAGCATCTTCTTCTTTTGCCTTGGCAATCTTCAGCAATTGCCTTCCTTCTTCTTGAATGACTCCAGCAATCAAATCAAGTTCTCTAGACACTGTATCTTCATCTTCTGTCAAAGTGAAACTCTAGTTCTCCACTACTGTGGCAGCTCCAACAATTTTCCCTTTAATCTTCCCTTGGCTATTCGGACAAGCCAATTCTTTTCTGCTACCAATAGCAACAATATTTTCTTTCATATGAGACATGGTTGTATCATCTTCATTCAGTTGCTCATCCTCATTCTACAACAACTCTTCTTCTTCTAAGACAACTCCAAGTGATGGATTGTCTTCTGCTTTGCCTGTCAACATAGCCACTTCATCAGTTCCAAAACCCCAAGACCCAATGGTCCCAACTGATGATTCAATTAGCAATTTTTTTTCTATCTTCGTCCCATTGTGTCTTCACATTATGCAACCCCCAATTCTGAAATTGAGGTCTTCTCTCTTGTATGGAATCCTGCCGATTTAGCATACTCTCTAGCAGCTCAATTTCTCCATTTCATGGGTTAAAGTCTTCCACAGAATTCTCCTTCTCTGTCAATTGACTGCCCCATGCTGTCAACTTATCCCTGTCATCAACAGGATCTGCATTCATCAAAAATTTGTCAGCATCAAACTCACAAGGCCTCAGAGCCTTCCTCTGCTCTGCCAGCACCTCAATATGTTGTCCCAACTGCCTCTTCTTCTCAATCAGCACATCAGAATGTTGATTCCAATTCTTCAAACATTTCTTGAGACCATCAGTTAGTCTCCCTTCTACACCATCCTCTTCAAGGATGTCTCTTTGCTCTAGCTCATAAAAATGAACTTTCCTCTTCCTATTCATCTCTATCCTTACCATCTGAACACCTTCTCTCTATGGTTTTGTCCTCTGCTCATGCCACAATCTTGGCATCTCACCACAATCTTCTCTATCTTTTGTTGTCACTATCTCCTCATTCTTCATCGGGAATAAATCCTGATTTCCCATCTCTGCAAAGACTCCAGCTACCTGTCCATCATCCTCCACATGGCCATTTAACAAAAGTAGCCTGTCATTATCAGCATTAATGACAAACTCATCACCATCAACCCCATTGAAACAATCTCTTCTACCAAATAAGGAATTAATGAATTACTTCTGCTGCAGTAGTTCAATTTGTTCTTCATCTGAAAGATACTCATTATACTTTACTTGGCAACAGTCAACTTCATCTGTCACATTTTCATCATGTGAACTGCCTTCATTAACACCTGCATTCACACACAACTTGTCAAATGCAAAAACACAAGACCTCATGGTCTCGATTGGTGATTTGGTCACCAAATATTTCTGTTGTTCCAAGTCTTCTATATTTTCCAGAGATCCTCCAATGGTCTCTTCTTCAGAGTCCTCAAGCTGTTCAGCCTCCAGCTTCTGGCCAATATCACAAACTAAAGCTCTTCTACTTCCAATATGTTGGAAAGCAGAATCTTTCTCCAACTGTGCATGGGCATCTTCAAAACATGTAGCTACTCCATTTTCTTCCTTAGTGACAATAGCAGCAGTTTTTTCTTTCTCGCCTATTGTTCCTGCAAACATACAAAATATGTTAGATGTAAGGCTCTTGGACCCCTTGATCCCACTTGAAGCTTCATTCTCCAAGTCTTTCTCCAGATACTCAATCACTCTGAGTATTTCTTTCTTCTTCTGAGCATTCATCATCTGCTCCTTCTTCCTTTGTAGCCTCTACCACTTTATCTTCTTCTTCATGAGCCAACCAACTCTCTGGCTTTATTTTATCCTTCTCTTCAGTTCATTAAACTCTTCCCTGGTCTTAGCTAATTCTCTCTGCCATTCTTCATCTGTGGATTTATTCTTCCTCATGCCATTTGCTTTGGCATCTTCACACACTCTTCTGCTGTGGTTTCTCTCAGAACCTCTACAATCTCTGCAGTCTCTACTATGGATCTCAGTAGCCATTCTATTCTCTAGGAGTTCTTCACTCACAAGCTACACTAAGCCTCTACAACAACAAGCTCTCTTGCTGCAACTTACCTCACCAAGCTTCTCTCCTGAGCTCTGGCTTTTGGCAAGTAATGGTCCCCTCTCTTTGGAACCTCCCGAGCACTCTCTCTGCTCTCTAGGCTTCACTCTGCAACTTTCTCAAGAACACCCCTTTTCTTCTTTCATCCAACCTCAGTTGGGAATTATTTCAGGTTCTGCCACACTCTTTATGCACTAAGAATCCCTTGCTGGACTCTTCTATCACTGCTCTCAAATCTTGTGATCTACTTCTGCTGAGATGTCTTCCTCAATTTCTTGCACTCTGTATTCTGCAAACAATACCTTCCAACCAGAGTTCAAATAAGGCTCATCATCTTACCTCTCAAGACCCCTGAATGATCTTGTTCCTTCTCTCCTCTCCTGCACTGCATTTCTACCTACTGCAATCTTCTGTCTTCAAATCCAAATTTTGTTCATCTAGAGACCTTCACTGCATTGCAAATCAAATCTGCAATTTTCTCTATTAAACAGATTCTAAAATCAACTATTCTTTAATGTTTAGTACATGTACATTTCAAAAACAAAATTTTCAGCGAGCTAACTAAATTCTGGCTTTGATACCACTTGACAGCAATGCCACCCTTGGCCTCGGTTTACCTTGGTCCCAACCTCAATCTGTGTGTAAATGCATCCAATATTTCTCATGCCAATCAACCTCGCATCTGGGAAATCTTACACTTCCCTTATTCTGCGTTGGAAAATTCAAACAAATAAGTCTGGGTTATTTTAATATCTCAATTCAGAGAATTGAGATATTAAATCAACACTCCTCTATAGTTATAACCTGACAGTCCCTTACGTATACATATGCGCCATATTTGCATATACAACCGTTATAAGCGACATAATACCTTGGCTATTAAAACCATGTAAATTGACCCTCAGAATTTACATATATTAACCCACGTAATATATCCATATATCTATTACGGCGTTCTTCAATTATTAACGAAATCCCACGTATATCAACATACCTTTATTAATTCGTAAACCTTAGTACATCTTTGATTTCGGGCCCCACATATATGATCAACCGACCAATCAAATGCACACCCGTACCTCGGTTATCGTCCGCGTATCTTCATCGAGCGATCACCGTCCAATGGCTTCCCTCCAGATCAACGGCTTGTATCGATATTGCTCGGCGTCCTGATACGAACTTTAACGCGCGATGGCGCGCAGCAACGGCGGTTTTCCGTGGGTCCTCCTCGCCACGTGTCGAACACTCTATGGAATCGCTCCCCAACCAGGAAATACCGCTTATCAAAGATAGCTGGTGCGATGAAAACCAGAGTCCAGCTCCAAACCGCCATTACTGTTCATCTCGGTCATGGTTCCGCTCCTCCTCGACACACTAGGTTTCGTCTTCAACTCCCTTCCGTGTACAACATCGGTTCATGGTTCCAATACGCTCCACAATGTTATTCAACTGTTATCCTTATAATAGATCTCCATTGTAGTTAAAGCTCATTCACAGCAACCAGAATCTGCTCCATTACACAAAATCGTTCCTCAAGAACTCATGTGTTCACACAGGATTTAATTCGACAATTACACAATAATACTGAATCAATTCTTCATATGATTCAACCAAGAAGACATAAATTCATGTAACTCAATAACAATTATTTTATACATATCCAAAGATAACCATTGAAATTCGAAGACATTCAACAGGGTTTAATCCCATCACAGGTTCTTAATTATCACGGATTTTGATTATTCTCTACCAGGATGTATGCATATACTCACACAGAACTTATTCAAGAAAATCAGATATACATTCACACATAAATTAAATCCACAAGGCACAAATATACTGAAACATTTCTTATTTACACAATGGATTTAATTACAACCACTGGCTGGCCAGATCTTCAATCTGATGGCCTTCTTCCCTATGCAACTCTCTGCAGGTACAGGCAGGTCTAGGTGTAGGCTCATGCAGGTTTGTACAGCTCTCTCGACTCTATCACAGGGTTTATACATATTGGAAATCAATCGATTCACTTCCTTGATGACTCTTGGACTCCTAAAGCTAGCCTAACTTATGAAACTAGCCATCTCTTCAGGTGCCCATCAATCATTCGGGCAGTTACAATATTTTCCTAAAATTAACTAAAATAACTCAACCATGAATATTTACATAGGGGAAACAAAACATGATACCCCCCTTATGTTTATTTATGTACAAAAGTGTCTTGGGCCTAATTCCCCTGCATCAACATCTCAAAAATCTCGTCGGGAATTCGAACGGGGCTCTCTCTACGGAATTCTCCTTGGCTCAACCTCCTCTATAGCGATTACTCAGCTATAGTATCTCTTCTCCAAGTTCATATTCTTGGCTATATGTTCAGCTAGCTTTTGTAAAGGGAGAAGGCTTGTTTATATAGAGGGATAAGGAGAGGTTAGGATCCCTATAATCATGGAGGGGAGTCCTATCCTCTAAGAATGTTCCATGGGAGTTCAAACCATTACCTAAAGGGAGAGATCTGTGGCTTATCAAGTTTAACCATTTCCAATGAGTCATCCCTGAGGTGGTTAAGGAAACTTCCACATCTAATTTGTTAAAAAAAATTCCCAAAAAGGCTGGCATGGGCACAACAAAGAGACAGAGCGCCAGCTGGCATGGCCTCTAGTGTACATCCTCCACATTGGCGCGAGGGGTGAACTTGCTACCCATGCCAATGCCAAAACATAGGTTTTTATGGGCGCTCTGAGGAAATGTTAAACAGGAGAAATGATGTCCTTATGAAAAAGGATGCAAAGAAGGTGTTTGTAGAGTATGACACTGCTCACAGGTCACGGGAAAGACCCTCCAATATGTAGGGCAAGGGATTGCAGGGACGGTGACAAAATGTTGTGTAACACCCACCTAGAAAGATTTGTTTCTGATCTCCTCTTGGATTTGGGTCTTATATTATCATATCTAAGGGATCCAAGGGCTAACCTCAAGTGATGTAGCATCCATTCCTAAAAAATGCGTTTTTCAGGGATGCCTTGCTAGTAATCCCAATTTGGGGATAGTATAGTGGACAATAAAAACTCCTAATAACAGTAAATAAATCAATTCCCAATGAGGACAAGGTTAAATCTAGGATATTCTGATAATACACCCTCAAGTGTGGAAGGGATTGAGCTTCTTTACTTGTTCAACCATGACCAAATCAACAACGCATTCTAGATGCATTTAACCTCCTAGATGCACAGCACAGTTTTGGAGAGGTTACACATGTGAAAAGAGCTTAATCATTGAGGTGGTTTAGGGTTATGCAAGGCTTTCATATTCTAAAAGGGATAGGAGGATAGCAGGAGAAGTTTGTTGAAGATATTATTTCAGAAGAATTTGTCTTCTTAGACATTTCTCATTCTCTGGATGTTTAGCTGAGAATAGTGTTGTTTAGCACTAGGGTGTTCCTGGTCGGGAATCCCACCTCTTCCATTGAGTAGCTCAAGGAGGAGTCTTGTATTGTCCACTATTAGGCTTAAGGCCAAGCTCTACTTCCAACTACAACTCAAATCCCATTGAGGGTTTGATTGTCTTTGTAAGCTATAGCAAGGGAGACTAGATCTATTTAGATCTAGACCAATATAGTGCCTCTTTTCAGTGGGAGAGTCTTCTATCCCCTTGGCAAGAGTGCATTAGATTAGTGGAGCTTCAAATCCATACCTTGGCTTGAGGCCAATATATTCATCAAGGCTACAACACAGTTTATCTTCCTAGATTGTGTTATCTGCAAGACGAGAGTTGCAAGGGATTTTTGGCAAACTTTGAGGAGTGATCTTTGGTGAAGGGAATATGCCTTTCACTGTGGTGATCCATGGATTTATGATATATTCCATGTCATATTCAGATCTGATCTGAATACTCCTAAAGATGCTTCAGAAATTCTGAATGAATCTGCAGATCTACTATACAAGATCTCAGATCTACTCCATATGCTTCATGATTTGCTGAGAACCCCAAGGGGTATGTAAAATAGGGACAATATAGTGTACAGATCTGATATAGGTCTAAAATTTGGTACACATATCTGTCCTAGATCTTACATGTAATATACAGCTACTACATCTCCTTAAAATAGCGTTTTCAAGTCTTTTTTGCAGTGTAATACATTGTTGCAGCACCTCTTTCCAAGGGTTTTCTTCATAAAAGTCTTCATACTTCTCTTGTACACTGTATGGGCCACTTTGTAAATCTGTTTTGCTGATTTACATGTATTTATTCAGCTTCCTATTTGGTCTCCTACTGCTGATGTGTAAAACTGTGTTATTTTCCAACAGAGTTGTTTAATATTGTTGCAGTCCCTTCTTTGGGAAGTTTTCAAGCCTTACTAGGTGTGGGAGGTCTGTTTATCCCAAATAGTTTGATTTTTTTCTAATATCCTCTTGGATTTGGGTCTTATATTATCAGATCTAAGGGATCCAAGGGTTGATTTCACATTCTGTAGCAGCCATTTCTGAAAAATGCGTTTTTCAGACATGCCTAGCTAGTAGTCTCGATTTTGGGATATTATAGTGGTATCAAAGCATCTTTCTTGGCACAGCCTGTGCTTTCATTGAAGAGACAAAGCCAATATGAATTTAGTAGGAGATGAGCTTCTTACCGACAAAGAGGAGAGTAATCTAAGAAGAAGACAGAAGAAAATTAATTACATAGAAGACAAAGAAAGTAAAGGTGAAACCCCTTTTTCTGGAAGGACAAAGAGAGAAGAGTTATCTAACACTCTTTCTCAATATATGTATGAGCTGAAGGAATAAATCCAGGGAATGAAGAGGGGAAAACATGCAGATACCTCAAGTGTATTTTCAAATCAAGAAATCCCCAGTACTTCTTACTATGTGTGTGATCATTCAACTACACAACCCGATCTGCAACGTTGGAGCATGCCTCCTTTCTTGACAAAGGAAGGACGAAAGGGAGGAACACCAAAGGAAGCATCTCTTGGTGATTATCTCCAAGAATATGAGTCTTTATCAGAGAGATTCAAAATTCATCTCAGTTTCCCAGAGTTCTGTCAACTCAAAGAAGAAAGATCCAGCAGCTACAGTAAAAGGGAAAGGTGCATGCAGCACACTTTGGGTAGATTCTCTCTACCTACTTTTGATGGATCACCTAAAGACTCAGCCATGTCTTGGGTAAGGAAGATTGACACATACTTTTAGCTGCATCAAGTTTCTGAAGAAGAATCCATAAGAGTAGCAACGATGCACCTCCAAGGTAAAGCATATGCATGGTGGTTATTTGAGTCTTCTTCACTGAAAAATTTAAACATCTCTACTTATGCAAAGTTCACTAGGAGGTTAATGAAAAGATTTGATTCTATGCCATCTGAAATTTCTTTGGGTAAGAAAACTAAGCCCAAGAGATCAGAACATTTGCATGAGATGGGAAGATCCATGAAGACAACTCCATTTCAGAGCATTGTTGAAGGGGTTAAGGATCTGCTACATGATTTTCCAAGGGAAAAGGCCCCACTACAACAAGATCTATTTTCTCAAAGAGAACACATGAGGATTCCTTATTCACTAAGAGATCAAGAAAAAGGATCTCTTGATGATGAAGTAGTCTCCACTGATAAGGAGGGAGAGAAATAGCAGAGAAGATCCTCCAGCGCTGTGAAAACAGGAGGAGATCTATTTTCATTTGGAGATGGAGATGAAGCAATGGCTTCCATTAGAGGGGTTCTTATTGCAAGGAATTCCAAAGGATATTTCATATGGAGGACATGAGCAGCATGTGTCTTTGCTAAAATACAATGAGATAGAATAATGGAGGGATCACATGGCTGATCCACTATCAGAAGATGGGGCAATTTCTCCAATCAGAGGCACTCTTACACCACTAAGAGAGGTCTCCAAATTTCATGAGACTTCCACACATAAAACAAAGTTGAAATTGCATAGTGGAAGCAGGGGCAGGAGGATCTCATCTCTCATGCATATGAGAAGGGTCCCTAAAATCTCTTTATCTAGTGGCAAACCACCTGGGAGGCCACCTGATATATATTATGTGGGGGATACCTCACAATTTTCTGCTCCAAACTTAGATCCAGGAGGGTTTGGAGCACTTGAAGACAAAGCTACAGCACTGGGAGACTTGGGTAAGCTCAAGGAGGAGGGAAATATTTTTCCCCTATCATCATCACCCACTCTTATTTCTGATCCTACGCTATGGGAGGAGAAGAAGGGAAGAAGTAGCCTTCAAAAACACACCTTTTGCATAGGATATGTCAAGGGATGGATCAACAACATGACAGACATTTCTATTGATGTATCATCAACACTGTCATTGTTGAGTAGTGTAGATCTATATTGGAAATCCCAATTGTTGGTGGATTATTCCAAAGATATGCACACATGTATGATACTTGATGACTAGCTGCATGAAGAGGGCTACTTAGTCCAAGGAGAATTCATCTATCATCATGGTAGAATATTTTTTCCTAGAGCTTCTAAGCTCAAGCATAAGATCCTACAAGGAATCTACAAGGAGTTCTATTCCAGCCATCTGTATTCCATGAGGATCTACAACATCATCATGAGGAGATTTGATTTGGAAGGATTGAAAGAGGAACTACTTCAGCACTTTCAAGAGTGCATGAGCTATGTGGAGATGGGGCAGCCAAGCGACTCTATGAAAGAGTCATTTCATCCATCTCTCCCTTCTTTTGAAAGAGGAGAAATTTCCATGCACAACTCCATGTGTATGAGTAACTTTGATGGTAAAGAATCTGATCATGTAAAGCAAGTTTCAATTTCAGATTTATCACATTCTTTTACCATATTTATGCAGGCCATGACTCTTAAAGGGAGTGATATATCATGTAGATCTCATGGAATTTTTTGGGCCACTAAGAATTCTGAATTTGGCCATTCCCTTGTTGTGCAAAGGGAGATTTATTTTTATGATGGGTGCTTCCCAAAAGCACCAAATATATCTCACACTTTTAGCCATAGTGAGATGACATGTGAAGAAAGTGGTAGGAAAACCACTTACCATATCTAGATCTAATGCAGGAAGGAGATGCTTTGCGCTGGTTCCACATGTGGGACTATGACCCACCTCCATATGCAGAAATTTTTGTTTGTATGTACATTGTTTGATTCCCTATATGGATGATGTACTTGTATTCTTCATAGGGATAAATGGAGGGAGGAGGGAAGGAATGCATGAGCCATATGAAATTATTACTCCCCATATACTTAATGTCTCATATTTCAGGGAGAACATTGGACAAACCATGTTTGTTTCCTATGATCTATTGTCTTCTTATGAGATGAACTATTTGTATCTCATGAGAAATTTGGTGGAGCAAGTCATGGAGGGATGGTTTGGTGAGCACTTGGCACAAGGAGGAAGATTAACTCATGTTTGTGTCACCAAGGTAGGAGGAGATGAGTTGTAGAACTCACCTTATCAGTTGCTTGAGGACAAGCAACATTTTGGAGGGGAGGATTGTAATGTTCCTAATTATCCCAAGCTAATAGGAATATACTATTTTGTTTTCATTTTCTTATTGAAATAATAAATGTGTAAGGAGGACAATAAAAACTCCTAAGAATAGTAAATAAATCAATTCCCAATTAGAACAAGGTTAAATCTGGGGTATTCTGATAAGACACCCTCAAGTGTGGAAGGGATTGGGCTGCTTGACTGGGTCAACCATGACCAAATCAACAGCGCAGTCTAGATGCATTGAACCTCCTAGATGCACAACGTAGTTTGGACAAATGTTACACATGTAAAAAGAGCTCAATCATTGAGGTGGTTTAGGGTTATTCAAGGCTTTCATCTTATAAAAGGGAGAGGAGGATAGCATGAGAAGGTTGTTGAAGATATTATTCCATAAGAATTTTTCTACTTAGACATTTCTCATTCCCTGGTTGTTTAGCTGAGAATAGTGTTGTTTAGCACTAGGGTGTTCGTGGTCGAGAATCCCACCTCTTCCATTGAGTAGCTCAAGGAGGAGTCCTGCATTTCTTGTCCACTATCAGGCTTAAGGCCAAGCTCTACTTCCAACTACAACTCATATCCTGTTGAGGGTTTGGTTGTCTTTGTAAGTTGCAGCAAGTGGAGGCTAGATCTATTCATATCTATACCAATCTAGTGCCTCTTTTCAGTGGGAGAGTCTTCTATCCCCTTGGCAAGAGTGTATTGGATCAGTGGAGCTTCAGATCCATACCTTGGCTTGAGGCCAATCTGTTCATCAAGGCTACAGTGCATTTTATCTTCCTAGACTGCGTTATATGCAAGAGGAAAGTTGCAGGGGAGTTTTGGTAAACTTTGAGGAGTGATCTCTGATGAAGGGAATCTACCTTTCACTGTGGTGATCCATGGATTTATGATATATTCCATGTCATATTCAGATCTGATATGAATACTCCTAAAGATGCTTCAGAAATTCTGAATGAAATTGCAAATCTACTGTACCATATCTCAGATCTACTCCATATGCTTCATGATTTGCTGAGAACCCCAAGGGGTATGTAAAATAGAGACAATCTAGTGTACAGATTTGATATAGATCTAACATTTGGTACACAGATCTGTCCTAGATCTGACATGTAATATAAAACTACTATAGCTCCTTAAAATAACGCTCAAGTTTTTTTTACAGTGTAATACATTGTTGCAGCACCTTTTTCTGAGGGTTTTCTTCATAAAAGTCTTCATACTTCTCTTGTACACTGTATGGGCCACTTTGTAAATTTTTTTTGATGATGTACATGTATTTATTCAGCCTCCTATTTGGTCTCCTACTGCTGATGTCTAAAACTATGTTATTTTCCAGCAAAGTTGTTTAATACTGTTGCAGTCCCTTCTTTGGGCAGTAATCAAGCCTTACTAGGTGTGGGAGGTCTGTTTAACCCACCTAGTTTGATTTGTTTCTAATATTCTATTGTATTTGGGTCTTATATTATCATATCTAAGGGATCCAAGGGTTGATTTCATATTCTGTAGTAGCAATTTCTAAAAAATGTGTTTTTTAGACATGCCTAGCTAGCAGTCTGGATTTTGGGATTTTACATATTAAAATAAATGGGGGGTGGTGTATAGCACAATAGACCTCTTCTTTGTCTCCTTAGAGTCCTTCCTCTCTTTTCTTGATCCACCAGCAGACTGAGAGCCACGCTTTGTACCTTTAGAGGTCTGCGCTTCTACCTCCTCCACGGTATCTTTCGGTGCAGAACCATTCTTCTCCGGCTCTTTTTATTTTTCTAGATCAATAGTGTCACCCGTTATGGTGGGTGTGGATTCTATCTCAACATATTTCTCCATCACATTCTCTTTTTTTTTCGCTAGCTGAGTGCCAGTGCGCGACTTTGTCGACATTTTAGGTGTCAACCACGCTAGTGGCCACTCAGTAGTGATTCTAATCATGTCATCTTTGGTAACTAAATAAGGTAACTCGTACCAGGCTCCTTCCACAAAGCCTTTCATGCAGATGTGCATGTTATGGAACATAGCCTTGAAGTCATCTAACATCTTGTATTGATCATAAAGCATGGGCAACAATTGTGGCTTTGACTGTACATCTTTATAAAGGGTAGCATCATAAAGAACCCAAAATATTTTATTCTCCTTGGCGCGCGGGAGGTCTGAAGAGTTCCAAAAATCTGCATATCGCGTGGCCTCGCATATTTAGGGCTCAATATCTGGAAACTGAGTTTCCTCATGGGTCTTCCACCCAATCAATGTGATCAACAGTAATAACCAAGCATGATGAAATTGCTTGCCTTCATCCTTTGCTTCACACACATTTTCTAGGAACTCCTTACACAAATAGCTAGACCAGTTATAAATAACTCCTTTCTCGCATTTTCCAGTGAGAGCAATTACGTGCGCAGATACCTCCTTTGGTCTGCATTTCTGCATCATCTTGCAGGCCAAGATGAGCGTACCAAACTGAAATTTTGGGTCGTTTATCTCACTTACAATGAAGCCTTGGCACTTGCGCAAGACTTGGTATTTAGTTTTAATTTTCTCCACAACAACTTTCTCTTGGGCTTTACCACTAAAATCGACAATGGGTTCAGCACCTTTAGTGAGCATGCCCGTGATTCTATGTATCAATGCAGCATCAATGAGGATTTTCTCTCCCAACCATATTTCATCATCGTGCACTAGCGTAAGAAATTTTCGGACACAGATGTCGTTTATGGGTCTATGCCCAAAATGAGGGATCTACAGTAGGTTCAACCAAATTCTTCACATTTTCTGAATGACAGGATTATCCCAGGTAGTTTGAATCACTTTGTAGAAAATAAATATTTTACTATTTAAGGGTTGGATTCTATTTGGGCGAAGGATATAAAAATTTGGCGGGTCGATATGAAATTATATTCTAAGTTATTAATTTATATTTGTAAGGTCGAATCATTTGTGCCCGATCAACCAATTTCTGAGGCTGAGTTTGATTATTCTAGGAAGGGGTCATGTACAAGGTTGGAACAAAAATTTTGAGCTTATGCTTAGTGCCATAATCTAAATCTTCGATCTTGAATGGCTCCTTCAGACCAAGGCAAATTACAAGTAAAATTAGGAGGCCAAATACTCCTTTCCAATGAAAAATTTCATGAGTCGAATTATTTCTTTGAAGGGTCTTAAATATATTATTTGCAAAGGGCTAAGTATTATTATGTTCACAGTCAAACTGCATTTGAAGGGCTGAGAAAAGTTGTCTTGATGCCAAATTAATTATCAAGATTGAATTTATTCTTTCCAGGGTGGTTCTAGAGCAATTTATGAAGTGGTAATTTGTTGAGCCGAATTTATTTTTCTAGGAAAGTAAATTACCAGAGATTTATCCATCTCTGAAAGAGACCAATCGCACTAATTAGATCTTGGAGCACAAGATATGTATAGCACGAAGTTAAGACCAAAAATGTAAATGTGTTGAGATTAGTGTTCTCTCAGTAGCACTGTGGGTCGAGTTTAGCCTTCCAAAACAATCAGTCTATCTCTTTTGTTGGATGTGGGGCTAAAACAAAGGTTGTGCATAGGTTATTTATGGAAAGGAAGCATCAAACACCATGTTGAGTTAGAAGTTGGATACATTGTTGTAGAAGACTATTATCACCGTGGATGAGATAACCAGGTTCCATTTGCATAATTTATATTACTTTTGTGTAATTTATGAGCAAAATTTGTGGAATGACTGGAATTTTATGACTGTTTAATACTTTAGTGATGTATCTCTCATGTTGAAGTGTTACATTATGTTGTATCAACCAATTAATTTTTTTTTGTAAAAAACTAAATTTTTTGTTGGGAATCTAAGGTATTTCCAGCGTGGAATACTACAATGGAGGAAATAGAGGAGTATCATCACTTTACCAAAAAGAGACACTGTCATATTCTCTCAAACATTAACCAAGTTGCCTCATTATCTCTTAATTTGTGTACACCTTTGAAGGATGGGTCCTTCTAACAGTCTTCGAGAATATGCTCTAGGATAACTAAATTATCATGTGTCTATAATGGGGTTTTTGTTGATGGGTAAAAGTATTTTTTCATAAGGCCTGTGTCGGATTTGTTATGAGTGTGATAAGTTATGGGTCTCAAGGTGAAATTGTATGCATAAGAAAATTGTCATAGTACCATGTAAGGATTTTCAGTCTAGGTCATGTAATTGATTTAATTGTGAAAGAATGACATAGGAGGGGTGATTTGGGAGAGTCTGTAAGTCGAGGTCATCGCTAAAAAATTTTGATAAATTGATCACCATGGATTAAACCTTCATAAGCTACCATAATAAATTTTCAACAATAATCAATACAACCCGTTCCAAGGGAATACTTTCTATGATACAAAAAGAGAGCCCAGGGAAGGAACATGAGTTGGGACACAAAATATTTACACATTGGACAAATTTAAGATTTATGTGGTTTTCAATACAATCCCTTCTCAAATTGGAATAACTTGCTTCACTCATCTCCAAGGTGTATTAATTAGATGGGAAGAGCTTGATTTGGGCTCTAAAACCAACCATGATTGCCTTAATACAACTGTTGGTGAGGTAAATCCCCTCTGCGAACAGAGGAAATCCCACTAGCCCTAGAGTGGGTCTAGCCATAAATGAGACAAGCTATAATATTGATTCCTAGTTAATGAATGGACGAAGATTTGATAGATGACTTACCGAAGGTCCTACACTGTTGTTGTCGTCGGAAAGAGTGGCTGCCTCTCGCTCCTGGTTTGACAGATCACGATCTGCTCACTTTCACACTCGGATACCTACACACACACATGAAACAATGATGATATACAACATACTATTTCACATTCGTAACTATCAGTCAGTCGAAGAAGACTAAATAAATTGCATCAATAATCAACATAACACAATGATGGAACCAAGACCATAGTCGAGTATATTAATGAAAGAAAGGAAGAGTGCAACCAAGCTTCAACGTTGCAGTCTTCTCCAACAGGGTTCTAGCGGAGCGCGTCTCACAAAGGCTCTTCGGGAATTTATACGGGGCTCTCTCTACGGAATTCTCCTTGGTTCTACCTTCTCAATAGCAATTACTCAGCTATAGTATCTCTTCTCCAAGTTCAGCTTCTTCACTACATGTTAAGCTAGCTTTCATAAAGGAAGAAGGCTTGTTTATATAGAGGGAGAGGGAGAGGTTAAGATCCCTATAATCATGGAAGGGATTCCTATCTTCAAGGAGTGTTCCATGGGAGGTAAAAATCCATCACCTAAATAGAGATATCCATGGCTTATTAACTTAACCACTTGTAGTGACTCATCCCTGAGGTTGTTAGAAGGAAACTTATGCCTCTATTTGTTAAAAAACATTCCTAAAACAGTTGGCGTGGGCACAACACTAAGACAGAGTGCCAGGTGGCGCGGGCTCTAGTGCAATCTTACCACATTGGCGCGAGGGGTGAACTGGCTACCCATGCCAAGGCCAAAACATAGGTTTTTGTGTGCTTTTTGAGGAAATGTTCAACAAGAGAAATGATGTCCTTATGCAGAAGAATGAAAATAAGGTGTCTGCAGAGTATGACACTGCTCACAGGTCATGGGAATGATCCTCCAATATGCGAGACGAGGGATTGCAGGGACAGTGACAAAATGTTGTGTAACAGATGCCCCCTAAAGCATGAGGTCCGAGAGAGAGGGAGGGGTGAAAGGCTTTATGAGAACGTGTTCAACCCAAACACTGCTGTCAGAAGACCTGCAAGTACAAATACAACTGATATTTTTGATACATGGCATGTGGTATGGGCGCAGCCATCCATTCAGAAGAGTCATGCAATAATTCATAGTAATCCACAAAGAATCCACAGCCTGGATTTCATCAGACAAAACCCAGGATCTTGCGCTCCATCTCGACCCGAACAAAGTACAAATTTGATCATGCGAATATGTGATTTGAAGTCGAACATGCAAGAAAATCGTCTGATTACCAGGCAATAATGAGAGTTATTAACAGACGCGAGAGAAACCACCAGTAATGAAAATGGTCCTCAAGGTACAAGAGGTACAATCCACGGAATGTGAACAGCCCGCAGAATCATCCGATCGAAGGCCAATGATGTAAACCTTGCGTCAAATGCAAAGAACCTGCCATTGAGGCATGTAGGCTCCAAGGTACCTGAAGGGAGTCTCTAGATCGACTTCCTAGATAATGAGCTGAGGTCGACAGGAATTGACCTGATTGAAGGTGGGCCATAATGTTTCCCACATCATCGATACGAGACATAGGAATATGATATTTGTGAATCGAGACCAACAGAGAATCAGAGGGAGGTTGAAAACTTCAAAGGAAAACTTCTCTTGAACATATCGGCAGCACGACACTGGATTTGGCAGTATTTGACATCAAGGGATCTGAGGTCATGGTGATGTGGAAAAGAGTAGATGAGAGGTCAAAAGAGATTTCCCAAACCCATGGAGGAAAACAAATGACAAGGTGAGATGTCCCCAACCCGACACAAATGCAAGCAAGTGCCATGTTCAAGAGTGACATACTGCCAACACAACTATAATCTGGTTCCATTTCCCCCCACCATTTATGGCAAGTACCCCAATTATTTTTGAAAACAAGCTTGAAGGGGATAGCATATGCTTGCGATGTAATTTTGTCCTTCGGACAAATCCAACCTAGTACATTTTACAAGCCGTAGGAAGGAGGAACTCGAGTAACGTCATGGTGATGAAGTTCGATGTCATCAGGGTTTAACGAGTTTGACAAAGGAGGAACTCGGCATCTTTTCATGTTTAGAGAGTATGAAAAGAAGGCAAAAAATAAAACTCTAGCAGTCCCTTTTCGTAGGTAGTCTCACAGATCCAAAAATGTAGAAAACTGTGTCTGAGAGAACCTCTTAGTCGTGATAGGCTAAGGTATTCCTTTTTCGTAAATAATCAATCCCAGCCCAAAAAAGGGGTAAACGTATATTGGGTAGATATCATTTTGCAGCCATTTAACGAGTTCAAAATGACAAGAGTCTTAGTAATATTTTCAATTTTCGAGAGTCAGAAAAGAGCTAAAAGTTGATTCCTCCTGGAGGAATGAGTGGTATTAAGGGTAGCAACTGGTTTCGGTGATGGTGGAACTACTCTGAACAAATAAAGGTCAAGAGGTTGGCTAACAAGACCACTCATCGCAGCGGTTCCTCAGAAATGGGTGAAACAACCAAGTGAAGGCATATGATCGGCCAAGAAGATAGTGACGATGGAGTGAGAAAACCAAGGCTCATCTGGAAAAACAGGCTGATAAGATGGCAATCACAAGAGGTAAAATGGGAATGGTTTCATTTTTACACAAGCTTTAAATCAGGAAACTCTACTTGAAGTTGGTTTCATTTTTACACAAGCTTGAAACAAAGATAAACTATTCTTGAAACCGATTTCATTTTTACACAAGCTTGAAATGGAAACAAACTATGCTTGAAAAAATATTTGCATGCCCCCAGCATGGTGACTCAATTCGAGGTACATGCCCCCCAAGCTTCAATCCATATGAAAGTCAGATGGAGTGAAGGTTCAAAGTACGAGATCAAGAGAAAGAATCTACTATGATTTTAAGAGATCTAATCAAAGACTCGAATTGAATAGGAACATGTTTCATTGTTTTAACAAGGTTGACACATTAAAAGAACTATCCTCATGATCTACTTCATTTTTTAATGAGGTCGACATAGAAGATGAACTATCCTCGGATGAGCTTGTTTCATTTTTTAAGGAGCTTGACACAAGAAAATGAGCCATGCTCCGAGGACCTTGTCTCATTTTTTAGGGAGCTTGGCACAAGAAAATGAACTATGCTCTGTAACCTTTCATCATGATGAATAAGAAGTCATGGCTTCCAAGAGTTCTACACTGGATGGGAGAACAACATCTTGGAAATCAGGACCCAATGCTCCCAGCACACGGTGCACAACGGCACTATCACAGGTAGCCACGAGACAGGTAGCCACATAATTAACCTATGGCGGGGAAGATAAAACTGGCAGATAAAGACCCAGAAGGGATGATGGTGGACCAAATGTCACATCGGGACCAAAGAATGAAAGCTGATCAATGGTCACGATCTGAAATTTGTGTGGAAAATAGATCACACGAAAGAGGGAAGAGACAACTGTGCCCATGGCATAAGCATAGTCGCGTCCCAAGAGAAAATTAAAATCCAAGGGGCCTGGAACAATCGTCACGTCTATATAGACAGTTTTCCCTCCCGAAGTAATATGGAACTTCGAAAGGATCCCTAACGGTTGACTGGTTCCTCTGTTAAAGGCCAACAGATTGTGGGTAACAGGCATAAGTAGTGGAGAACCAAAATCTTGCCAAGTAGTTGAAGACAAAACACTAACAGATGTGCCTTCATCTATAATCGTGCTAGGTATGACCATATCAAATATCTGCACCGTGATCTCAAAAGGCACATAAGAAGGAAGGCAGTATCCCACAAATCAACTCCAATCGAAGGAAGTGACCAAACTACTTGGAGGGGGTACCATTTTACTGAGATGGTTTTCCCTTGGTGTTACCAAAGCAAGAGGAGCATCGTCCATCACGAGAGCAGGAGGAGTAACTTCTTGAATCACAAGGACGGGATGATATTTCTCCAAGTCCGAGGAATCTGAAGAAACAAGAGGAACATGAGGGGGATGATATCCACTCTCGACAGAAAAGACCTAATGAACCATAGACGGGATCAAGTCGACAGATTCCACATCCAATGGTTGGTTGGGAATGGATTCCTGAATTTGAATTTTTGGGGGAGCAGGATCAACCAAGGATGACTCTTGACCGATCGTGGAATCAACTAGTGGAGGACTCAAAGAAAGTTTCTGGTAACCAGCCGAAAGGCAGGGTGCAGAAACAGTAGAGTTGTCCAACACTCTCTTGGCTTCATCCATGTACGGACAAAGGTGAATGGGATGATGCCCTTCACACAACTTACATGGATTCATAATCTTACCCTGTTTCTTACGAGTCTTATCAGTACTATTCGAATATGTGCTACCAATATGACATCCGGAAGCCAAAGGCAACGACAGACGATCGTCGAACCATACTTCAAGTACCTTGGGAATGCTAGGGTAGGCTCGAAGAAGGTGGTCACCTTTGCACAACATGTAAGGGAATTTGAATTTCCGTGGAAGGTTGGATGGTTTCTTAGGCTCAATAGCCACAAAGTTGGCCTCTCCCTTATCTAACTTCTTCTTCTTCGGCTTCTCCCTAGGGCAGGCTTGTTAAAAAACATTCCTAAAATAGCTGGCGCGGGCACAACACTGAGACAGAGTGCCAGGTGGCGCGGGCTCTAGTGCAATCTTACCACATTGGCATGAGGGGTGAACTGGCTACCCACACCAAGGCCAAAACATAGGTTTTTGTGTGCTTTTTGAGGAAATTTTCAACACGAGAAATGATGTCCTTATGCAGAAGGATGCAAAGAAGGTGTTTGCAAAGTATGACACTGCTCATAGGTCATGGGAATGATCCTCCAATATGTGAGACGATGGATTGCAAGGACGGTGACAAAATTTTATGCAACGACAACCCAATTATTTGGAGCACCCTTGTGTAGGATTCAAACTTCCATTTTCCTCGTGTCTTAGTAGTATCATGATGTTGATTACACGTATGCCTCCTTACAGTGATGACATAATGAGGAGAGCCTTCAAACTTGTTAGCACTCCTTAGTTTCCCAAGGCTGAGATAGGAAACCAACGAGGTAACCACATACCAAGTTTTTACTTGAAAGCTATACCTACCAAGTCAGAGAGGGCTCTCTCTAAAATCAACCAAGATATGATTGGAATTAACAGGGTTTTAGGCTAGGTATTTTGCATAGTAATGTTTTGATTTAAGTTTTGTTGGATGTGAAGCAATAGGTTTAGGAACTAGGTCAAATGGGTCAAAATATCAGTTGCAATCATTATTTGAGGCAAGAGAGATGTAATCAGAGACACAAATAGATTTTTCATTGTAGTACAATAAGGAGGAAAAAATATGAAAGGGAATAAGTGAGAAGATGCATGAGTTCACTTATCCAGAAGGAAAACATTTAAATGTTAATCTTAAACAAAACGTAACATTTAGATAATGATTTGTGTTTAACACTTAAAAAGTAAAGCATAAGAAGAAATATGAATAGCTAATAGAATAATCTAACAATCAAATGCATAATAAAAACTAGAGAAAAACTTTGTCATTGACCACAACACATGAATCCCATAAAAATAGTCGTAATTGTATATTAAATCTTTGCAAAAATGGAGTATGCTAGTCCAAAAACGTATCAACTTCAAAACATCCCACACTTAATTATATTACATTTCAGCCTCATATAGGATATGAGGTCGAATTCCTCCTAACGAGGTCTAATTCCATCTTTAGAAGTCAAAATAGCAGGTTCATGAACCTATCTTATCTTTGTCGAATCCTAGGGAAGTTAGAAACAACTTTCCCCTTTTTCCTAAAATACTTGAGCTTATCTCTCAAAGCATTGATTACAAGATCATTTTACAATAATAATCATTAACAAGCCTATTGACATCAAATAAACTCATGAAATAACTATTTACATTAACCCATTTCCACATTTAACCTTTTACCTGAAGTAAAAATTGCTCACACACATAAATGCAACAACTATAGAAAAAGCACGGAAAAAGTTTGCAAGATAATTTGGAGACCTTACCTAATGAGATAAGGATGTGTATTTGATGTCTGCATAGCTTATCCTGCTCAAAAAGGAAGAAAACAACCTCAAAAACTGTATTTTGTGCAAGATATCCCAAAAGCGCAGCGAAAAATAGGGGTCAAAGACGAACTGATATCTATTTAACCATAACACATGTTACAAAACCAGAAGATTTTTTTGTAGATAAGGTTTTTTTTGAGAAAAAAATCTCAGGTTTTGGAAATTCGTTTCCATTTTCTCAGAATTTGTGCCACAAAATACTGGCTAAAATAGACAAGAAACATTGGAGAATTTGATTTTCTAAAATAGGCCTCCAAGAAATTTGAAGATCTCCCAATATATGATACCTATGTAGAAATTTAAGAAGGTTATTGTCACTGGGCCTATCCTTAACAAAAACCTCATTTTTTTTTCTAGAATTCATCTTCATTTGGTCAAAAACCTCTTTTGAAAATGATGAAAAAAACATAGTCAAAAGCGCAGCGAATTTCAAAGGAGGGAAATGAGAGGGAAAAGGGGGAGGAAAAATTGTAGGTAATATATGGGGAGTAGGTACGAGTGTTAGGGAGATAGTAGAAGTGAAATTTCTTAGATAAAGTGAGAAAAGGGGGAGCAAAAGGTCAAAACACATACCTAGGCTAAAAACACAGCAAATTTCTAGGGTTTTTTGGGAAAATAAGGAAATGAAAGGATATTAATGAGGGGAATGATGGAAAATTCTCAATGAAGGGTCATGGAGGATGTGTGAACATAAAACTAAGGCCTTTGACTCCACAAGGAAGCTATGAACCATGGAAGAAGGAAAGTGCAGCAAAAACCCTAGCAGTAGGTTTCACTTGATCTTCGAGGAAAGAAGCTGCAAGTATATTTGATAGGGTTTGAGTTACCTGATATGATGATATCTAAAACCATTTGAAACTGCAAATGAAACTTAGATACTAACTCACGGCCTTTTTCCCTGTGACTTGGAAATTTTTTCTAGCATATAACAAAATTTGACTTTTGACTTCGATGAACTTGGAAGATTAGCAACTCTTCATTACTATGGAACGTAGGACTCTAACATTAGCTCCAATGGGGATGAAAACTCCCTAGGAGATATCAAGAATACTGTAGACCATGTCACCTCGTTCATTGGTAAATGGAGTCACTGCAGCTACAATCCTCAAACTAACTCAAATCAAAATGAAAATTGAACTGTACATCATCAACTGCAAACTCTATTGGAAACTTGCACTGAAAAATATGCTCAAAATTTTGAGCTTATTCATCACACCTTACCTACACTAACTGATCCATAAATGATCTGATCAAGTGAAGTCGAAGATCCAATGTAACCAATTAAGTAAATGACTACTTGATTGATGCTTGTATTTAGCTCCACCGGGCATAAATAAATATTTATAAAATGGAAACTCAAAATGATACCTGAGTCCAAAACCTATGTTGGTGAAAAAAACAAACTCCACTTTTTGTGATGCTTCCAAAATATTGCCCAAGGGGTCTTGAAAATCATGAAACATTACCTCTTATGGATCAAAAAAAAGAAGGGAGATGCCTTCGAATATAATGGTTGATTGTCCTTCTTCATTTGGTTGATCCCTCTTAAATGGAAATGCAACAATGTGATCTTCCATATCATCCAAATCAAAGACAAGATTTTTGTGTTTTTTATCTTCAATTGAGGTAGCCAAATTAGCATCAACACAAATATATACCAGTGGCTTTTCATTTCTATCAGAAATAAAATTGTCTTGGCTTTGAAAAATTATATATCTTGATCATTTGAAGGTTGCTGAACATATTCATCAAACTCAAGACAACAAAAATGTTGGGTCAATTTCCTATAGTAAACTAACGCAAGTATTTATTATCAATCTGGGTTAGTAAACTTAGAAGCATTCCCAAAGTATATGGGTTTCAATTATAGTCAAATTTAGAAGATGAATTATTGATGGTTAAAGAAATGAATATTAAAAATATAAAATTAACTTAATTAATTTCTAAACAATGGATCAAGATATATGAAATAATCATCAAGAGGCTCTATTTTCATAGGTCCTAGTTGTCCTTCATTACTGATTTCATTATATCATCAATGCCATTGTGAAAGCAGGAATTTAACTTCTAAACAATAGATTAAGATATATGAAATAATAATCAAGAGGCTCTATGTTCAGAGGTCTTGGTTTTCATTCATTATTGATTTCATTCTATCCTTAATACTATTGTGAAAATATGAATGCAGGAAATGATAAATCTAACTTCTAAACAATAGATTAAGATATATGAAATAATAATCAAGAGGCTCTATGTTCAAAGGTCTTGGTTTTCCTTCATTATTGATTTCATTATATCATTAATGCTATTGTGAAAATAGGAAAGCAAGAAATGATAAATCTAACTTCTAAACAATAGATTAAGATATATGAAATAATAATCAAGAGGCTCTATGTTTATAGGTTCTAGATTTCCTTCATTACTGATTTCATTATATCATTAATGCTATTGTGAAAATAGGAAAGCAAGAAATGATAAATCTAACTTCTAAATAATATATTAAGATATATGAAATAATAATCAAGAGGCTCTATGTTCAAAGGTCCTGGTTTTCCTTCATTACTAATTCCATTATATCATTAATGCTATTATGAAAACAGGAAAGCAAGAAATGATAAATCTAACATAAGAAAATTAATTCATAAATTACAGCTATGAAAACTAAAAAGTGCACTTAGCTTGGTGTGGGGGGCTTTCCACCCTTTCCTCGCACACTGAAGGTAAACTCAGCTACTCAAGACTTCAAGCGATCAATCAGCATGTAACAAAATCAAAATATGATAGAACATATCTTCTATTATGTTTCAAGTCTCAGAAATAATAGTAATAAGTCATACAAGTTCCAATGTCAAAGCCTTCAAAGTGTGAGGCTTAAATAGATGAAATATCTAACAAACTAATCTAAAACATCTGAAGTAATCATAAATATCCTTATCCTATCATATCAGGTCGAATTCATCTATCATATCCATCATAATCTGGAAAATCCCATAAAATAAGAGTTTTGACCTAGTTTCTAGGGATCCTCCATAAAGACTGGTCATGTTTGACCGCCTTTGACTGAACCTATTAAAGCTCAATCTGACTGTGCCAATAGGTGTAATATTAATCCTATTTCCCAAGCTTTCTAGAAACATATCTAGCTTGATCCCAAGTGTCCTGCACATATGCAAACCATCATGCTATTACAGGAATTTCTGCTGCTGTCCAAAATTGCACTTAAATTCCAATTTTTACAAAAACATCTAATAATTGAAAAACATAAATTAAATACCTGTATATTCATCTTTGGGTCAATGTAAGGTGAATATGATGGTATATAGATGGATAATGTGGCAAAATAAAGTGTATTTCTTAAGCAAAAAGAGATAAAAAACAAGGCCCAACAAAACCTGTTGTACATTGTTTTTAACCTCAACGGATAAATCATGACTCTCTAGAGTTTCTATACAACCACACTCAAAATTTTGATATGAACATATTTCCTATTTAATTAAAAACTTAGAAGAGGAAAGGAATGAACGACAACTAGAAAGATCATCTTCATATTTATCTTGAACGCTTGAAAATTGGCAAGACTGTTGCGAATTATCATCAAATTCGGAAGATGGAAGATCAATGTCATCTTTTGAATAATTCTGCTCAAGTTCACTGTCATCCAGGGTATAATCCATGATCTTCTCATGGTGGTGAAAAGGGTTTTTATTCAAATCATCTAAGAGTTCTTCATCTATAAAATATTCATCACCATAAGCACTTTCCATCTCTTGAATAAAATTCTTAAAGTGATCACAACAATCCTCAATCAAAATCAAAGAAGGATAGGTTTCTCTATAATTCTCAAAAAATACTGATTGAAAATCCTTGAAAGAATAAATATAAGCAGGAGGCAAGATTTCATACCAAAACCATGCTCTTTCTTCTAATGTGATCATGAACATATTTATTAAACAATCTTCATGAAAATTAATCCTCACCTTATGCACATGCATATGAAATATTATTAAATGAAGTGTAGCATCATTACCTTTTCCATCTTTGAATTTTGGCAAGTATGTTTTCCAATTTACTCGAGGCATATGATTTGGAAAGCCTGGAACATGATCTCGATGCATAGGAGCATATCTTCTAGATTGAGAACTCATCTCGATTTTTGGATCCTGCTGCTAGTGAAGTCTTTGGATCAAGTTGGAGTTTCCAGGTGAATGATTCAACCTTCATGTGTCTGATCACTATCCACCATAAAAAATCAGATATGATCCTTGTTGTTCACACTCGAGGAAAATGTGACCTTTCGCTCCCTGGAAACGATGCCAAAATGTTAGCACTCCTTAGTTTCCCAAGGCTGAGAAAAGAAACTAAAGAGGTAACCACATACCAACTTTTGACTTGGCAGCTAGCCCTAAAAAATCAGAGAGGGCTCTCTCTAAAATCAACAAAATATGATTGGAATTATCAGGGTTTAGGTTATGTGTTTTTCCCAGTAGGTTTTTTATTTAAGTTTTGTTGGATGTGAAGCAATAGGTTTAGGAACTAGGCCAAATGGGTATGTTGATCACTTCTCCTTACCGCCTACACCTACCTACAAGTCATTGGTAAAAGCCTTCAACCCCACAAGGTATGGTTGGTGGTGTTAGCCCAGGTATTTCAGTGATCAAATGACTCTGTCAATTGTTTTCCATAAGGTCATAGGTCAAAAATTGATTTTTCGAACCAGTTCTCAGAAAAAAATTTGGTCACTAAAGAAATCCTAAACCATCCATGTTGCTCCTTTATTTCATTTATCATCATCATTGTAAAGGTAATCGCCATCATCAGTTTCAAGGTCACTATCTCCATCATCTTCACTGAAGAGGTATAGGTTTAGGTCACTCCATTTCATATAGGTCACTATCTAGGCTCATTTATGCCTTTGAAAAATCTTCAAATTTTCATCTAAAATAAGGCAACAACCCTCCACTTCATCCATAAAAACATAGTGAAGGAGCAAGCATGTTTATGAATTTCAAATAAATCCATATCTCTTGTTTCATATGGCTCAAATTTTGAGAAAAAATTTCATGAAATCTAGTTACATTGTCTCACTATCTCTTTTAAAGAATAAAAAAAAGTCATCATTGATTGTCAAAGCTTCAAGAGAGGTCACTTTGACCTACTGTCCTAGTCAAATGCAGAAGAGTGTCATTTCAAGCTTCAAAACCATCTCATCTGTGTTAAAAATTAATGCCAAATGTGAAAGTTCAAGGGTCTTCAAAAGAAGTCACCACTATCTCAAGAAAAGGAAAAAAATTGTCTCAAGATTACATTTCAATAGCCTAAGAAGGTCATCTCAAATGTCAGGGAACGCAAAAGAGGTTAAATTTTTCTCTCTCATCTTATTCAAAGCGCCAAAGAAGCACCTTTCATGTCAAAATGTTCAAAGAAATTTACTCTGCCTTCTTACCTCATTTGAAAGAGCAGGATGTTACTTTCTAAGTTGCACAAAGTGTCAAAAGGTCATTTGCAAATGTTAAAGGGTAAGGGGTATTTCACAAATTTTTAAAGGGAGAATTTTATTTCATTTCTCATTTAAAATTCCAAAAAAGGGTCACCTCAAGAGTAAAAAAGAATGAAGGAGGTCAATCTGCCTTCTTATGTCATTTTCATGTGACTTTTCCATGTGCAAAAAAGGTTCAAAGGTTTTATAAGTCTTAAAGGAAAAGGTAAGAGGCATTTGAAATTTTATAAAAAGCCAATGCAGCCTTGATTTATTCATTATACCCTTTTATGTGAGTGAGAGAGCAGCTCTCATCTTCATTTTCCCTCCATAGCTCCTAAACTCCAAAGCCTAACCCTCAAAATCTCACCAAAACCACTTGCAATTCATCAAAATCCATAGGTGTTACGTTTCTGGGCTTTGCATTTCATTATCGGGCTCCTTTGTTACCCTTCTGGAGTGTTGTGCAAGCGCTACGCATCCTTTGTTATTCTCCTATAGAGTGTAAAATCTCTTTTGTTATGCTCCTGTAGAGGGTAAAAACTCCTTTGTTATGCTTCTATAGAATGTAAAAACTCCTTTGTTACGCTCTTGGCTGCTTTTTTACACTCCTATAGGTGACAAATCCTGGTGTTTAAAGCTCGGTGAACCCTCCAACCTCTCAAGCTCATGCTCCAAAACTTTGGTGTGGCCTCCCTAAACGGTAAGTAAACATCTCTTGCTGTTGTGGATTGATTTTGAAAGATTTTATAATATTTTCATTTCACTTATCTCCTCCATGCTTTTCACAGTCCTCATATAAAATAAAATAAAAATGGTTTGTTAAAGCCTAACCTACCCATTAAAATAAACCCTAACACACCACATAAACCATGATTCCTACATCCCCCATGCTACATCTACACATTCCCATCACCCACACTACCCTCCTTAACATGTCAAAAACAATAAAAACCTAATTCTAAGCTATTTTACATAATGAAAACATAGGTTGATTGTGTTTTAGGGTTTTGACTACCCTACACCCATCCATTTTCTTTCATTCCACTTTCAATTTGGAGCTAAAATGTCATCCTATTCATTGAAATTTTCTTAGAAATTTTTATTAGCTCCATAGCCCTCATTTCACCTTCTACATGTAAAACACTTTTTCACAAGTTTTCCCATAGTCAAAATTGGGAATTTCCTATGTTTTTAGGTTTTGAGCACCCTAAGCTCATACATTTCCCCTCATTCCACTTTCATTTTGAATTCAGGACAATACCCTATCCACTGAATTTTTATCATAATCTTTACTCAACCCTATCACCCCCATTTCATCTCACTAACTTACCCCACTATCACAGGGACTGTTTGGCTTCAAAATCAGTTTAAGAAGTAATGGAGATGTATTTTACAAAATTGAAAGAGAATTTTTTCAATCATAGGCCAAAGAATAAAAATTTCCTTCAGTTTATGCACATGTGTTATGGTTTGAGAGAAATGCCAATAATACACTTGCTCTAGGTCATTTTCTGCAATTCTGGACAAGTAGTCTTCAAATCAACTTTTCATGGGTTTTGAAAAGGGGTTTTCAGTGTTTAAGGACTCCATTTTATAGCCAACATCCTAAGCTTTCCAACCATACCACTTTCAACCCAAAAATCCTCTATTAAGACTTCAAAAATCCCTCTCAAAGGGCTTTGTTACACTTCTGGAACACATTGTTATGCTTCTGGAACACACTGGAGTAACCTTGGGAGAATGGATTTTTGAAGGCCTTCCCGTGGTCTATTTTGGAAAATTCAAGATGTAATGGAAAATATACACAAAGGGATAGTTGAGAATTCTTTCATAAGTATATTTTGACCTCTAAAAGTTCCTCAAAAGTGCCTCCAAAGTTCTCTTATGCTTCTGCAAATTGTTTTTTCTTCAGTCAGAATTGTCACAATTAGCATTGGATTCCTCAGGACACTTTTAAAGCTCATAAATGGTCACCACTTCGAGGCAATGTTGTACTATGAGTTTTCATCAGAGTTATTAGGTTTTTTTTTGCTTCCTATCATGAAGGAATTTGTAATTAATGTAAGGGACAAACACTCCTAGTTTATAGCTAAAATTTAGGGAATGGTTTCTAACCTCCCTAGAAACTAGGAAATGACTCATTTCTTGAATTTATGATCCATTTGGGATGTGATTTCGACCTGGTTTGGTGTCATGGTCTATATTTTATATAATTAGACTCTCTTTTTTCATTTTATATGTTGGATAGTTGTTATTTGTAGTGGAGCTATTGTACAAGCTTTCGTTAATGAAATCAAGGACAATGTTGCAAACATAGTGTTGAGACTCTAGTGGTATGCCTTTGAGCATTTTTTTTTTCTTTGTAAACTCATGATGTTGAATTTTATGTTACTAATCTTCCACATATAAGCTTATTTATGCTAAGGATTATCAGTTTATTGACAGAAAACATGCTTTCCATGCTTTGTTTTTCATAAGATTTTCATGAAATTGTCTTGCTCTTCTGATGAATGAATTCAGTTTAATGCTCATTCTAATTCATTCTAATTTCACTCTATACACAATGGAAAATTAATCGTGCTTCTTAGCTTACCTACATGTCCTCACCCTTACCTTTGCAACTAAACCTTTGAAATCATATCAATACCCTAGACCTAGTCTCCTACCTATCATTCCTATCCAGAAAAACTCCAAACAAAACAAAACAAAAATAACCTATTGAGCATCATAACTAGCCTAAAATATTATATCCAGTCATCCCTTTGACTGCAAAGTGACATAGAGAGAGTCCTCTTTGGTTTGGGTAGGGCTAGCTACTTGGCCAAAAGTTGGTATGTGGTTACATTTCTCTAATCCTACTGTCAGCCTTAGGAAGTTATGAAAGTGACCATAGGTGGCAAGGATCTCAGAGAAGGGGTTGTCACACTAATCACGTCTCTCTCTATTTTAGCTCTCTCCTAGGTCACCTAAAGGGGTTGGTCCTTAAAGGAAAATTAAGTTAAATATTTGAGTTTCTAGGAGAAAAATAGAGTGAAAATGGATTACTTTTAAATATTCATGAGCCACTTTGAAATAATAATGACAAACCATTTAACTATTTCCTTTAAAAATAACGTGCTCAAAAGTAAAATTAATGTTGAAAGAGATGAGAGCACAGAAATCCTCAAATGGAAACAAAATATTTGTATCACAAGATATCAGAAATGCTCTCAAGATGAACGAATTTATAAATAAAAGCACATGATACAATATGAGAACCCATGGCTCCATTATATAGAAATTTGGGAGAAAATCCCAAGGAAAAATGCATGTGAGAAGTGAACTTGGAGCAAATCTCAAGTAAAGATAAGCCAAGCTCCATGTGGAGAAGATGGAGACACCTAGAGTAAAATCGAATTTCTTTTGTGCACACCAAGGGAAATAGAATTCCTATATGATCTAGTGAACTCATCCATAAGCCAAAAAAATTCCCATGCTACACCAAGTCCACCACTGCAAACTCGAACCAACTGAAACCGTACATGTATATGACCCCAGTGATCTTCTGCGTAGGTCCCTCAGAACTACGTGTTTCCTCTGAGTGACTGTGCAGTATAAGCTCAAGGAATAGCATAAATACTCTGAGTGAAGTGTTGAGTGTTTTTGCACTCCAGATAGCTCGTGAGAAGAGGTCCTCACTTGGTCTTCATTCAACTGATCCTGTAGAATATTCTTTTTATGCTCAACTTCCTTCAATAAATTTGATTTTCCTTGTGTGTAATTGTCAATTTATCTCTAGGAAATTCAATTTTGAATAAATAAATGATGAATTAATGATGCAGTGTGCTCAGTCATCCTCCACATGTCCGTTGACACAAATCTTTGACTTATAATAATTTCAAGTCATTTCCACGTCATTTTGTCACATGGAATAATTTATTTTTCTCTATTTTATTTAATTTTAGCCTAATTAAATACCACAATTTCCACTAAACTTAGGAAATGTGGGTTTTGAGGGTCCAAAACTCATTATAAACCCATAAAAGTGTGTCATAGTAGAAATTTAAGGGTGAGAGCTGTAATTTTGATTACTCATACCACATACAACTTCTCTAGACAACACTTATTGCAATCCAATTACAATTTTTATTGCAATTTTCGACCTGCGGGAAATCTAAAAAATTAAAAAATCACTACCTAGACCTAACCAAACTCCTTGAAATTTTTTGTGTGATGTATTATGGTAATATACATTAACTCTAGACACTAGGACTCACCCAAGGCTCTAGTATGGTAATATATATTGACTCTAAACACTAGAACTCAACCTTAAAAGCTCTAAGGTACCAGAAGGGAGTCTCTGGATCATCTTCCTGGATAATGAGCTGAAGTCGACACGAAGTGACCAATCGAAGGAGGGCCATAATGTTTCCCTCACCATCAATGTGAGATAGAGGAATAATATGATAGTGAATCAAGACTAAACAGAGGATCAGGGGTTGAAAACTGCAAAAGGGACTTCTCTTGAACATATTGGCGACATGACCCCTGAATTTGGAAATATTTTACATCAAGGGATCTGAGGTCATGGTGATGAGGAAAAGAGAAGATGAGAGGTAAAAACAGATAACCCAAACCCACGGAGGAAAAATGATTAATGTGGGATTTCCCCAACCTGACACGAACTACAGACAAGTGTCATGTTCAAGAGCAAAATATTGCCGACACAACTGAGAACTAGTTCCATTTTCCCCCACCATTTCAGGAGAGTACCCCGATTATTCTTTGAAACAAACTTGAAGGGGATAGCATATTCTTCTCATGTAAGTTTTTCCTTCGGAAAAATCCATCCTAGTACATTTTACGAGCCCTAGGAAAGAGGAACTTGTTAACGTTAAGGTGATGACTTCCAATGTCATTTAGTTTTAACAAGTCTAACAAAGGTAAAACTTGACATCTTTTCATGTTTAAAGAGTTTGAAAAGAAGAAGAAAAGAAAACTCCAAAAGGTCCCTTTTCGTAGGTCATCTCGCAGACCCGAAAAGGTATAAAAAAATATTTGAGAGAACCTCTTATCCATGTGCGACTAAGGTATTCCTTTTTCGTAAATAATCTGTCCCAGCCTGAAAAACGGTTAAACTTTTACTGGGCAGATGACATTTCACAGCCTTTAGCGAGTTCAAAATGACAAGAGTCTCGACAATCTTTTCAATTTTTGAGAGTCAAAAAAGAGTTTAAATATGACTCCAAGGGGTGACTTTTTGTGTTTTTACCGAGTCTAAAAAAGTAATAAAATACAACTTGTTTTCTCATCGTTGCTAGTTTTAGAACTTGTTGTTGCACAAGAAACAAACGTAAACTCATTTTAGAGAAAAATAATAAAAAATAATTGAAAAAGGTGTCCAAAAACCTAATTGGGGTTATAAAAGGCTATAAAACAATTCAAATAGTGAAAATAATTTACTTTTACCTTTTCACCTTCTTGTGAGCATTTTCACCGATTTTTACTGTGAATTTGTAGAGATGACTGTAGGCAATCGAGGAGTTCATTGATGAATCCGCTTCTTTCAGGTAAGAGCTATGAAATTTTCCAGCAATTTCATCCATTTTTTATGTATTTTTATGGTTTAATGCATTTTGTGGAGGAGTTGGAAAAATCGTGGTCGTGGCGCTTGGCGTCAGTCCTAGGCATAGACTTGCGCTGACCTCCATAGTTTTTAAATGGGAAGGCGCCACTCAGTGCTGTTATTTGAAAAACAGCGGCGCCGAACTCCGCGCCCAAAATTTTCAAGTTTTACCTCAAAAATTCTTGGACAATTGGATCAATTTTTTAACCATATGGCTAATGGAACCTCATATGTTGGTTTTGCAGGAAGAATCAACAAATAAAATGGTAATAGAGTGGAAAGAGAGGGAGCATGGGGCAGAGGATGAACAGGCCATGGAGAAAAATGCATGCATGGATGCCCTGAGGAACTGTGGTTTCCTGAAATTCTTCATGACCCCATGTATGAGAGCTCATCTAGAGCTGCTATAATACTTTATCAGTGTATGGGACATTGATCAAGAGAGATTCATCATTCATGACCAGAAATTGGAGATAAAAGTCTCTGATATCTACTACATAACTATATTGTCGCGGAGGGGAGAGTGACCACTGATGACAGGTACTCGAGCCCTTGGAGATACCATGGGAATGTTGATAGATAGAGTTTGTTATGGAGCTAGGAAAGCACATAAGAGTGGAAAGCTAGACATTCATACAGTGCCCAACTTACCATTGAGAGTATTTCTACATACTATTACTCGGGTTGTTGGATCTCAGGCTCCCCATGAAGCTACAAAGACTCAACTCCAACTAGCCATAGATTGCATGGATCTGACAATATTCAATTGGGTGGAAGTGGTGACAATCAACATGAAATGCCAGCTAACAAAATGTAAAAATGTTAAGCTGAAGCATTTTGGGTATGGGTCCATCTTGATACCATTCATCCTGGAACAGTTACCAATATTCTAGCACCAGGAGGTGAATGTACCTATGCCACCAGCACGAGAGCCATGGATGGTCCGTTGGGATAAGTTGATGCCTCGATCAGGAGGTGGACATCATATGTCGTAGAGACCAAATTTCTTTGATTGATTGAGCTGACAACTCATCATGGTGGAGGAATGGTCATATACCAGCACCGATTTCAGGGACGATCAGTATTTTCCACTTTTGGAAGGGGACTACTAGGACGAGGACAGAGGTAAGAACTCATTTTTTGGATTTTTATGAGTATTACTTCTTCTTCTTTTTTTGGTTTATAGATATGTGTGTGTGTGTGTGTGTGTGTGTGTGTGTGTGTGTTCTAATATTTACTCATGTGTTGCAGATGTTGGACTAGAGAGACCCGCGGGAATGTCCCCAATAGCTAGGAGGGTCCCAAGAGATTTCGAGGTGGCCCCTCATGCGAGGGAAGCGATGAGGAAGAAATCACACATAACTTGGAGGGACTCACTAGCGAGATCCCAGACTATGTGAGATTTGATGACATTCCTTGTGCTTACCAGTGGCACACTATACGATTTTCTAACCACATACATCGACTACTGAGACGTGTCGTACGGGCAGTGATGTGCTATCATGAGCACCATGTTGATTAGACTCCTAGGTTTCATTTATGCATATTTCTTGAGAGACATGGTGTCTCAAGATGTAACTGAAACACATATATTTTTTGAACTATGATGTACAATACGATGCAAACAATCAATATGTGTGTGTGTGTGTGTGCTTATTTTCCTATCTAAATCTTACTATGTGATGATGATTGCTTTTAAAAATTCCGCAAATGTCTATCTAATACAATATTAGCCACTGCATCAATTAACGTATTCATTCTTCTGGGAATATGTTGATATGTGATATAAAAAAAGTTCCTTTCTAACAAACGAAAACGTAAATACATCTCTAAAATCTGAGGGTTTATGACAGAATAATGCCCATTAAGCTGGATAACAAAAAGCTTAGATTCTAAGTTTACAATTAATTCATTAATGTCGAGGGAAATAGCTTCAGTTAGAATTTTGATAACTGCACTGTATTCAGCTACATTGTTAGTTGCACGTCCTAGATAAATGCCTTGAAGCTCTACTAACTCACCATTAGGATCATAGATTACCCAAGCCGTAGAGGATAGGTTCTGGGTACTGTGGGAGGTACCGTCAACGAAACTGACATAAGGAGTGACAAACATCTGCACAATAATCAAATACATAATAAGCAGGAAAAACTTCTCACAAAGCACACCAAGCCAAAAAAGTACAAAAATGAAAAACACACTTATGTACAGAATAAATGCACGAAAAAATCATGCATAATATTTTTTGAGATATAGCTCATAGGCCCTGTTCTACAAAACACATTTGACGATGTAGGGCCCATGCCACATGGGTTCAAATTTACCTGCCCCCAGCTTATCATGGGCTTGGTCATACAAGAGGACTAACTCTCCTTCTACGAAGGTACGAGGGGAAACTGATTGGTCAAAGTGGGATTTTACCCGCTTTTTATGTGCTTCTATGAATAGAGCAGCAAAGCAGCGAGTTTCATCAAGCCTCTCCAAATATAGAAGACACTATTCCTCTGGAGAGGTATTCAGCAGTAATTTGACAGCTATCTTGAGTGAAGGAATTTCACATTTAATCGGAAGGGTAGCTTCCAGACCATAAACAAGTTGAAATGGTGTGAATTTGGTTGCATCCTTCACCGAGCTTCAGTAAGCCCAGAGAGCTAAGAACAACATGAGATGCGAATTGGACTTGTGCATCCCAATAGTACATTGAAGCATAATGACTAAAACTTTGTTCACGGCTTCGACTTGGCCATTGGACTGGGGGCAGTATGGCGTTTAGTTATCGTGATGTAGACCCAACTTAGTAGTCAGCTCAGCCATCATATAATGGAGAAAATGGGAGCCATGATTTGTGACAATGGCTTGAGGGACTCCAAACCTGGAAATCACATGATTGAAAAGAAATTGGGTGGACGTCTTACCGTCAGCTATGAGGGTAGGCATTGCTTCAGCCCATTTAGTGAAGTAGTCTATGGTTACAATAATATAACCATGCCCCCCTACCAAGCGAGGCTTACACGTCATAAAATCGATACCCCACTTCACAAAGGTACCAATGGTAATGACGAGATAAAGGTGAGAAAGCGACACATGCATCTTGGGCTGGTAGATCTGGCACTCGTGACATTTACGGACAGTGACGATACAATCTTTGAAAATGGTAGGCCAGAAATACCTGACACGAAGAATTTTTTGAGCAGTATCATACCTAGACATGTGACCACAACATGCGCCAGAATGGCATTCATTAAGGACTTTTTCAGCTTCCATGAGGGTTAAACACCGACAAAGGATGGAATCAGCTCCGATGTGGTATAAAGTATCTCCGACTATGCGATAGGGTTGAGACTGATGACAGATAAGTTGATGAGCATATTTCATCAACTCAGACCGGAAAGTAGAAGTCTAGAGATAAAATATGATATCACTGTACCATGGATTGAGGGTGTTAATCAGAAAAACGGTATTGTCTGGAATGCATTCCTCAGAACTGGAGGGAGCAGAGGTATAGGATAAGGAGAAAATCAACTCAACAAAAACCAACGAATTATTTGATTTGGCGGCAGTGAACTCCAAATCGAATTCTTGGAGGATAACTATCCACTTAGAGTACTTCCCCCCCAGCAATTTTCGAGTTAAAATATAGGTCATGGGGTTGCAATTAGAAATCATGGTCATAGTGTGGAGTAAAATATAATGGCGGAAACGTTGGATAGCTTGAACAGTTTCCAACGCTAATTTTTTGACATGATCATAATGTGTTTCAGTGTCGAGAATATTGCAGCTAAGATAATAGATGACATGCTCATCACCATTGTCATCATCCTGTACCAAAACCAGGGAAATAGTGCTAAAAGTGGTGGCCATATAGAGTGAATAATTGTGATGATAATTTGGGGACACAAAAGAGGAGCATTTACAAGCATGGTCTTCTATGCATCAAAATATTTTTGGGCAATCTCATCCCATAGGAACGGGATGCATTTCTTAAGAAATCACATAAATCCTTTGGCGACCTCAGCATAGTTTTGTATAAAACGACGCATGAAATAAGCTTTCCCTTGCAAACTCTGCAACTAGTGTAAAGAGGAAGGGGAGGGTGGATTAATGATAGCTTTGACTTTAAGAGGATTGAGATGAATACCATCTTTGGAAATTACAAACCCAAGGAGCCTGCCAGAATCGATGCAGAATACACATTTGTGCGGATTAAGCCGAATGTTGTAGCGTCTACAACAAAGAAAATTTTGACGGAGGTGATCCGAGTGGTCCTGATGCTTATCAGAATGAGTCAGAAGGTCATCTAGGTAAGGTTGAACAAAGTTCTTAATATCGTGAAAAGCATATGACATTGCTCATTGGAATTTGGAACCAACATTTTTAAGGCCAAAAGGGAGCTTATTATACGTGAAAGTGCCCCATGGATAGATGAAGGCGGTTTTATGTTGATCAGCCGATAGTATATTAATATGGTTATAACCAGAGAACCCATCCATAAGGGAAAAAATCTCACTCTTGGCACATTCTTCAATGATCTGGTCAATGAAGGGAGTGGGATAGTTATCCTTGGGACAAGCACGATTGATATCGCGGTAATATAGACAAACTCGAATCGTGCCCTGATTTTTATCCACGGGGACAATGTTATAGACCCAATCTATCAATGGGATCGGATAAATGAAACCTGCTTTGAGAATTTTTTCAACTTCTCCCTTTATGGAAGTTTCCTTTCTAGGGTGCACGGGACGAAGGTGTGTGTGAACAGGTTTTGCATCAGGGTAAGCGGGTATCTCGTGCATGACTATATTTGGATCAATGCTGGGAATTTCCTCATAGGACCAAGCAAAAATGTCTCTAAGTTCTTAGACGAGATTAGTATAGACCTCGATGTCATCATGAGAACAGTTCACCCCAATGTGGATGTTCTCGAAAATCCTGGTTTAACGGAGATCTCAATAGGCATCATCTGAGTGATATTTCCCATGTTTCCTTCTGCAAAAACTTCATGTGTCAAAATAGGCATTTGAAGCAGTTGGGAAGGAGCTAGGGAAGAAAATTTCTCAGGACAAGTACACATTGCCCCAAGACTAGGCGAAAAGGAGGAACATTGATGACTATCGTCCCAGGGAGGATCCTCAAGAGACATGATTTCCACGATGGCTTCATTAGTTGTAAACGTCTCGTTCAAGGGATCTGGGAATCCGAGGCATCGAGCCAAGGGGATTGAGAGTACGTGTCGAAAGGCATACTTGAAGAAGTATCAATAAGAATAATAATATGAAGTCGATATAACCTCACAATAATTAATTTATATTGGGCTTAATGAAATTATGTCACCAAATGAATCAACCTGATGAGGTGAAGGGATGATCAGGGATCAAAAGAAGTGGAGATCATATTGACCTGAGCAGTATTTGGTGGAGGAAGAGAAAAGAGAGCCATAAGGGCAGGATCTTTGAAAATTCCTGGCCCCACACTTTCATAAGGCGTGGAATTTGGTTTGCATACGGTGTTGAAAATGCAACAAGATGATGGAGCTTAGTGAAATGAAGTCGCCTTCACTAAGTGGGCCCGCAGGCTATTTTTGGCGCAAAGTCTATTTTTAGACTATGTCTATTTTTAGACATATGGAGCATGGTCTAGGAGTTGCGTATGCTATTTCCTGATGATTTGTCGAAGCTGGTAAAATAGATGATCTCTATTTTTAGGTGATATAGGGCCTAAGTCTATTTGTATATGGAGATCACTGTTTCAAAAGAGGACACCAAATATATCTTAATAATATTTGACCCAAACTTCATGATTTTCGAGCACTTCAGTTGGAGCTACCGATGTGGCCCATGCATCTGACAGAAGGAATTATGCTATTCCTTGGGGTTTGGTGAGCTCATGCATGGTTGACTTCAGTTAGGACTTCAGTGGCAGAGTTTGGTGGAGTTGATGAGACAGTTGGTGGAGTTGTGTTCGGTTTAACTTAGTTGAACTAGTTGTGTTTAGTTTAACTAGCTAATACACTAGTGATGAGTTGAGTGAATTAAATATTATTTAATTCACTAATTATTAACTCATTATTCAACTCAAGAACACATCAGTTCACTACAGTGCATGGACAGTTCAGTGAAGACCAGTGGAAGAGGTAGATGAAAGGGTTGAGATAGCTATCAGTTGTGAAATTAGTTGTGCATGAGATTTGCACCACACTTGGAGGAATTTCCCATGAGGATTTTTCTGTCAAGACAAGGAGATTCAAACCTTGGATCTCTTATTAGACCAGCCTTGATTGCGCAATAGAGGCAGGCAATTAGTGGATGAGATTTGAACTTGTGACTTGTTCAAAACCAAGCTTGTTTGTGTGTAACTTAATGAGATAGTACTGAGTACTTGTGAGGAGTATTGTGCTATGTAATGTTACATGTTCTCTCCATATAATATACAGAATAGCTGAGGGGTTTTCAGCTATATGCTTTCCCCATTACATATTGTGTTTATGTGTGCATGCAACTGTTTTTATTTCCGCAAATTGATGATTGATTGTAGAAGAGATTATGTGTTGCATATGAATTCGAATTAGTATGTGATCAGGATAATCTCGGTGGACAAATCTTCATTATTCAGCAAATTTCTACATGGTATCGGAGCAAATCAATCATCAGGATCTATTGCAGTGATTACAATATTATTTCGGTAGACAGAGTCTGTAACGGGCCAGGTAGCCTATGGATCCATCCTTTCTCTGAAAGGTGATATATCTAGTAAATTCCCTTACAATCGATCTCTGTGCTAGAAATAATTTGTTCTCGCAGATCCAGAAGCAGTTGAAGTTTTTGAGTTTGGAATTCGAATTTTGCAGCAGTTTGTTTTCTTGGTGCCGGAGTTGAAAATGTCTTTCAACGGTTTGCGACTCGAATATGCTCTTGAAGGCAGTTCGAATTATGTTGCATGGAAGGATCACATGGAGGCAGTATTAGAAGATAATGGATTGAAGGAGTTCGTAGATACGGATGTCCAAAAGCCCACTGATCCTGCTGAAGTCGAGGCTTGGCAAAATAAGATGGCGAAATGTCGAAGGATTCTGTTGGAGGGCGTAAAGGATCACATTGTATCCAGCCTGCATGGAAAAGCTTCTCCATATTTGATGTGGAAAGCGCTGACAGATCTATTCCAGAGTAAGAGCGACCAAAGGAAGCTGGCGCTCAAGGATAAGCTCAGAAACATTAAGATGGAGAAAGGCGACAGTATCGCCAAATACCTCACGAAGTTCACTCAATGCAGAGATGAGCTGGGAAGTGTGGGGGTGACTGTCGAAGATGAGGACATGGTAGACCTGGCTCTCCTTGGGCTTCCGAAGCCTTGGCATTCATATCAAGATAGTGTCAATGGTCGGGAGAAGTTGCCGGGATGGGAGCGCCTTTGGGCGGATCTCATGCAAGAGGAGATAAGGAGGACTACCAGGGATGGATCTTCATCCAAGGTATCTGATGAAGAAAATTGCACTTTGGCTGCCAAAGCAAAGAAGGGGAAGAGCAAGAAGGCTTCTCAGTCTGGTGCGAAAGGCAAGAAGTAAGACATGTCCAAGGTGAAGTGTTTTCACTGTCACCAGCACGGACACTATGCCACAAATTGTCCGCAGAAGAAGAAAAATAAGAAGGCTGCCGGATCTGCAGCGGGAGAGGCATTGGCTTCTCAATTCAAACTGGATTTTTCACTGATCGCATGCTTGGTTTCAAGTGTGATGGGATCATTATGGTTCTTGGATAGTGGTGTGTCATTTCACATGACCGGAGATCGAGATCTGTTTTCAGATCTGGAGGAAAAAAATCTTGGAGTGCACATCGAGATGGGCGATGATGGTAGATATAGTGCGATTGGTATCGGTACCATTTCCTTTGAGAGGGAGTCTGGTAAACCTTTCATATTGAAGGAAGTTTTGCATGTTCCAGGATTGATGAAGAACCTGATCTCTATGGCGATGTTGGAAGACAAGGGGTATGATGTGGTCTTCAGCGAAGGAAAAGATTTCCTGCGCAGTAAGACAACTGGAGAGACCCGGAAGATAGGGGCTTGAGTCAATAACCTTTATCAGTTGCAAGTAGATGGCTGCGCAGCAATGGCATGCAAGGCGGGAGAAGTGGTGAGCCGAGATGATGAGGGCGAACTGTGGCACAAGAGATTGGGCCACCTTCACCATGGAGCTTTGAAGATACTGCAGCAGATTTCTACTGGGCTTCCTAAGGGCACTCTTGCGCAGTCAGATCAGTGCAAGGGGTGTACCTTGGGGAAGTATGTGAAATCCACCTTTCACGAGAAGGATAGTCGCGCCACGACGATCCTTGAGAGAGTTCACACAGACGTGTGTGGTCCTTTCTCTGTAGCTTCGACAACAAAGCACAAGTACTATGTGATCTTTGTTGATGATTTCTCTCGGAAGTGCTGGATCTTCTTCATGCAGAAGAAGAGCGAGACATTTTCTAAGTTCTGTGAATTCAAGGCACTGGTAGAGAAGGAATCTGGGAAGCATGTGAAGGCTCTTAGGAGCGACAATGGTGGTGAATTCATCTCGGTTGAATTCAAAGACTTTTGCAACGCAGAAGGGATTCGAAGAGAGCTCATTGCACCGCATAACCCACAGCAGAACGGGGTGGCTGAGCGGAAGAACAAAACGATCGTGGGTGCTGCACGGGCGATGTTGCATGATCAGGGCCTACCCCTTCACTTGTGGGCTGAGGCATGCAATACAGCAGTGTATGTGCAGAACCGTTGTCCTCACAAGGCTCTTGGCATGAGTACACCGGAGGAGGCTTATTCTGGCAAGAGGCCTGATATTTCCCATTTGCGGATTTTTGGTTCTCCTGTCTACATGCATGTGACGAAGGATGCAAGAAGGAAGCTGGATCCAACCGCTGAGGTTGGAATATTTTTGGGGTACACTGATACACCTCACAACTATCGGGTGTATTTTTCAGACAGTCGAAAGACTGTTGTGCGACGGGATATAAAATTTCAGGAGGAGAAAGCCATGCAGTGTTCGCTTGAGAGGGAGCTACACTTGCATGCAGATGAGGAGCTTCCGGATGTGGATCAGCCACAAGAGGAGGTTCAGGAGGTGGAAGAAACCACCCATGCAGTGCCAACCATCAGAGGGCGCATGCGCACTACAGAAGCTGAGCGACTGGCTCGAGATGCAGAGAAGGTTGTAGGACCACCTACAACACAACGCAGACAGAGGCAGTCACCGGATCGGTACACTGGATACATGGCTCTTATGAGTCAATGTGTCGTGACGGATCCATCCTCTTTTGAGGAAGCTGTGGAGGAACCCGCATGGGTAGATGCCATGATCGAAGAATATGATTCGATCGTCAGAAACAGTGCATGGGAGATTGTCCCAAGACCGGAGGGGAAATCAGTGGTGGGTTCGTGATGGATCTACAAAGTGAAGCAGGCGGCTGATGGGAGTGTGGAGAAGTACAAGGCGAGATTTGTCGCCCGTGGCTTCTCACAGATCGAGGGGATCGATTATGAGGAGACCTTTGCACCTGTCGCAAGGTACTCTTCCATACAAATGATCCTAGCTCTCTCAGCGCAGATGGGATGGCACATCCATCAGATGGATGTGAAGACTCCGTTCCTCAACAGAGTCATTGAGGAGGAGGTGTACATAGAGCAGCCTGAAGGTTTCAAGATCTTCAGCAGTGAGTCGCATGTGTGCCGACTCAAGAGAGCACTATACGGGCTGAAGTAAGCACCTCGTGCTTGGTACACACAAATTGACAGTTATTTCACTGGGCTTGGATTTTCCAAGAGTGAGGTGGATCCTAACCTGTACCAGATTGTGGTGGAGGGGAAGCTGCTGATCATTGTACTATATGTAGATGATCTAATTTTGACGGGTGATGAGCTGTTGATACTTTCATGCAAGGAGGACCTTGCTAGAGAGTTCGAGATGAAGGACTTGGGCCTCCTTCATTATTTCCTGGGATTAGAGATTTGGCAGCGCAGTGGAGGACTGTTTGTTTCTCAGGGTAAGTATGCCTGGGAGATTCTGGAGAGGTTTGGCATGCATGGCTGCAAGCCTATTGATACTCCTCTTCCTGGTGGTTGGAGGAAGGAGGATGCTACTTCAGCAGAGGTAGTGGATGCCACTGTCTATCGACAGTTGGTGGGGTCTCTTATGTATCTGGTCAATACGCGACCCGATATATGCTATGTTGTTAACCAGCTTTCACAAGCTATGGTTAATCCTACCAAGCTCTTCTGGAAGGCAGGCAAGCATGTATTGTTTTATCTTAGTGGCACATCGGGATATGTTCTATGGTACAGACATGAGGATGGAGCGAAGCTTTCCGGCTTCACTGATGCAGATTAGGCAGGGATCCCAACAGACCGAAAGAGCACATCTGGAGGAGTTTTCAGCATTGGTTCGACAGCAGTTTCCTGGTACAGCAGGAAGCAGAGATCTGTGGCACTCAGTTCAGCAGAGGCCGAGAACATGGCAGCAAGCTTGGCTGCATGCGAGGCTATTTGGATGAGGAAGATCCTCGTTGGATTGTTCGTGTTTCATTTGGAGCCTACAGTGATTTATTGTGATAACCAGAGTTGCATTAAACTCTCGGTTAATCCATTATTTCATGATATATCCAAACACATCGACATTAGGTACCATCATATCAAAGATTGTGTTCAGCGAAGAATCATGTTACTTTCATATGTTCCCACGGAGGATGAGGATGCTGACATCTTGACGAAGGCTCTCACCAGGAGCAAGTTCGAATTCCACAGAGGCAAGATAGGGGTTGCAGATAATCCATATCTTGTTGAGAGGGAGTGTTGAAAATGCAACAATATGATGGAGCTTAGTGAAATGAAGTCGCCTTCACTAAGTGGGCCCGCAGGCTATTTTTTGTGAAAAGTCTATTTTTAGACTACGTCTATTTTTAGACATATGGAGCATGGTCTAGGAGTTGCAGTATGTTATTCTTGGATGATTGGTCGAGTTGGTAAAAATAGATGGACCTCTATTTTTAGACATATAGGTCGAAGTCTATTTTTAGACTGCCTGTCTAAAAATAGGTCAACCAAATATTATTAACCCTTAATAATATTTGGACTATAAACTTCGCTTTATTCGAGCACTTCACTTGAGCTACGGATGTGGCCCATGCATCCTACAGAATTACGGCTATTCCTCGGGGTTTGGTGATCTCATGCATGGTTGACTGCGCCAGTGACTTCAAAGGGTAGTCTTTTGGTGGAGTTGATGAGACAAGCTTGGTGGAGTTTCGTGTTCGATTTAACCTATTGAACTAGTTATTAGATTGTTTAATAGCTAATCAACTAGTAATGAGTGGAGTGAATTAAATATTATTTAATTCACTAAATATTAACTCATTATTCAACTCAAGAACACATCAGTTCACTACAGTGCATGGACAGTTCGGTGAAGACCAGTGGAAGAGGTAGATGAAAGGGTTGAGATAGCTATCAGTTGTGACATTAGTTGTGCATGAGATTTGCACCACACTTGGAGGAATTTCCCATGAGGATTGCACTATCAAGCCAAGGAGATTTGAACCTTGGATCTCTTATTAGACCAGCCTTTATTGCGCAATAGAGGCAGGAAATTAGTGGATGAGTTTTGAACCTGTGACTTGTTCAAAACCAAGCTAGTTTGTGTGTAACTTAATGAGATAGTACTAAGTACTTGTGAGGAGCATTGTGCTATGTAATGTTACATGTTCTCTCCATATAATATACTAAATAGCTGAGGGGTTTTCAGCTATAATCTTTCCCCATTACATATTGTATTTATGTGTGCATGCGACTGTTTTTATTTCCGCAAATTGATGATTGATTGTAGAAGAGATTATGTGTTGCATATGAATTCGAATTAGTATGTGATCAGGATAATATCAGTGGATAAATCTTCATTATTCAGAAAATTTCTACATACGGAAAATTTCTCTCTAAATAAGTGGAAGTGAAAAAGGATAATTGATCAACAATAATAATCTTTCCTTCGTGCGGGAAACGAAGAACACGAAATGGAGTGGATGGTACGCATAGCATGGCGTGAGTCCAATTGCGACTGAGGAGGAGATTATAGTTGAGTTTAGTGTCAATGACTTCAACCTTGACATTAACTTCTTTTCCTTCCATTGTTATAGGTAAGCTGGTGAGGATATCAAGAGGGTGAGATTCCCTTCCATCGAAAGCTTCTAAAGCATTTGGAGACTGGTTAAGGGTTGGAGAACCAATGGCTTTCCAGCATGCAATGAACATGATGCAAGTAGATGCACCTTCATCCATGACTTCTCAATGGATATTCTTACCATTAATCCCAACTTGGATAATCAAAGCAAGCTGGTGAGGGAGACACGGGACAAAATTTTCCATATCAAAAGTGATCAAGCTCGAATCGATAGGTTCAACTCCTCTGATAGCGGATAACAAAGCCTTCTGTTGTGATGGACAGCTATGAAGTACCTCTATCGTGTACATAGCGGATGACGCCTGATCTAAATCCTCAACAATAATGTAATGTTGAGCGCCATAGGCGTTCGGGTTATAGGAGGACTTACAGAGCATGCCTTTGGAAGGTGGCCATATAATGGGATCAGAAATAGGCCTTTCAATATGAAGAGGGCCAGAAGCAAGTGGGGGAGGAGGACCATCTACAATTTATTTCCCCGTCACTTGACGTGGTTCAGTATAATCTTTTGATCCGGTAGCAATAGATATGGGTGCAGCACCATTCATCATGAAAACTTGAGAGCCAAAATGGGTGGAGGATTGGGGTTGCTCCACCATTTAAGTTTGTTCTAACGCAAACGATTCCTTAAGAAAAAACGGAGTTCCTTGGGTGCCTTTGAGTATTTGACTCACTTCGGCCCATCATGGGCAGTCCTTGGTGTAATGCTCATCTTCATATATCAGACAAGGATACTTCGATTTACGTTTCAAGCCATCATCAGTATTGGTTTAAGGAGAATCATGTTTCAGGGTATCAGCTTTGGCCTTGCCTTTACCCTTCTTCTTACCTTTGGAATCTTTATCCACTAAGGTAGATTGGATGACATTCACTTCCACATTTTCTCCAAGATTTGAGGGTGGCTAAGAAGCAGTATTGGTATAAGGGGTAGATTTATACTTCATAGGATTAGGAGAAGACTTACGGGAAGTCTGAGAAATAGAACCAATGATACCGTTGACATATGGTGTTGCTGGTGCTTTAGAGGTTCTGAGACATGGAGCATTTGGCAAGATTTCATAAAGCATGCGAGACTAGGAGTAAACCAGATAGAGGTACTTGGCACGAGCAATGGCCTGCTCCTCAGTAACACATGCCCCCATAGTGATTTCCTTAGCTATCAGATCGATAAAATAGGTAGTAAACCAGTCAGCCAGAAGTTGATCATGGATTTCAAACTTGATCAAACGATGACACCATCTTCATTCATGGATGTGATCATAGATATGTGTGGCCCGGTCTTGTTTCAGGGACATAAGGAGGTGCGTTCACGTTTCATAGCGAATCGGTAACTGAAAGTGTGTGAGAAATTCCATTGCAAGAGAGTTGAAAACTTGGAAGATTCCACGAGAGAGTTCAATGTACCACTTTGCAACGACACTAGTGAGAGTCCTTTGGAAAAGACGTAAGCAGATAGAACCATCAATCCAGGAGTTAGAGGAGCACCATAGGTGATACGTCATAACATGTGCCTGGGGGTCTTCTCCAGACTTGCCTTCGAACTTGGGACAATTGCGAGGAATATTGTTGGAACTAGGGGCCAATATGGATTATGAAGAATGGGATAATTTTTTAACTTCGACACATCAGGCAGTTCCAGTGTAGTAAGGAATGCAGATTTTGGGTTAAAATGCATCGTAGGCCTTTTTATAAAGACCGGTGTTAGGGTTCCAACCAGGTCGGGAGAAATTTTGAGCCCATATGTTCTGTCCCAGAGGATTTTGTCCATAAGGTTATAATTTTGGAAATTTTTCCCATATCCTGACTAGGGACCAAGGTACTGATTCTTATTGAACCACTCAGTTCCAACTTCAACAACATATGGATTCTATTGCGGGATGAAAACGGTGCCTTGGGGTGGACCTTGTACCATCAAAGGTTGACCTTGGGAAACCAACGGTTGGCCCTGAGGCTGAATAGGCTATCCCTGGGGTCTAGGTTGGCCCAGATGCGGAGGTTGAACAGGTTGTCCTTAAAAACCATGTTGGCCTGAGGGTTGAGATAAGTCAGGCTGCCCTTGAAGACCAGGTTGACCTTGCTAGCTGACAAGAGGTTGACCTTGTTACACAAGAGGCGGGCCTTGTTGAATGTAAGGTTGGTTCTATTGTACAAAAGGAGATTGCTGAGGTGGATATGTTTTCCCTTGAGGAACATAAGGTGCTCCTTGCTGAATGTGGGGTTGACCTGGATAAATGTAGGGTTGTCCCTATTGGGCCGAAGGTTGTCCCTGTAGATGACAGGGTTGTCCTTGTGGGCCATAGGTTTGTCCCTATTGATATGTTAACTGATTCGTAGGTATATTGGTTTTAACATACAATGGACTTGGCCAGACAAGCCCATGGTAATATATGTGATTCTCAAAATAATTGTAGTGATGTGGGGGATTGATCGGAGCCTAAACCTGCGGATAACGTTGAGGGAGGTAGTTCTGATGTTGAATAGCCATCATATATTGGTCGTACGACAAACCTCCCGTAATAGTATTAGAAGAGATAGGCGTACTACCAATATTTTGATGGACTCAACCTCCCGTAATAGGATTAGAAGAGATAGGCGTACTACCAATAGTTTGATGGACTCCCGATACATGAGCCTATGATCCACTCACAATGGGTCCAGCAGACATAACGGAAGCATTGGGATGTGTTCCACAAACAGTAGAAGCTGACGGCAATTATGTAACCACACTAACAAATGGTGGGGAGGAAGCCACACATACAATGGGTTGTTGGGTTGGGAAAGACGTGACAACCGTCAAAACAATGGGAATCAAAGAAGATGGACCTGACATAAACGACCCTGAAGAAGGAGCCACAGTACTTGACCATATCAAGTTCTGGTACAAAGATGAAGGACTAGAAATTATCTGTCCCAAAGAACGATAACCAACCGGGAGAGGCTGAGAGGAAGGTTGAGTTGTCTCATAAGGAAAATTTTCAGAATGGAATTGATATTCTCCAGTAGATATGAGAGTCTCTTCACTACTCATAGGACTCGTGATATCCATTTCGGATGAAGATATGTTGTGAGGGAAAAGCTGGCGAGCGGTAGAGGGAAAAGCACTGGACAATGGTGTCACAGGCGAATCTGAGCATTGAGGGGGATCCTCTCTTAGAAAGAAAAAAGGATCTAGGGGCTGTCAGTTGATGTAAAATGGCTCCTTAGGGGGAGACCGAGTGGTAAGAGGTTAAATGCTTAGGATGATGGCACTTTCAAGGTCTTGGGTCCCAACAGACGGAGATGCCTCAGAAGAGACTTTGGGGAGAGAATCTTCACCATGAGGTAATGAAGAGGAGGATGAAATAGGTGGTTCTGACAAGGTGACTTTGTCTCAAAAGAAGAAGAGAAAAAATATGGTCAATTCGAGACTTTAACAACAATCATTAAGGAATTACTCATGAACCAGCCAAGAAAATAGCTTGATGGGCATGTGATGTAATCGTGGGCAATTAATTTTATAACATTGAAACAATAATTTTCCTTTTCATGTTTTAAGAGTTGAGAAAAATACAAAAGGTGACTCTAGTCACTTTCAGTTTGAATGAGATCGAAAGGGAAAGTGCTCGATGATCTTTTCAAATTTAAAGAGTCACAGAAAGATCAAAATGACTACTCAGGAACTCTTGGAAAAAGGGTGTACCAATCTCCCGTAAACTGCAATATACTCCTTGGTGATCAAATGAAAGAGAAATGACCAAGGACTTAATGTACGTGTAGGAACTCTCCCCAAATTTTGTGTTCGGTGTATCACAGTTACAGGGTGGCAGACTTAGCTTCCTATGGATAAATGATTTCAACATAAAAGGGTCTCCCTTTATATACACAATGGTACGGGGAGCACAAGTCCGTACTAGCATTGTCTAGTGCAAGATTGCGAGTGACAGCTGCAAGGTTTAATGATGTTGGAACACGTCACTAGCCTAGACCTCTAAGTGTGAGCGTTAAGTTCCAATGCTTCCTTAGGTTGATTGAGTTAATTTTATGGTTTATCTTGAAATTATTTTTCATTTTCAAGGCCCTATCGAATGTTATCTCAAATCTCTCATGCAAAACTACATGAGAGAAAAAATATTGTTTCATTTTGATGAAAATGTAGCTAAGTGAAGGATAGAGGTTCACAACAAAGTAGCAGTCGAACGAATGCAAGAATGACACTTTCCTTTATGCTACTAACACAACCAAGGTAGAAAACGAAAACTCTTCTTTTGTCTTTCACTTTCCAATGAATAAGAAATATACTAATGTAAAAGAGCACTTTTCATTTCCAAACGAGAAGGAAGAATGCAAACTTTTTTTTCTTTTGTATAGGTGAGAAGCAACAATGCAAATGCTACACTAAAAAGACAAAACAAATAATAGCTTCGAGTAGCTTCAAATGAAATAATCAAAAAAAAGAAGAGACCAATTCCAAGAAAACATAAACACACACTCAAAACAAGGCATGCATCTCCTTGCGCAAAATAAAGGTCTTTTAAGTCAACGCAACAAGCATTGTGATCTATGCTCGGGGTGATGGAGGGACAATCAAACAGACACGAAATGAAAGCTTGAACCCAACTTTACATATAATCAACTGAAAAGACCAAGCAACCACATAAAATTTTGAAATTAAATGACCAAACTGACTCATAAAAATATCAGACACCCAATGAACACGCAACCAAACGAATGGTTCAAAACACCTAGAAACCCTAGGAGGGATAAGTCACATTGTTCGAATGAGAGATAACACAAATTGAAACGAATGAGACTGCCAAGACAGTAAACAAGATCCATATGGATCAATCCAAGAGGGAAAAACCAATATAAAGGACAAGACACACTGGAAACTCAGGGGAAAATCCCAAATTCCAACCCTATAGGAATCAATGCGACTGTTCAACTGTATCCAGTGTCGAGCAGGAAAAATCGCGAGTGTGTAAAAGACAGCTCACACTGATGGGTGTGATTGTCAGGCAATCAGAGGCAATCAATAGCTCTGAGCTATGTTAGCCATCAGTATTTTTTACATGTTAGTGATGACTATATCTACAGCTGAGTTTTCTAGAAAAAATTTTCCTTATGTCAATATGTCATCTAGAAAACCCTCATAAAACTTTTTTCGCCCCTTCTACTTTTCATTCCACCCATGTCAAAATCAAAACCTCATTATCACTATCCTATCTAGCTTCAGCCCTATTGGTCTGCCCATCAGCTCCAAAAGTAAAAGTCCAAGTCCTAAGCTAAAAGCCTCCCCTACAGCCACAGAAGTGGCGCCAAGACATTTCACCCGCACCGTCAAAGCCAAAATCATTGGTTTAATACTCGCATCTACCATGACTGACCTCCCACTCTACAAATAAAATTGAAAAACAGCTCTAAGTCGCGCCACTTATAACCCTAGGTCTCAGCACTGCATAAACCACAGTCTCAAGCTGATTACTAGGTGTTTCACAGTGTTTTATGGATTCTGCAAAGACAGGAAATATAACTTCATCTCAGGTGAACATTCTTGAATCTACAGTTAGAAGAACAGATGCTTCTAAATGTAGCATGAGCCTGAGATGAATCTGCAAAACAAAGAGTCACTCATCAAGATCTTGCAGCCTCTTTTTAGCATGAAAAATCACAGTAAGAGAAAAACACCACTGTCACAGCAAACTGGTAATTTATCATGGCCAAGAACCTCCTTCATTTACAAGCAGAGGGTTAGGGCGCCTCCTTCATCTACAAGCAGAGGGCGCTGGCCAATATTAACTTTAAGGATTGCAAAAGTCCAGGTTTGTTTTTTGCTAAACAGTGAAACACAGACTCTAGTTTTTCTGAGTGTAAGTGATAATCATAGCAGGCCTAGAATCTGAAGTATGAAAATTAAAAGGAAACAGAGTTCAGGTCTTGTAGAGGAAGTTATTTGAAGTTTTCAAATCATATGAATTGTTAAACCTTAGAGAGACATATCATTAGTAAAAACAATTCTGATCATAAGCAGCCTGCTATTCCACAAAGACCAAATTGAAGAGATGCTGACAAATCATGTCATTATCACAGGCAGAAGAAAAGGTGTTTGGTTTTTCAAAGGGTGTTAATCTCCATATTCACAGAGACTATCTTTCAAATAATTTGTCATAAGATAACCAAAGCAAATGATTACATTTCAGTTCCCCTCAGAGTAGTGCAGTGAGACAGTGACACCTTGACTAGGGTTTTTTCTGAAGCACAATAGTGATCACAGGTAGAGGTAAAAGTATTAATGTTTTCGAGTTTGCTTGCTTACCATCATATCCAAGAAAAACCCTTGTCAGGCAGGCTTATCAAAAAATCTTCAGATACTCTACCAAGTGAAGGGCCTCCTTCTTTCATGAGCAGATGGCCAAGGCATTGAATGTTGTTAAAAACTGATTGGTCAAAAGGTGCAGTGGAAAGGGGACAAAGAAGGAAAGAAAAGGTCATTACACAAGCAACAGATGATGTTTATATTTCAAAAGATATTGATTTTCCTACTCATAAGAAAATGGCATACAGTCTCAGAGAGGAAGCTTTTTATTATTAATCAAAGCACTGGTGCAAATCCAACTATTGCAAGCTGCACCTCACCACAAAGACAGAGTTTTTCTTCAGATACAGTAGGTTGGTATTTTTAGTTTGTCATTAGGAAGAAGATGTCTATGAAAGCTTTTATTTTTGTGAAATAGGCCAAAAATTTTTCCACGTCTTATAGACTTGCATCTTCAATACAAAGACAGGAAATGCTTAGGATCTGAAGTTTAAAAAACCCTAGGGCAGCATGCAAAGCTAATCAAAGAATGGCATTATTGAAAGTAATTCCATTCATGGAACAAGTGCCTTTTTCAAAATAAGTTGTCCTAATTTGACAGTAAAATCTAAGCCTGGTTTTTCCCAAGAGATACTGCAACTAATATATAGGGTTATAAAGTACACAAAGATTCTAGGCATACTCTCAGATTTCGAAGAGGTTTTCAAATCAAGTACAAAGCTGTCATTGAAAAGATCAGAGATATCACATCAGCACTGGGAGCAGATGAAAGATTGTAAAATAAATCACCTTCTTAGACAAAGGATGATCAAACCTGGGTGGGTGCAACTGCATTTTTGCACCTATAGTCAAGATTCATTTCACAATGGGCATCATTAACTCCAGAGCGAAATGTAAGTTTATGCTGCAAAAGGAAGAAAACATCCTCTTTCCAAATGACAAAGACAGGTATGCCTTTCAAGCACCAGAGGTATAAAAGATTTTGAAGTGGCAGTTAGGCTTCCTATTCAGCATAAAGGCATCATAAATAAATACAAAGGATTATAAGAGTACAAGAAAGATCATAATATGTGTTTTGAGTCCTAGGACTAGGTAAGGGTAATATGAGCATGCCACTGTCAAAAAGGAGGTCCCTTCACACATTGTTACAACGGATGAAAGAGTTTAAGTGAATGCCACTGAAGCAGTGTACCCACATTAAAAAAGAGGCTCAAATATCTGATCTTATCAAATACAAAAGGATAGTAAAATTTGCATGGTTGTTGAATCATAATACCTCTGCCACAGAAAATTAGGGTTAAGGAGCGCCAAGGCAGTTTGTTTCAAAATGATTTTCTGATCAAAAAGAGATGATATTTACAAAATTGAGAGAGGTTTATGTCCCTCATAGGTTCAAAAATAAAAACCTCCTTCCGTTTCTACACAGGTATCATGGTTTGTGATAAATGTGAAAAATTCAGATGTCACGGGAAAATTTCTGCACCAGGATTCATCATTTTGACCAGTGATGGGACAATCCGATTTTGAACAACCAAATTGATTCAAAATGAAAAAATTAAAATTTTTATGGAAATCAGACTTCCATAGCTTTCCGATGAGCCATCTCGCGCCAAATTCCGACAAAAGGAAGGCATCCAAAAGTAGCCTGCAATCAACGCTATGTTTTTCTGCACCAGCATTCACCATTTTTGACCAGTGATGGGAAAGTCAGTTTTTGAAGGATCAAATGGACACCAAATAAAAAAATTAAAGTTTTTCTGGAAATTATACTTCCACATATTTCCAACAAGCCATCTCACGCCCAATTCTGACACCGGGAAGGCATTCAAAAATGGCCTACAAACAGCTCGATGCATTTCTGCACCAGGATTCACCAGTTTTGACCAGTGTTGGGAAAATCAATTTTTGAAGGATCAAATGGATACCAAATTCAAAAATTCAAGTTTTTCTGGAAATTAGACTTCCACAGCTTTCCAACGAGCCATCGCGCGCCCAATTCTGACACCGGGAAGGCCTTCAAAATGGACTGCAAACTTGCGCGACACTCCTGGAAAAGTGCGCGACGCGCCTGTGCACAAAATTTACAAAGGAATGCACTGTTGCGCAACGCGCCTGTAGCAGCCAGCGGCACTCCTGTAGAAATGGTCAATAAAATCACTTAAAAACCTTCAAAAACTCTTTATAGAGCTGCTCAAACAGTTAAACAAGGGGTGCCATCCAATCATTGTGTGAATGCCTTGATTTTTCAAAAGTCATTTCTGAAGGGTGAAAAGGCAAAGCTACTTTTCTCTTATGTTCTATAAAGCAAACCTTAAATGAGTAAAGCTGTTAAAACAGTCTGAAGGTGTTTTTGTCAAAACTGGGTATGAGAAAAAATGTTGAATACAAGAGGCAGAGTTTTGGTTGAAAGGAGTTTTTACTGTTTGTCTGCTACAAAACTATATGTTCTCACCCCAAAAGCACAGGGAGCTGGGTAACCCTACCCAAACACAGTGAATTGTTTACTGTGTGTATGTTTTTGTTTGATTGTGCACTTTTCATTATAAATATTGGCTTTTTGGCATACTAAGGGAAGAGTTGCAGTGTTTTCAGAGGAGCTGAGAACTATTATCAAAGAAAACATTCACATAGCATTTGAGGCAAACCTGCCTTGCTCAAAACAACAGTTGACAAGAAGGCAAGGTTGTGTGCTTGAAAAGAAATTTCCACAAGCTATTGGAGGCAGGGCAGCAAGGTAAAGAAGAAAACATTAATAATATGTAGCACAGTGTGAAGAGCAGTAGAGTTTAAGAAGGACAGTTTTCTGTTTTGAGGAGTGTTGATGTTCTTGTTTAAAGATCTGAGCTTGCATGACTTTGTTTGCTCAAACACTGTCATAGTAGGGTAGTGTATTTGATGAATGACAAAGGACCAAGCCAACTGTCCCCCAAACAATGTTAAAGGATGAAAGGCACTATTTGAAGGCAAAAACACAGTATTTGAAGAAGAAGCCTAGAAACGATGCTCAAGCTCCTCAAGAATCATCATCATCGGTTTCAAGGTATTCAATGTGCCTTTTTGCTTTGTTAAGATCACCAAGAGAGGATGGATAATTTGGTTTAAAGAAAAAATCAAGACTTGTGGTGTTTTATGTTGGCTAGTGGTGAAACTTTACAGAGGGTTGAATTTGCATTTGTATGAATATCCATTGGAGCTAACCCTACTGTGATGAGACAAAGTTGAAACTCTGTCAGCTATGTGCATGATTGAATACAACATCAAAAAGAGTTATTCTTCTTGTTTAAATTTCCAGGTTTGGAATGGTTGTGATTGACTAGAAGTAAAACATAAAAAGGTGGAATTTGCATTAGTATGAATAACCAATGAAACTACCCTCGAACCGTGATGAAGAAAGAAGAGATAGAGTGTTTTTAGGGTGAAGATAGTAGGTAAGTTTTTGACACAGCCATCATATGAACATTTTTTATCTTTTAAAGGAGTTTCCTTTTATTAAAGGGAGAAAAAACAGTGTTTTAACTCTCAGCTCCATAAGGCAGAATCAGTAAGTAAAGCTCATTGCATTTAGGAGTGTTTTATCAAGCTGGTGCAAAGGACAGTAAAAGGAGGACAGTGTGTTGTTTCAAAAAGAGTTTTGTTGGTATTTGACTGACTACAAGACCTGCATTGACACATCAAACACTACGGAGCTCTGTCACCTAATCCCATAACACAGAAAACTGTGACTGTGAAGATACTTATTGATCGACTGTGTTTATGTTATTAAATATATTTGGTGAGCTACATATGAGGAGGGCAGTGTTTTGATTTGAAGAGGAGTTTATTGGCATTAGACTGCTACAAGTTTTGGTATCACAGCATAAAAAAATTTTCAAACTCTGTCACCATATCCATAAACCAGTGCTTTTACTGTGAGGATATCTTTTGTTTAAAAAAAAACTGTGGTATAGTGCTGGATATGCTGATGAAGTGCCTACAAAGAAAGGGGTCTTGGACTCAAAACTGTGTTTTCACCTTGCCTTTTCAAAATACAGGGTATCTTATATCTTCAAAGCATCAAAGGGCAGGGTACCGTCGCCACACACACAAAAGAGATCATTGTTGGCTGTGTGTACTGATTGATTGTCTTTTTGTTCTTCAAAGTCTATTTGTTAAAGGTTGATACTCAGAGGTTGGAAAGGCAGTATTCTAGAGAAGCAGGGTTTTATGTTGAAAGAGAGCCTCAACTGTTTAAAAGACAAAACTCCTACAGGCCTTTTGTTAAAACCTCAAAAGCATTTCAAAGCCCCGCCACCTTTGTTCTATAAACAGTCACCTTGACTGTATGTTTTCTCCTTTGACTGTGTATTCATTATGAATGTTGATTGATTGATATACAAAGGCTAGAAAGGCATCATTCTCAAGGAGCAAAGGTCTTACACCAAAAAGAGCATTTTCACACTATCTTTGAAATCACTTGTTGCTTAATAGCAAAGTTACAGGCTAGGACAGAGTTTAGTTTAAAGAAGGCCATTCCAAAGACTTGGAAGCATTTTGGTTTTTCAGGAGCACATCTAGATCAAGATGCCCCTCTAGGCAAGAAAACAAGAGCAGCATGACAGTGGTAAAGATGAGCAGCAGCAGAAAAAAAAGGAGAAGAGTGCTGAACATCAGTAACTCAGTAGTGGTAAACAACAGTTTCAAGAAGCGCCCGGCACGGAAAGGGGAGAAAAGCATATCAGCCCTTGATATTTTGGCTTCAACTTCGGAGCATATTGCTAGGGACCCCTGAGGGTCATGCATGCCAATTTTGGGCCCATTTCGGCAACTTTTTGTTTTTTGTCATTTTTTGGGTTTTTGGTCGAAAACTCATAATTTCGCCATTTCAGTTTGAGGATTTTTCAAGGGAGAAGGATGATACCAGTTGATGCCATAATTCTATGAGCAGGTCCCCAGCGATTTTCAGAGCATTTGGAGATCATTCGCCCCCTCAAATTGGCGAAAAATGCTCACTTTTTGCACATTCTGCCCGCCATATCAGCACTCTGCTATTTCCTGGTTTTTTACACACAGGTACAGATTTGGAGGACTTCCAGGCATCAGATTGAAATGATTTCAGTTGTGCCAGAAAGTAGACATAGAGATATTTCCAACGAGTTATCATGAGCCTCGTTTCGACATCGGGAAGGCTGCCAATTGCCTCCAGCAAGTCAGGGGACCTTTTTCAGATATAAATATGAAGTATTTTTGTAATTTTTGAACCTCAAAAATCTGCTTTTCCCAAATGTGCGTTTAGCTATTTTTACACTTGGGAAATGATGTAAAGTCAATATAATTCCTGTTTTTAGCAGTTTTTTAGATATTTTATGGGATATTTTGTGCCTTGGGCTTTGCAAAGCCTCAAGGACAAGTTTAGATATTTTGACTTGGCCAATGGGATAGCTAGTTGCTCCATGAGGTTTTCCTCACTCAAGCCTATTTATTCCACAAGGCTTCATTGTAAAATAGAGGCTGAACTTGAGAGAAGAATCAATATATTGGTCATATGAGCTTTGAAGAACATACTTGTGTTATGATTTTTGGACTACCTCTTGGATGCTTTTGATGAATGATGAAGGATTGGTGATGGATTCCATGACATGGTAGAATGGTATAGTGTTTCTTGCTATGTTTTTGTCTTCTAGTTTTCACTCATAATCCATGCTTCTTGCTGCTATAGATCAGTAGAGATTGATTTTGAGATATTCCCATGGAGGCACCTCAAAATTCCTGAATCTTCATAGCTTGATGTTTTCTTCTTCCTTAGTTATGCTAAAGAATTCTTAACTGCTCTTTAGTAACTTAAGGATATTGTTTGCTAGTTTTATTTACAAGTTCTATGCATGTTGAGTAGGATGTATGGTGTACCCTGCCTACCTATAAGTTGTCCATAGTTCTGTCCATAAAACTTTCTCTTTGACTGATTAGTTGATCATCTTGTTGAACCAAGGAGGCCTAGTCCCGATCTAGCCCTTTGCCTAAAACTATGAAAGCTTGTTTGTCAAAGTGCCCAATAACTTAGAGACTATGTTTAGGTGTTCCGGCATAGTTTTATGAGTTGTTAGTCTGTCTTATGTGTTTTCCCCAAAGTCTGATAGCCATTTCCCGAAGTTAGAGGGTCTTATACCTCTATGCATGGCTGGAATGTTTGATTTCTGTGTATAAATTAGCTCATAATTACATCTAGCATGGTTAATGGCTTGCTATAACATGTTTATGTCTGCTATCAACTAATTACACTTGAAATCCCTCGTCTTTCACAAGCTTGATGTTCATTTACCCCATTCTGCCCAAAGATCCCTTCTACCGTGAATCAAATCGGCCCTACAGCAACCTTGCATCATCATCTCATAGCTTCCTTGACCTGTTTGACCCCATAGCCCAATTGATCTGACTTCTTGTTATCCATTTTTACATCTTTGATCAATTTTATCCCTCACAAACTTAAAAACCAAAAATAAAAAAACTCACTTCATAACTAGCCTAATATCAGAACACCATAAGCGAACACACCGATATCTTTTACATCTAATAGAGAGAGCCCTCTCTGAGTCCAGGAAGGCTAGGTCCTTGGGCTCAAAAGCTTGGTTTGATGTTACATCGTCATTTGGCTCGCCAATCGGCCAAATCACGGGAACCTAACATAATGGCGACCACGGTGGGACTTTGAGTTAGTGACAATCTAAGGACACCTTAGAACTCTATAAGTCCCTTATTTTCAAGAATACCCGCCTTTAGCCACCTCATCGCCACTCTAACATAATGGCGATCACGGTGGGACTCTGAGTGATTAAAAAACTTAGTTTCCCTCATCTTTAAAGACTTTTTGAGATTACTAGCTGATTGACTTATCCCACCGCTCACTAACATAATGGCGATCACGGTGGGACTTTGAGTTAGTGAAAATCTAAGGACACCTTAGAACACTATAAGTCCCTTATTTTCAAGAATACCTACCAGTGAGCCACCTCATCGCCACCCTAACATAATGGCGATCACGGTGGGACTCTGAGTGTTTAAAAGCTTAGATTCCCTAGACCTTTAGAGACTTTTGAGAATACTAGCTGATTGACTTATCCCACTGCTCACTAACATAGTGACACTCACAGTAGGACCTTCCGAGTTAGTGACAATCTAAGTACAACTTAGTAACTCCCGAAGTCTCAATCAAGATTAGTAAACTTAGAGATTGTTTGAAGAGTAGAAAATAGCTCTTTCACCATCTTAGCAAAATGATGAGTCAGTTATAGAAAACTCTTCCAAACCTTGTAGGCACATAAAACTCAAAAAACCCCAAAACACTCCCTTAGATTGGCTTTTGACATTACTGGTGGTGGACCATACAAATATACCTCAAGACAACTGATAATCCACCTGGCGACTCCACTAACCTCTAGTAGGCCTTACTATTTTACCAAACTATAGGTTACTATACAACAGACCTATCCCATCAATCACTAACATAGCGGGAGATGGTGGGACACTGAGTACATAATAGCCCAGCAAACTCTTATAGACTCTTTGGTCCTTTAGGTACCATAAACAAGCAAGCAGTCCATAGACCCATGTAGAGTAAACTCTTTTTGTTCTCATCACCCTAGCAAAGTGTTGAAACAAGTCTAGGATACTTTAAACCATAGGCTGCACATAAAACTCAGAAAATCCAAAAACATTCCCAGATTAGTTACTGGTGGTGGACCATAGCTGTCTTCACAAAAACAACCCAGTTCCACCTGGCGACTCCACTAATCCATCCCTTTATTTTGACCATCCTTCACCTTAGTAGAACTTTAGAGAGACCACTCATCCAGAACATCACCATTACCATTCTCTCTAAGCTCTAGATCCAAAATCTGGCTTCATGAAGAATTAACACCAAATCCCATCCAGACCCAAATCCCCCTACCATAGTAGATGACCCAAAGAAGATTCTATGGCAAGCTTCCGAAACTGACCATCTAGCTACTGGTAGATCCATCCATAAAACAAGATCAGTACCTGAACATCTCACTATCCTACCAGATTCACCTTTTGAATTAAAGCCGTCAAAAACTCTTTTCAAAAGTAGATCTCATAGTAAGATAAACTTTGACGATCTTGAAACCCTAGACCAATCACACAGTCATATTAGAGAAGCCTCACCCCCCCCGACTTTCAGCTTCTCTATCAATTTGGCTCCTACCATCCTAGATCTGCTCAAAACCAGATCACCAGTCCAAGTTCATCCGCCACACCTGGCCAAACCACCATTGTTCAAACCACCTCATCTCATCCCACTAGTCCTCATCTTGTACATCATCCATTAGCTCCCGTCATGGCAGCCTGGTACACACCCTTGGTGTTGCCACCGCCTTTGGCTCCTCTCCCAAATAAATATCAAGACAAAATCCCACACTTTACCGGAGAAGACGCCACCACACCTCAACAGCATATAAGTAGGATGATCGATGCTTATGAATACCTGGAGGTACAAGACGAGACCGTCAGAATGAGAATATTCACCCAAAGTCTGGGTGGTGAACCCAAAACATGGTTCAAAAGCTTGACTCCAAACAGCATCCACAACATCCCAGAACTACATCAAATCTTCAGAAATAGGTGGGAAATCCGAAGGAACCCTATTCAAATCTTGTCAGAATATAACAACCTAAAACGGGAAAATGGGGAAAGTGTCCAGGCATACTGCACTAGGTTCAATAGTGTGTATAACGCCCTCCCGCCTCACTTCAAACCCCCACTTGGTTTAATCTTGGCAAAATTCCCCGAGGGTTTTGATGCAGACATGACATATCATCTGAGAGACAAGGATCCCCCTACCCTAGAGGAAATGCAACAAATAGCCATAAAAACAGAAGCCAACTTAGCAGAAAAAAGAGCCAGGACTAGATTAGAAGGAAAAGTCCCATATAGAGATAAATTCTCCACTTCATCTCCTTCCCTAGATCCTAGAATAGATGGCCTGATCAAATCCATGACAAATATGTGGGAAAAAATGAGTGAAAAAGTGCCTCCTAGGGACAACCAACCAAACCCTCAAAACCAGAAACAAGGCTTTAGAAAAGATCAGTCTCAAAATAAACCAAGAGGAAATGATCAGCAGATCAGACCATCCTTCAGTGAGAATTATGTTGATGAAGAGAATAAGGATACCGCACCCATTGATGAAAATCATTAGAAACTCATAGGTTCTAATAACGAGAGTAAGGTTTATCTCACAGTAGAAGAGCAAGAGTTATGCTCCCCAAGTCAGGACGAAACCGACTATGAAGATCTCGAAGATCCTGCCATAGATTTTCAGAATGCCATTATAGAAGCTCATAGGCAGTATAACCTTAGAAGCAGAAAAAACCAAGACCACTCCAAGAAGAGTAGCCCTGACACTGCTAAAACCTTTGACACCATCCTTAAAAAAGCCATGGATAGCAACAAAATTGTGGCCAAGAAAATTGACCAAAACAAAGATAAAGCTATTCAAACAAGTCTTAGCTCGGATACTCCTAGTACCTCCACAAAGACTCCCGAGGCCACTGTGTCAAACAAGGTCTCAAACTAGAATCAACAAATTAAGAGCATAGAAAATGTCATGTCCGAAAAAGCTGAAACAAATCTGCCCAAACTACAAACTCCTTTTAGTTTCGAAGGGGAAGTTTCCGAAATAAAAATTACCATACCCCTTACTGAGCTAATAACTGTAGATAGGTATAGATCTCAAATTTTCAAAGTTTTTGACATAGGGAATGAGGCAGATACTTTAAATCTAACTGACGACAAACCCGAGCTCTTATTCGGCTCGAAAATAGAAGGTCAATACCAAGAAGGATCTGTTTCTCCTTTCTATGTAAGCCTGAACATACGGGACAAGATATTACATAATGCCATGTTAGATTCCGGTGCCTCCCATAACCTCATGCCTAAAGCAGTCATGGAAAACCTAAGACTAGAAGTAACTCAACCCTACAAAAACCTGTATTCCTTTGACTCAAGTCAGGTCAAATGTTTAGGCCTAATAAAGAACCTAGAGGAATGCTCTAAAGACACTATCAGCCATTTTGAAATCACAGATTCTGAAATGGAAGAAGAATAAAAACCTTTAGGATCTATACCCTTATGCTTTAAATCATTCCAGACTTTGAAAGAAAATTTGCATCCTAAAGATCTCTCAGCAATTATTCAGGAAAACCCTGCTCAAGTTAACTCTCACCTAAATCAAGCAGAGCTGATTGAAGAGGAATTCGAATCTAAGATAGAAGATAAGGCAAAACCTGTAGGATCTCTACCTTTATGTTGGGAGTCATTTGAGTTCATAAAATAAAATTGGCCCCCTGAACATCTATCAGAAAAAACTCATGAATTACATGATAACTATCCTCAACATCACAAAGAATTGGTTGAAGATGAAAACAAGCAAGAAATTAAAGAGAACCCACAGGATCTCTCTAAGGACATGAGTGATGATTCATCATCTGTCATAGGTGAAGCCCAAAAAGACATTCATCCTTTAAATCAGATTTCCCAAGAGAAAGAGGATTGTTGTGGAGAGAGGAAAATGCCTCCCTTTTTAACTGAAGAGGAAATAGATCAACTTATAAACATACATACAGCCTCTGAATCTTCACATAACCACAACTTTTCTAATCTTTCTCCTGTTTATCTTGCATACCATAAGTCAAAAAGTAGATTTGTAAATCAATTTGAAGAAAAGAAATCTGATAGTCCAATATGCATGGTTGATGAGATTAATTATAATGATGATTTTCCAAGGTTTGATCAATATTTTGATTATGATGATGATTTCCAAACAGAAGCTAACTTTGCAGAAAACTCAGTTTTTGATTTTTGGGAGGAAGCTCAGTTTCATAAATTTGAGAAAAGTAAGCAGCCATTACCGGTCATCTATGACACTCATGAGGAGAACCTTGAGAGTTTAGAAGTAGGTGAAGAGTCTCGGACTCTTTGCTCTACTTCACTTCAGCCCGTCAGAGATAACATGCACATGATTGGAAATCAACAGTTTTTCAGCTTTGATGATGAGTTTGAGGAAGATGATGAAATCCTCGAGCAGGTTTTAAATGAGAAGCCTTTTCCTGAAATAGTTGAAGAAATCATTTTGGACATGGAATCTTCCTTAACTCCAGATTTGCAGCCACCAAGTTCCATTGAGTTACAAATTGTAGATGAAGAAGTAGAGGTTAATAAACACATGGGAGTTGTCACACTGTCCTTTCAAGATAATTTACTATCAAAGTGTATCCTTGTTCATCAACCTGATGACCTTCACACAGTTTTCAGTCCACTTAATCAGAACACATCAACTTGGAAAGAAAACTACACTGCAATACATGATGAGTCTGACAGTTCGAGTGATCATGAGGAAGAGTTGCTTTACCAGGGGGGTCCCAAATATAGCCAAGTGGAAGAAAGAGTAGTCCTAAATGAAGCCTATATCTCAAAACCTCTAGATCAGGTATTATTCCAAGATCCATTTGTTGTTTTCCTTAAGAAGTCTGAAAGAGTAGTCTTGAATAAATCCTATGTATCAAATCCTCTAGATCAGGTATTATTCCAAGATCTATTTTTTGTTTTCCTTGAGAAATCTGTAGGGGTAGTGGGTTCTATCATAAAAAAGTTGCTACCAAGAATGAGAAAAAACTTAAGCTCTACTGTCCAGAAACAAACCAAATGGGAGTGGTCTTTTCATTATTTCTGCATCATGAAAGAACTAAACCAGAATCACCCATGTGAGCATCTACTTGACTAGTTGCATTGGAAAACAGAGTTCACCAAACAAATGTCTATTGTGTACAGATTAGATTAGGATAGAAAGACAACAATAGAAAATAAGCTTAGCCTATGAGCACCTTTTCATTTGTATTTTGTTTGAAGAAAAAGTGAAAAAGTAGAAAATACAAAAAACAGTGAAAAGTAGAAAAAGAGGGCAGTTTCTAAAAAGCAATGGTAAGACCCCATGTTCCAAAAAATAGTCCTTCGGAAAGCGCGCAAGTCTAAATGCCACTACTAGTACTTCAATGTCTTGTTCAGCTATCTAGCCTAATCATAGCTGAGCATGTTTAAATTTATTTGCTGATAAGTTAGTGAGTGCAAAGATAGTCAACATTGTGTAAGATTGACTTATCACAGAGCTTAGATTAGGGAGAGATTCTAGTTCCACATGCCTAAAACAGAACCAAAGAGAGAAGCGAGGGATGAAAAACACATTGTACATCTTAGCCCCGCTTCTCTAGTTTCCTTTGTTGCAGAATAACATTTGTGTGCAGCTTGTCTTTTATGCCGCAAATGCATGACAAATCAGACTGCCTAATCCTGATTTGATCATTTTTAAATTTCATGTTGTAGATTAGAGAATGAAATCCTGTCAAACTGCTTAATCTTGACAGTTGATCTAGCATAGGTAGAGTAATGAAGGAGTTCATCAGCTTAATCTAAACTCCCGGCAGATATAAGAGTAGAAATAGATAGGTTCATTTTGCAAAAGAAAAATATACTTTGTCAAAAGGCTGCTAGTTCAAATGCGCCAAAGAGAAGAAAAAATGTTAGGAAAGATAGTGGGGTAGGTAGAAGTATCATTGATGTTAATCATGCTGTCAATTTTTCAAAAATAACATCAAGAGAAGGGTAAATTTTGCGCCAATGGATAAGGCACTGGTCTTCATAAGCCAAAGATCTAAGTTCTGGACACCTCCTGACGAGGAGCTGCCCTCCCCAAATGGAGCCACTGTTAGCCATCAGTATTTTTTACATGTTAGTGATGACTATATCTACAGCTGAGTTTTCTAGAAACTGATTTCCTTATGTCAATATGTCATCTAGAAAACCCTCATAAAACTTTTTTCGCCCCTTCTACTTTTCAGTCCACCCATGTCAAAATCAAAACCTCATTATCACTATCCTATCTAGCTTCAGCCCTATTGGTCTGCCCATCAGCTCCAAAAGTAAAAGTCCAAGTCTGTTTCAAAAACCTCCCCTATGTTAGGAAGTGGCGCTTTAAGACATTTCACCCTTGGCAATCGTCAAAAAGCCAAAAAGCCTCCATCTGCTACAGACCTACCATGACTGACCTCCCACTCTACAAATAAAATTGAAAAACAGCTCTAAGTCGCGCCACTTATACCCCTAGGTCTCAGCACTGCATAAACCACAGTCTCAAGCTGATTACTAGGTGTTTCACAGTGTTTTATGGATTCTGCAAAGACAGGAAATATAAATTCATCTCAGGAGAACATACTTGAATCTACAGTTAGAAGAAAATCTACTTCTAAATGTAGCATGAGCCTGAGATGAATCTGCAAAACAAAGATTCACTCATCAAGATCTTGCAGCCTCTTTTCAGCATGAAAAATCACAGTAAGAGAAAAACACCACTGTCACAGCAAACTGGTAATTTATCATGGCCAAGAACCTCCTTCATTTACAAGCAGAGGGTTAGGGCGCCTCCTTCATCTACAAGCAGAGGTCGCTGGCCAATATTAACTTTAAGGATTGCAAAAGCCCAGGTTTGTTTTTTGCTAAACAGTGAAACAAAGACTCTAGTTTTTCTGAGTGTAAGTGATAATCATAGCAGGCCTAGAATCTGAAGTATGCAAATTAAAAGGAAACAGAGTTCAGGTCTTGTAGAGGAATTTATTTGAAGTTTTCAAATCATATGAATTTTTAAACCTTAGAGAGACATATCATTAGTAAAAACAATTATGATCATAAGCAGCCTGCTATTCCACAAAGACCAAATTGAAGAGATGCTGACAAATCATGTCATTATCACAGGCAGAAGAAAAGGCGTTTGGTTTTTCAAAGGGTGCTAATCTCCATAGTCACAGAGACTATCTTTCAAATAATTTGTCATAAGATAACCAAAGCAAATGATTACATTTCAGTTCCCCTCAGAGCAGTGCAGTGAGACAGTGACACCTTGACTAGGGTTTTTTCTGAAGCACAATAGTGATCACAGGCAGAGGTAAAAGTATTAATGTTTTCAAGTTTGCTTGCTTAGCATCATATCCAAGAAAAACCCTTGTCAGGCAGGCTTATCAAAAAATCTTCAGATACTCTGCCAAGTGAAGGGCCTCCTTCTTTCATGAGCAGATGGCCAAGGCATTGAATGTTGTTAAAAACTGATTGGTCAAAAGGTGCAGTGGAAAGGGGACAAAGAAGGAAAGCAAAAGTCATTACACAAGCAACAGATGATGTTTATATTTCAAAAGATATTGATTTTCCTACTCATAATAAAATGGCATACAGTCTCAGACAGGAAGCTTTTTATTATTAATCAAAGCACTGGTGCAAATCCAACTATTGCAAGCTGCACCTCACCACAAAGACAGAGTTTTTCTTCAGATACAGTAGGTTGGTATTTTCAGTTTGTCATTAGGAAGAAGATGTCTATGAAAGCTTTGATTTCTGTGAAATAGGCCAAAAATTTGTCCACATCTTATAGACTTGCATCTTCAATACAAAGACAGGAAATGCTTAGGATCTGAAGTTTAAAAAACCCTAGGGCAGCATGCAAAGCTAATCAAAGAATGGCATTATTGAAAGTAATTCCATTCATGGAACAAGTGCCTTTTTCAAAATAAGTTGTCCTAATTTGACAGTAAAATCTGAGCCTGGTTTTTCCCAAGAGATACTGCAGCTAATATATAGGGTTATAAAGTACACAAATATTCTAGGCATACTCTCAGATTTCGAAGAGGTTTTCAAATCAAGTACAAAGCTGTCATTGAAAAGATCAGAGATATCACATCAGCACTGGGAGCAGATGAAAGATTGTAAAAGAAAGCACCTTCTTAGACAAAGGATGATCAAACCTGGGTGGGTGCAACTGCATTTTTGCACCTATAGTCAAGATTCATTTCACAATGGGCATCATTAACTCCAAAGCGAAATGTAATTTTATGTTGCAAAAGGAAGAAAACATCCTCTTTCCAAATGACAAAGACAGGTATGCCTTTCAAGCACCAGAGGTATAAAAGATTTTGAAGTGGTAGTTAGGCTTCCTATTCAGCATAAAGGCATCATAAATAAATACAGAGGATTATAAGAGTACAAGAAAGATCATAATATGTGTTTTGAGTCCTAGGACTAGGTAAGGGTAATATGAGCATGCCACTGTCAAAAAGGAGGTCCCTTCACACATTGTTACAACGGATGAAAGAGTTTAAGTGAATGCCACTGAATCAGTGTACCCACATTAAAAAAGAGGCTCAAATATCTGATCTTAGCAAATACAAAAGGATAGTAAAATTTGCATGGTTGTTGAATCATAATACCTCTGCCACAGCAAAATTACGGTTAAGGAGCGCCCGGGCAGTTTGTTTCAAAATGATTTTCTGATCAAACAGAGATGAGATTTACAAAATTGAGAGAGGTTTATGTCCCTCATAGGTTCAAAAATAAAAACCTCCTTCCGTTTCTACACAGGTATCATGGTTTGTGAGAAATGTGAAAAATTCATATGTCACGGGAAAATTTCTGCACCAGGATTCATCATTTTGACCAGTGATGGGACAATCAGATTTTGAAAAACCAAATTGATTCCAAATGAAAAAATTAAAATTTTTATGGAAATCAGACTTCCATATCTTTCCGATGAGCCATCTCGCGCCAAATTCCGACAAAAGGAAGGCATCCAAAAGTAGCCTGCAATCAACGCTATGTTTTTCTGCACCAGCATTCACCATTTTTGACCAGTGATGGGATAGTCAGTTTTTGAAGGATCAAATGGACACCAAATGAAAAAATTAAAGTTTTTATAGAAATTATACTTCCACAGCTTTCCAACAAGCCATTTCACGCCCAATTCCGACACCGGGAAGGCATTCAAAAATGGCCTACAAACAGCTCGATGCATTTCAGCACCACGATTCACCAGTTTTGACCAGTGTTGGGAAAATCAATTTTTGAAGGATCAAATGGACACAAAATGAAAAAATTCAAGTTTTTCTGGAAATTATACTTCCACATCTTTCCAACGAGCCATCTCGCACCCAATTCTGACACCGGGAAGGCCTTCAAAATGGACTGCAAACTTGCGCGACACTCCTGGAAAAGTGCGCGACGCGCCTGTGCACAAAATTTACAAAGGAATGCACTGTTGCGCGACGCGCCTGTAGCAGCCAGCGGCACTCCTGTAGAAATGGTCAATAAAATCACTTAAAAACCTTAAAAAACTCTTTATAGAGCTGCTCAAACAGTTAAACAAGGGGTGCCATCCAATCATTGTGTGAATGCCTTGATTTTTCAAAAGTCATTTCTGAAGGGTGAAAAGGCAAAGCTACTTTTCTCTTATGTTCTATAAAGAAAACCTTAAATGAGTAAAGCTGTTAAAACAGTCTGAAGGTGTTTTTGTCAAAACTGGGTATGAGAAAAAATGTTGAATACAAGAGGCAGAGTTTTGGTTGAAAGGAGTTTTTACTGTTTGTCTGCTACAAAACTATATGTTCTCACCCCAAAAGCACAGGGAGCTGGGTAACCCTACCCAAACACAGTGAATTTTTTACAGTGTGTATGTTTTTGTTTGACTGTGCACTTTTCATTATAAATATTGGCTTTTTGGCATACTAAGGGAAGAGTTGCAGTGTTTTCAGAGGAGCTGAGAACTATTATCAAAGAAAACATTCACACAGCATTTGAGGCAAACCTGCCTTGCTCAAAACAACAGTTGACAAGAAGGCAAGGTTGTGTGCTTGAAAAGAAATTTCCACAGGCTATTGGAGGCAGAGCAGCAAGGTAAAGAAGAAAACATTAATAATATGCAGCACAGTGTGAAGAGCAGTAGAGTTTAAGAAGGACAGTTTTATGTTTTGAGGAGTGTTGATGTTCTTGTTTAAAGATCCGGGCTTGCATGACTTTGTTTGCTCAAACACTGTCATAGTAGGGTAGTGTATTTGATTAATGAAAAAGGACCAAGCCAACTGTCCCCCAAACAATGTTAAAGGATGAAAGGCACTATTTGAAGGCAAAAACACAGTATTTGAAGAAGAAGCCCAGAAACGATGCTCAAGCTCCTCAAGAATCATCATCATCGGTTTCAAGGTATTCAATGTGCCTTTTTGCTTTGTTAAGATCACCAAGAGAGGATGGATAATTTGGTCTAAAGAAAAAATCAAGACTTGTGGTGTTTTATGTTGGCTAGTGGTGAAACTTTACAGAGGGTTGAATTTGCATTTGTATGAATATCCATTGGAGCTAACCCTACTGTGATGAGAAAAAGTTGCAACTCTGTCAGCTATGTGCATGATTGAATACAACATCAAAAAGAGTTATTCTTCTTGTTTAAAGTTCCAGGTTTGGAATGGTTGTGATTGACTAGAAGTAAAACATAAAAAGGTGGAATTTGCATTAGTATGAATAACCAATGAAACTACCCTCGAACTGTGATGAAGAAAGAAGAGATAGAGTGTTTTAAGGGTGAAGACAGTAGGTAAGTTTTTGACACAGCCATCATATGAACATTTTTTATCTTTTAAAGGAGTTTCCTTCTATTAAAGGGAGAAAAAACAGTGTTTTAAATCTGAGCTCCATAAGGCAGAATCAGTAAGTAAAGCTCATTGCATTTAGGAGTGTTTTATCAAGCTAGTGCAAAGGACAGTAAAAGGAGGATAGTGTGTTGCTTCAAAAGAAGTTTTGTTGATATTTGACTGACTACAAGACCTGCATTGACACATCAAACACTACGGAGCTCTGTCACCTAATCCCATAACACAGAAAACTGTGACTGTGAAGATACTTATTGATCGACTGTGTTTATGTTATTAAATATATTTGGTGAGCTACATATGAGGAGGGCAGTGTTTTGATTTGAAGAGGAGTTTATTGGCATTAGACTGCTACAAGTTTTGGTATCACAGCATAAAAAAATTTTCAAACTCTGTCACCATATCCATAAACCAGTGCTTTTACTGTGAGGATATCTTTTGTTTAAAAAAAAACTGTGGTATAGTGCTGGATATGCTGATGAAGTGCCTACAAAGAAAGGGGTCTTGGACTCAAAACTGTGTTTTCACCTTGCCTTTTCAAAATACAGGGTATCTTATATCTTCAAAGCATCAAAGGGCAGGGTACCGTCGCCACACACACAAAAGAGATCATTGTTGGCTGTGTGTACTGATTGATTGTCTTTTTGTTCTTCAAAGTCTATTTGTTAAAGGTTGATACTCAGAGGTTGGAAAGGCAGTATTCTAGAGAAGCAGGGTTTTATGTTGAAAGAGAGCCTCAACTGTTTAAAAGACAAAACTCCTACAGGCCTTTTGTTAAAACCTCAAAAGCATTTCAAAGCCCCGCCACCTTTGTTCTATAAACAGTCACCTTGACTGTATGTTTTCTCCTTTGACTGTGTATTCATTATGAATGTTGATTGATTGATATACAAAGGCTAGAAAGGCATCATTCTCAAGGAGCAAAGGTCTTACACCAAAAAGAGCATTTTCACACTATCTTTGAAATCACTTGTTGCTTAATAGCAAAGTTACAGGCTAGGACAGAGTTTAGTTTAAAGAAGGCCATTCCAAAGACTTGGAAGCATTTTTTTTTTCAGGAGCACATCTAGATCAAGATGCCCCTCTAGGCAAGACAACAAGAGCAGCATGACAGTGGTAAAGATGAGCAGCAGTAGAAAAAAAAGGAGAAGAGTGCTGAACAGCAGTAACTCAGTAGTGGTAAACAACAATTTCAAGAAGCGCCCGGCACGGAAAGGGGAGAAAAGCATATCAGCCCTTGATATTTTGGCTTCATCTTCGGAGCATATTGCTAGGGACCCCTGAGGGTCATGCATGCCAATTTTGGGCCCATTTCGGCAACTTTTTGTTTTTTGTCATTTTTTGGGTTTTTGGTCGAAAACTCATAATTTCGCCATTTCAGTTTGAGGATTTTTCAAGGGAGAAGGATGATACCAGTTGATGCCATAATTCTATGAGCAGGTCCCCAGCGATTTTCAGAGAATTTGGAGATCATTCGCCCCCTCAAATTGGCGAAAAATGCTCACTTTTTGCACATTCTGCCCGCCATATCAGCACTCTGCTATTTCCTGGTTTTTTACACACAGGTACAGATTTGGAGGACTTCCAGGCATCAGATTGAGATGATTTCAATTGCACCGGAAATTAGACACATAGAGCTTTCCAACGAGCTATCATGAGCATCATTTCAACATCAGGAAGGCCGCCAATTGCCTCTAGCAAGTCAGGGGACCTTTTTCAGATATAAATATGAAGTATTTTTGTAATTTTTGAACCTCAAAAATCTGTTTTTCCCAAATGTGCGTTTAGCTATTTTTACACTTGGGAAATGATGTAAAGTCAATATAATTTCTGTTTTTAGCATTTTTTTAGTTTAGATATTTTGATTAGGCCAATGGGATAGCTAGTTGCTCCATGAGGTTTTCCTCACTCAAGCCTATTTATTCCACAAGGCTTCATTGTAAAACAGAGGCTGAACTTGAGAGAAGAATTAATACATTGGTCATATGAGCTTTGAAGAATACACTTGTGTTATGATTTTTGGACTGCCTCTTGGATGCTTTTGAGGAATGATGAAGGATTGTTGATGGATTCCATGACATGGTAGAATGGTATAGTTTTTCTTGCTATGTTTTTGTCTTCTAGTTTTCATCCATAATACATGCTTCTTGCTGCTATAGATCAGTAGAGATTGATTTTGAGATATGCCCATGGAGGCACCTCAAAATTCCTGAATCTTCATAGCTTGATATTTTCTTCTTCCTTAGTTATGCTAAAGAATTCTTAACTGCTCTTTAGTAACTTAAGGATATTGTTTGCTAAGTTTTATTTACAAGTTCTATGCATGTTGAGTAGGATGTATGGTGTGCCCTGCCTACCTATAAGTTGTCCATAGTTCTTTCCATAAAATTTTCTCTTTGACTGATTAGTTGATCATCTTGTTGAACCAAGGAGGCCTAGTCCCGATCTAGCCCTTTGCCTAAAACTATGAAAGCTTGTTTGTCAAAGTGCCCAATAACTTAGAGACTATGTTTAGGCGTTCCGGCATAGTATTTTGAGTTGTTAGTCCTTCTTATGTGTTTTCCCCAAAGTCTAATAGCCATTTCCCGAAGTTAGAAGGTCTTATACTTCTATGCATGGCTGGAATGTTTGATTTCTATGTATTAATTAGCTCATAGTTACATTTAGCATGATTAATGGCTTGCTATAACATGTTTATGTCTGCTATCAACTAAATTACACTTGAAATCCCTCGTCTTTCACAAGCTTGATGTCCATTTACTCCATTCTGCACAAAGATCCCTTCTACCGTGAATAAAATCGGCCCTACAGCAACCTTGCATCATCATCTCATAGCTTCCTTGACTTGTTTGACCCCATAGCCCAATTGATCTGACTTCTTGTTATCCATTTTTACATCTTTGATCAGTTTTATCCCTCACAAACTTAAAAAACCCCAAAAAATCAAAAACTCACTTCATAACTAGCCTAATATCAAAACACCATAAGCAAACACACCGATATCTTTTACACATATAGAGAGAGCCCTCTCTGATTCCAGGAAGGCTAGGTCCTTGGGCTCCAAAGCTTGGTTTGATGTTACATCATCATTTGGTTCGCCAATCGGCCAAATCACGGGACCCTAACAAGCTAGAAAAGGAAGGAAAAAATAAAGGACTGGCTAAGAGAAACAAGGCTTATCACTCTAGGAAAAGGCTACATGGTGAGAAGTAGTCAAATAAGCAGAAAACAGCAGAGAAACGACAATTCAGCCAAACTTGGACAGACAATCAAAAATTCAAAATGAACAATAAGAGACAATAGGAATTGACATCTCGAGTGGATTTGCCAACTTTTTGTGAAGGAAAATCCCCTTTTCGAACATAGGAAATCCCTCTAGCCCTAGGGTGGGTCTAGCAACAAGGGAACATGCTAATATCTAAATTCCTAGTTTATAAATGAAATGCGGATTGGAATAGATGTCCTACCTCAATCCAATACTCTTGATGTATTATGTTGTAGTGATCCCTCGATCTTTGTTCTTCAAGCCTTGTGCTCCATTGGTAGATACATTCATACACCTGCACAAAGATCAAGAAAAAACTAAAATCATACAAGCATACATGTTCATTTACAACTATCCAACTAGTGAAGGAGAGTAAGAAACTTTGAATATTAACATAGAAAAAGATGGAACTAGAAATTAGTCATGTCTTATTAATATATAAAAAAGGGATTTTACAACCTATGCCTTGATGTTGTATACCTCCTTTGACAGGTTCAGTCGAGCACATCTCAAAGCATTCGTTCGTCAATTCAGCTCGAAGAGGCGAAAGGTTCAAAATCTCTCTCACAACTATGGACTACTCTACTATCAGCTCCTGGTCTATTCTAGCTATTTATGGCTAGCTGATTCAAATGGAATGAAGAGGGATTTATAGGAGTGGAAGAGGAAATTTTGGATCCACTTATGGTGTAGGAAAGGTCTATCCCTTTGGGAAGTTTCATTTTTGTAGGAACTAGAAGGCCAAAGGAAGAAACTCGACCTCATCTAGTCAAAAAAACATCCATGACTCCACTCACGAAGCTGTTACATCTTAGAAGCTTTGTTTCTATATTAAAAAAACTTCCAAAATTAGCTCGGCGTAGGGACTCTTCAGAGACGGAGCGGCCATGGCGCGGGGCCTAGTGTAAATCTAGCCATCGGCACAAGGTCATAACTACACAGCCACGCTGACCCAAAAGTATATGTTTCAAAGGGTCAACTTCAAGAAAGGTCAATAGATATTGTGTTCTTGACATGTTAAGGGATGAAATGACATTCATCATGATGTGTGAGAGTACACAGGGGTCACTCTGATAGACCTCCATTATTCGGGATGGGGAATGCAGGGATGGTGAGAAAATGTAGTGTAACACCCATTTCCACATTTGACCTTTTACATGAAGTAAAAATTGCTCACACACAGAAACACAATAGGTGTAGCAGAAGAACATAAAAAGTTTGAACGCTAATTTGGAGACCTTCCCTGATGAATTTTTTGTTGCTGAAGACATGAATTCAAATCTGAGGATCTTTACTTGATGTCTGCATAGTTGATCCTGCCCAAAAATGAAGAAAACAACCTCAAAAGCTGAAGTTTGTGCACAGTATCCCATAAGCGCAGCGAAAAATGGGAATCAAAGATGAACTTATATCTCTTTAACCATAACATATGTTACAAAAATGGAAGAGGTTTTTGTAGCTAAGTTGTCTTTGAGAAAACCCTCTCTCCGTTTTTTGAAATTCTTTTCCATTTTCTCAGAATCTATGCCACAAAATGATTGCTAAAACAGACAAGAAAAATTGGAGAATTTTATTTTCTAAAATAGGCCTCCAAGAAAGGTGAATATCTCCCAATATATGATACCTGTGTAGAAACTAAAGGAGGTTATTGTGAATGGGTTCGTCCTTAACAAAATACTCCTTTTTTTTTACAAAATTCATCTTCATTTGTTCATAAACCTCTTTTGAATATGATGGCAAAAATAGAGTCAAAAGTGCAGCGAATTTCGAAGAAGGGAAATGAGAGGGAAGGAGGGTAGGAAAAATTGAAGGGAAAATATTGGGAGTAGGTATGAGTGTTAGGGAGATAGTAGAAGTGGAATTTCTCAGAAAAAATGAGAAAAAGGAGAGAAAAAGGTCAAAACACAGACCTAGGGTAAAACACAACAAATGTCTAGGGTTTTTTGGGAAAATAACGAATTGAGAGGATCTTAATGAGGGGAATGATGGGAAATTATCAACGAAGGGTAATGGAGGATATGCAAACATAAAACTATATTTTGACTCCTCAATGAAGCTATGAACCATGGAAGAAGGAAATCACGGCAAAAACCCTAGCAGTAGGTTTCACTTTATCTCTGAGGAAAGAAGGTGCAAGTATATTTGATAGGTTTTTAGTTACCTGATATGATGATATTTGAAACCATTTGAAACTGAAAATGACACTTATATAATGACTCAAGACCTTTTTCCATGTGACTTGGAAATTTTTGCTAGCATAGACCAAAATTTGACTTTTGACTTCGATGAACTTGGAATATTAGCAACTCTTGATTATTATGGAACATAGGACTCTAAGATTTGCTCCAATGGGGATGAAAACACCCTAGGAGGGGTCAAGAACATCGTATACCAGGTTTCCTTGTTAATTTCGCAACAGATTCACTGCAACTACAATCCTGAAATAACTCAAATCAAACTGAAAATAGAACTGTACATCGCCAAATGCAAACTCTACTGGAAACTGACACTAAAAAAGATGCTCAGAATGTTGAGATTATTCATCACACCTTACCTACACTAACTGATCCATAAATGATCTCATCAAGTGAATTCAAAGATCCAATGTAACCAATCAAGTAAATGACTACTTGATTGATGCTTGTATTTAGCTCCACCGGGCATAAAGAAATATTTAGAAAATAGAAACTCAAAATGATATCGGAGTCCAAAACCTGTGTCGGTGAACAAAAAAAACACCACTTTTTCTGATGCTTCCAAAAGGCTGCCCAAGGGGTCTTGAAAATCATGAAACAATACCTCTTGTGGATCAGCAAAAATAAGGGAGATGCCTTCGAATATAATGGTTGATTGTTCTTCGTCATTTGGTTGATCCCTTTTAAATGGAAATGCAGGAGTTGACGATATCCAGTCAGTGGTACAACTGTATCAGAAGTTCGCGAGCAAGTCTATAACAACAATTTCCCAACGGGTCTGTAATAACAAAGTGTAACAACATCATGGTGTAAAAATATTGTTGTAACAGCACACCCTTAACTTCTCTTGTATACCTCGTGCTCAGGATATTTGGTGCTACAAATGAAATTTGGAAATACAACACAAAGACCATATATCTTCTCTAAATATTCATCCTCAATTAGTCATAAAATAGGGTACGATATATCATAATAATTGATGAAATGGCAGAGTAATGAAAATAAGGTGAAACATCACAAGTTAGGATAGAAATATAGGAAAAAGAGGCAAATATAGTCCCATTGGTTATAGTCATGAGAAAAAATAGGGAAAAAAAATGTAGGAAAAGTGTGCAAAAATGGCACCCAACATCTCCCCCCAACTGAAACATTTTCATGTCCTCATGCAAACTCATCTCTCATGGGAATATTTCTGGTGCAGGTCGGTGAGATCATAAGCGCCAGTTGTATATTCATCTGCAGACCTGTACCCCTGATTGGCCATCAGCTTCCGTACCTAGGACTCTGATTCATACTTGCTCAATTCATAATTACTCTGATAATCCTCAATTGGCAGCCACATCAAAATAAACTTGAATCTCAATCCAAGCCACAAAGCACCAAGGGATTGTGCTATATGTGCATACGCTGGTACATGTGAAACAACCACCACAAAATTCTGGAATGAAAATGGGTCCCTGTTGGAGAGGTAAATCCCCTCTGCGGATAGAGGCGATCCCTACTAGCCCAGATCGGGTCTAGCAACAACCGAGTCATGCTAAGACGCAAGTTCCTAATCACAAAAGACCAAGATGCGACAAGAGGCCTACCTTAAGTCCTACGCTGATGTCGTTTGCAGAGAAGATGGCACTTCCATCCCTCACTATGGCAGATCACAATTCTCCCTCCTAGCACATTCGAACACCTACACATACACAAAGAAACAACAAACACATAAGCGTAAAACCTAATACATGCAATTATGTATCAGTCAGAGAAGATACAACTCATAACATAAAACATAAACATCCGAGTGGAACAATAATCGAAGTCGTTTATTATTAATCAGAAAAAAGAAAGATACAACCTGAGCTCTAACGCTGGATCTTCCTTTGGCGGGTCGACAGAGGAGTACGTCTCGGTAAAGCTCGTCGGAAATGGGACAAGTCTCTCTCTCTTCAGTTGTCTAACGATAATCTCCTAACTATTGATTCAGCTCTATTCAGGCTAGCTTTCAAAGGGAAAATGACAAGCTTATATAGATGATGGAAGGGGATTTGGGATCCCTAAAATGGTGGGATTGGCCCTATCCTCAAGGAAGCTTCCATGATAGGTGGAAAACCACTTACCCTACATGGAGATCCAGAGCCAAACCTCCCAACTCATTTTAGAGGCTCGTTCAGGAGTTGGTTGGAATCAAAATTCCACCATTTATTTTTAAAAAACAATCCTTATTAAGCCTAGCGCAGGTGATACCCTGGGACAAAGCGCCATTTTATGCACCCTCTTTTGTGGATTTCCCCCATTGGCACGAGGGTTGAACTGGCTAGTCGCGCCAAGGCCAAAAGGGCTATTTTTAAGGCTTTTCACAGGAAATTGTCTTCGGGGGAATGATTTTCCTTGTCAAGGGGGATTCCATGAAAGTGTTTTCAGGACATGTCACTGCTCACAGGTCACAGAATAAGCCCTCCAATGTGTGGGACGGGGGATTGCAGGGATGGTGACAAATTACTGTGTAATAGATGCCCCCTAAATCATGAGGCCTGAGAGAGAGAGAGGTGAAATGCTTTATGAGAATGTGTCCAACTGAAAACACTACGGTCGAAAAATCTACGTAGACAAGTACAACTGATATCTTCAAATACATGATATATGTGGTATGGGTGTAGCCATCCATAACAAAGTATCCAATAATCAAGATCCAAGGCATGGACGCAGCCATCCAGTAAGGATCGATAAATAGACTCAGGCATGGTCGCAGCCATCCAATCAATGAGTCATGTAACCAATCATAATAATCCACAAAATTGCAGCCTGGATTATAACAGACAAAATCTAGGGTCTTGTACTCAATCTCGACTCGAACAAAGTACAAGTTCAAGCATGTGAATGAGTGAGATGAAGTCGAACATGCAAGAACATCGTCTGATTACCAGCCAATGATGAAAGTTGTTAACAGACGCGAGAGGAACCACCAATAATGACAATGGCCCTCAAGGTACTATAGGTACAATCCATAGAATTTGAATAGTGAGCTGGCGTCGAACACATGCAGAATCATCCGATTGAAGGTCAATGATGAAAACCTTGCGTTGAATGCAAAGAACCTGCCATTGAGGCATGCAGGCTCCAAGGTACCGAAAGGGAGTCTCTAGATCAGCTTCCTAGATAATGAGCTGAAGTCGACAGGAAGTGACCTTGATTGAAGGTGGGCCATAGTGTTTCTGACATCATCGACGCGAGACAGAGGAATATAGTGTTTGTGAATCAGGATCAGATGAGAATCAGAGGAAGGTTGAAGCTTGCAGAGGTCAACTTCTCTTGAACATATCGGCAGCACAACAGTGGATTTGGCAGTATTTGACATCAAAATATCAGATTTCATGATGACAACGCAAAGAGCAGATGAGAGGTCAAAAGGGATTACCCAAACCCATGGAGGCAAACAGAGAATGAGATGAGATGTCCCCAACTCGACACGAATGCAGACAAGTGCCATGTTCAAGAGCAACATACTGCTGACACGTCGACGATACTGGTTCCATTTTTACCCAACATTTCTAGCGAGTACCCCAATTATTTTTGAAAACAAGCTTGAAGGCGATAACATATTCTTGTAATATAAGTTCTTCCTTCGGACGAATCCATCCTAGTATATTTAACGAGCCCTAGGAAGGAGGAACTCAAATATCGTCATTACAACGGAATCCGATGTCATCAAGGTTTAACGAGTCTGAAAAAGGAAGAACTCGGCGTCTTTTCATGTTTAGAGAGTTTGAAAAGACAGCGAAAAAGTAAACTCCAACAGTCCATTTTCGTAAATAGTTCCTCAGATCCGAAAAGGTAGAAAACTATGTCCGAGAAAACCTCCTAGTCGCGATAGGCTAGGGTATTCCTTTTTCGTAAATAATATATCCCAGCTCGAAAAAGGGGTAAACGTATACTGGGTAGATGTCATTTCATAGCCACTTTAACGAGATCAAAATGACAAGCGACTCAGCAATATTTTCATGTTTATAGAGTCAGAAAAGAGCTGAAAGATGACTCCAGAAATGACTTTTTCGTGTTTTTACCAAGTCCAAAAAATTATAAAATATAACTCGTATCATCGTCCAAGCTACGTAAAAACCTGTTGCTGCACATGAAAGCGAGCGTAAAATCCATTTTTCGACAAAATATAGTAAAATATTGGGAAAAATGACTTTCAAAACCTAATTTGACTTTGAAAAGTTATAAATATGCCAAAAATAGTAAAACATATTCACTTTTAATTTTTACCTCATTTGGAGAGCAACAGTGAGCTTTTGGTGTGCGAACTTGCAGCGGCGATTGCGACCAATCCAGTACATCATTCTGGTTCTCGTTCGTTCCAGGTAAGAGGCGCTCCCCTTAGCTTTGCTTTGATTCATTTTTTGTAGGTTTCGATTGTGTCTTTGATCTCTGGGGGAACCCTTTGCAAAATTAGGGCTCGGCCAATTAGCGCGGGTATCGGGCACAGACCCACGCCAATTGGCTCCTTTTTGCAAAGGGGTCGCGCCAATGGCATAAATCAAATTTCCGTCTTATATTATCAAAATGTGAGCCACTCAAATGAATTTTTAAGTGTTGCAGAGATCTAATAAGGTGTTTTTTACCATGTTGGTGCAGATACCCAGCCACAATGGTGATTGAGTGGAAGGAGAGGGAGCATGGTGAAAAGGATGAAATGGCCATGAAAAATGAAGCTTGCATGACTACCCTTCAAAACTATGGTCTCAAGAAGTTCTTCCTCACACCATGTTTGAGAGCTCAACCTGAGCTATTGCAACATTTGATTAGCATATGGGACGTGAACGAAGAAGTGTTCAGGCTCCAAGACCAAGTACTATAACTTGAGGTCTCTGATGTTTATTTCATAACCGGATTGTCGCGCAGAGGCCCAGTGCTAATCATGACAAGCAGTAGACCTTCTGGAGAAAAAATGGATATGGTAATGGCAAGAATGTGCCCAGGGGCACGGACAGGATCGGGCAGTGGGAAAGTAGACATCCACACAGTCCACGATCTAGCACTTTGAGTAGTGCTTCACACCATTACGCGGGCTTTGGGGTCGCAGGCACCGCATGAGGCAACCAAATCACAGCTCCTACTAGCCTCCAAATGCATGAGCCCTACACTTTTTTATTGGGCCACTGCCGTAACAAAAAACATCAAACGACAGCTGAAAAAGTGCAAGAAGGCCAAACTGAAACAGTTTGGGTACGGTTTCATTCTAGTGTCGTTCATTCTGGAACGATTACCAATTTTCTAGGGCCAAGGGGCGATAGTCGCCGAGCCATCATTGAGGGAGCCGAGGATGGCTCGATGGGCAGCACTCATGCCCAGATCAGGAGGGGGCTAGTAGATGTCCTGGAGGCCCGAATTTTTTGTATGGCTATGGCGTCAACTGATTGTAGTTGAGGATTGGCCCTACGCTGGTACCGACTTCACGAGAGACCCAGATCTTCCACTCCCAGAGGGGGATGACTAGAACGAGGAGCTGGGTATGACTCTTTTTTATTTTTATGTATTTATGATTTTTTTGTGATACATGCCTATTCTAACAATAGTTCTTATGTGTATGCAGATTTTGGCCTAGAGAGGCCCGTGGGCATATCGCCCATTGCACGGAGGACCCCTCTCGCACATGAACCTCAAGCTGAGGGTGGCAAAGGGAGCGAGCTAGTCCATAACCTAGAGGGTATCACCTAGGGAATCTCGGATTATGCACGGCTATCAGACGTCCCGATGGCTTCCCAGCAACACACTGTGGGGGTGCCTAGTTGCCTCCATCGATTTCTGAGGCAATTGGTGCGCACAGTGACATGCTACCACGAGCACCACGCTGATTAGCCATCTAGGGATTTTATATGCATATTTTTTAGAGACACGTTGTCTCTGGCTATTATTAAACAGACATGTATATTTTTTTATTTTATGTGATGTACACAAACTGCAAACTATCCTACATATATATACATATATATATATTCTGGATTGATCTTTTAACATGTGATGATGTTTTTACAAGTTGCGCAAATGTCTATCTAAAACCAAATTGGCTACTACATCTGTTAACGCATTCATGTGTCTAGGTATATGTTGATATGTAATGTAATTAAAATTTCTTTCCAGTAAATGAATACGTAGATACAGACGTAAAATGGATGGGTTTCTAACTGAATAATGACCATTAAGTTGTAGTACTACAAGCTGTGAGTCCAGATACACAAGTAATGCATGAATACCGAGGTTAACAGCCTCGTTTAATAATTCTAAAATGGAACTATACTCTGCGACATTATTTGTGGTAGGCCCTAGACAAACACCTTGCAAATTAACCACCTCACCAGTAGGATCGTAGATTACCCAGGCTGTCGAAGACAAATTCCTGGTACTGCAGGAGGCACCATCCGCGAAACCGACAAAAGGAGTAATTGACATCTGCACAATCAGGGAGACCCAATCAGCAGAAAGACACTTACAAAGCACACCACACCACACATGCTCAAAAATGAAAACACTCACTTATGTACACACACACCACACAAGAATGACTCAAGCATAGTACTTTTTGAGGTACAACCCATTCCTAGGCTACGCCAAAGGGACTCCTTCGTAGTCGATAACCTCATAGGCCCCATTTTTTAATACTCATTTAACTATATAGGGTCCATGCCACATGGGCTGGAATTTTCCCGCTCCAATTTTATCGTGTGCTTGGTTATATAGGAGGACGAGGTCTCCTTCAATGAAGGAACGTGGAGAAACTAATTGATCGAAGTGAGCTTTGACCCGCTTTTTTTGTGCCTCAATAACCAAGGAAGCTAAGCGGCAGGTTTCATCCATTTGTTCCAAATACAAGAGACGTTCTTTCTCTGGAGAAGTGTCAGGCAATAATTCCATAGCCAACTTCAGGGAAGGAATTTCGCATTCAACCGGGAGAGTCGCTTCCAAACCATACACCAACTGGAAAGGTGTGAATCCGGTTGCGCTCTTTACAGATGTTTGATAAGCCCAAAGAGCTGAGAACAATTGGAGATGCCAGTTGGATTTGTGGATACCAATCGTTTGTTGAAGCATTGTGACCAAAACCTTGTTCACGGCCTCAACCTGGCCATTCGTCTGGGGGTAGTATGGCATTGAGCTATCATGGCGTAAGCCCAACTTTGATGCCATCTCAGCCATCATGTAATCTCGAAAATTAGTGCCATGATCGGTGAAAATGGCCTGAGGGACTTCGAAACGCGTAATAACATGGTTGAAAAGGAATTTGGCAGCTCTCTTACCATCGACAACTAATGTAGGCATCACTTCGGCCCACTTAGGGAAGTAGTCCATGGCAATGATTATATAAGCATGCCCCCCAGCAAAGTGAGGGTTACATGTCATAAAATCTATGCCCCATTTAGCAAAAGGGCCTACGGTAATGATAGGATGCAAGGGTTGGGGTGGCGCACGCATTTTGCGCTGAAATACTTGGAACGCATGACATTTTCGGACTACAACAATACACTCTTTGAATATAGACGGCCAGAAGTAACCTGCACACAGAATCTTCTGGGCGGTGGCATATTCGAACATGTGATCGCCACAAGTGCCACTATGACAGTCATTCAAGACTCTCTCAGCCTCTTCCAGGGTCAAGCACCGGCGGAGCACAGAATCAACTCCGACACGGTACAAGGTATTTCCTACAATGCGGTATGGTTGAGATTGATGCAGAATCCGTCGTCGAGCATCTTTTGTCAATTCAGACCAGAACGTGGATGTTTGAAGATACACAATAATGTCACCGTACCATGGGTCACGAGTGCTGATAAGAAAGAGTGTTTCATCCAAGATATGATCCTTGGGTTGGGATGGAACGAAGTCTGTCGGGAGAGAGCAGATAAGATCAGCAAAAACCAATGATTTCGTCAATTTAGCAGTGGTAAACTCTAAATCGAACTCCTACAGGATTACAATCCACTTGGAGTACTTTCCCCCCAGCAATTGTCGAGACAAGATATATGTCATGGGGTTGCAGTCCGAAACCATGGTTATGGTATGCAACAGGATGTAATGGCGGAATCGCTGAACAGCCTGTACCGCAGCGAGCGCCAATTTCTCGACATGAGCATAGCGTGTTTCCGTGTCGAGAAGATTCCGAGATAGATAGTAAACTACATGTTCATTTCCATCGTCGTCATCCTGTATTAAAACCATAGCAATCGTGCTAAATGCAATGGCCAAATAAAGGGTGAAATCGCGATGATAGTTGGGAGGACGTATGAGCAGAGCGTTGATGAGAAAATTGTTAAGCTTATCAAAATATTGTTGGGCAATCTCATCCCAATGGAAGGGAACGTTCTGCTTCAAAAGTCACATAAAGCCCTTGGCCACTTCCACATAATTCGGAATGAAGCGTCGTAAGAAGATAGCTTTCCCTTGCAGACTCTGCACTTGATGTAATGAGGAAGGGGATGGGAGGTTAACGATGGCCTCGACCTTGAGAGGGTCAAGGCGAATTTTGTCTTTGGAGATGATGAATCCCAAAAGATAACCAGAATCCACGCAAAAGATGCACTTATGAGGATTAAGCCTAATATTGTAGCGTCTGCAATGGAGGAAAATCTGGTGGAGGTGTTCAGGGTGGTCCTCACGCCGAGCTAAATGGGTCGGAAAATCGTCCAGATATGGCTGAACAATATGGCGTATGTCGTGGAAAGCATAAGACATAACACGCTGGAAGGTGGCCCCAGCATTTTTGAAACCGAATGGGAGCTTTTGTAAGCAAAGGTACCCCATGGACAGATAAAGGCAGTCTTATGTTGATCAACGGGTAAAATATTGATTTGATTGTACCCAGAGAAGTCGTCCATAAGGGAATAAATCTCACTCCCCGCGCATTCATCAATGATTTGAGCTATAAAGGGAGTGGGGTAATTGTCCTTAGGACATGCCCGATTGATGTCTCGGTAATCAACATAGACCCATATAGTGCCCTACTTCTTATCTACAGGGACAATGTTTGAAACCCATTCTTTGAGGGGAATAGGATAGATAAAGCCCACATTAAGAAGTTTTTCAACTTCTGCCTTAATAGCTGCGGCTTTTCGGGGATGCACTAGGCGTAGGTGTTGACGCACTGGTTTCACACCTGGATAGGTAGGAATCTCATGAACGACTATGCTAGGATCAATCCCAGGCATCTCTTCATAGGACCACGTGAAAACATCTCTGAATTCGCGAATAAGGTTCGTATAAACTTGTATCTCTTTAGGAGAACAAGTCACTCCCACATTAATATTCTCGACTACCCCCGGTTTGACGGAGATTTCAATCGGCATGGTTTGAGTGATATTACTCAGGTTTCCCTCTGAAAGGACCTCATGAGTCATTATCGGGGTTTGAAGAGGCGGAGTGGGAACCTGAGATGCAAATCTCTCTAGACAATCAAACATTGCCCCCAGGCCAGGCATGAACGAGGAATGATGATGTCCATCGCTCCATGGCAGATCTTCAAGAGACATTGTTTCAACAATAGCTTCATCGAAAGGGAAAACTTCTCCTAAAGGGTCAGGCGAATCTGCATCGTTGAGCCAAGGGGATTGAGAATATATATCTAGAGCCATGCTCGGAGGAGCATGTTCAGGAGGAGGATCAGATGCAGCGACGATTTCACAATAATTATCTCAATTGGAGTTAACAGCATCGAATCTCTGAAAGAGGTCACCTATTCAGGCGAAGGGATGATCCAAGGGTCATCGAACCTAGAGAGCATATTAACTTGAACGGTGTGCGATGGTGGCACGATAAAAATACCCATGAGGACGGGGTCCTTGAAGAGACCAGGTCCTACACTGTCAGGGGGATTGGGGATCTGATCCACGTAAGGAAGGTTGTTCTTAGAGGATGAGGTGAAGAAATACAACTGATCCATAGTGACGATTTTTCCCTCATGAGGGAACTTGAGAAGCCAGAAGAGGATGGACGGAATGCATAGCATGGCATGGGTCCAACTGCATTCAAGAAGAAGATTGTAGTTAAGCTTGGCATCAACCACTTCTACTTCTACGTTGACTGTCTTCCCCTGTAACTTGATCGGAAAACTCTCGAGAACACCCAGGGGTTTAGATTCCCGACGATCGAATGCCTCTAGGGCATTGGGAGACGATGTAAGAGCCGGAGAGCCAATGGCCTTCCAGTAGGTAGATGACATAACACAGGTGGAAGCACCTTCGTCCACAACGGCCCTATGGATGTTGAGGTCGTTGATCCTGACTTGGATGACAATAGCGATTTGATGTGGAAGTCAGGGGACAAAATTTTCTAGGTCGAAGGTGAGAAGATTAGAATTGGCGGGATCGATTCCACCGATTGCAGACAATAGAGATTTCCGTTGTGATGGGCAACTTTGAAGCACTTCCAATGCAGACATTGCAGAAGGCGCCTATGCCAAATCCTCAACAATATTGTAGTGTTGAGCGGAACGGGCATTTGGGTTGTAGGAAGATTTTGCAGAACACCTTTAGAAGGTGGCCTCACAACAGGTTCAGTGTTGGGCTTCTCAATTTCTAAAGGACCAGAGATAGGTGGGGGAGGTGGGCCATCCACAACTTCCTTTCCAACTGTCTGGCGTGATCCAGCATAATCCTTCGAACACGTAGCAATCGAAACAAGTGTAGCACCATTCATCATAAAGACCTGAGACCCAAATGGGACAGATGGTGAAGGCTACTCAACCATCTGGGTCTACTGAGATGGGAACGGTTCTTTGAGAACTGCCAGAGTCCCTTTGGAGCCTTTTAGAAGTTGACTAACTTTAGATCGTCAAGGAAAATCTTTGGTATAATGGTCTCCTTCATAGATAAGGCAGGGGTACTTCAGTTTACGTTGGGAACCGTCATCAGTACGAGGTTTAGAAGACTCTAGTTTCGGGGCATCGGGTTTGGATTTTCCTTTGCCCTTCTTCTTTCCTTTGGAGCCCTTTTCCGTAGGATTAGCCTGAACGGGGTTGACCTCTGTAGTCTTACCATAATCTGGAGGGGTGAGAAGAGAAGAATTATTGGAAGAATTGGACTTATGCTTCCCATTTGAGGATTTTCGATAATTTTGAGAAACAGAACCAATAATACCATCCACCGCTGGGGTAGGTGGTGCTTTAGAGGTTCCCGGTCATGGAGAATCAGTCAAAATATCATAAAGCATGCCAGAATGAGAGTACACCAGATCCAGGTACTAGGCACGTGCGATGGCTTGTTCTTCAGTCACACATGCCCCCATAGCAATATCTTGAGCGATTTTTTTAACGAAGGAGGTGGTGAACCAATGAGTTAGTAGCTGATCAGGTATATCAAACCTTATCAATCTACGACAACGTCGCCACTCATGAATATGATCAAATATGTGGGTGGCTTTATCCTGCTTCAAAGAAGTCAGGAGATGCATCCCGGCTTCATACCGAACCAGTAACTGGAAATGTGTCAGAAAAGCCATAGCTAACGTATTGAAGTCTTGAAAGATGTCGCGAGGTAATTCTATATACCACTTAGCGGTAGCACCGATAAGAGTGAGCTGGAAGAGACGTAGATGAATTGAATCATCCACCCAAGAGTTGGATGAACACCAGAGATGGTAGGTCATTACATGAGCTTGGGGGTCATTGAAAGGCATACCAGGCCCTCGATAAGGGCCTGTACCTGTACTCCACCCTGGTTGAGCATATCCTTACCCCCATTGGTTCTGTCCCGAAGGATTCTGAACATAGGGGGTATAGGCTATATAACTAGTCTAATATGATTGTTGATAACCAGTGTATGGGGATTGATAACCGGGGTATGGACCCTGATTATATGTTGGCTCCGTTTGTGCAGTATACAAACTTGAATGCTGAGTATAGGCATAGCCTGGTTGTTGAAGATAATAATTAGACCCTTGGGGCGGGTTGTAAACCGGTCGGGATTGACCTTGAAGATAATAACCACCTTAGGGTTGAGCGGGCTGCTGATAAGTGGGGCCCTGCTTAGCCTAATAAGTGGGGAACACAAGAAGATTCTGTTGTGGCATAGAGTAAATCAGCTATTGAGCAAGGTTAATGGGATGTGGAGGCTGGCCTGGTTGGACAGGTTGACCTGGCTGAACGGTTTGTCCTAGTTGAATAGGGTGACCCGGCTGAACAGGTTGCACTGGTTGAACAGGTTGACCTGGCTGATGAGGGACACCAGGCTGCCCCGGATGAGCCGGTTGGCCTGGTGGTGGAATAGGACTAGGCTGTGTCCGATAACCAGTTTGACCTGCAATAGGACCATAAGAGGGCCCTAGCTGTGCAATGTTCGGACCAATAGGAAATTGAGGTTGCAGAGGTTGCACCATAGGCTGAGAGGGTTGGATTTGCCCCCCAGGACCATACAACGGCCCCGGTTGGTACCCTGGTTGACCCGTAGGTCCTTGATGTTGCCATGGTTGGACCATAGGGTGAGGCTGCATAGGTTGACCTTGAGGATTGTAGGGCTATCCTTGCGGACCGTACAACAACCCTTGTTGGCCCGAAGGTTGGCCCTGTAAGGGTTGTCCTTGCGAGTCATAAAGATAACCAGGCTGGCCCGAAGGTTGACCCTGAAAAGGTTTTCCTTGCGAGTTGGAAGGTTGCCCAGCCTGGTTAGACAGAAAACCTTGAACATATTGTTAAGCCTCTGGAGCAGGAAAATGTAAATTTTTTCCCTGCTCATCGTATTGATATGGAAAAATGTAGACGAGTGTACCATCTTGTGCATAATGCAAAAAATAAGGATGGTTGGGATCTTGGGAGGATTGAACAACCTCGAAGTTCTATTGTTATAGGGACAACCGATACTCCTTAGGAGAAATGTTCTCCGAAATAGAAAATGCTATGTAGACGTCTTCGAGAAGTGACGCAGTCCTTACGGACTGAGTAGTAACAGCAGGTGTAGACGCGACCATACAGACAGTGGGCCTGACAGGTAATGATTTAACCTGAGGAGATGACGTGAGGGGTGTCCTTAGAGACATCCCCAACGAAGGAATAATAGGCCTCATAGAAGTAGTTGATACTCCCATGGAGGCGACAGTGGTCATAATCTGACTCAAGGATCTATACCCTGCTGGAAGTGAAGGACTCGGCGAAGACATGATAGATAAATCAGGGTTGTCTTCTAGAAACAACTAGTAATCTTCACCAGACGTGGAGATTTCCTCACTAGGAGAAGGACTGGATGAGCCCATATTTGAGCCTGCTGCTAGATCTTCTAGAAGACGGTGAGGACTAGGAGGAATAACAGCAGCTAGAAAAGGCAAACCTGATGTAAGAGGAGGTAAATATTCCCCTACTCCAAATCCAAACCAAGCGTTGGATAAGGGCCAATTGAACTCAACTAGTCCTCCAAAGGGAAGCTCAGATAGAATTGGTCCCCCGTCGGGAAACTCGGAGACAATGGGCTGCTGAGGTTTAGCAGAGGATTAAGATACCTCTGATGAATCATCTGTGTAAGGACTACCAGTAGATGAAACTGAGGGTTCTGCCACTGTGATAGTAATAACAAGAGGAAGAGATCAAGCAAAAACACACGGGCTAAAAAACCAAGACACACAATCAAATGGCCGACAAGAAAACTCTAAAAGGGTGTGTGATCGCAGGTGATTTATTTTACCACATTGAAACTTAGAAACTTCACCGTTTCATGTTTTAAGAGTTGAGAAACGGATGAAAGATGAATCTATCTCTTTCAATTTTGAAACAAGCATGAAAGGACAAGCGCTTGATGATCCTTTCAAATTTAAAGAGTCAGAAAAGATCAAAATGACTATTCTGGTAATCTAGGAAAAGGGTGTACCAGATATCCGTGAACTACAATATACACCTTGGTTTCAAAATGAAAGAGAAATCAACCAAGGACTTGACATACGTGTAGGCAATCCCCGAATGTTGTGTCCAGTGTATCACGAGTATAAGGCGGCAGACTCAGCTTCCTACAGATAAAGGATAGCAACCTAGTGGGGTCTCCCTTTATATACGCGACAGTACGGGGAGCACAAGTCCGTACTAGCGCTGTCTAAATCCAAGAGGCGAACAACAGCTACTAGGTTTAACGATGTCGGAACACGTCACTAGCCTAGACCACTAAATATTTCGTTAATGTTTCAATGTTTCCTTAAGGTAAATTGAATAAATTTTAGTGTTGATCTTCAATTATGTTTCAGTTTCCAGGCCCTACCGAATGTTATGTCTCAAAATCCCCTAAATTCACACTACATGCCACAATGTATCATTTCGTTCGATGAATAGCTAACTACGGGAAGGTTGAGAGCTTTCACACAATAACAAAATGATCACAAAACAACCACTAGTGTCTCTAATGCAATCTAATGGAAACTAAAAGCTTTTCTTTCAAAGTTACAAATCACTAATAACACAGAAAAGATTTAATTTACATTAACTAATCAAAAGAAAAAGAGATTTTTTTTGTATTTTCAATTTTTAAGAGAAAAATTCACTAAACAAAATGAAAACTGATGAAAAGAACACTTTGAGAAGTGATAGAAAAAGAGTAAAGAAAACGAAGTTCACTCAATCCCAAACACACAATTAGACCTCAAATTGACGAAGGAGTCCCTCAAATCAAAGAGGAATCCCAAAGACTCAAATGAACCATGTAATCTAGGCCGAAAATGAGACAAAGTGAAATTCGAATGAAGAAGAAGACAATCACTCAAATAATGCAACAAAACAATGGAAAACCACCAAAAGAATGTAGAGAAGCAATAATGAAATTGATTGATCAAACGAGGACGAAAAACTCCCACGGGAGGCTCGACACACTATAGCACCTAGATGCCCTAGGGCTAGAATGTAAAACTGATAGTAGAGGGAAAAAAACTGGAGGATGAAGGTCACACACAATCAAACAAGGCTCTAGAACACTCAGGCAGTCGAAAAAAGGGCACCAAAACCACAAACCAAGCTCAGAAAACCCAAAAAGAAGCAAACCCTAGCACCTTACAGGATTGGCACGACTGTCAGGCTGCAACTAGCGCTAGAACAGGATTGGCGCGAGGGGTAAACTGGAAACATGCACCAACTGGCATGACTGTCAGGGAAAAAACTGTGCCAGTTGAGTTTATTAATGCAAAAAATTAAAAAGAGCAATCAGGGAGTAGATCAGGGATGGTGAGGCTAAACAAAAGTTTAACACTGGAAAAGAGCAAACCAAAAGAGCTGATCAAACAGGCAAAGACCAAAATCAACCGAAAAGATAAGACAAACTCCAATCAATGTCTCCCCAGTGGAGTTGCCAGTTTTTTGGAGAGGTAAATCCCCTCTGCAGACAGAGGCAATCCCTACTAGCCCAAATCGGGTCTAGCAACAACCGAGTCACGCTAAGATGCAAGTTCCTAATCGCAAAAGACCAAGATGCAACAAGAGGCCTACCTTAAGTCCTACGTTGTTGTCGTTTGCGGAGAAGATGGCACTTTCGTCCCTCGCTAATAAAAATCACAATTCTCTCGCCTAGCACATTCGAACACCTGCACGTACACGAAGAAACAACACACACACAAGCGTAAAACCTAATACATGCAATTATGTATCAGTCAGAGAAGATACAACTCATAACATAAAACATAAACATTTGAGTGGAACCATAATCGAAGTCGTTTATTATTAATCAAAACAAAGAAAGATACAACCTGAGCTCTGACACTGGATCTTCCTTCGGCGGGTCGACAGAGGAGTACGTCTCGGTAAAGCTCGTTGGAAATGGGACAAGTCTCTCTCTCTTCGGCTGTCTGACGATAATATCCTTACTATTGATTCAGCTCTATTCAGGCTAGCTTGCAAAGGGAAAATGACAAGCTTATATAGATGGTGGAAGGGGAGTTGGGATCCCTACAATGGTGGAATTGGCCCTATCCTCAAGGAAGCTTCCATGATAGGTGGAAAACCACTTACCCTACATGGAGATCCGGAGCCAAACCTCCCAATTCATTTTAGAGGCTCGTTCAGGAGTTGGTTGGAATCAAAATTCCGCCATTTATTTTTGAAAAACAATCCTTATTAAGCCTAGTGTGGGTGATACACTGGGACAGAGTGCCAGTTGGCATGCCCTCTTTGGTGGATTTCCTCCATTGGCGCGAGGGTTGAACTGGCTAGTCGCGCCAAGGCCAAAAGGGCTATTTTTAAGGCTTTTCACAGGAAATTATCTTCAGGGGAATGATTTTCCTTTTCAAGGGGGATGCCATGAAAGTGGTTTCAGTTCATGTCACTCCTCACAGGTCATGGAATAAGCCCTCCAATGTGCGAGATGGGGGATTGTAGGGACGGTGAAAAATTACTGTGTAACAATCCCCCTTCAGTAGCTCAGCATTGCTAGCTTCCGTGCGTTTCAAGCACCCAGTCAAGGCTAGGCTCTTCATCTTTAAGAACTGGTTGAGGCAGAAGTTCACAATCCTTCTTCTGTAATTGTAGATGGTTCCTTTATCTGAGGAGTACTCAACATTCTCCTGAATTCTCGCCTTAACTTGGCAGCCCGTCCTCGTTCTGCCCGGACCCATAATGCCATCTTCTCCTCATTAGAATCCATAGATTTGATGGCCAAATGCCACTCAATCTGATTTTTCATGAAGGACACAAAATCTCGCAACTGCAGATCCCCCATATAGGAGAATATTGTCACAACCATTTGCATACTCACATGCTCACAAATTATATTGTGTAAGAATAACTCACACAACAGACTTTGTTCATCAAAATTGGAGGCACGTAAAACATCTAAAAATGTGCAAATGGAAGAACATAAATAGGGTTTGTCCTCCATAACAATTTTTATCTAGAACAGGAAGTAACGTTCCCATAGAAAAATAGGATAGGATGGGGAAGGAATTCTGCACCCCAACAAATTGAGGGCGAGATCATGAAGTTTTTTCTTATCTATGGTAAGATCCCAAACCTGTTGTTGTAACAGAAGCAGTTTTTCCTCCTATTTCTTCAGGGATCCTTCTTCTTGTAGTTCTCCCATCCTTTCTTCAACTCTTCTTTCATCCATCTTTCATGTAGGGTGTCTATCTCCCTCCGATGTTCTTTCAACGAAATCTTCCCCTCTCAAAGGGAGATTGCTTCCTATTTCCACTTCTATAATTCGTAAATTAGCAAGATTTTCTTAGAGCTCCATTCCAAGATGGGACCCAGCGTTCTTCTGCATTCAATATCAACATCAATAGTGGGTGTAACAGCCTCTAATGAATGGGTTTTTTCGACCTCTACGACTGGTTCTTGTGTAATAGTAGCTTCCTCGGTGGGTTCTTGTGTATCAGCCCCTTCATTTCCACCTAGAGTAGCCTCTGAGTCCATTGTTGTTTCTTCTACAATAGGAGTGGCCTCCATAGGTTCTTGTGTATCGGCCTCTAGGTAAATTATTACAAGGGGCTCTACTTTAACTGCTAGTTCTTGTGTAACAGCAGTATCCTTAGCAAGTGCTTGTGTAACAGCCTCCTGTCGTTATGTTTATGTTTCCATTAGGTTGATTTTTTCCCCACTGACCTTATATCCTGCCGTTGTTAGTTCTTGAAAACATGTCGTGCATACAGACACTAAGATTTCCTTCCCCTCAGATAATCTTCACTTCAATTCTTCATTTTCTTTTCTTAAATTTTTGAGTTCTAAAAACAGGACATGAGTGTCGTCCTTACCTGATGAGGAGGGTTGCCTCTCTTCTTCTGATACTTCTACTTTATGGCTGTAGGAAAAGGTTCTGTGGGTATGCTAACTTTCACCCTCTGTTTTGGCTGTCTATCCTCGATTGGTTCATCAGTAGGTTCTTCCCAATTCTGACTTTGGCAGGCCGAGTCTGGGTTTCTGCTTCTGCCTGACTTCCTCCTGAAGTCATGGTCTGTTTCCCCCATATTTTCCTCAACCTCTTTCGCTTGAATTATTCCCAATTCTTTCCTTTCTGGCCTAGGGCATCCAGCATGACCAATTTGATGAGTTCATGATTGGTCACACATGCTTCTAGGTGTGTCGTTGTCTTTACTGTAGCCTCCATATGCTTGATGTTCCCTAATAAGTAGAATGGAAGATTAATCTTTTGCTAGTGCCAAAGGTGATTAAGTAGAGGGAAGTGATAGTTAAACACTATCGTAGATCTTCCCTCACAAGTGATACATTTGATTAAACCTAAGGAGACATCTACTCATGGATGAGGGAGTGACAACCTGTCAATTCCTCTCCCTTTCTTCTCGAGTTTTTCTTCTCCTTCCAGGAATTATTATTTAAAGGAGGGTTCATTGATTTTTCTTTTAAACCACCTTCGTCCCTCTACTAGAAATTTAGTTACTCAGGAAATTACCTCTTAAGTCAACTCAACTTGTAGGCCCCTAACTCGAGTCTGATTGTTGTTCAAATTCTGAGCGAATTCGATTGCCACCACCTCGTCCGAGCCTTTTAGCTTCTGGAAATATTCAATCCATCCGGCATCTCTGAATATATGGTAGACTTTTGGACAATTATGCAAGGCATCCATAGAATCTGGCTCGTGCCTAACCGCTGCTCCACCCATCCTGCTGATGTTTCTGAATTCGCTTCTTACTGCTCAACCCACTGTAATATCATTGCACTGCTTACTTATTTTCGTTGTCTCTACTTATCCCAATTGACGAGTTTGCAATGAGGATGCAAGGCTTCATTCGAGGAGGTTGATGGGAGGTGACAAATTTTACGGATTACCGAATCGTACCTCACACCACTCTTCATAAATGTCCTATTATGGAAATTAATGGGTTCTAGTACACACACTTTCCAGCCAAATTTAGTCATCATTGGAATTTGTGCTATTGATTGGGTGCATGTGGATTTGATAGAGGTTTATGACTACGGATTTTTTTCAATGATTTCAAGACATATCCCCTCCCCCGCCTTTATGGTGACGGTCGCCCATGGTCGTCACAAGAATATCATTAATTTTTCCAATAATCACCAAATCATAAATGATGATGTTACCTTTTGAATGACATACCTGAGGTGACGTGGAGGAAGATTTCAAATTGGCGGCATACTATTTGCAGTGCTCATGTTGTTGTGTTTGGCTGGCGTGATTATTGTTGTTATGGGATGAAAACATAAGAAACAGTGTTCATAGCTATCGGTTGTTACATGTGTAACAACCAAGACAACCCTTAGATTATTCTTCAAAAAAACATAATAATTAGGATAAATTGGTACAAAAAGAAAATCAAATGATTACCATCATCCTATAAAATGGATTGGGAAGGGAAGATGATGTTTCGGGGAGAAAAATATGGGTGTAACAGCTGCCCCAGGAGTGGTTTTCAGTTGTTACAAACTGTCTGACTACACCCTGGAAAGAGGTTTTCACAGTTAGATTTATTGTTTTTGTTTTATTTTCTTTTTGTTTAGTTTTTTTTTTTTTTTTGAACAGGATCGGTTATATTATACTCTCTGAAAAGGGTGAGGAGAAGAAGTTCCTCATTACAAAATTTCCCTATTTTTGATACAAAGATCTATCTGCTTGGGGATCACTACAGTATATATGTTACTAGAGCTGCTATTTTTTTCCCTTCTCTTTTAGATAGTAACTATTAAATTTGTACTCTACTGTCGGACAAACTAGTCTAAGAGAAAAATACATTTAACTTTCATTGAAACACTAGATTTTCTGATGCAATTTTAAACATAAAACATGGAGATTCAGATGATTTGGAAGATCATTTATTCATAGCGTTCTCACTGCCTCTGTATCTAATACCTTGGTCCTGAGAAGTAGAGCCTTGTTCTGATTTCTTGCTGAGTGATTCCTTTATGAATTTGAGGGATTCTTCCAGGTGGTTGCAACGTTTCTTGACTGAAATTATATCATTATTGCAAGTTTTCCATTTTGAGTGAATGGCAACCATCTATGTTTTTTATCGTTCCTTATCTTTCTGGATTTGATTTCTCAAACCTTCGATCACAACTTTATGGGAGTTTCAGAAAGAACATGGGTGCTACCTATCCTCAAAAGGGTCCATTTGCTACGAAAGATTGTTTTCCTTTGAGTTGATTTCCTCTCTGTTTTCTTCTTCTATTATTCTAGCTGTTGCTTTCCACTTTTCTAGATTTTGAGTTTTTTTGCTGCTGTGTTTCTGCCTTATTGGTAAGGAAAAGCTGAGTGAATGGATTAAGGAAAGAGCAAGTTAATGTGGAATGAAATAAGTGAGGGAAGGGATTGAATATGATGGGGGAGGAATGTGAGATGGGTTGAGGGAGAATGGTGTGAGGGAGGGCGATTCGTAGATGCAGAGAAGGTCAATGCTGCAAACTAAAAAGACAAGGAGCAGAATGAGAGTAAAACGCAGTATAAGGAAAGCTCTGCGTGAGCTTATTCAAGAACTCTGATAATTCAATGAGAGCCCATACCTTGTTGTTATATTTATAATCTAACAGAGACGATTTTATTTGCATGGGAGTCACGGGAAGCAGCGTGATGTTGAAGAGGAGAGTATTGGGCACAAATATATGAAGGATTTTACTGAGATCACAATTGATTTGTTTTTTGGACATTTGCTGAGTTAGAGGATCGAATATGATCTGCTGGAATCTCTTGATATTCTGATCAATGATATGATGGGTATACTTTGACATCAGTGAAAATATAGAGAGGATCATGGTATAGGGAATTGGGATATATTGTCCCCAATTTTAACTTGTCCTATGTTTCTTTGTACACCTTCATTTGCTTGCATATATGCTTGCTTGTTGTTATTTCTTAGAATGTGAAAGTATTCTATATTTCCTATGTGCTTTGCTAATTTTTGTTCTCTATTTAGGATTTGATTGATGGTTGCGTTTTTAGGGAGGGACTTTCTCACCATTGGTTGTATGATGAAAGAGGAGTCTCCAAATACAATGACATCATTTATATTTTTTTCCTTTAGAATTTTGAGGCCTAACAATAATGCATAGGCCTCTGCTTTGTTGTTCGTCATTTGTCCCAGCCCCCAGTTGTAGGCTATAGGTTTAGTTTTGTCTTGAAAAATTATGAGTCCTCCAGATCATACCTTGCCTAGATTTTTCTTTGATGCCCCGTCAAAGAAGAGGCAGGCTCTGTTGAGAGAATGAGCCTAGAGTTGAAACACTGCTTCTGTCTTTCTGATTTTCCAAATTTGTTGCACCATTTTATTTTTTTGTTGTGGTCCATAGCTGATCTTATTGACAGCGAAACTGATCCAACTTATTTCTTCCACTTGAAGGTGAGACATATTATTCCTTGGAGTCCTTTAGCCAAGATAAACTCTACCATCATTCCCCATGCTTTTCATGTTGTAGTGTTTAATGTAGGAGTTTTATTTTTGAATATTTTCCCATTTCTCACTAGTCAAATTTTCCAACAGAGGAAAGAAGGGAGGTTGTTCCAAAAACTTTGTATTGTTGATTTGTTTTTGAAAGAGTGGGGGAAGTTGCTTTTCCATTTATTGATAAACGGACTGATATGCAAATTATAATTCAAGTTTACTTTGATTGGTGCCACCATCGCCTCCCAATAGCTTCTAGAAAAGGAGCATTCCATGAAGAGATGTTGGATTGATTCCTCTGCCTTCAAACATAGGGGACATTGTGAAGGGCCACATATTCCTCTCTTCTTTAGATTCTCTGTTGTTAATGATTTGCTATGCAATAATGTCCACAAAAATATTTTTATTTTGGGGAGGGTTTCAACCTTCCCAGCTAATCTCCAGAGATGCCAATCTTGCTGCCTCTGCTCCTCTTGGATATTTTGATAACCATTCCTTACATAATACTCTCTTCCCATTGGTATCCAATAAAGGGCATCTTTAGAGTCTTTGTCAATCAGGGTTGCACCAATAAGGAGAGTAGTCATAAGGTTCCATTGAGATGCAATATCATTGGATAGATTGGACTTGGCCCATTGTTTCCATTCGCCATCTAACTCCCAATTGGAAATATCTTCCAATTTTTTATATCCTTCCCTTTTCATCCATCTTTTTACAAAATTAATGTCTGGATTACTGTCTAGGGGGGGATGTCCCATGAATTTTTACTTCCATATGTTTATTTGTTTCCCATTTCTTGGTCTCATAGAGATGTGATCCTTTATTTGTTGAGTTGCTCCAGATATTTCTTTCCAAATTTGGGTGCAAGGTCTGATCGGAGAAATTTTTTCCAGAATTGAAGTTCTTGTTGCATTGAGATATTTTGCCTCAAGTGCTGCTTTCCACCATAGTTTTTCCCCTGTTATGAATCTCCATGCAATCTTGCCTCCCAATGCCATGTTCATTATACCTGTTAGTTTTATGGAGAGTCCTTCGTTTTTGTATGGAGTTGTCACCTGTTTCCAATTTACTAGACTGAATTTTTTCTTTTCTCTTTTCCTACCATGCCATAGGAAGCTTCTGATTATTATTTCTATTTGTTTGTGTATGCTTGCAGGAGTATCAATGAGGGAAAATTGATATAACGGCAGAGCAGCAAGGATGGATTTGATGAGAATGATGCGCCCATCTTGATTTAGCCAAAACATGCCCCATGCTTGAATTTTCGCTTTAATTCTCTCAACATATTTACTCCATATTTCATTCTTCATGTTTTTCTTGGAGATGGGCAGCCAAAGATATTGGAAATGGTCCCAATTTTTTTGGAAGGGAATGTTCAGAATTTGAGAAATTCGCTGAAGTGTTCTAATGGGAGTGTTCCAACTGTAAATTCAGCTTTTTCCATTATTAACCAATCCTCTAGAGACATCCAATAAATTATCAAGAATAATTTTGAACCTTCTAGCGATAATGCATGAGGCTCCACCCAGGAGGAGAGTGTCATCAACGAACAAGGAGTGATTTATTCTTTTGGTCCCACTGCTGATGGGAAGGCTAGTTTAGGTGGAGTTTCTTTTGTTGTGCTCCAGTTTTATACTGAGTGAGTCTGCCATGAGAAAATAGAGAAAAGGAGACAAAAGGCAACCTTGCCTTAGTTCCCTTGAGCTTTGAAAATAATTACAAGGTCTGCCATTTACAAGGGGAGCTATCCATGGGCCTGTTGTGCAAGCCTGAATTATATCAACAAAATCATCAAAGAATCCAAATCTTTTTAGGACTGTTGTAAGGAAAGAAATATTTACTATGTCAAAAGCATTTTCCATATCCATTTTTAGGATGAACACTTTTTCATTTCTGGAGAGGCTAGTGTGGAGAGCTTCTTTTACAAGGATGATGTTGTCACCAATCTGCTGGTCGAGAACAAAAGCACCTTGATTTTCAGAAATAAGGGAGGGGAGAAGGGGTTTGAGCCTGCCAGCAATAATCTTGGAAATGATCTTGTAAGAAGCATTTCAGAGAGATATAGGCTGAAATTGATTAAGGGAGGATGGGCGGGGATCTTTGGGGATAAGAGCCAGGAAAGTGGAGTTGGTGAATCCCCCTATTTTTATTTTCCTCATTACATATCTTATCATCTTCAGTAAATATTTTTTGATGGTATTCCAAAAGGTATGATAGAAAGCAGTTGGAAACCATCTGGACCCGGTGCCTTGTCCAACTGCAAATCCAAAACAGTTGCCTTGACTTCTTCTTCTGTGACTTGTTTGATGAGGGATTTGTTTGTTTCCATGTCAATTACCTTTGGAATGTTTTGGAGGAATTCTTCTGAATTTGTTTGACAGTCCACCACTGATAAGAGGGCTTTGAAATGTCTGTAAACCTCATTTTAATTTCTTCTTGGCCCTTTATTTCTTGTCCATCTTCTCCCATTATTTTTTCTATATTGTTCTTTATCATCCTTGTTTTTGCTGAGTTATGGAAAAAGGAGGTGTTCTTATCTCCAGCTTGCATCCAAAGCTGTCTAGATTTCATCCTCCATGTTTCTTCTTCTTGCCTATTGTTCCTGTAGATTTTCCACTGTGCTTCTTTTTCCTTTGCCTGCTTTTCAACTGTACTGTCATTGCTTTCAAGGTCCTCTTGATTTTTATTAATTCATTTTTTAGATTCTCTTTCTCTTTGTGTGGCTCCTTGTAACTATTCTTGGCCCAATCTTTCAATTTAGCTTTAGTTTCCTTTAGCTTTGATTCCCAAATGATAGTTGGTGATCCACTAATGTTTTTCCTCCACACATTTTCCACTTCTTGTTTAGCTTCTTCATGGCTGCCCTAAAGCTGATTGTATCTGAAAGGCAGGGGGCCATAGTTTTTAGGCATGCCAAGTTTGATTAGAACCGATTTGTGGTATGATGCTACTGAAGGAATGATTTTAGAGGATGCTCTACTATAGTTAGCCACCATTTTATCTCATATGAGGATCTGATCCAATATTTCTTTAATGTTTTCCTTTCCTATTCTTTTGTTATCCCATGTGTACTTGCCATTTTTTGGTGGTATGTCAAGGAGGTTGCATTGCTCCATTATTTCTTCTAAGGCTTCTCTATTAGGATCAAGTAGAAAATTACCTCCTCTTTTTTCTTCCAGTTTGAGAATGAGGTTTAGATCTCCTCCAACAATGGGGTTATCTTCAAGATCCTCCATTTTTCTCTCTCTTAAAGTTTGCCAGTAGATCTCTTTGTCCCTGTAGTGATTAGGAGAATATATATTATAAATGTTGCTTTTTTCCCCATTTTCAGCATTTTCCAAAATTGTATTTATCCAGTGCTCTTTTTTTGTGAGATGATGCATGTGCCATTTTCCTTTTTTCCATATAGTACATATTCCTCCTGATGCTCCATTTGTTGATATTTCTTTCCCTTCATAGATTCTTGATTTTTATATTATTGTGTCCGCTTCTTGGCTGCTAATTTTTGTATCTTGGATTAAGAGAATGTCTGGTTTTTCAGTTTTTATGAGGTCTTTTAAAAATTTACTTTGGAGGGGTGACCCAACCCTCTACAATTCCAAGAGACGATAATCATTATTTACTATTTTTGGTGGCTGAGGGACCCTTCCCTTTATGTCCCTGTTGTATTTTCTCTTTATTCTTTGGTCCTTTTTCAAGGAAACTTTCAAGACACTGTTGCGTTCCCAAAGATATATCTTTTACTGCTACCTCATCCCTTATTTCCTTTTTTTATTTCCTTCCAACTTTCTTAGTATTTTCTAAGTTTAGAGGGTTTTCTTTGGTTTCGTTCCGAGTGAGGAATCGATCCAAGATTTGGGGAAGAGGGTTGGAAGGGGAGAGAGGATCCTCCTGCTAAGAGGGAAAGCCTTGAGGGGGAGGGGAGCCAGGGGGGGGAGGATGAGGTTAGGGGGTTGGAGGTGGGGGAGATGGTGGAGATCGGCGGCTCAGATGGGATTAGGGCTTTGGCTAAGATATCAAAGGGATTGACCCCCATGAAGGAGTCGGGAAAAGAGGCACAGGGCTGAGAGGAAGGGTTAGAGTATGGGGAAGAAGGGCCAGGCAGAGGAGGAGGGTGAGAGACTGATTAAGTTTCTGAGGTCGTCTTCTTTTTTTACTTTCTCCCACTTCGGATCTGGGTTTTCGTTTGCAGTTTTTTCTACTTCTTCTTTCTTACTACATCTATTTTCAAAATGGTCATACCCATGACATACCTTGCATTTGAAGGGGATTTTCTCGTAGTCCAGCTGTTTTATATGTGTCCAATTGTCGACTTTGAGTTTGAGGGCTTCCGGGAGACCCTTTCCAAGGTCCACCTCAACGCATATCCTCGCACAATCTTGCATGTTGTCTTTGGTTTCACTCCTATCTGTGTATTTTCTGACTGTGTTTCCTATTGTGTGCACCGAGTCATCTCCCCAGTAGTGTAATGGGAGGTGAGGTAATCTGACCCAGACTGGAACAGCATTTGGGACGTCCAGTGCCGGATCAAAGTCAGGGGTCCAATGATTTAGATACAATCCTCTGGTATCCATGAATTAAGGTCCACTACGAAATATAAGATCAGGATCGCTCTTGGATTCGAAGTGGAAGGTGTAGTAGCCCCTACCACAGAATTGAATGGAAATTTTCCCTTGGGTGAACTGAGCCCAGTTCCTTTCCACCCATTTCTACACTATTTTGGGGGAGGGCCACAAGCCTATAAATTGACTTACCAGACCTTTTTCACCGAGAGAGATTGCAGCTTTCCTGGGCAATGAGGGCAGTAAAGAGATCTTAGGAATGGAATCCATTTTTTTTACAAATTTGGTGATTGCAGGTCTTGTTCGTTGTGGTCCCAAAGAGTCTATCAAGGACGCGAATGTGGCTGTTGCTGCATCTGGTTGTGTGTTGGACGTGTTGGTGGCACTGGCATTGGGAGAGGGTGGCCCCGGATCAAGCTCCGAGGAGGCCATGGGGGCAAAGGCCCTGCTCCAAGGGTGCAGTTGGCTGCGATAGCTGCTAGGTCACACAGCGCTGCAGATTTATTCTCGGGATAAATTCATATTTTGTTTTTGTTTATATATATATAAACATGTGTAACAACTGCCACAAGGGTGGTTTTCAGCTGCTGGACTTATTGGAATATCGATTTTCAGGATGCACAGGAGAATGTTCCCTTTTTTTTTTAACATGAAGAGAAAAGTTCGTGACAATGTTAACAAATGATTCCTTCGAAGCGGGTTGATGATATAACCTTAGACGATGCCCATTAGCCAGTAACGGTGTCTTAGCAATGTCGATGGTAACCAATTGTATAGTCCCATTGTCGAAGACCGTGTCCACTTCGTAAGGACCTAGCCATCTGGTGCAGAGCTTGCCTTTGAAATCCTTGAACCTTGAATCATACAAAAGAGCCCAATCTCCTTTCTGGAACTTTTTCTTCTTAATAAACCCATCATGCCAATTATATCTTTGCTGCTAAATTATCTCTGTCTATTGAATAGCAGCCAGTTGTTTCTCTTCCAACTCATTGAGCTAGTTCAGTCTTTGTGTCTTTGTCGTACTTAAGTTCAAATCGTCCTGCAATGTTGTTCTTAATGTCTTTATTTCAAAATCTATGGGGAATAGATGATTCTTACCATACACCAATTCATATGGTGAGAAGCATGTAGTATTCCTCCATGTTGTCCTATAAGCCCACAGTACCTCTGGAAGTTTCTCGGCCCAGTTTCTTTGGTGGCTGACTATTGTCTTTGTTAAGAATCCCTCAATTATTGGTGCTTTCCACTTGACCATTTTCTTGTGGGTGATACGATGAATTAATTATGTGATGAATTCCATACTTTTCAACCAGCTTCTTGATCAAATGAGATGTGAACTAAGGCCCCCATCTGTCACTATCTCTTTGGGTATCCCGAAGCGAAAAAAAAAATATCTTCAAACAAGAAGTCTGAAATAGCCTGCTCTGTTGCTCTAATTAGTGCCTTTGCTTCAACTCACTTTGTGACATAATCGATGCAGACCAATATGTATGATTTTTTTTGTGATGAAGGATTAATTAACCGCACAAAGTCTAGGGCCCAATTCTCAAATGGTTCTATCACTATCTGAGGCTATAACGGCATCTCATCTAATTTCAAAGGCTAGCCCATCCTTTGGTAGCTATCACATACTTTCACAAACTTCTTGGCATCTTGGAATATAGTTGGCCAGTAGTACCCTGTTGAGAGTACTTTATATCATGTCCTTTTGCCAGCGAAGTTCCCTCCATAGGGTTCCTCATGACAAGCCTTCAAGATCTCAAATACCTCATCTTCTCTAACACATCCCCTAATCTAAAAATATGGCCCAGTGTGATAGAGATTGCCTTCTATCTAGGAGTAGGTAGCACTCTATTGTGTAATATTCCTTATTTCCTTGGGAAAAATTGGTGTGGGAATTTTCCTGCAGCAAGGTAATTAGCTATATATGCATACCATGGTGAGTGAGTAGAGATGGAAAAAATATATTCATTTGGAAAAGAATCCTCAGTGGCAGTGCAGTCATCACTTATAGTTAATCTAGAAATAAAATCAACAACTACATTATCTTTTCTGGGTTTATCTAGAATAGTAATATCAAATTCTTGTGACAACAATAACCATCTTGTAACTCTACCATTAGTAACAGGTTTTTTCATCAAAAATCGAATTGTAGCATGATTAGTGTGTACAAATACGTGATACCCAGTGATGTAGTGCTGAAATTTGTTGATAGCATGCACTACTGCTAGGAATTCCTTCTCAGTAATAGCATAGTTGAGTTCTGTTGGAGTTAAGTTCTTACTGATGTAATAAATGGCGTAAGGTTTCTTCTCCTCCAGCAGCCCCATAATAGCACCGCAGTTATGTTAGATGCGTTTGTAGCAATATGAAATGGCAATTCCCAGTTTGGTCCTCGTAAAACATGTGTTTTTGTTACAAAGTTTTTTAACTTTAAGAAGGCCTACTCACACTTCCCTGTCCATACAAATTCCACATCTTTCATGAGTAATGAAAACAGAGGAGATGAAATCTTTGAAAAGTTCTTTATAAATCTCCTATAATATCCTGCATGTCCCAAAAAACTATGTACCTCTTTTGGAGTCTTAGGGGTCGGGATTTTCGAGATTACCTCAGTTTTTGCAGGATCTATCTTGATTCCATTTGCTGAAATGAAATGTCCTGGCACAATTCCCTCGGCCATCATCATGTGGCATTTATCTGTGCTTATAGAAACATTAGTTTTTTCACAACGTTCCAGCACTTTTTCCAAGTTAGCTAATGTTGTCTCAAAGGAATACCCATAGCGTGTAAAATCATCCATAAATATTTCAAGGAATTCATTCAAAATATCGGAAAAAATACCCAATATTGCCCTCTAAAAGGTTGTTGGTGCATTACAGAGGCCAAAAGGAAGGACTCTGTATGCAAAAGTGCCCCATGAGCAAGTGAAGGTTGTCTTGTCTTGGTCTTTCGGGGCAATCTGTATTTGATTATAGCCACTAAACCCATCTAGGAATGAAAAGAACTTTTTCCCAAAGAGAGTATCCAAGACCTGATCAATGAATGGTAAAGGAAAATGGTTCTTTTGTGTGACCTTGTTAAGTTCTCTATAGTCAACACAGACTCTCCATTTTCCATTATTTTTCGGAACTATGACAAGCAGAGACACCCACTGGTTGTCAGAAATGGGGTAGATGAAATTAGCATTAAGGAGTTTTTGCACTTCTTCTTTCACTATCTCCTTAAGTGTGGGGTTCATTCGGCGTTACGATTGTCTAACTGGTTTTCAGTCCTCTTTAAGGTAAATGCGATGAGTGCATAGGCCAGGATGGATTCCTTTCATATCCGTATAGTCCCATGAAAATGCCTTTTTGCATTTTTGTAACAGTTGCATCAAAAATCTATTTTTTTCAGCAGTCAAGCTAGGATTGACGTTTAAACATTTCCCAAGTTCAATTTCAACGAGACTGCTAATAGTATGCGAAGTTGTTTTCAAATGTTCAATAATTGCATCATCTACCTCATATTCTTCCCCCAGATCTCTAATGGAGGCAACAGAGAGTGGATTACTAATAAAAACATTAATGATATCATCCATTATTTCATCCTTAAAATACTATTCTTTTCCAAGCATGAGAAGAGGTAGGGAAATATCAGATTCAGGTGCAAATTCATCCCACCAGGGACTACTCAAATCCATATGAGGTTTTACTGGGGGATAAAGATTCAGGTTCTGAGTGGCCTGTCCATCTGAGATCACCATAAATCTGGACCTACATACGATATATGCGTCTGCAGTGGCCAGCCACGGTCTTCCCAAGATTAAAGGATGACCCCCAGGTTGGATTTGGTTTGTAAAATGAGAAAATCAGCTGGATAATTCCAATAAGCCATAGTGATAACCACATCTTCTATCATTCCCTCGGGCTTGACACGGGACCTATCTTCTAATTCAAGCACTGTGAGTGTAGGTCTAAGTTCATGAAGTCCTAGGGAAATGAAGTGGTCTTTATTCATGACATTAATGGATGCCCCTTGTTACACCATTTTTTGGTCATCTAACCTTTCATCATTAGATGGACCCAAGTACACCACGTAAGACCAGTTTTACCCCAAGTAAAACTGCTTTCACTATGTTAATTAGGAAACCCCAAAAGGAATAATTAATTAAACCATAATTTAATTATTATTCCCAGTCATGTTTAACCCAAAAACAAAGAAATTAATGAGATAAACCCATAGTTATCTTATTATTTTCTAGGAATAATTATTTAAATAATATTCCGTGTTAAATATGACCAAATCAACCACCATTAATTAAATAAATCATTATTTATTTGATTATATCCCAACCACTTCCTTAAAAAGATAAATAAATCATTTATTTATTCATTCTTCACTAATCAAGGGATTTGACCCAAGTCAAACACCCTTTCCCTCCAACAAATAATAATAAAATATTCCATAGAGGTGGATCTAGATTTGATTAATATTATTTTAATCATGCACCAAGATCTAGAATGACCCAATATTTTGTTATAAATAGGAGGGTTTTCCCCATCATTCTTCACCTTTTGTTGCCTATTAGATCACTCGGGATCTATACACTTGGTCTCATTTCTACCATTTTGCTCCCATTGAGCTATACTTTCTGCATTGGGTTTTCTACATCTACAAGAGAGAGAAAGCTTAGATCTGAAGTGTTGAGGACTAAAAAGAACCCATCCCATTGAGGAGATCTGGATACACCTTCTTGTTTCCTCCCAGGTGCCCTGTAATATAAAAATTCATTCAAAAATCGTGTTCTTGTCTTGTCTGTTGGATGCATGGAGCAAACTCTTTACTTTACCGCTTAATGTCTTTCCATTTATAGATCTGTTTGTTGCAGCACTTTAACTACTAATTGCAGATCTGAAGATGTTTTGCAGCCATTATTGTTGTTAGGGCTATTAGTTATGCATAGCTAAAGTGGTTCTTTTTCGTACGCTTCGACAAAGAATTCATACTAACAAATGGCGACTCCACACGGGTTTTAAATTACGACCGCTGTCGTTTTTCATATTCCCGGGTTTTAGGCTTATCCAGCTACTTCAGGCCCTAGGGCTTCTTTTTTAGCTGCTTAGTTTTTCTCTTTTCATGTCATTTTTCTCACATAAAACCCTAAAAACCTAAAATTTCTAACTTCCGTGTGTTTCCCGGCCCCATTGCGTGTGCTTCGACACTCGTGGTTGTAAATCGAGACTCGCAACTTTCTGTTCATCTGCCGAGACAAATCGAACGGGGTCGCACTTTTTGGCCCTAAACCTACGACCTAGACCTCCAGGTCGCACTTTCACTTTGATCGAACGCGACCGAACTCGATCAAAGCGAATCGCGACTCCGCCTTTTTCCAAAGATTTTCCTAATTTCTTTTCCGGTTCCGCCGGCAGCCTTTCCTCGCCAGTGGTTTTCTAAATTGCCTCTTTCACAACTTCGCCTTAAAGGAGATCCGCATCTCGTTTACTAGGCTATAGTGGGAACCCAGCCCCTTAGGGCTTTAGTACCCTCCACTTTTTGTGGAAGAGTTTTAGTTGTTTCAGCCGTCGGTTTCAGAGCTTCAGCCCCCTCTTTTCCAGATCTGTTACCTCCCTTTCAAATCCATTGAAATCAGCCCTTTTTCCTTTCAAATCACCTCTTGTCATTTTTTTTGGACCTCCTTTGAAGGCCTCCGCCTCCCCCTCCGGTTATTTGCTGATTTCCCTCCTTTTTCCAGCCACCTTGCCTCTGTCTATTGGATGTGATCTGCACCTCTTGTCTGCAGCTTTCTCCTCCAGATCTCTGTCCCTTTTGACCCTAGATCTGTTGAGCTCCCTTTATGTGTGTTTTCCATAGTTTTTCCCTTTCTTTTCAGCATAGTTGTGAGAGACCCACCTTCTTGGGTTAGATAGATGCATACGTAGCTGTTATTTCTCTGTTATTTTAGCATTTCATTCTGTTCTCTGTAGGTTTATTTTCAGCTACGCAGCACACTTTTTCTTGCTCTCAACAACGGAAAGGGTTTAAAAATTAAAATTAACGCACGCCACACACTGACCCTAAGTGAAGAAGCGCCTGGTTTACACCGCCTGGCAAAGACTCTAAAATCAATTGTCACCGCACCTTATCTTCCCTTGACCTTCTTGATTTTGTCCCTTTCTGCCCTTGTCGGTTTCCTTCTTCCTGTCATCATTGCGCCCCCAAGGCGCCTTTCCCGGAGACTTCTTGGCCTTCACCCTCAGTTTCCGGTTGATCGACCTGCTCCGCACCGCCGTCGTCGAGCCAGTCCACCTTCGAGTCCGCACTCCGACTCCTTCCCTGATTCCTCAGGTCCTCCTTCCCCTCCCGGTTCTCCTGCCCCCTTCACCATGTCTGGTCCAGGGCCTAACGCTAGCGGTTCTCCCGGCCCCAATGCCGGCCCTACTTCTAGCGGAACCGTCACAACCACTACCCCGGCCACCCCTGTGCTGTCGTATATTGCAGGCCTCAGCCTCCCCGATTTCCATCAGTTGATTAATGACCCCATTCACCACAATGCTACCTGGCCCACTATGCCCACCAAGCTGCCCTCTGATATCCCTAAGTTCGAGGGCCTTCATGGAGAAGATCCAACCAATCACATCCGGTCTTTTCACATGTGGTGTTCCTCCAATTCCATTACCGATGACTCCATCCGTCTTCGTTTGTTCCAACGCACGCTTACCGGCGAAGCTTCTAAATGGTATGTCGAACAGGCCACTTCCTCCCATACCACGTTCGAGACTCTTGCCCAAGCCTTCTTGTCGTACTTCCAGCTCCCTCTTCGATACGACACTGGTACGGAGCTCTTGACTTCATTTAAGCAATCCTCTTCCACACGCCTTTCTGCCCATGTTCAGGAATGGCGACGAAGACGGAGCTTATGTCGAGCCCCTCCCTTTGAAGATCGGGTTTACATGGACCGGTTCCTTCGCACCCTCCCGTCTCCCATCGGCAAAGATGTCGCCTCTCACTTTCCTCAATCTGAAGAAGCCGCCCTCCGAATAGCTTTAAAATATGACCTGATCTACGCTCAACTGCTATGTTTATACTTCTCTTTCCCGACATCCTGTGCTCCCAGCACGCCCCGGGGTGCATCTCATTCCGCCGACGGTATTGTTGATCTCTTTCCACCCACCCGCCGCCCACCCTCCTATGGGCTATGGTCTCCCTCAGGGAGGGGCCAGCACCTCAAGCACTCTTCCCCCTCCCGGCAACATGTATCCAGGATACGGCATGCCCCCTCCTTTTGCCCAACCTCCTGCTTACCTCAATGTCGCCCAACCCAACCCTTACTTTTATCCACAGCCTGGTGCGCCAGCTCCTCCAGCATATGCGCTTCCGCCTCCCTTGCCTCCTCACAACCCACAACAGCACTTACAACCCCCTCCAGGGCAAGTATTTGCACAGCAGGGTGCGATTAATTCCCCTTCTTCTCAAAGAAGGCGGAGAGGCAACCAGAACCCATCTGCCCCCGGTAACCGTGGACCCAATTCTGGTATGGACCTCAACACTAGCAACCAGCCTCTCGGCATTCACTGCAATTATTGTGCACTTTCGCACAAACATCTAAGCTATGTAAGGCAGTTACGGCGGTCACTACACTCACGATTGTCATCTCTTACCCTGCATGCGAAGGCATGGAGTCTCAAGCCGTTACTACACAACACGCCTTCCCCCATGCCCTAATAAATACCATCTGCACCCAAATTGTACCATCGATCCTTTCCTCAACAGGGATTCGTGGCTACCCAGCCCCCCGACAGCCATGTAGCCACCCCCTCATCCATTTCTGGTTCCTCCGATTACCAGATCCTTATGATGCACTTCGATCCTTCCCCATCCGTCGACCTTCACCTTCAAACTCGGTCTCGCCAGTACCCCAAGCCTCCTGCTCAGTCTGCTCCCGAGCCTCCCTCTTCAGGTTCTACAGAGCCTCTTTCGACATCCAGTGGCCCTTTACACATCCCTCAACCCAAAGTTGAGGTTCATCCAAAGATTCCAAAGGGCCCATTACGCCGAAATGCTGCTTCCGGCTGCTTCCGGTCGAGCCGCTCAATCGTATAGTATAGTAGATGATTTGGCGCAATTCCCTGCTGCCATTTCCACACTGGAACTCCTCCAGTCGTGCCCTTCTCAAAAGAAGGCTCTACTATCTGTCGTGGGCGCTGTTGATCCTGCTGATGACCAAATGATTGTTTTCGACGCCACTCAATCGGACCACCCTCCTCTTCCTCCTTCCGTTGCTTTCCAAATCCCATTCAAAATCCGGAACGCCACTGTATCCCGGTGTATAATTGATGAGGGGGCATCCACCTGCGTGATGTCCGCTTCGGTTTGGAAGCAACTCGGATCCCCTGAGCTGGCCCCTTCCACGATCACCCTTCGAGCGTGGGACGGTCATACCTCCCAGCCTATTGGCCTGTTTCGTAACTGTCCCATCACCCTCGCCGGTAAGACTGTTTGCGTTGATGTCGAAGTCATTGACGCCCCTCTAGACTACAACATCCTATTGGGGCGAAGCTACACCTATGCCATGTCTGCTGTCCCATCCGCGGTCTTCCGCAAGATGTCTTTTCCACATAATGGGAAGATAGTCACCATTGACCAGCTATCTTATCATGAGCCGCCGTCTCAGACCTCCTCCGAGACGACCATCTCTTCCGTAGCCAACAAGCAAACCATCGATTCTTTGACTAGTGTCTCCCCCGGCGTCTACAAAGATTCCACCTTGCTTGGTACCTTCCCTCATCTTCCCCCTCCTCCGGTCACTGATCCCAGCTTGTCGAATGTTTGCATGATGCAATCGTCTCAGGCTGCCTATAAGCGGCCTGCCTCGGCTAGTCAGCCACCTCCTCCCCGCCCTCCGCAACCCGCTCCTAGCCATTCATCTCAGCCAACCGGACTTCCTCCTTCTGGCCCTCCCCCTACAGCTAGTATCCCTGAACCCCTTTATCCTCCCGGATCAGTTCCTCCTGGCCTTAACCATCTTGGAGTCGTCCCTCCTGGTCATTTCCCTGCCGGGCAGATCCCTTTCTTAGCTCCCCCTCCCGGAGTATATTTTGTCCCCGTCATGGCCACCCTCTCCCTCCCTAACTTGACCTTGGGCATTCCGGTTTGGTACCTTGATCCCCCAGCCGCCACTCCCCCTGGTCACCCCAAACCTTACATGGCTTTGACACCGGTTCAACCGGTCCCCCTCGCTTCCTCCGTAGCCACTGTGCCCCCAGCACCTCCACAGGACCCTTCTCCTGTTGCGACGGCTCCTGGGAAGAAAGGCAAAGCTCGTAAGGGGGCAACCCATCAGGATCAGGCCGCTCCGACACCTTTTCCCCACCCACGACCACCAAAGCCCGCCATTCAATGCGCTTTGTGTGATATCGTCGGTCATGCCACTCACATGTGTCCTGAATTGCTACACCTCAAGCTTCTGGTCAACGAGACATTCCCCGACTCTGATATCCCAGAAGTCTATGTCACTATCCCAGACTCCCTCCCAAAACTCAAACACTTGCGCACAAACCACCCTTGTGCCTTGTGCGATTTTCACGGCCATTACACCCACCTCTGTCCCCGCCTTGACGAGTATCGTTCCTCCTTGGACATGTACCGCCAATTCAAGGCCGCTTCGATTGGACCAGAGGACATTCCTACCCCCATTCACATTCCGCCTCCTACTATTACGCCAACGGAGCCCTCACACACCATTTTGTACATGTCATCATCCTCGAGAAATAATTCACCGGCCACTCAACCTACCGATCCCCCCAGCTCCTCAGCCAACCTTGGATCTGTTGATATCGCCCATCCGAGCCCTTCTCCTCATGATGACCCGTCCCCCACCACTACTTCCTTGGGTGTCCCACCTTCCTCCAGTCTTCCCATCTTCCAATCTGATGAAGACATCATGGAAGCCATGACCCACCCCGACTTTCCCTGGGATGATATGCACCATCGCGCATATTTCCTCCCACAGCAGTCCCATGACCAGTACGCTGTGGAAACCAAAGACTTCATTCCTCATGCAGTCGATTGGTTCAAAAACCCCATCCCTGCACCTGATGCTTTCGAAGAAGGAAACATGGCCAATATCTCGTCTACCATCAAAATTGACATTTTGGTCAAACCAGGAATAGAAGAATACATCACCTTGGGTGCCCAATGCACCCCGGAAGAAATTGAAACTTACACCAAGCTTTTCAAAGAATTCCGCGATATCTTCGCCTGGTCCTATTCTGAAATGCCCGGACTCGATCCTGCCATTGTCGAACATCATATCGACACCTGGCCTGACGCCAAACCAGTCCGCCAAAAGATGAGACCCATTCATCCTTCCCGACGTGACGCTATCAAAGCTGAAATCGATAAGCTCAAGCAGGATGGTTTCATTTACCCCATTGAATACACCACTTGGGTTTCTAACCCCGTTCCTGTTCTCAAGAAACAAGGCACCATTCGTGTCTACACGGACTTTCGCGACTTGAACAAAGCTTGTCCCAAAGACAACTTCCCCACACCGTTCATCGACCAAATCATTGACGAGTGTGTGGGGCATGAGGTCCTATCCTTCATGGATGGTTTCTCCGGATACAACCAAATTGCTATCCGTCTTGCTAATCAACTAAAAACCACGTTCATTAGTCCGTGGGGAACTTTTGCTTACCGGGTCATGCCTTTCGGCCTCAAAAACGCCGGCGCCACCTTTCAATGGGCCATGTCTTATTGCTTCCACGACTTAGCTCATATTATCCTTGCCTATTTAGACGACCTCACGGCGCGTTCTAAGCATCGGGCGCAACACATACACGATCTGCGCACCATTTTTCTCCGATGTCGCAAGTATAATATCCGCCTTAACCCGTTGAAATGCGTTTTTTGCGTTCCTGCCGGCCGTCTCCTAGGCTTCATCGTGTCTAAGGATGGTATCACTCTTGACCCTTTGAAAGTTCAAGCCATTCTTGAACTCCCCATCCCGCGTACCCTCCGCCAGCTCCAAAGCCTCCAAGGCAAAGCTAATTTTCTCCGTCGGTTCGTCCCTGACTACGCCACCACCGCACACGGGTTCCTTAGACTCCTACGCTCTCACATCCCATTTGTTTGGGATACCCATGCTCACGAGTCTTTCGATGCCCTAAAGCAGGCTCTCACATCTGCTCCCTTAATTCGCCCTCCCGACTTTAATCGGGACTTCATCCTATATATCTCCGCTTCCACCTATTCGGTCGCTGGAGTCCTTATCCAAGAGGATGACCATGGCATTGAGCATGTGATCTACTATGTCAGCAAGAACCTTGTGGGACCCCCTATCTCATACTCCTATGACGAGAAATTAGCGCTGGCTGTCGTGTTCTCAGTCCAAAAACTTCGTCATTATATCCTCCTGCGCTCCACCAAGGTTGTGACAAATTCCAACCCTATGGCCTTTCTATTGAGTCGTCGTCTACTTACCGGGAAGTATGCCCGTTGGGTCGTTATTCTTCAGGAATTCGATCTTGAATTTGTCACCCCAAAAAGTAAGAAAGGCTTAGCCCTCGCTGAGCTCATTTCTGAATTACCTACCGGATCGCAAGACCCTCCCGTTAATGACGATTTCCCTGATGAACACCTGTTTGCCATTACTTTCGATGACCCGTGGTATGGCGATATTCTTACTTATTTGCGAACCCAAAAGTTCGCCCTCCACCTTGACCGTGAGGCTCGTCGACGTATCCGACACCAAGCCCCCCGATACCTTCTTATTGGTGACGACCTCTATCGTCGCGTGGTTGATACGGTCCTTCGTCGTTGCCTCACACACGTTGAAGCTGAGCAGGTCCTTAATTCCTGCCATAGCGGCGCTTGCAGTGGCCACCTCTCCGGTCTCGCTACTGCCCAAAAAATAATGCGCGCTGGGTATTTTTGGCCTTCCCTCTTCAGTGATTGCATTGAGGCAGTCAAACACTGTCCCAACTGCCAACATTTCGCCCCAAAGGCGAGAGCTCCACCAGCCCCCCTCCATCCGGTCGTTTCCACTGGTCCCTTTTGTAAATGGGCCATCGACTTTATGGAGTGTCGCCCGCCATCCTCTGGTAGCCACAAGTATATCATTGTGGCGGTCGACTATTTCACCAAATGGGCCGAGGCCATGCCAACGTTCAACAACACGGCAGCTACCGCGGCCCTCTTTTTCTTTAACCATGTTATAGCTCGCTTCGGGGTTCCCAAGCAACTAGTCTCTGATCATGGCAGACATTTTGAAGATGAGATATGGCGTGAGCTATCCTCACTGTTGGGTTTTGAGCACAAATATTCCTCCTCCTATTACCCCCAAGGTAATGGCCAAGTTGAAGCAGTCAACAAAACCCTCAAGACCATGCTTCAACGAACAGTGAATAAGCACAAAACCAACTGGCATCTCATGCTCTTCCCTGCCTTATGGGCCTATCGAACCTCTGTTAAAACCGCCACCGAGTTCACCCCTTTCCACCTCGTTTTTGGAGAGGAGGCAGTTTTACCGATCGAGTGTGAAATTCCTTCTCTACAACTAGCCGTTGAACTTCTCCCTGACACCCAACCGCTAGAACAACGACTTATCATGCTTGAGCGTGCCTCCGAAGACCGCCGTATTGCCTTACAAACCATGGAAGCGGCCAAGAAGCGCACCAAAGCTCAGTATGACCGAAAAGTCCAGCCTCGCACTTTTCACGAAGGCGACCTTGTTCTAGTCTATGACCAGGCCCATGATGTCTTGGGTCATGGGAAGTTTGACTCATTATGGCTAGGCCCTTACATCATTAGTAAGGATCTTGGCAAAGGGGCATACCTCTTAGAGGATTTTGAAGGTCATCCCCTTCCTAACCCTCGCAATGCACTCTATCTTAAGAAATATTACCCTTAACGTTTCCCCTCGGAAATGCATGTTTTATTTTCTTTTAGATAGCCAGCATTTGTTGTTTCATTTTTTCCTACTGCACCAGGACCCATTTCGTCCACGCGAAGTTACCTCACCTCCATTTAAAATCAAATTTCCTCACCTACAACTCTTGTATTGGGGGCACCATACTGCCCCCCTACTCGTCCATGTTCGTGTCGATTTTCGTCATGAGTGCCCACCTTGTACTCATGCTTCCATGGTCCCCCCATTGGGGCCTTCACTGTGTGGCAGCACTATCAAGTCGCCCTTGTTTAGAGCATCCAAGTTGAGTCATCATTGCATTCATGGAGTCTATCTTGCGTCCCTTTACACCCCACTATAGCCCTCCATTCTTCTTTGCTTGGTTCCTCTCTTGTGACGCATATCATGACCTTCAGCCCCACTGTCCCCTGTCCCTTTCGATATTGTGTCAGTCGCTGCCATGTCATTCATGCCCTTTATGCTCTAACAAGGGAAGTCGTCCATTCGCCACTCCATCCTTCCCATTTCCACCATCTTCATTAGTGTCAGTCTGTCCGTCGCTCTATTGTTCTTCGTGCCTTAGTTGAGGATCTCTCATTGCCTCACCTACTGCGGACCTCCTTCGTCGATATCAAAGACATTTATTCCGTATGTTATCTAGAGAGCGGTGTACCTTGGTTCCAGCTTCCACTTTTGTTCGGTGTCTCGGATCAGGCAGGGGGATTTCTTACCTCCCCTTGACTTGATTGCTTCTCCAGCTCCTTTCAGCATGATCGAGATTCGTATACTGGACAGTCCAGTGACCCAGCAGCAGCTCTTGATGATTCCCGGGCGTGTGTGAGCTGTCTCAACCCTCATGAGGGGGTGGCCCTGCAGGTAGCCCCCCACATGCCCGGATGACCTCTTCATTGCAGCCTTTGATGCCGCTCCAGATTTTGATGATGTTGGCCTTAGCCACTTGCAGCACCTCTATGATTTGCATGTATCAGTCAGATTTTGTGAGCCCTTCCCCATTTATAGGGGGCATTTGGGTTTTATTTATCTCATGTACTCAGATATTATTGTACTAAATCCTGGCTGTTATCCCAGGCACAAAATGTATGTGAGACTCTTCATTGTATTTTTATCTGGCTCTTGATTATGCCAGCTGTACTCTATGGTTCGGTCCCTTGTTTACTGGACACACTATTCTTTTGTACTTTGTCACGGCGGGCATAGGTATACCTCCCCCGCCGCCTTCAGCACAGGTACCCTCTCATAAAAGAGACTTGTTGCACCTGCGAGTCTCGTCTCCTCCGGGTCTAGTCCTTCAGCACACTATCTACCTCACCGTTCTCTCTCTGACACCCCTTTTTTTGGATGTCTAGTGATTGTGTTCTTACAACGTACTTCGGTCATACGATTTGCTCCTGACACTCGCACGCTGGGGGGCAATCTGTTACACCATTTTTTGGTCATCTAACCTTTCACCATTAGATGGACCCAAGTACACCACGTAAGACCAGTTTTACCCCAAGTAAAACCGCTTTCACTATGTTAATTAGGAAACCCAAAAAGGAATAATTAATTAAACCATAATTTAATTATTATTCCCAGTCATGTTTAACCCAAAAACAAAGAAATTAATGAGATAAACCCATAGTTATCTTATTATTTTCTAGGAATAATTATTTAAATAATATTCCTTGTTAAATATGACCAAATCAACCACCATTAATTAAATAAATCACTATTTATTTGATTATATCCCAACCACTTCCTTAAAAAGATAAATAAATCATTTATTTATTTATTTTTCACTAATCAAGGGATTTGACCCAAGTCAAACACCCTTTTCCTCCAACAAATAATAATAAAATATTCCATAGAGGTGGATCTAGATTTGGTTAACATTATTTTAATCATGCACCAAGATCTAGAATGACCCAATATTTTGTTATAAATAGGAGGGTTTTCCCCTTCATTCTTCACCTTTTGTTGCATATTAGATCACTCGGGATCTATACACTTGGTCTCATTTCTGCCATTTTGCTCCCATTGAGCTCTACCTTCTACATTGGGTTTTCTACATCTACAAGAGAGAGAAAGCTTAGATCTGAAGTGCTGAGGACTACAAAGAACCCATCCCATTGAGGAGATCCGGATACACCTTCTTGTTTCCTCCCAGGTGCCCTGTAATATAAAAATTCATTCAAAAATCGTGTTCTTGTCTTGTCTGTTGGATGCATGGAGCAAACTCTTTACTTTACTGCTTAATGTCTTTCCATTTATAGATCTGTTTGTTGCAGCATTTTGACTACTAATCGCAGATCTGAAGATGTTTGGCAGCCTCTATTGTTGTTAGGGCTATTAGTTATGCGTAGCTAAAGTGGTTCTTTTTCGTACACTTCGACGAAGAATTCATACTAACACCCCTATATCAATCAAAGTATTGGTTATAGGTTGATTTTCAATATGGATAGTCACTATAGGGTTCCCTACGTCATTATATTTAGTCAAAAAAGGCTAAGCAATCATGAGGTCGGACAATTTCCCCATGACATGGATAGTATCAGGGTCTTTAGGTTTCCTTCCAGGCCTTTTGACGCATAGATCCCTCATTATTTTAGCATAGATAGGTACTTCCTTAAGATCTTGTAATGGCGAGATTCGCACATACAAATTTTGTAGTTCCTTGAGGAATTCAGATTTAGGTTGTGATACCAGCCCAGTTTCAATTAATCGTTGAGGGTATGGAGGATTCTGAATGCTAAAAACTAAGTCAGCTATCACAGAGGCACCAGCCTTGCTCAGATTGGCTGTTGTAGGAACAGCAGATCCTCCCGAGCTGGCTACTACAGATATAACAGTAGGTGATGTATCAGTTGTTACATGTGTAATAGTTGCCTCAGAATCGCCCTTATCCTTTCTAGGTGACTCACATTCTTCGGTAATAATGGGAGTATGCTCAGATCTGATTACTTTCCCTGATCGAAGCTGAACCTAGTTAAGTCCAATAGGAGTAATAAGATAAATTTGGAGGGTAACCAAAGCATCCATGCTCTGGGCTGCCTTATTATTTGTATTAGGGTTAGGTTTCATAGGTAATTAGGGTCAGACAGAAGGTGTATGATTTTGAATAGAAGCTAGTTGTAACTGTTGCTGCTGTATTGGTATTGGAGGGGGTACTAGACCTTGGCCATTACTTCTCCAGTTCTGACCCCAAGGATTGGGTTGTGATGGAGGATATTTCATTGGTGGAGGAGATGTCCATTGGTTCCATGGTGAAGGAAATTGTGTTGAGGAAGGAGTAGGATACTACCATAGATATTGTTGACTATTATAAACATTATTCCAAGGATAAAAAGAGGAAAAACCTGAAGGCATACTTGTAGGTCGTGGCTGCCATGATATCTTTGATCCGATAAAATAAGAAGATTGGACATACTTGCTTGATTCTTGAAGTATTGCCTTCAGTCTTGGAAATTTAGAACATTGATTCGTAGAATGCTCCAACTCACAGATATTGCATAGACTGACACTATTTAGTCCACATTCTCTTTCCAAATGTTTCCTTTTACATCGAGGAAAAAATATTTCCAAGAATGCTTCAGCTTCTTCTTATGCTTTCTTAACTTGTACTATAGTGATCTAGGCCAAGAGAGTGCTAAGGAGGTCAGTTTTAAAATCCTCAAATAAATTCCTGATCTCTGCTCTGGTTACTCCTCCACTCGTGGAATTCTGTATCCAGACTGAAGGGTCCCTAGCTGAAACTTTCCCTTTGACCGATCCTCTTGAGCTATGCAAGCAAAGCTTCATTATTTCGTCAAGCGGTTCTTGCGATATGTCTCCTTTTCCCAATAGGTTCTGATGTTCCAGACAATCATCTCTTATACGTCTTAAGAATATTGGCTTTAGAATTTTCGGGTCTAAGTTACTGAACTTAGACCTTTGTAAATTGTAGTGAAAATGCTCCATATAGTCTTCCAGGCTTTCCTCCTCCTTCTGTGCAATCCTGAAAATCTCGTCCTTAAAATCCCTGGTTTGACAGTAATCCTGATACTTAAAGAGGAAGGCCTCCCTCATGTCATTCCAGGTTTGAATCGTGCCAACACCCAGTCTCATGAACCATCTTAATGTTGCTCCTTTCAGAGTAGCAGGGAATAATTTCAACTTCTGGGCATCTGAAGTGTAGTCATAACCTCTACACAACACATCGAATTCGAATGGAAAGGTGTCAAGGTCTTCAACAGCCATCCCTTGAAAGGATGGTAGGGATGATAAAGGAATATTCTTCATATGAGCATCATCCCGTGTTACTATTATTGGGAATTCAAAAGCAACAGAGCTATCTGTCTTGACATTCCCGTCCCCCATGGCTGATTCATCCTGATGGGATGAATTGACCTTAGAGTGTACTCGAGATTGAAAAATTAAAGGATCAGGTTGTTCCAAGACCAGTTGTTTAACAACACTACCAGCATCCAAATGATGATCAATTAAAATTCCATTCCTCAGTTCCTTGATGCTCCCCACTATTCTCTCTGTGTCCTTCAATTTTCAGATCCTGATCAATGATTTTCCACTGTTGTTTTGAATGTGGAGTCTTGATATCAGGATTGGATATGTTGTTTGAAGGGTGGTGAGGTCCAGACACGGAATACATTGATGGCCCAGGCTTTGATATGGTAGCTACTATCTGTGGTCCTGTCTTCCTATTATCTCAGTATGACGTGGTCTGTTCCTTTTCTGCCCCTTGAGATCAGATCTCCAAAGAATGTATTTCTTCCCAAATGTGCACTCTTATTTTCCTTCTTACAACCTGTCTTTCCTATATTCAGTAGAGTGGGGGGTTTTTGTAGATGTTGATGTCATCCTACTGGCACACATGGGCCCTATGTGTATCAATTCATCCTATAAGTGCTTTAGTTTCTACAGTAGTGAGACCGCTCAAGTTCGTTAGAGCGATACGCAGGTTCTTACCTCTCATCTTACCGCCCAATGACTATATAGCTGAAGACACCCTAAAATAACACCCGAAAATTCAAAATTATAAGTGTCCCAGTAGGACATTGGTGAGCATGCTCAATTTCAGTAGAGCAATGCACAGTTTCTTACCTCTCATCTTACCGCCCGGCAATTGTGTCACTGGAGACACTCTAAAAAAAAAAAATGCCCAAAAATTCGCTTTCCTAAGGGTCCCAGCAAGACATTGGTGAGCCCGCTCAAGTTCATTAGAGCACTGTGCAAGTTCTTACCTCTCATCTTACTGCCCAGTAATTGTGTCGCTAGAAACACTCTAAAAAAACAAAATGCTCAGAAACTTATACTTCTAAGTGTCCGAGCAAGACATTGGTGAGCATGCTCAAGTTCATTAGAGCATTTCACAGGTTCTTACCTCTCGTCTTACTACTCGGAAATTGTATCATTTTAGACACTCTAAAAAGACACGGAAATTGCACCTCTAAGAAATAACTCTGATTGATTGGATCGTCACTTCCATCCCTAGCAATGACACCAAAATGTTGGGCTATATTAATCACTATTAAATGACTAAAACAGTACACATAAATTATCAATCTAGGGACATATTTTATTTCGATGATAGTTGCACTATTTGTGCCAATACATCCAACCAAAAGCAATTCTAAATAAAAGAAATCGTCGTTGAAGTAAATGCTGGAAGTAAATCACTCATGCAGAAATAAAATGATCTACAAGACTGTATCACACTTCAATTAATCTGTTCTAGCGTGCCACACAAAAATTATCTAGTTGGTGTCTCTAATATCATATGTGTAACATCACATAAGGTATTGAAATTGAAGCAGATATATTCACAGCTGAAATAGCAGCAAAAACACCTCTACTGATACATAAACCAAAATACAAACACATATATACAACTACCTAATCACTGCAATCCCTACTAAGAAGGAGGGCCCTTCCTCCCTAGCAGGGCGCAGGTAGAGAAAGAACTTAATGGAAACTAAATCGAATAACGCATGTAACAGCAATAAAAGGATAATCTCTATTAATATGAGAAAAATTACAAAGCCAAAATAATGTTGTTCTCTTCTAACCTTTCGACCTCAAAGGCCGAGAACTATATAGTGGTTACATCTCAAAAAAACAAGGAATAGATCATTCATGAGAATCTTATTATTCTCATGCTGATCGAAATAGAATACATATGGTTATAACCACTTCTTAATAAAATCCTGACTATAAAATTATAGATTACAATCAAAACCTCCTAGAGGCTGTTATCCAAAAATACAATGTTTAATAACTTCTACAGTTATCACGATAAACCACAGTTGTAGCGTAATAGCTAGAGGATAGGTCAGCAACAGGATTTTACGAGATCTAGTCAGCGGTACAACTGTATCATCAGTTCACCAGTGGGTCTGTAACAGCAAAGTGTAACAGCAGTTTGCCAATGGGTCTGTAACAGAAAAGTACAACAGCATCATGGTGTAAAAATCTCATTGTAACAACACACCCTTAACTGCTCCTGTATACCTCATGCTTGGGATATTTGGTGCTACAAATGACATATGGAAAGACAACACAAAGACCATAGATCTTCTCCAAACATTCATCCTCAATTAGTCATAAAAAAAGGTAAGATATATCATAATAATTGATGAAATGGCAGAGTAATTAAAATAACGTGAAACAACACAAGTTAGGATAGAAAGATAGGAAAAAGAGGTGAATATAGTCCCATTGGTTATAGTCATGAGGAAAAATAGGGAAACCAAATGTATGAAAAGTGTGCAAAACTGGCACCCAACAATAGGTTTAGCTATACTTCTCAAAAAATACTGAGTGAAAATCCTTGAGAGAATAAATACAAGTAGGAGGAAAGCTTTCATACCAAAATCGTGCTCTTTCTTCTAATGTGATCATGAACATCTTCATTAAACAATCTTCATGAAAATTAATCCTTAGATTACGCGCATGCATATGAAATCTTATTAAATGAAGTGTAGCATCATCACCTTTTCGATCTCTGAATTTTGGCAAGTACGTTTGCCAATCTACCTGAGGCATACAATTTGGAAAGCCTGGAACATGATCTCAATGCATAGGAGCATATCTTCAAGATTGAGAACTCATCTCGTTCCCTAGACTCTATTGCCAGTGGAGTATTTGGATAAAGTTGGATTCGCTAGGTGAATGTTTCAGCCTTCATGTGTCTGATCATTGTCCACCATCAACAATCATATATGATCCTTGTTGTTCACACCCGCAGAAAATGTGACCTTTCACTCCCCCGGAAACGGCGCCAAAATGTTAGCACTCCTTAGTTTACCAAGGCTGAAAAAGGAAACCAAAGAGATAACAACAAACCAAATTTTGACTTGGAAATTATCCCTACCAAATCAGAGAGGGCTCTCTCTAAAATCAACTAAAATATGATTGGAATTATTAGGATTTTAGGTTAGGTATTTTGCATAATAGGGTTTTTTATTTAAGTTTTTTTGGATGTGAAGCAATAGGTTTAGGAACCAGGTCAAATGGGTAAAAAGATCAGTTGCAGTTATTAATTGAGGCAAGATAGATGTAATCAGAGACACAAATGGATTTGTCGTTGTAGTATGATAAGGAGGAAATCATATGAAAGACAATAAGTGAGCATATGCATGAGTTCACTTATCTGGAAGGAAAACATTTAAATGTTAATCTCAAACAAAGCAAGACATTTAGATAATGATTTATGTTTAACACTTAAGAGATAAAGCACAATAATAAATATGAGTAGCTGCTAGAAACATCTAACAATCAAATGCATAAGAAAAACTGGAGAAAAACAGTGTTGCTGACCACAACACATGAATACCATAAAAATAGCTACAATTGTATATTAAATCTCTGCAAAAATGGAGTACGCTAGTCCCAAAATGTATCAACTTCAAACAATCCCACACTTGATTACATTACATTTCAGCCTCATATAGGAGATGAGGTCGAATTCCTCCTAAGGAGGTCGAATTCCATCTTTAAAAGTCAAACTAACAGGTTCATGAGCCTATCTTATCTTTGCCAAATCCTAAGGAAGTTAGAAACAACTTTCCCTCACATGGATGATGAGGGGCACTTATTACTTCAGCCAGAGGCCATTTTGGACACCAGGGAGAGGCACTTGAGGAGGAGAGTGAGCAAGGAGTTTATGATCGAGTGGAGAAATCTGTTATATGAGGATGCCACTTGGGAAGGAGAGCAGATCCTCCAACACCCATCATTGCAGCTGCTTGAGGACAAGCAACATCTTGGCGAGGAGGATTGTAATATTCCTAATTAGAAATTCTGCTAATTAGAATATTATTTTTTGATAAAAAATTTATTTCCTAATGTTAGCAAGAAATAATGTGGGTCAGGGACCCACAATTTAGACTAAAGTGAAAAAAGGAATTTTTCTATAGTTGAGAGGCAAATATTGTGGCCTTGATGGGGGTAGGATGAGCCAATGAGAAGGCAGTATGCATTCCAAAAAGGCAGCAGTGTGGTTGGGCAGGAAAAGACAGTGCATGAGTGGCCAGAGGAGGGGCAGCATAGTTTTTGGTGGGGCCCCAAGGGAACGTTGGGCCTTTGGAGAAAAAAATGAAGAGGAAGCTCATTTTTCTCATTCATTCAATCGTCTAATCCGAATTGTATTTTGACAAAGCACATTTGAGCAAGAGCCAAGTCTGCATTTTTGTTTAGAAACTAAGTGTTCCCAAGTGGGAATCTCAACCACTACATTCAGGGGAATTTGAGTGCCTGCCCTAGGGAGGAGAATCACACCAGTTCGATTTAGGGAGAGGTTGTGGATCCATCACAATGTATTCATCAGCAGAGAACAACGCAACGCAATCACTACGTAGTAGTGAGGGAGACATCATTCAGTAGCTTAGGAGTGCAAGATTTTTGGAGGAGGAAATTGGTGGGAAGGTTGAAGGCTTCCTAACAGGGTTATTGCATATATTTTGGGAGAATTATGCAGTGTTATTTCTAGGTGCATAATTTTAACCAAGCCCAAGAGGGCCATTTTCTGGGGTCATTCCACAATTCCTTCGCAGGTTATTGTGGGTTTTGTGAGTAGAGTCGGGGGTTTAAAGCCCAAAAATTTCTAATAATTTTTCCAGGCCCTAGCAACAGATTCAGTGGAGAAAAAACAACATTTCTAGGCGAGGACTGTGCAGAGCTAGAGCAGCACAACGTACTTTTGGGGGTTGATTCGAACTTGTGACAGAGGCTACTTCAGCTTGCCTTGATAAATCCCAGGTGCCATTATTCTAGCACCCACATTGTACACTTATCTCAAAATTAATAAAATGGCTCAAAACTGAATTTTATGGACCAATTTATGTTTTCATGGCGTGATTTTATTTGTTGTTGTTAATGTCTATTGATGCATTGATTTTACTGCGAATTTCCAATTAGGAATATTAAAATACAGGTGGGTTTTTTGTTGATGTAGCTAGTATCGATCTCTGGTACAATGAACTGCCAAAAAAAACATGTGTCACTGAAATACTATGGTCAATACCATGGGTCATCAAAATATCATGGATTTTCTCTTTATAGCCATTTTTAATTTAATTATTCATTTCACTTTTTTTTCATGTTGCTTTTATCTCCAAGTGAAAATGAACAATTAAATTTATTTTCTTGGAAAGGGACATTACATTCCCCCTTTATGTGATTGCTTACCCTTAAGAAATCTGGAGCTTGCATATCACCACCAAGATCCAAATATTCTTGTAGAATGCTCCAACATATAGTAGTAGTATCGTCATATCACAATTGAACCCATCAACACTGTCACACTGCAAAATCCTTGATTTTGGTTCATTTGTAGTAATATGAGCACCTTTGACCTTATTGTTTGCATGGTACTTTGAAATGATGTTAGGCTTATCTTCCATCTCGATCGCTCTCTGTAATGGTGTTTTACTTCTCCCACCAACAATCATTGGATTTGCACCCTTGCTTATCAACAACTTTGTAAATTGATTCTTCCCTTTGAAAATGCAATGATGAAGAGATGTTATGCCATAAAAATATTTAGCATTTACATCTGCACCGTATTTCCATGATAACTCTATCATACCCATATCATCAATATGGAATGTAAGATCCAGTAATGAGTATCCATGCATTCTCATCTTCAATAATCATTTGTCATTATCAACATATCCATCTCTTACATTTGCACTGTATTTCCATGATAACTCTATCATACCCATATCACCAATATGGAATGCAAGATCCAATAATGAGTATCCATGCATTATCATCTTCATTAATCCTTTTTCATTGTCAACATATTCATCTCTCAGAATTTCAGCTCCAACATTATACCTGCCATTCAGTCCGAAGAGAGAAAAGTTGACACTATCATGATACTCCTTTATTGGATTAAGTGTACAAACTTCATATTCTAAAAATTTAGGGAGATAGTTAAAGATATTTTCGAGAGTAGTATGAGACTTTCTGCATTGTGGGCATAAGCTACGAAGTCCCCATTCTATCCGTGCTCTTCTTCTGCAACAATATTTCCTTTTAGTAGTTGTTCCAGCGAGAATCTAAATTTTACAACAACATCCACTGTGTTCGAATATATCTGCACTCTGTAGGATCCATACTCTGCCTCATTGGCATGTAGCTTAACATTTGTATTTTTCTGTTGAAAAGAGTTGACTAGAATTTGTAATTAGGTATTTAGTACATAATATATTAGGGTAGGACATAATATTGTGATGTAATATGTTTGTTGACAAGTAGTATTTTTTCAATTCATACAGATAGAAAATACTATTCCTTAGAGAAGAGATAGAGTTTGTGTTGCCCTCAAATGTATGCTACCATAAAATGTAACTAGATAATATAATATAATATAAGATAATTATATTTATGTCCAACTAATGACCAAAAAGTAGGTCAAAGGGACTGTTGAGTACAATGATGTCCATACAATGCGAGAGAACCAAACAGTCTCCTATAAAGATACAATGCATCAATATAAAATGTACAATGCAAGAACATAAAAATACAATGTATGGAATTCCCTGGCGGAGAATATCCAAGAGTTAGTGGGTCAGAGGATCAAACCCATATCTCCTGGAATCTGAGGCTGAAAGAACACTGAAGAAACTCCACAAATTCTATTGGCCAGATAAAGGGTCGGTGGAAAGTGTGGATTGTCTACTAGATTGTTGCCTGGGGGATTTTGTGCACTGCTGAGGTCTGGAAGACCTAGTCAATCTCCTAGGAATGGATTTGAGATGGATTTGTGGATGAAACTAATGTGACGGGGTGAGGTTCCATGGATCCTCACTGATCTAGAGAATGGATATGAACTAGTATCAATCAGTCTCTTGGTGCCCCTGTCTGAAGGTAGTACCCTAAAAAATGTCGTGATCATCTGTGTGGGGTCTAGTTTGATGGGAGGTTGAAGAATATGAACTCAAAACCTGAGAGCCTCTTGCATATATATTTCCAAACATATCTGATTGGCATACCTGAAAAAGTCGTCGAGGGTCTGAGAATCTCTAAAAAAGCAATGGAACCTTCATCTGGTCTCGTAGTAGACAGAGCATCAAAAATGAAGTGCACCTCGGTCTCCACATCCTGTAAATGACATACCTAGTAGATTATGTCAGGTCTATCAATTTGGTGGTCTATCTCTACCTGAAGTCTATGAGAGCCTACTTTGAACTGACCTAAAGGAAAGTGAAGAGAATACATCCAATGGTGAAATGTGTATTGGGGTCGAACAGTGAGCCCATCTCTCAACTCCAAGAAGTGCTCAGCGTAGAAGGACATATTTGGGTGCAACCCTCCCAAAGGATTGACCCAGGTCACCTATACGAGCTTCCTATAGATGTCCTCCACAATGATCTTGTTCAACCCTTGTATAGTAGGGAAAAGGTGACTAGGAGCATCTAAGGAATATTGGAAAGGAGGGAGATGATCCAACTGAATGCCCACTGATTCTAAGAGATCTGAAACTCCTCTAGACCAACATCTAGCCCAGCCCGAGGTAGTAGAACGAGTAATAGTTTCCGAAGAGAAATATGCCAATTAAGGATACTAGTCCCTACTTTGTATCAAGTTTGCAAAGCCTCGAACATGATGCAAGGATGAGACCAAATTGAAGATCATTTCAAGCCAAAAGGGTTGAGCTCCAAACACTACAAGGATGATCTGTTGAGGTACTGTCTGTTTTCATCTAATGATGTGGTGGAGAAGAAGAGTTTGGACTCTCTTAGCTAAAGCCCAATCCGACTCAAGTAAAGACAATCCCCAAATCTCTGAGCCATATAGAACAATAGGATGGACCAAGGTGTCTGTGAGGCTCATCTTGGATGAGATGTCATGGAAGTGATGTTGAAAGCACTGTCTCTCAAGAAGGTCTAAGGATCCATATCCTTTGTTAATATGAGGCTGAAGCACTAGTCACAAACTAAAGCGGGGACCTGAGAATTACACCCCCGTGTAAGTGTATGTGTTAGTGATCTCAACCTACTCCCCTCTGAATAGGAAGTGAAGGTCCTAATTTTTCTTCACCCCATTGAAGATCATAACCTTGGTTTTACCCAGGTTGACCATCAACTATTGAATATCGTAAAATAGAACTAAGGCATCTAGTTTCCTCTATAATCCTTCTGGAGATGAGGAGATGAGGACCATGTCGTCAGCAAAGAGTAGAATAGATATAATAACCTGGTGAAGAAGGCAACCATCAGTGTCTTGGATATGCTCGTGTAGACATGCCTCCAACTCATCAATATAGATCCCAAACAGGGTAGGGGACAATGGACAACCCTATTTAACCCCAATAGTGCTTCAGATAAAATCATACATCCCATGAGCCATGCACAGATGACCAAGGACAGAATCATATAGGTGCGTAATAGTTGTCAATAGGGTCGTCGAGATTCCAATATCTCTGAGTCTCTGGAGTAAGGCTTCCCTTGGAACAAAGTCCAAAGCTTTTCGAAAATCTACGAAACAACAGTATACTTTCGAAGAGCGGTGTCGTTCCTCCTCAATCATAGCGTGAAGGGTAAATATATGGTTAATGGTCTAATGAGCCGGTATAAAACCTATTTGTTCCCTAACTTTGAGTTGTCTCTTCTCAAGTTCATTGGAGAGCTTCCTATGTAAAGTAGTAGCATACAAATTAGAGAACGTGTGGCCCACCATGATCGTTTTGTAGTTATTAGGATTTGAGTTGGAGCCTGATTTGTATCGGATGGATGAAGTGGTGTGACCAAGCCGGTGGAAAACCTTCACGGACTACATGGTTGAAGAGATCCACCAAGTAGCTAAGCAACGCATGGAAACTGTGCTTACATAAATTTTCTTGGTAGCCTTCCTCATCAATTGCTTTGTTGTTGTTCACCACCCAAAATCCTCTCTAATATCTTTGTCTGAGAATAGGTAACATGAAGAGGGTGGGGAGGTAACGTGAATTTGGGCTTGCCCTGGAATATCATAAAGGTTGGAAGTGTGAGAGAACATGGATGTAGGGTCAAGGTCAATTAAAAGAGGGGAGCGTCGAGGAAGGATGGTATGCCAGAATTGTTTAGGGGAGTGGGAAAGGAGAGCAGAAAGTTCTCGTCTTCTTTGAGAAAAAAAGAGTCACTTATTTCAATGGAGACAATGATAAGAAGATTTGATGTTGGGATAGAGGGGTTGAGAGTGGGGGAAATCATATCAAATTTCTCGATGCAAAGACTTTCGTTAATCATCGTACCATTTTTTCATGAGGAAATATCCAACTTTTGGGGAGATGGAAGTGGAACGAGTGGAGTGGGGGAAGGATTTGAGTGTTGCTTCCCAAATGGCAGAGGAAAGATAGGTGTATTTAGTGGAAGCAGAATTAAGCAAGGAGAATTGGGTCTCTGATGGGAGCATCTTACGTAGGGTAGAGGAGAATATGTCAGGGTCGCCTTCATCAAATCGAAAGGTGGTTCGGGGTGGGCCCCAAGGAAAAGGATGGGGTGGAATGGGAGAGTCAAACCAGAGAGAGAATGGAAAAAGTACATGATCAACAAGGGGGATGGGGGGAACAAGATATGGCAGATAAAAGGGAGCAAGTTTTGGCTAGTAAGGACATAATCAACTACACTCGCACCGCCGCCATATGGTCGACATGTGAAGAAGCGGGAGTCTGGGAAACAAGGGAGACCATTTAAAATCAACAACTCCTATTATTTCCCCAAATACAAAATATGCTTACCACAAACTGTAGTGGGCCCCAAAGCATCATCTGACATCCAATGAAGCCCTACTAAATCTGGATCTATCCCCTGGGTACAAAACACATCCTCTGATCGATCGTGGAGAGGGATCTGGATATATCTAGTACAAGCATTGAAGTCACCTAGGAGAATGACTTTCCCAACAACAGATTATTGGGTGATGCTAGAGTACAAGTCTATAAAAGGGTCCCATTTAAGCCATTATGGATGGACAATGGTGAAGAGGCTGGGGGAAAGTGACAAACTGCAATGTAGATGTCCCTCAGAGGAGAGACTCTGACGCTAATCTGATTCAACATAAACCTGGAAAACTCATCTTCGACTACCAAATATGCCATGTTCTGGAGTGAGTCACTAGCTAAACAAGCAACTCCACCTGATCCTCTGACCCTCCCGAGCTCCTCATCTCCTGCCTACAAATTGGGAACCAATGGTAACCCACAATATCTGGGAGAGGTCGAACAAGGCTCGCATGAGTCTCAGTCACGAAGAGGATGTCTTTTGATTCGAGAGCATCATACAAGAGTCCCAGATTTGACCAAAAATATCCATTGTCATTCCAACAGTAGATAGAAATGCATGTACCTTGTCGTCTCCCCAAGCGGGCCCATCATTTGGAACCTCCAGTTTGGGGGTCCCACCTAGGTGGGAAGGAGTCCCGAATGACTACCAGGAGATTCCTGATAACTTCCCATTCCCCTGCCTATCATGCTACCATAACCTGTTATCTTGATTTTTTAAGTTCCACAACTTGTGCTCGAGTGAGATCCTCATCCAAGAAAATCATGTTGTGAAGAGAAAAAAACTTTTGCTTAGCCCTGAGGGTGTGGAGTCGATCAGATGAAGTCTGAAACCTGAGGAAGAGAGTGGAGTGGTAGCCTAGCCAAGCTCTATCCAGAGCTATATCGGGGAGGCTAATGGTATACCTAAGGAACCTAGTCGACACTTCCATAAGATCTGGAGAGGGGTGAGGTAAGGGGAGACCTCTCACCTTGAGATTCAATTCTCTCCCCTTTCTAGTGTGTTATTCTACAAGTTTTTCTTGCATGAACCCCCCAACTGTTGCAAGAGGGTTAGGAGTTGTATCCTTTGCCCGAACCACCTGTGCCCAAGAATGGATGTGTGTATCAGTTTCTTGTTTGAAGGTGGCTTGTTGGGATCAGATTTATTCTTGTTTTCTTTTAAGGTCAAGAATTTATGCATGCAACATATCATTTGGAGGATGGAGATTCTCTTGCTCTTTTATTTCGTGTAATATCTTCTTAAGGGATAAATTGTCCCCTTCCACCTCTGAAATTCTGGAATATTCGGTGTGTATTTCTAAATGAAGCTTGTTTTTTTCCATTTCCAAAAATTCCATTTTCCGTAGCATTTGTTTTACTTGGGTTGTCCAAAATGAGAAATCGGACACCATGGCTTTTTCATGGACCCCAATTACTGCTTGACCCTCAGCCACTATTACTGCAGGTTCAGGTGAAGTTGGGGGCTCAGACATGATTTCAAGGAATTGGTTGACGCCCATGTCTAAGTCCATCGCAGGTCCTATAAAAATACTGCAATGTTAAGAGTTGTTACTTCAGTTGTTATATAACTAATTCGTGGTATTTGTCAAACACTTGGCATGCATCCCAAAAACATGTTACAACTATCTTCCTATCCTCTTCTGCCACTTTGTTTTTGTTGTTCCTGGTCTTTATCCATTTTTCTTGGTCTTGTAGAGTCTTGTAAATGTTCAAATGGAAGCATGAGAAAGAGCATCACACAGCATCCAAGTCTGTTCTGGAAATTTGCTTGTCGAATTAATTGAATTCATTCGCTTCCTTGCTGTTACAAATGTTCTTCCCTGCACTCTTTATGACTTCTTATTCCACATATCGCCCCATCTCCCCACTTTTAAACCCATCAAATATCTAAGACAACTTGGCCACAATTGACCCATTCTCCTGTAGTATGGGGAATTTCAGGTTCTACGGCAACTTGGCTAATCAACCCTCCGTGGAATTGCTAACTCTCGCTCTGGCCCACACGTGGATCTATTCCCCTTGACCACTGAGTTTATTTCTTGTCTCGACACCTGATGGATATATCCCTTAATGAATAGGTTACTTGGCCCGAATATTTGATGGGTCTGCGCTTTAACGCCCAACGACTTGTTCTTGCGGATGATGCCAAATTTGGCCCTATATTAGGGAAGGAATGGAGGCTAGAAAATCAAAGTCTATTGGTTTCAATATGCCTTCAAGAACAAGATAGTTTCAATATGCCAGACAATGAGACAAATTTTTTCCCTGAAGCATTTGAAGGTTCCGAACAACATCACCTTCACCAAGAGAAGAAAAAAATCATCAATTATGAAATGTATAGAAATGATTAGAGCTCATGTATAGAAATCCTTGGTATCTAAATTGTATACAAATACCTTACACTTATCTTAAGGGAAAATTACAGTAATCTAATGTAATAGTGTTGCCTTACAACTAGAATTTGTAGGCTACAGACTAGCAAAAATTTGAATCATAATTTTACGGACTAGAACATCGAATACCACACTAAAAAGCCAAATCACTCCAGCCCATTCCCATCCAATGCCTTTTATGGAAGCAAATCCCCACTTTTCATATACTGTTATCAAATTTTCAATCATCTTGGCTACCACAAAAGCGCACATTAGGATAGTGTTGGGTCTTTCCATAAATGACCATATTTGAGAATACGTGACAAAAATAAGGGCTTGGCAAACTATGCTCACTTGCAAGTAATAGCAGCAGGGCTCTTCAACATTTCTACTAATTGATTGCAAATATTTCATCGAGTTTCCAATTATCAGGGCCAAGAGATAGTTTTACTCTATCTTGTGAGATGGTCATAATCGCACCATCATTAAGGATAGCTATGATCAAGGCCACGAAGGGAGGAAAATCATATTCATGTATTAAATCTAGTAGCATGAAACCAAGCACAATATGAATGGTGATGGATACTGCATAAATTTTATAATCCTTCATCCTCTGGAATATGGCACGACTTGTAAGCACAAAGCGAATGATGACACTCAGGCCAGCTCTGTTAAAGAAATGTTCATCAGTTTCACTCTTGGCAACATTAGTAGCATTTACCAATACAATTCCAACATCTACCTTCTTCAAAGTTAGAGCATCATTAACTCCATTGCCTATCATCCCACAAATATGTTTTTTTTCTCTTGAAGCTTTCTTACAATCTTGTATTTGTGTTCTGGGAAGACTCTCACAAACCCATCAGCTTTCTTGATCATCTCATCAACAGGTAGGGATTTTGCAACTTCATCTTTTTCATGTCCCAAAAATTATTATGAGGGATACATATTTGTTCACATTCCAACGTGCCTACCAGTTTCTTTACCAATTGTTGTTTGGTCACCTGTAATTATCTTCATACAAAATCCAAGCTTAAGAGCTTGTCGAATTATTTCAACATTTTCATGTCAAGGAGGATCAAATAATGGAAAAAATCCAGAAAACATCCAAGGCCTCTAGGGCTTTCTTTAAATTTCTCAGGCACTTCTTGCATTTCAATAGCTAACGATTGCATTCCGCGCTCTGCATACTTGTCAATGATTGCATGTACTCTTCTAACAATTTCATATTTCTCCTAACCCATTTCAAGAATCTGCTCTGGAGCTCCTTTGTTGGCACAATACCAATTCCCATCAACGTCAATATAGGTAATGGGTGTCTGTTTATCAATAGGATTGGTGTTGAGATTTTCTGTTTTAAATAAAATAGGAAAAATCTCAGTAGGTGACAAAAATTAGGAATTAGTTCCTAGATTAGCTCCAGTTTGTTGGGAGGGAGTTAATGCATCCTAAATTTGAGTTGAGAGGATTTATGAGGCTGTTAGATTCTCCTGCTATATAACAGGTATCCATACGTTTGTTTTGGAGAGTGTGTGAATTATGTAATCTCATGTTTTGATTAATAAAGACTGCCGATGCCTATGTTGTGTGGACGTAGCCCGGGAGGTTTGGGTGAACCACGGTAAACCTTTGTCTTTGTGTGCATGATTAAGTTTGATGTTGTTGTGTTTATTCAATTTGCTGCGCACTGTCCAACAATTGGTATCAGAGCTATGTTGGAGTGCGTTGAATTGCTGGTGCGCTGAATTGCCTGGTGATTGCTGGAGCCTTCAATTGAATGCTGGTGTGAAGCTGCGTGGAGGTGCGTTGCTGTGTATGAAAACCGTTGCTGGTGCGTTGCTGTTTCAGATCTGCGTTAAGCCGATTTGGAGTTTCATAAATCGATTTGAAGAGGAGCGTATGACTGTGCATATGGTATGGTTGCGTGCCAAAGGAGTTTTGAAAGACAGCGTTCAAAACAGCAAAGGAGTTAGCGGTAAAAATGATGGAGGCAGCACCTGCAAAACGTTGAAGAGATCAAACAAATGCCGTGAGTCGTTTTTTGAACTTTGACAGCAATACCGTGAAGCGGTTAATGCAGAGTGAGTTGAATGCCGAGTTGAATCCAGATGCCGTGAGTTTACTGCCATGAGGCCGGGCGTTGACAGTTGAACAGAGAGAACGTTGAATGGTTGGTCAAATGCCATATAAAACAACACTGCAAACGTGAGTCATTTGCCATTAGTTTTTTTTTAAAAGCTGTTTTGAAATGCTACGGTTTTACATTGAAGTCACAAATTATTCAATGTGTATTTTAAAAGACAACACGATTTGTGGAGAATCGTTTCAGAAGTGGCTTTAAAAACTAAGGAACGTTAAAAATCAATTCATTAGGGTGCTCACCTTTGAAGTTCGTAAAAATTTAAAATCGAATGGTAATTATTATGGCATATGTTAAATCGATATGTTAAATCGATTTAAAAGAGGGTTTTTTAAAAGTGTAATATTAAAAAAAGGGAAATCGATTTGGAGTTTTTAAAAAAAAAAAGGTCACATATCACATATGGTATGTGTTTTTTTTTTATAAATCGATTTTATTAAAAGGTCCCTTTTTTATAATATTTAAAAATGTAAATGCCATTTACATTTGGTTTGTTAAGTGAAAGGCCTTTTTTATAAGGTGAAGGGTGGCATTTAAAAATTGATTTGAATATTGCCATTTTTTTTTTATATGGTATTTTGAAGTGAGAGGCACTTTAAAAGAAGGTGAAGGGTAGTTTGTTTTTAAGGCATAGGCAGTGTTTTGAGATTAACTTCATTTAAAGTTGGATTTGGAGATTATTGTGTTTTTTGCTGAAACAAGATGTCGAAAAATCAAAATGCCCGGTTTGAAATTGAGAAGTTCAATGTCAAAAACAACTTCGAGATCTGGAAGGTAAAGATGCACGATTTGCTGGTACAACAAGGCGTGGCGAAAGCGCTGTTGGGGAGGAGCAAAAGGCCTTCTTCCATGACGGAGGATGAATGGGATGAGTTGGATGACAGAGCTCTGAGTGCAATTCGGTTATGTCTGGCAGATGACGTTCTGTTCAACATTGTGTCAAAGAAGACCGCCGCAGGCTTGTGGATAAAGCTTGAAAAGCTCTACATGACGAAATCCTTGACAAATCAGATTCTCCTGAAGCGGCAGCTATACAGTTTGCGGATGAAGGAAGGTACCTCAGTTACTGACCATCTGAATGTTTTCAATACTCTATTGGTACAATTACAAATTCTAGATGTAAAATTTGATTCAGAGGATAAGGCAATAACTCTATTATGTACATTGCCTGAATCATGGGATCACTTTGTTACTTCCATAAGCTTCAGTAATGCAGCTGTCCTTGAGTTTGACGATGTGGTTGGAGCCATGTTGTCTGAGGAGACGAGGAAGAAGTCGAATGCTGACACCTCTACATCAGAGGCAATGATGGCTAGAGGTCGTTCAAGAGAAAGACGCTCTGGTAAGCGCAGCGATTTGCGTTCAAAGTCGAAAGGAAAGAAGACAAAGGTGAAATGCTGGCATTGTGGGAAAGCTGGACACCTGAAGAAGGATTGCTGGAAGCAACAGAAGCAAACTTCAAAAGCAGATTCTTCGACAGAGAAGAAGGAGGCAAATGCGACAGATACAGGTTCGGCATCTGGTTCAGGTATGAGCGACGAAGTGTTGTCTGTTAATATGTCAAATCATGGTCAACATTGGTTGTTAGATTCCGGTGCATCAAACCGCATGTGTATTCATAGAGAATGGTTTAAGACATATAGATCAGTTAATGATGGAGTCGTGTACATGGGTAATGATGTCACATCTAATATTGTTGGGATAGGAAGTATACAACTGCAAATGTTTGATGGCACAACTAGAATATTAACAGATGTGAGACATGTTCCAGACTTAAGGAAAAGTCTAATTTCTTTAGGAGCATTGGATACGAATGGATATAAAACTGTAATTCAAGGTGGAGTTATGAAAATCTATAAAGGTATCTTACTAGTAATGAAAGCTAAGAAAGTAGGAAATCTATTTGAGTTAGAAGGAAGAACAGGGTCAGTTCATGTGTCTACGGTGTCTGAACATGACAGTAGTTCCATTCGCCTATGGCATCAAAGGTTGGGCCATATGAGCGAAAGAGGGTTAAAGATTTTGGCTGATCGCAAATTACTTCCTAATCTAAAGTCTGAAAAGTTAGATTTCTGTAAGCATTGCTTGTTTGGAAAACAAAGTAAACAAAAATTTAAAACAAGCAAACATACTAGTAAAGGGATACTTGATTATATTCATTCAGATGTTTGGGGTCCAGCCCCTACAGCGTCATATGGTGGCTCGTCATATTTTGTGTCGTTCATTGATGACTTTTCTAGGAAGGTATGGGTCTACATGTTGAAAAGGAAGTCTGATGTTTTTTCAGTTTTCAAACAGTTTAGAGCATTGGTAGAAAACAGCACTGGTAGAACAATAAAGTGTTTAAGAACTGACAATGGTGGTGAGTTTACTTCCAAGGAGTTTGACAGATATTGCAAGGATGCAGGGATCGAGAGACATAAGACCACGGTTTATACTCCTCAGCAAAATGGAGTTGCTGAACGCATGAACAGGACTCTTCTAGAGAGAGCAAGGAGTATGCTGAGTAACGCCGGGTTGCAAAAGGAGTTGTGGACGGAAGCAGTGGCAACAACTTGTTATGTGATAAACCGATCTCCATCGACGGCCATAGACTGTAAGATTCCGCAAGAGGTATGGAAAGGACACCCTTGTGACTATTCTAAACTCAGAGTGTTTGGTTGTGATGCATATGCTCTAGTGCCTAAACATCAGCGAACTAAGTTAGATCCAAAGTCTAAAAGGTATATCTTTGTTGGGTATGGTGTTGGAACAAAGGGATACAGATTGTGGGATCCTACTACCCGCAAAATCATCATCAACAGAGATGTAAAGTTTAATGAATCCTCTCTTGTACAGTTCGATGTAGATAGTAGATTGAAACAAGATGATGTATCTGATTTTCAGCACATTCAGTTTGAAAGCTCTTCTAATGATAGTCATGATGACCATGGTTCAGATACTAGTCATGAACAGGTTTCAGAACATGAACAGGGTTCAGGTTTAGATCATGAACAGGTCTCAGATACTGATCGGCAAGAAGTTCCTACAGGTGGTAGACAGCCAATCGAGGAAGCACCAGAAACAGCCTTGAGGAGGTCGACAAGAATCAAACGGCTACCGAGAAGGTATGATGATTATGTTACTTCAGTTGCTTTGACCGCTAACGATGATGAACCTCTGTGCTATCAGGAAGCAATAGAAGGTTCGAAAAGTGACAAGTGGAAAGCAGCCATGAAGGACGAAATGATGGCCTTGAGTAAGAATGGCACATGGGATCTGGTTGAGCTTCCGAAAGATAGGAAAACTGTGGGATGCAAATGGGTTTTCAAGGTGAAACGGGGTGTGAATGATACGGAGGATAGGTACAAAGCGCGACTGGTTGCAAAAGGGTTTTCTCAGAAAGCAGGCATAGATTTTCATGAGATTTTTTCACCAGTTGTTAAAATAGTTTCAATTCGAATTGTGTTAGCGTTAGTTGCTTTGCTTGATTTGGAATTACAGCAACTAGATGTTAAGACTGCTTATCTACATGGAGATCTAGATGAGGAAATTTATATGGAACAACCGGAGGGGTTTGTTCAGCATCGCAATAAGAAATTTTTCTGCAGGCTCAAGAAGTCATTATATGGCCTGAAGCAGTCGCCTCGGTAGTGGTATAAGAAGTTTGATTCTTTCATGTTGAGTCAGAAATATGTTAGAAGTGAATATGATCATTGTGTTTATTTCAAGCAATTGAAAAATGGCATGTTCATTATCTTAGTGTTGTATGTTGACGATATGCTTTTAGCAAGCAAAAGCATTGATGAAATCAACAGGTTGAAGACTCAGATGGCAAGGACATTCGATATGAAAGATCTAGGAGCAGCAAGACAGATTTTGGGCGTGGAGATTTTCAGAGACAGGAGCAATGGTAAGTTGTGGCTATCACAACAGAAGTATGTTGAGAAGATACTTTTGATGTTTGGATGAATAATGTGAAGCCCGTGTCAGTCCCTTTCGCTTCCCATTTCAAGCTTTCTTCGGGTTTATGTCCTAATACAGATGAAGAAAAGGATTATATGTCTCGAATTCCATATGCCAATGTAGTAGGATGTTTGATGTATGCGATGGTTTGTACTCGACCAGATATTTCACATGCAGTTGGGGTTGTCAGCAGGTACATGGCAAATATGGGTAAAGAACACTGGTCAGCAGTGAAATGGGTGCTTCGGTATTTGAGAGGCACAAGTAGTTATTGTATCACTTACAATAAGAGTAGTGAATTTGTTTGCGGATATGTTGATTCCTATTTTGCAGGTGATTTGGATAAGAGAAGGTCAACTTCAGGGTACGTCTTTACTCTTGCAGGTGGAGCTATTAGCTGGATGTCAAAGCTACAAAACATTGTCGCTTTATCCACTACTGAAGCAGAATACATTGCTGCTTCGCATGCTTGCAAAGAGGCGGTTTGGTTGAAAGGTTTGCTTGGTGAATTTGGTAGGTTACAAGACAACATCAGGTTACTTTGTGACAGTCAAAGTGCAATACATTTGGCTAAGAATCCGGCCTATCATAGTAAATCAAAGCATATTCCAAGTAAGTACCATTTTGTAAGACAGGTTATTACTGAAAGGGGAGTCTCTCTTGAAAAGGTGCATACAAAGGAAAACTGTGCAGACATGTTCACGAAACCAGTTTTGTTGGAGAAGCTGCGTTGGTGTTTGGCTTCTCTTGGCTTGCAGAAAAGATAAAATAATAAATAACAGGGCATCAGGCTAATTGTTGTCAAGGTGGAGATTGTTGAGATTTTCTGTTTTAAATAAAATAGGAAAAATCTCAGTAGGTGACAAAAATTAGGAATTAGTTCCTAGATTAGCTCCAGTTTGTTGGGAGGGAGTTAATGCATCCTAAATTTGAGTTGAGAGGATTTATGAGGCTGTTAGATTCTCCTGCTATATAACAGGTATCCATACGTTTGTTTTGGAGAGTGTGTGAATTATGTAATCTCCTGTTTTGATTAATAAAGACTGCCAATGCCTATGTTGTGTGGACGTAGCCCAGGAGGTTTGGGTGAACCACGGTAAACCTTTGTCTTTGTGTGCATGATTAAGTTTGTTGTTGTTGTGTTTATTCAATTTGCTGCGCACTGTCCAACAATTGGAAGGAAAAAAATGAACTTCTGTAATATTCGCTTGTGCCTCTGTAGGATCACTAAGAATGTTTGTAATCACAACATCAATAGAATCTTGATTCTTTAGTCTAGATGCCCTTGGTGAAAGTAGGACTATTGTATCTCTGTCCATATCCTTGTGGAATACCTCAATAAGGTTCTTGTATAAGTTAGATGGTTTACATTAAGAGCGTTGGTTCTATCACTACAAAGAACGTCCATTCCAACCGTTTCTTCAATTGCAGACATTCGCTTTATAATTGCACCCTGTTGGGAAAGACAATGAGAGCCAATGGCCAAAGTGATAGAAAGAACAGTCGGCATAGCAATGGAAAAGCCACAGATTAGAAAAACCAATAGATTTTTTATTCCCTTTTTGTAAGGTTGGTGTTGAATGAGATACAAGACAATAATCTCCAAATTCATGCCGATAGATATTGAACAAATGCAAAACTTTCCAATTCATGTAATGATCTTCTGGAAATGCCCAACAACTTTTGTTCGAATAAACAAGATGGGAAAATTTACTAAATAATATATGAGCACTAGTAGCAATGAAAATAGCCTCAATTTATCCTCGCGTACACGTTGAACTGGAGAAAACTTCGTCTTGAGGCTTCTTTGTGGAAAAAAGAGATTCACTAGTCAAGGTTGACTAATATATTTTTAAAGGATCATCTTTAGGTAAGCAAGCATTTGTAGGGACAATACCTCCTATTTTAATGCTAATAACATCTCCTAGAACCATAATTGTTGTGTCATGTTCCGTAGTGCCATAGGAACATAAAATGGAGAATTGTTGTGTCATGTTATTGTGAGAAAAAAGAATGGATCAAGCAGGCTATGTGTAGATTTTTGAAATCTTATTTTAGCTTGTAAAAGGGATAATTACCCTTTACCCAATATGGAAACATTGTTGAAAAGAGTAACAGGATCTGGAATGATGTCTTTATTAGATGGATTTTTAGGATATAACCAAGTCATGGTGAAGAAGGAAGACAGGCATAAGACAACATTCACCACACCCTGGGGTGATTTTGAGTATTTGAGGATGCCTTTTGGATTAAAAAATGTTGGAGAAAATTTTCAAAGGGCTATGGATTATGCCTTTAAGGGTATAATTGGGAAATTCGAGATCACTCCAAAATCCTCAAATCCTGCTAAATATATTTTTGGAGTGACTGAAGGGAAGTTTCTTGGAGACATTAGCTCGAATGATGGGATCGAGATTGACCTAGAGAGTGTTGAGGCAATTCAAAAGATTTCTTTGCCTCACAATATTAAAACCCTTCAATCCTTCTTAGGAAATATCATTTTCCTTAAGAGGTTCATTCCAAATTATGTTGAAATTGCTAAACCAATTCAAACCCTTTTAAAGAAATATATTAAGTTTGTCTGGGGAAAATAAGGAAGAATATGTTTTCAGGAAATTGAGGATTCTATTGGTAAGGCACCCATTCTAGTGAGCCCTGATTATTCGAAGGAATTTTTTATTTTCTCTTTTACATTTGAAGATACTATTGTTGGAGTGTTGCTGCAAAAGAACGACAAAGGTTATGAGCAGCATATTGCCTTCATGATTAGATCCCTTCAAGGTTCTGAGTTGAAGTATAGCTCCTTGGAAAAGCAAGCTTATGCCTTATTCAAATCGCTTAAGAAATTTAGAGTTTATGTGGGGTATTTAAGAATAATTGCGTATGTCCCTCACTCTGTGGTAAAAGATATTTTAACTCAGGTTGATTTCTTAGGAACTCGAGCTAGGTGGGTCACTAAAATTCAAGAGTACGATTTAGATATTAGACCTACCAATCTGGTAAAAAGCCAGGGATTGGCCAAGATCTTGACTGAGGGGAATGAGAAAGCGTTAGGAATGATTTGTCAAAATTATTTGAAATTAACTTCGTCAGAACTTCAAATATTGAGTCAATTGTAATGGTATAAAAACATTATTTATTACTTGCAAAATTTGTCATGTCATAGCCATTTAGTTGGCCTTAAAATAAGAGCATTAAGTCTTAGAGAAACTAAGTATTGCATTATGAAATATGGTCTGGGTTGGAGAAATCTGGAGAGGGTAAAAATTAGATGTGTTGATGAATTTGAGGCCAAAAAACTTCTATCTAAGTTTCATTAAGGATTTTGTGGAGGTCATTATGCTGCTAAAAATACTACCCACAAAACCTTGAGAACTGTTTATTTTTGGCCTTCTATTTTTGCTAATGTGCACAATTATGTTAGAGGTTGCCAAGCTTGTCAACTTTTCACTGAGAAGCAATAGTTAGCTTCTTTTCCTCTTCAGCCTATGGTCGTGGAAGCTCCCTTTCAACATTGGGGGCTTGACTTTATAGGGAAATTTAATGAAAATTCAGGTAATGGCTACTCGTGGATTTTAACTGCCACTGACTATTTTACTAAATGGGTAGAAGCCATCCCTGCAAGACACGTCACCTACAAAGTAGTGATGGACTTTCTTGAATATAGGATTATCACTCATTTTTGTGTCCCTACTAAAATTACAACGAATAACACCAAGGCTTTTATCTTTTTTGAATTCTCATCATGTTTCTTTAAGTATGGCATTGTCTTATCCCATTCATCAAACTACTATCCTCGGGGTAATGGTATAGCTAAGTCTAGCAATAAAAATTTGATAACCATAATCAAGAAGATAGTAGGGGATAATAAGAGAGCATGTGATAGAAAAATTAAATATGCTTTGTGGGCTAATAGGATTACAAAGAAGATTTCTACTAGAAATGATCAGGAGATCATGTCTAAGTGAAGAAAATGCTCAAAAATGGAAGTGATCATAAATGGTTTCTATTTGAACGACTGGAATGGCCTCTTCGCTTTGATTCTGGCACTGCAAACGATTCTCAAAACCGATTTCATATGAGAAAGTTACTGAGGTTTGAAATCGTCCAATGAACTCCAAAACATGACTTTTTAATTAAATTGACTTAGCCATTTTTTCAAAAAATATATATGGGAAAAGTTAATTTTTATTACTAAATTTTGGGCCTATCAGTGGGTGCCACGTGGCCTTCCTAGAGGCTACCATGTGGCCCCAGGCCATTGGTTAAAAGGACTATTCAAAATTATGAAGTTTAAGGGTCTTGAACCCTCGACCCGACTCCTCAGGCAGGGCGACCCGACTGGCACGCTGCAGGCAGTTGTGTTAAACATTCGGGCGAGTGTGAATGGTTTTCGGGTTGTGGAACGGCAGGAGAATTTGGGACCAACCCCTCAGAGCCAACCCCATTGTAACGAGACCACCTGTGGATAACCGAGGGCTTAACCCTTTGAACCAGAGGAGAAATTGTAAGGGGCTACCCCACAAAGCTAGCCTCATATTCATGTGTCCAGTAGCTCGTGAACGGGGGCTTCAACCTGCAAAACCATAACTCGATGGTAAACGGTTTAAATCGTTAAACAAACATATGTGACCACTTTGAATTTTAATGTGGTAGTTCAAACCTTATCCGCCTAACCAAAACTGCAAGTGCCTTTTCCACATGTGAACGCGCCATGAAACAAATAGTTAAATTTAATTTTTTCCCAGAATTAGCACGCGGTTCCAACAAGTATGGATTTTCAACTGTTTTGAAGGAGTTAACTGGAGTTCCTCCAATTTTGGAGGAGCTTTTCTAGTGCCACTAGGCAAAATTTTGTTTTGGTCATAACTTTCTCAATTTTTGACCAAACAAGATGAAATTTTAGTCAATTTTGGGTTTCTTCGACCTTCTGGAGAGTTTGGAATAGGTTTTATATCAAATGGTATTAGATCTACAGTTTTACTCTGCATTTGTTCTTGTGCAAAAATATAGTTGATTGTTTGCAAGTTTTGATGCTTACTAGTCTTAAGCTCAAGAGAGGGGAAGGACAATTGGTTGGAGCTCAAAATAATCCTCAACCAAGGAGGGCCAAAGAGCCATTAACTCCACCTTATAATTCACCTCCAAGAGTCTTAGAAGAAGCCTCAATCATGTCTTCAAGAGAAGGAGAAGTTCCTGAAGACATTGATCCCAAAGAAGAAGAACAAGTGTTCCGAAAGGCTTTTTTGGACATGAAGGAGATGGTAAGGATACTCTACCAAGAAAGGAATGGCAGGCTTGTAGGAGAAGGTTATAAACATCAGAAATAAGGAGAGGGTTCTTCAGGAGGAAAGAAAAGTGATGACAATTCAAAGAAAGTACATGGAGGAAATGGTGATCCACCATCCCCATCTTCACCCTCTTCCTCTACATCGTCATCCTCTACTTCGGTGAACCAATCTCACAAGTCTAAAACCACTGGTAAAAGTCCATTTTTAAAGCTTGATGTTAATTTTGAGTTGCATATGTTTAATGGAGAAGTAAATGCAAAGAAACTTGAAAATTGGATAAGGCAGCTAGAGGTTTACTTGAGGATACAAAACCTTCATGATGATGACACCAAGATTCAGTTAGCCTCTTTGAGAATGGATGGAGCAGCATTGGTATGGTGGGAAGCTAAGACCAAGGATGAAATTAAAAAATATGGTAATATCACTTTATCATGGGCTGAATTTATTACTGCAATTAAAAATAAATTTTATCCATTAGCTCATTTACAAAAGGCTATCATGAAATGGAAAAATTTCAAACAACTTAAGGGACAAAATGTACAAGACTACACCCAAGAGTTTAGGAGAAGAGCACTCTTATTAGGGGTAGAATTAAAAATTTAAGATACTTTGCTGAAATATATAGGTGGTTTGCACAACTACCTTAAACATATTATCTTTATGTTCAATCCTACTAGTCTAGACGAGGTTTGTGTACAAGCCACGCATTTAGAGGCTAGAGGGAAAAATACTTTTGATGAGGGTAGAAACAAGCCTTTTAAGGGGAAAAACAAAGATAAAACATCTAAGGGAAAAGGCATAAAGAATGCATATGTCAAAAAAGAGGATGAGAAAGTGATATGTAAACACTATTCAAGAGAAGGCCATGAAGAGAAAAATTGTTGGAAACTTCATCCTGAAAAAAGAACTCAATTTAACAAAAACAAAGGAAAGAAGAAAAATTTAGCTACTACAACTACACAACAAGACTTAGGAGATGATTCAGGTGACGAAACCAAAATTACAACCATGGGTTTGAAGAGTATGAAGGGAAAGGAAACTGAAACTAAGCCAAGAACTAGTACTTCAAACTGTTATGTACAAGCTCCAAATGAGGAAGAAAGAATTGAATTGTTCCATGGGAGGGTAATCTCAAAACATACAAAAAGTGACACATTGTTTGACAATGGGTCACAAGAAAATCTCATATCAACAGACTTGGTCAAAAAAATTAAACTTGAGACCATTCCACATCCAAAGCCATATCCACTTGGATGGATATGCAAGGATGCAAACTTACAAGTCTCAAGAAAGTGCATATTGTGTTTTGCAATTACTGCACACTTTATTGACATAGTTGAACTTGATGTAGTGCCGCTTGATATATCAAGAATGTTTTTGGGAAGTCCTTACTTATTTGACAGGAAAGCGATATTCCATCACGATGAAAATAAGTATCATCTTTTCAAATGTGGCACAGGTAAAAAGGCTAGTGAATTCTAGTAAGATTTTTGTACTTCTTATGGTTAAGCCTAAGGTTGATGTGAATCATGATTCATTTGAAAATTTTGATTCCAAGTTAAAATCAGATTTATATGATGTAGTTGATGCACATCATGAGATGTTTCAGGAACCGACAATTTTGCCTCCTAAAAGGGAGATTCAACATGAAATACAGTTGCAACAAGATTGTCCTCTTCCTAACATAAGCATGTACCGCATGTCTATCATGGAGAATGCTAAAATAAAGAGGAAAATTAAGGACTTGTTGGACAAAGGTTTCATAAGACCAAGCACTTCACCATGTGGGTCACTGATAGTGTTGATTCCAAAGAAAGATGGAACTTGGCGCATGTGTGTGGACTCCAGGGCATTGAAAAAAATAACGGTAAAGAATTGTTACCCACTCCCAAGGATAGATGATTTGTTAGATCAGCTAAAAGAAGCTAAATATTTCACTAAGTTAGACTTACGTAGTGGTTATCATCAAGTTAGAATTGCAGAAAGTGACATTTGGAAGACAGCATTTAAAACCAAACATGGACTCTTTGAGTTGCTTGTTATACCGTTTGGTTTATGCAATGCACCTACAACTTTCATGTGGGTAATGGATGATGTCTTACGTCCTTTTCTTGATTATTTCATTATTGTCTACTTAGATGACATCTTAATTTTCAGCGAGACTAGAGAAGACCATGTCATGCATGTTAAGAAAGTACTTGATCTTTTGAAGAAAAATCGGTTATTTCTTTAAATGTCAAAGTGTGAATTTGGAAAGACTTATTTGGTTTATTTGGGACACAGAGTAGGAGGAGGTGCTTTGAGAATTGATCCTTCTAAAGTATAAGCCATTTTGAATCGGCCTACTCCCAAATTCATTACAGAGGTAAGAAGTTTTTTGGGTGCAGCTAAGTATTGGAGGAAGTTTATTTCTAACTTCTCTGCCATAGTAGCTCCTATGCATGCAGTGACAAGTGTGAAGCGTGATTTCCAATGGGGAGGCCAGAAACATAAAGCTTTTGAGTCTTTGAAAGAGAATATAAGTTCAGCTCTAGTCCTTGCATTACCATAGTTGAGACAGCCATTTGAGATTCAAACTGATGCTAGTGATTACGCCATGGGTGCAGTTCTCTTACAGCATGGTAAGCCTATCGCATTTCATTCTGAGACATTTAATGATGTTTTTGTGAATCATCCTATTAGGTCCCTGTCATTTCAGCAGATTGGCAAGACCAAAACTACAGAGAGAACACTTGAACCACTTTGGGATTCTAGGATCTAGCACTCCTGAATCCAGAGAGGGATCTCTCTATAAGTGCAAAGATTGATTTATCTTTAAGGCTTTTATGTGTGATATTAGGCTAGTTATTAAGAACGAGGTTTTGTTTTTTTTTGTTTTGGATGGTTGAGCATGATTTTTAGTTGAGTGGAAAGTCTTGAAATGAAAGAGTTTCAAAGGTGTGAAGTTGCAAGCAATCAGAACAAGACTTGGCTGATAGGATAGATATAACGCTAGTTTTTAGTCCATTGGGCTATGGAGTCATAAAAGGGTTTAATTGTGCAACAATTTCAAGAGTGGTCCAAGGGGCAAGTCATCTATATCACAATATATTTTAGATAAAATGATGGAATGGAACAATAAAAGTTTTGAAGGGGTGGAAAAAGACAATAATTTCAACTAGGATTTATCAATCTTTCCAAACAAGAAAATCCTTTTAAGTAACTGTTTAAAACCAACCAAAGGATAGGGCTAACCATAGACTTATTTGGACAAGTTCGTATTAAAGCTAACCCATTAGACAAAAAATCTAGTAATCCACATAATTACATTCAGAAGGGATGAAAACAGATAAGAAAAACAAAGTGCAGCCTAAGATCAGATAAGATGATTTTAAATCTAAACTGCTTTCAGCATACTCTTAGGAAAAATTTCAGAATTACCTTTGGAGAAAGAAGCTAGAAGACAGGGCAAACCATAAAATTTTCTATTCAAACTCTACTAAGCATATAATGAAAATATCATTCAAGAACTTCCTTTCAAGCTTTGCACATCAAGATAGGGGCAAACCAACATTCCTTGATAATGTTTACACTTAACTTAAGTCATTCTTAAATACACAATTTGGAGGAAAACATTGAGATAAATCTTATCAGTCAGAGAAGGGTACTATAAACAGTAAATCCTAACTCTATTCTTGTTGTTATTTATCAGAGAATAAATGGACAAAATGGCACACATGAAAGGAAAACAATAACACATAAAGAAGCACTTCACTAGTGATATAGACCAAGATCCCAGGAATCAGCTTGTATATTGATTTCAATCCAGTTACATTCTTCAAGTCCAATGTTTCAGTACAGTAATCATCTTCTCTTCTCAGCCTAACTTATTTTATTACAAACAGAGCTTCAAGAGCCTCTGAACATTATTTAAATGTAGAAAGTTTCGAGCACAAGTATTACATCAAATTTCTGCAACCAACCCTTTACAATGTGCTCCTCAAGAATATTTTATAGGAAAATGAGGAGGTGGATGAGAGAAAAGATCTTCTAGGTTCAATTAATACAGTTTAATGCTTCTCGGCCTTTGAGGGGCTCAATGGAGAAAATTTTTGATATTTCCTCTGTATTAATTGGTTTACATTAAGTATTAAGCTCGCTGGGAAGATTTATTCACTTTAAGGCTCTTTTTTATACTTGTAATAACTTTGCTGACAGTTTATAATAAGTTCTTTGATCTGAAATAACTATTCAGTTGCCTTAAGAAAAATATCTTCTGTTCTGGTAATAACTATGCCTCTTTTGAATGCTTTGAGGCTACAGGTGGCTTTTGGCAGCTGTGAGAATTCAATTAGCCTCTGATGTGGCAATGGAGGCTTTCTCGGACTGATAGATATTATTGTTTTTCTTTAAACACTGTTAATTTGATTTGATTCTGTGTGTTAGGCTTAATTAGGCCTAAATTCTGTCTTCTGTTCTTCAAACTACGTTTAATTGAGTGGATTAGGCTTTAGATAGTTGATTTGGGCCGTAATCCCTCAAAACTATGTAAACAACCTTCAATTCTTCATTTCTACCGTGACTAAATCCTTTAACACTGATACTCTTTGATTGATTTAGTTTTGTTGTATCTTGTCGATGTGCAGGCGCGCAGAGGGTTTTAAAATGGCATCAGTGCTCATGAGGGACTGATGAAACATGGTGTTGAACCCTGTAGAATGATTTCTTTTATGAACAAAGGCATGGGGGATCATCATCCCTGGCCTTTGATTTTATTTTAACATAATGGAAACAACCATTAAAACCTACACAAATAAGAAAAAGTTAAAAAAATCCTGCGTATTTGGGTTTAACTGCTTTGGAGGCTGGGGTTAGATCGCGCCCGTTGGATGAAAGCATCCAACGCCGAGGATTTATTTACGGGGGTTAGATGGGAGGCGGTTTGAAAAATCAGTGGAGAGAATAAGTCAGATCTGTTGATCCCAAGAGATCAACGGTTGAGGTCAATCGGGAAAATACTATGTAGAAGGGCCATATTATCGTGCAACGGGAGAAAATTTCAAAGGAAATGGGTAAATAACCTTTGGAGGAGGAAATAGGTTAAAACGAAATTCGAGGTTTCCGAAAGGATTCTGGGCCATCGGATGAGATCGGCCTCAGAGATCAACGGTGGAGGTTGATTGATGAAATCCCTTGGAGGATGGCGGAGGGAGATGAACTAACGCGATATTAAACTGGGACCGTTGATCTGCAGAGATCAACGGTGGAGATTAAACGTGATGGAATGCAATAAAAATGGGGTAAGGTGGTTTCGGCTGGAGAAATAGCTGGTTTCGCGTGACAAAATGGAGGAAAGGCAGTTTTAGCTTTTTGAACGTGATATGCGTTACTGGCCGACACGTGGCCTTTTAAACCCGCCCATATCACGTAACTTTGGAGAATTAACTTTCGGGCTTTAAAATCACGTGATATGGAGTCTTGGCCATTAGATCTCAGACGGGTAGATCCAACAGTGGAGGTGAGAGCGCGATAACACAAGTTGCACGGGAAGAAGAAGGTGGAGCAGAGCCTAGGCAGTATTGATCTGGACTGTCAGATCATAGGAATGAACGACAGAGATCTGATCTGGGGAAAGGTAGGACCCAAAGGAGTTGGGCCTATCGCGTTGAATCTGGACCATTGGATGAAACGGTTGAATGGTCCAGATCCAATCTTGCGATCAACTGAACAAAACATGAGGTGATGGTTAAGCGGAGCTTGGGTTAATGTGAGCCGTTGATCTGCATAGATCAACAGCGTAGATTTCATTTAAAAATTTATACAGCGGGGTTTGGGAAATACAAAGGGGAATGAGGATTGATCTAGACCGTCAGATATTATTGTATAGACGGCCAAGATGCAATCGAAAGATTGCGATTGGTGGGGGCGAAAGGAACAAAGCGCAGATGCGATTGAACAAGGACCGTCGATCTGAGGATCAGATCGACGGTGGAGATTGGTTTAAGAATGCCAAAGGCAGATATGAGGGCTATTGAACAGAGAAATAAGGGTTGTCGGATCTAGGCCTGGCGGGGGAGATCAACGGCTGGGAAGCCATCAGAAGGTGGCCTATCGGGGGGGGGCAAATAAAATATTTAAATGCGCCCAATAAAATCTCCGATGCGAGATTCCATAGATCGTTGATTGGTTTATGATCAACGGTGGAGGTTCGCCCAACCAATGAAACGTCGGGACTCTTTATAATATGAAAAAAATGGGGTATTTTATGAAATACAAAGGGAAATTCACATCGTGGAGGGTTTTATATAATGTTTTAGCGCCCGATTGTGGGGCTCATGGTTTTACAAAGGAAGCAAGGGATCGGGGGTTTACAACAAAGGGGCCAATCGCATCGAGGGTTTTTAAATAACAAAAGAAATGTGCTTGTCGGAAGTTCCAATTGCGATAAGTGCCTTCGGGCTTTAACGCTTGGTTCCAGTGCCAAGTCGCATGGTGGGGAAGTGGTTTAGGGCTTAGCCCAAAGGGGCTTAGGCCTATAATGTAAAAAGTGGGTTTTTATGGATTTTCAAAGGATTTGAAAACTTCCGATAAGGCAAAAAAGGAGTTTAAGCCTTATCAAAGGGGTTTCTATGAAAGGAAGAAGGGAAATAAGGGAAAATAGAGGAATTTCATGGGGATAAAAGGGGATAAAAATTAAGGTTAATAATGAGTGAAAGGAGGGGTAAAATGAGGAAAAAATGGAGTTTTTGCAGCAGCCTTTTCTTTAGGAAAACAACATATTTTCAGAATTGAGAGGGAAACAGTAGTTAAGATTAACCAAAGGATAAGATATCTTCACAAGACTTCAAGAACTAACAATTTGGAAATAAAATTGTTTCTTGAAGGCTTTCAAAAATGATTTAGCCACCATTTGATATGAAAATTTTTATAGGTGGCTAACATTGGCTCCACATGGGGATGGTGCCTTCTTGAAGGCATCAAGAACTTCAGACATGTATTCTCTGGGGGGTTTATCAACGCCTCATCCATTGGGCTGCAACTTTCTTCATTTGGATGATCTTATTTTGTTCTGAAAATGTTAGCAGCCATGAAAAACAATGGAACTCTATCAAACAAGCTTTCTACCTACCCAATCCTACTGATCTAACATTTTTTCTTCTTTTCAGAGTGCATTTGGATTGGAAAAATATTTTTCAAACATTTTATTCTTTTGAAAACAAAAAAATAATCTAAGTCTACTTCTTATTTCTCCATGAACTCAGATTAAACAGTTGAGTTCATAAGCTTCTCTACCTAACTACTATTTGTTAGGATTAGACTGTCTAACATATTTTTATTCTCTAAATTCTAAGACAGAAATTTAAAAGCATACAAGTCAGGATTGAACAGTGTAACTTGTTGCTGATCTATGGCATAAAAACAAGCTGCACATAGATTATTATTTGTAGAAAATTAAATCAAAATGGTGAAGGCTTAAGATCTAAAAGTTTTAAGCACATCCTTCTCTTTCTTCAGCTCTGTTTTTTAGTTTGTTTGAGTTGTTTTACATTATTTTCTGGTTCAAGTTTTGGGTTTATTAGAACCAATTTACTTCTATATTTGACTCATGATTTAAACAGATTAGAGTCATTCTTCTTTTGGGATATTAGGTTTAGATTTTGAGTTTGTTTGAACCTTTATTTTCTATCCTAATCTACCTAACTGATAAGCCAAGATTAAGCTGTTTGGAAAATCCAATTCACTAACTTATCAGCAGTAAATTGAAAACTAATTAGACATGATTAGGCTGTATGACTAACTAGGAGTGTGTTTCTTAGGAGTGGCATTTGAGCTTGCACACTTTCAGATTTTGTTTCTCTTTTTTGGTATGGGGCTATACCTTTCTTGTTTTTACAATCTACCCTCTTTTCTCTTTCTATTGTTTTTGTATTTTTTCATTTTTCTAACTTTGAATGCAATGATGGATGAAATATTTATAATGAGAAAAATATAAAAAGGCTTTCAAACTGATATGGGTCAAGAGAAATAATGTTTGAGCATCCTGCCATTGACAGGACCCCCGAACAGTTTAGCTCCATTCAATTCCTGCAAGAAATAATCATTGTTACCAGCAGTAGAATGAATGAGATAAGGGCCAAGACATAAGTTATCAAATTTCCCATGCTTGCCCTTGTCTTCTCTCCTTGAATCCCACTTTAACACTTTGTCCCCAATGTTGAAATTGCTGGCCTTGTTCTTCTGTCAAAAAGCTTCTTGATGCTCTCTTGCTTTTGTAATGTTTTGTTGTAAACCTCCTCTCTGGTTTGCTGAAGATGTATAGTCTGATTAATTCTTCTGATCATGTCATTGTCTTCAGACTGCACTTCTTGAATCAACTTCATAACTGGTACACCAAGGCTGGTTGGAAAAATTTCATCTATTCCATACACAAGCTGGTAGGGTGACATTCCAATATATTTCTGAAGTGTCAATCTGTCATCCCATAGTGCATGTACTAGCTTTGTGTGCCAAGACTTCTTGTTGTCTTCCAGCAACTTCTTAACTATGTTTACCAAAATTTTGTTTGAGGATTCTGCGAAGCTCATTACCTTGAGGGTAATAAGCATTAGAATGACCCAATGTTATCTGATATTTGTGACAGAATTCAACCATCTTCTTAGATCCAAATGCCAGTGATGGTTTTCCTAGGACAACCAAATCTAGAGAGGATATGAGTCTCAATGAATTTTATAATGATAGATTCATTGGCTTGTCTAGAAGGGATGGCTTCTATCCATTTGTTAAAGTAGTTTGTTGCAGTGAGAATCCATCTTTGCTGGGAAGATGAGGGTGGATGGATTTCTCCTATGAATTCAAGTCCCCACTATTGAAAAGGAGCTTCAATAGTGATTAGATGCAGAGGTAAGGGCGGAAACTTTCTTTTTCCTTCAAAAATTTGGCATTTATGACAGGAAATTATCATCTTGTGTACATCTAGAAAGAGGGTGGGCCAATAGTAACCAGCTCTAAGGATTTTTTTTGTTTTTGTCTTCCAGTAGAGGTGGCCTCCACATTCTCCTTCATGGAACTCGTGCTTAACCTTCTCTACATCATTCTCAGGCAAACATTTAAGAAATATCCCACTTGCATTTTTCCAATAAAGACATTTATCTATAATGCAGTAGTTTACAGCTTTTAACTTTAAAAACCTTGCCTTTGTTTTTGATAAACCAGGAGGTGTATTCAAATTAAGAAAAACATATAGAATATCAACATACCAAGAGGAATTCATAAAATTGACTTCAATAATGGGTGTTGAGAATTCCTCTTGTTCATATAAAGCATTTATCATATTTATATCAAGAACTTCAAAATTTGATTCAGCCATTAATCTAGCTAGACCTTGGCCTTTAATGAGTTTAGTGGGCTTGATTTCTAAATCATATTCAAGTATCACAGCTATCCACTTACCTCTCTTACCATCTGGGTCCTGTGTTATAATGTCTTTCACAACTGAATTAGGGACAAAGGCAATGATGTGGGAGTGAAAAATGTAAACTCTGAAGTATTTTAAGGCTTTGACTAAGGCAAAGGAATTTTTCTCCATAATGTTGTACTTCAGAGGAGCATCTCTCAATGCCTTGCTAAAGAATGCAATAGGCTGCTCTTGTCCCTATGGATTTTTCTGCAATAGGACAACAGCTATTGTATGTTTTGATGAAAATGAAAAAATGTAAAAATCTTTTGAAAAATCAGGACTTATTAGAACTGGTGTTTTGGTTAATGATTGTTTTACCAGCTCGAAAGATTTCTTTGCTTCTAAGGTCCATTTAACCCCTTGTTCCTTTTTCAGCATGTTTGTAATGTTTCTAAGGAGCTCAGCTAAGTTGGGTATGAACCTTCTCAAGAAATTAATCTTTCCAATGAAGGATTGAAGTTCCTTGATGTTTCTAGGATGAGTGATTTGCAATATAGCCTCAATCCTCTTTGGGTCTATCTTTATCCCCTCTTCTGATATGATGTGCCCAAGAAGTTTACCTTCTTGGAGACCAAATAGTGTTTTCTTTGGGTTTAAAGATATCCCAAACTTTTTGCATTTCTCGAATACTTTTCTCAAGTGTTCTAAGTGCTCTTCATTTGTCTCGGAAAAAACAATGACATCATCAAGGTAAATAATGATGAAGTAACCCAATTCTTCCGAGAATGTAATGTCCATGGCTCTCTGAAAAGTAGCACCAGCATTCATTAAACCGAAGGGCATTTTCACATACATGAAAGTGCCCCAAGGAGTAGTAAAAGTTGTCTTTAATTGATCATCAGGATGTACTAAAATCTGATTGTATCCTGAGTAGCCATCTAGCAAAGAAATTCTTTTAGAACCAACTACCCTTTGTAAAATATGATCCATCTTGGGTAAAGGGTAGTTTTCCTTCAATGAGGCTTTGTTTAAGTCTCTAAAGTCAATACAAAGCCTAATCTCTCTTGTTTTCTTCCTAACTGACACTAGATTAGAAACCCACTCTGAATATCTAATAGGAACAATAATACCAGCTTCATATATTTTTTTTTATTTCCTTCTCAACCAAAGGTAACTAAATAGGGTTTATTCTATGCAATTTTTGTTTAAATGACTTTTGGTTTTCCCTGAGAGGTATCTTGTGTTGAATTATTTCAGTATCATAGGATTTCAGATCCTCATAACTCCATGCAAAAACATTAGAAAATTCTTTAAACAGCTCTATGTATTTCAGTTTAATGTGAGCTGGTAAAGTCTTAGACAGTTTGATCATCTTTGGTTTTAGTTCACTGCCTATATTACACTCTTCAACTTCAGATTCAACAGGCTCCAATTTTTGCTTCTTGGCCACATAATTGAAATCAAACAACTCCTCTAAAGGGACCAGACCCTTTGGAAAACTTTGATTTTTAGACTGCAGAGTTTCTAAGTCTTCTGTTCCTAGCTCTACAACCATTTTTGTTATGTTTTCAAGTCTGTTAGACAGTAGATTTAAATCAGAAATCTCTGGAGACTCTTCTTCTTCATCAAGTATATTTTCTTTACTAGGATAGTTTGTTTCATAGTCTGAATCTGAACTTGGTAGTTCAAATTCATTTCTGGACTGCAGGAAGTCTTCTATTTGTTTGTCTCCATCAAGCACTTGCCAATATTTCTCATTATCAGGGACAACTAGTCTGAATTTAATTTTAGTTGTGCATTGTTTGGTTTCAAATGGTGTTATCATGTTCTAGCAGCAAAAGCTAAACTGTGGGCACGGATATTCTTTTCTCTTGGGACAAAAATCAGTTGTGATTCTTCAAAAGTTTTTAATAAATCCATGACATCGTTCCTATAGGCTCTAAGTCTGGGGTGTTTGGCGTTGTATTCCCCATTTACTTTCATAATGATTAACTCTGAATCCCCATGCACTTTAATTATCTTGGCTCATAATTTCTTCAACAGGTGTAAGCCTAAAAGAAGGGATTTGTATTCCGCTATGTTATTTGAACACTGAAAATTTAATTTGTAGGGATGGCCCTCAATGTGGTTGTTTTCGGTGTTATGTATCCAGATGCCTGCACCAGAAATGCTCCTAGTGCAAGACCCATCGAAGTTCATACTCCAAAGAGGACTAATTTCAGGCTCATCAGTTTGGTTACTATCCTCTTCAACTATTGTATTTCAGATTGTTCTTGAAGATCAGCACTTCGTTGAACTTGTTTTAATTCCTCAAGTTTCTCATTGCATTGAGGACTGCTTTCTTGACTCTCAAGGTTTAAAAGCAAAGGATGGATGATTTGTAGCTCTAGACCTGTGTTTTGTTTGTTGTAGTTTTCGAGTTTAGAAAACTATTTTGACACTTCTGTGTTGTCTTCCTCCTCCTCTTTGTTTGCCATTAAATCAGTTAAGGTCACTTGTTTAGTGAATTTTTCATCGTTGAAAATGATAAACGAGTCAAGGCCTGTGTTTATAGAATAAAGAGGAGAGTTTTGCAGTCTCTCTTGGCTAGTAACCATGTATTGCATATGAGACTCCCTATAAAGTCTTCTAGTCTGATTGAAAACAGGGATGGTTGCATATGTCATGTCCATCTGCATAGTTCCTTGTAACTTAGCTCCCCAAGATCTTGATAACAGCATACCATATTTTGGGGGTACATTAGCCACTACAATATCCATGACTAAACACTTGGCTGGAATTTGTGCTAAGTTAACACAGAGGTCTTTTATTAATCCTAAACATTTCACTCTGCTTGAGTCAAAGGAGTAAAGATCTTTGTAAGGTCTGGTGATTTCAAGGCCTAGGCTCTCCATTACAGCTTTGGGCATTAAATTGTGAGAGGCCCCTGAATCATGCATAGCGTTATGTAAAATTTTGTCATGAATCTTTAAACTAACATAAAAAGGAGGAACAGGTCCTTAGGACCAAAAATGAGCTCTGGTTGGTCATCATTAAGATTGACAGTGTCATTATTCTCCTCTATGTTAAAAGCCTTCAAAATTTGAGATCTATATACATTTTGGGTAGCTAATTCAGTGAGAGGAACAAAGATCTTGATTCTGGAAATTTCTTGCTCCAAACTAAAAGGCATCTGATTCTTTGAAGTGTTTGTTTCAGCCTTATTAACTGCCACTCTATCAGCAAAATCAGTTTACTGATTTCCTCTATTTATATTTGTCAAATTTTTTTTAACAGGAGCACTAGCTGAGGTGCTAATGCTACTAAGGTCTGCACTCTGTTTTTCAGTACTTTGAGTGCTTTTCTCTTTACCCTTATCAGAATTTCCAGCCACTATCTTGTCCTTCTGTTTTGTAACTTTTGGTTTATTTACAGTGTTGTTTTGTGCAGATTTTTCAGAGGTTTTAGTTTTGGGAGTTTCTTGACTGCTTTTACTCCTAAGGTCATATTCCTTTGTGTTTTCTATGATGACATTTTCCATTTCCTAATAATAAAATTCATCTTCTGCTCTCTTGTCATCATAGGGTGTATATAGACCTTGTTTCCTATTGTAATCAACTTCAAAGTCATCATTATCTACTCCCAACATGTTTATATCATCATCCTTTGTTTGTTCTATTGTTTCTTCAACCTCACTTACATAGTTTTGATGAAAAGGAGGAGTGATCTGTTGATCATCCTCCCTTGGTCTATTCTGAGGTTGGTTTCTCCTAAAATTATGATTTTGGTTCTAATTTCTATTTTGAGGAGCTGTTTGGTTTTGAATAGCTTGTGCTCTCTCAAGTATGCTCATCTTTTTCATCATCTCCTCCATCATTCTCTCCATCTTAGAGCTAGATGTGGAAGGTGTGGATTCCTCTCTAAAGGACACTTTCTTCTCATTTCTCATTCTTACTCTTTTCTCCATTAAGTTAACTTCCACAACAAGAGCCCCTTTTTTCATATCTTCAAGAGTCAGAGGATCTCTTTCTCTCAACTGATAGGCCATCTCAGGATCAAATCCTTCAGGAAACTTGTTTAAAGTTGAGCCTTGTGGAGGTTTTAATTCTGGGGGAAGGGCATTATAAACACTATTAAACCTAGTGCAATAGGCTTGTACACTTTCCCCAACGTTTCTTTGGAGATTCTTATAATCAGAAAGTATTTGGATAGGGTTTTTCCTCACTTCCCATTTGTTTAAGAATATATGATGGAAGACTTGGAGATCATTAATATTGTGAGGGGTTAAGCCTTTGAACCATTTTCTTACTTCTCCCCCTAAACTCTAAGAAAATAATCTAAGTTTGACAGTTTCATCATCAATTTCGTTTATGTCAAATTAGTCATTCATCTTATCCACATGTTGTGAAGCAGTAGTAGCATTACTGGCATCATACAATGGTATCTTGGACTGATAGTCCTGTGGAATATTGACTAAGGGTAAAGGAAGGACTAAGGGAGCATACCATGTTGCCATGATAGGGGGTTGTGGAAAAATTGGGGGGTTTACAAGTGGTGGGTTGACAAGAGGGAAAGTGGGTTGGGATGTAGTGGTTTGGATAGTGGATGTATGAAGAACAGATGTGGATGGACCAGCAATAGATTGTTGAGTTGATCTTGGATGAGAGACACCTAAATTGTGAAGGAAATTTAAATCAGGTGGTGTAGTTTCTCTGCTGCCAGGATTTTCACTTCTTTCTAGGGATGAAAGTGAATACTTTGAATCTAGATGATCTAAATCATCAAGCGACCTAGTTCTAAACGGATTTCTTAAGTCAACTTGTGATTCTTGTAGAGCTGCGAGGTTTTCAGGAACAGAATTAGCTCTAAAGGGTGATCTGAAAATAGTTGAAGATTTTATCTCAGGAGACTTCCTAAGGATTCTTTCAGGGTTATCAACTATCTCAGGAGGGTTTGGGTTAGGGTAGGCTCTAGTATAAATCTTCCTAGGAGCCATTATGCTGTGTTTTTCAGAACCAACTAAACAAGAAAAGTTTAACCAAATATGACAATATTTAAGAGGTTAACTGATCTTTTTAAAGAAGAAAACTTTAATCCTAAAGTCCTCTAACTGAGTTTAAATGATGTTATGACGATAATGGGTCTTCGCAGTGGAGTCTTAAGGTATGTTTAGGATTTTGGAGTCACCAGGTGGAAATTTTTAGCTCTTTTGGAGGTAAAAGGTTTTATGGTCCACCACCATGTTTATTTGAATACCAATCTGAAATATTTTTGGGTTTTCTAAGTTATTTTCAGTCCTATGGGTTCTAAGAGTGTCCTAAATCTGTTTCAACACTTAGCTACAGTGATGAGACAAATACGGACTACTCTTATGGCTAAGCTAGCTAAACCTTCAAGGTTTGATAAGTTTTTATGATAATCCTAAGGTTTCCTTAGTTTGTCACTGATTCAAACAAGTTTTATAATGATTACCATTTGATTGGTAGTGCTTGAAGAGGGTTAATTTTACTCACTGAACACTGAGTGCCTTGTTTCAAGGATTTCAACTCAAAATTCCATAGTGGAGTCACCAGAAATGTTAGGTCCCTGTAATTTCAGCAGATTGGCAAGACCAAAACTGCAAAGAGAACACTTGAACCACTTTGGGATTCTAGGATCTAGCCCTCCTGAATCTAGAGAGGGATCTCTCTATAAGTGCAAACATTGATTTATCTTTAAGGCTTTTATGTGTGATATTAGGCTAGTTATTAAGAACGAGGTTTTTTTTGTTTTGGTTTTGGATGGTTGAGCATGATTTTTAGTTGAGTGGAAAGTCCTGAAATGAAAGATTTTCAAAGGTGTGAAGTTGCAAGCAATCAGAACGAGACTTGGCTGATAGGATAGATATAACGCTGGTTTTTATTCCATTGGGCTATGGAGTCATAAAAGGGTTTAATTGTGCAACAATTTCAAGAGTGGTCCAAGGGGAAAGTCATCTATATCACAAGATATTTTAGACAAAATTATGGAATGGAACAATAAAAGTGTTGAAGGGGTGGAAAAAGACAATAATTTCAACTAGGATTTATCAGTCTTTCCAAACAAGAAAAACCTTTTAAGTAATTGTTTAAAACCAACCAAAGGATAGGGCTAACCATAGACTTCTTTGGACAAGTTCGTATTAAAGCTAACTCATTAGACAAACAATCCAGTAATCCACATAATTACTTTTAGAAGGGATGAAAACAGATAAGAAAAACAAAGTGCAGCCTAAGATCAAATAAGATTCTTTTAAATCTAGAAAGCTTTCAGTATACTCTTAGGGAAAATTTCAGAATTACCTTTGGAGAAAGAAGCTAGAAGACAGGGCAAACCATAAACTTTTCTAGTCAAACTCTACTAAGCATATAATGAAAATATCATTCAAGAACTTCCTTTCAAGCTTTGCACATCAAGACAGGGGCAAACCAACATTCCTTGATAATTTTTACACTTAAGTCATTCTTAAATACACAATTTGGAGGAAAACATTGAGATAAAGCTTATCAATCAGAGAAGGGTACTGTAAACAGTAAATCCTAACTCTATGCTTGTTGTTCTTTATCAGAGAATAAATGGACAAAATGGCATACATGAAAGGAAAACAATAACACAGAAAGAAGCACTTCACCAGTGATATAGACCAAGATCCCAGGAATCAGCTTGTATATTGATGTCAATCCAGTTACATTCTTCAAGTCCAATGTTTCAGTACAGCAATCATCTTCTCTTCTCAGCCTAACTTATTTGATTACAAACAGAGCTTCAAGAGCCTCTGAACACTATTTACATGTAGAAAGTTTCGAGCACAAGTATTACATCAAAGTTCTGCAACCAACCCTTTACAATGTGCTCCTCAAGAAGATTTTATAGGAAAATGAGGAGGTGGATGAGAGAAAATATCTTCTAGGTTCAATTAATACAGTTTAATGTTTCTCGGCCTTTGAGGGGCTCAATGGATAAACTTTCTGATATTTCCTCTGTATTAATTGGTTTACATTAAGTATTAAGTTCGCTGGGAAGATTTTTTGACTTTAAGGCTCTTTGTTGTCCTTGTAATAACTCTGCTGACAGTTTACAATAAGTTCTTTGATCTGAAATAACTATTCAGTTGCCTTAAGGAAAATATCTTATGTTCTGGTAATAACTATTCCTCTTTTGAATGCTTTGAGGTTGTAGGTGGCTTTTGGCAGTTGTGAGGATTCAATTAGCCTCTGATGTGGCAGTGGAGGCTTTCTCAGACTGATAGATATTATTGTTTTTCTTTAAACACTAGTAATTTGATTTGATTCTGTGCGTTAGGCTTAATTATGCCTAAATTTTGTCTTCTGTTCTTCAAACTGCGTTTAATTGAGTGGATTAGGCTTTAGATAGTCGATTTGGGCCATAATCCCTCAAAATTGTGTAAACAACCTTCAATTCTTCATTTCTACCATGACTAAATCCTTTAACACTGATACTCTTTGATTGATTTAGTTTTGCTGTGTCTTGTTGATGTGCAGGTGCGCAGAGGGTTTTAAAATGGCATCAGTGCTCATGAGGGACTGATGAAATATGGTGTTGAACCCCGTAGAATGATTTCTTTTATGAACAAAGGCGTGGGGAATCGTCATCCCCGGCCTTTGATTTTATTTTAACATAATGGAAACAACCATTAAAAGTTGCACAAATAAGAAAAAGTTAAGAAAATCCTGTGTATTTGGGTTTAACTACTTTGGAGGCTGGGGTTATATCGTGCCCGTTGGATGAAAGCATCTAATGCCGAGGATTTCTTTGCGGGGGTCAGATGGGAGGCGGTTTGAAAAAACGGTGGAAATATTAAGTCAGATCTGTTGATCCACAGAGATCAATGGTTGAGATCAATCAGGAAAATACTGTGTAGAAGGGCCATATTATCGTGCAACGGGAGAAAATTTCAAAGGAAATGGGTAAATAACCTTTGGAGGAGGAAATAGGTTAAAACAAAATTCAGGATTTCCGAAAGGATTCTGGGCCTTCGAATGAGATCGACCTCAGAGATCAACGGCGGAGGTTGATCGATGAAATCCCTTGGAGGATGGCGGAGGGAAATGAACTAACGCGAGATTAAACTGGGACCCTTGATTTGCAGAGATCAATGGCAGAGATTAAATGCGATGGAATGAAATACAAATGGGGTAAGGTGTTTTCAACTGGATAAATAGTTGGTTTCGCGCAAAAAAATGGAGGAAAGGCGGTTTTATCTTTTTGAACGCGATATGCGTTACTGGCCGACACGTGGCCTTTTAAAACTGCCCATATCGCATAACTTTGGAGAATTAAATTTCGGGCTTTAAAATCATGTGATATGGAGTCTTGGCCGTTAGATCTCAAACAGGTAGATCCAACAGTGGAGGTGAGAGCACGATAACACAAGTTGCGCGGGTGGAAGAAGGTGGGGCAGAGCCTAGGCGGTATTGATCTAGACTGTCAGATCATAGGAATGAACGGCAGAGATCTGATCTGGGGAAAGGTAGGACCCAAAGGAGTTTGGCCTATCAATCTTGGGATCAACTGAATAAAACATGAGGTGATCGTTAAGCAGAGCTTGGGTTAATGTGAGTCGTTGATTTGCAGAGATCAACGGCAGAGATTTCATTTAAAACTTTAACAGCGGGGTTTGGGAAATACAAAGGGGAATGAGGATTGATCTGGACCATCGGATCTTATTGTATGGACGGCCCAGATGCAATTGGAAGATTGCGATTGGTGGGGGCAAAAGGAACAAAGCGCCGATGCGATTGAACAAGGACCATCGATCTGAGGATCAAAAGGACGGTGGAGATTGGTTTAAGAATGCCAAAGGCGGATATGAGGGCTATTGAACAGAGCAATAAGGGCCATCGTATCTGGGCCTGGCAGGGGACATCAATGGTTGAGAAGCCATCGGAAGGTGGCCAATCGGGGGGGGGGGAAATAAAATATTTAAACGCAACCAATGAAATCTCCGATGCGAGATTCCATAGATCGTTGATTGGTTTATGATCAACGGTGGAGGTTCGCCCAACCAATGAAACGTCGGGACTCTTTATAATATGAAAAAAATGGGGTATTTTATGAAATACAAATGGAAATTTTCATCGGGGATTGTTTTATATAATGTTTTAGCGCCTGATTTTGGGGCTCATGGTTTTACAAAGGAAGCAAGGGATCAAGGGTTTACAAAAAAGGGGCCAATCGCATCGGGGGTTTTTAAATAAAAAAATAAATGCGCTTGTCGGAAGTTCTGATTGTGATAAGTGCCTTCGGGCTTTAACGCTTGGTTCCAGCGCCAAGTCGCATGGTGGGGAAGTGGTTTAGGGCTTAGCCCAAAGGGGCTTAGGCCTGTAATGTAAAAAGTGGGTTTTTATGGATTTTCAAGGATTTGAAAAGGATTTGAAAACTTCTGATAAGGCAAAAAAGGAGTTTAAACCTTATCAAAGGGGTTTCTATGAAAGGAAGAAGGGAAATGAGGGAAAATAGAGGAATTTAATGGGGATAAAAGGGGATTAAAATGAAGGTTAATAATGAGTGAAATGAGGGGTAAAATGAAGAAAAAATGGAGTTTTTGCAGCAGTCTTTTCTTCAGGAAAACAACAGATTTTCAGAATTGAGAGGGAAACTACAGTGAAGATTAACCAAAGGATAATATATCTTCACAAGACTTCAAGAACTAACAATTTGGCAATAAAATTGTTTCTTGAAGGCTTTCAAAAATGATTTAGCCACCATTTGATATGACAAATTTTACAGGTGGCTAACACATCCTACATATGATAAGGAGTTGTATGCGTCGGTACAAAGCGTCAAAAAGTGGAAATAATATTTGATGGGAAAAGAGACAGTTTTTCATACCGACCATTAGCCTTTACAGTACTTGCAGTCGCAAAGTAAATTGCAGCAGTAATGACATTTCAGATGGATGGGTTTCCTACAACAATTTCACTTGGTAATAAGGTACAAGAAAGGTGTTTTCAATAAATTTGTTGATATTCTTTCAAGGCCTATTATTAGTGCTACTACTTTACTTAAGAATGATTCTATTGTACATGAGAGTTACATAGAACAGTATGCATCAGACGTTGATTTTAAGGATGTGTATGCTAACTTGAGTGAAGGGAATCATGTTGAGGAGAATGATTATCACTTGCATAATAATTTGCTATTTCATATGGGCAAGTTATGTATACCACAAGGAGAGAGACTAAGTTTCATGAGAGAAGCTCATTCTTCTCTTATTGCTAGACATTTCGGGGTAAGCAAAACAGTGGCACATTTACAAAGGTATTGTTATTGGCCTCGCATGGTAGATAGTGTTTCATATTTCATTAGAGGTTGTTCATTATGTGCTACAAGAAAGCCTAGCAATAGGAATCTTGGTTTATATACGCCATTGTTGGTACCTTCTAGACCATGGGAAAGTGTTTCTAAGGATTTTGTTGGAGGTCTACCATTGTCTAGAAAGCAACATGATTATCTTTATGTAGTATTTGATAGATTCAGCAAGATGAGTATTCTTATGCCATGTAAGAAATCTATAACTGCTGAAAAAACTGCTAATTTATATTTTCAACATGCATGGGTTCATTATGGCTTTCCTACTTCTATTTTTAGTGACAGGGATTCCAGATTTATTGGGTATTTTTGGTCCAATTTATGGAAGATGATGGACACCAAGTTGAAGAAGAGTACTACTTTCCATCCGCAAACAGATGGCCAAACAGAGGTAGTGAACAAAACCATTGTACATATTTTCAGAGGTTATTGTAGCAAGCATCCCAAGCTTTGGGATGAGCATTTGCATTACATTCAGCATGCTTACAACCGGGCCAAGCACTCTTCTACAAATACTTCACCTTTTGAAGCTTGCTTTGGGTATTTGCCTAAGTCACCTTTAGATTTCATTGCTGAGAAGGAGGTTTTCATTGATGGGCATAATGACATTGACAAAGCTCACATGTTCAATTAAATAATTTAGCTCATACATCAGCAAGTTCAAAAACAACTTGAAAAAAGTCAAGGCAAGTACAAGGAGAGGCATGGCAAACACAGAATTGATCATAAGTTTCAAGAAGGAGATGAGGTATGGCTGCATATTAGTAAGGAAATAATGCAAGGAGAAGGTAAAAAGCTGAAGCCTATTCATTATGGTCCATTCAAGACTCTTAAGAAAGTTGGAAATAATGCTTTTCAACTAGATTTGCCTTCATATATGCAAATGTATTCCGTTGTGAATGTGGTTAATTTACGTTTGTATGAATCTACTTTAATTTTTATCATGAAAGTGACAGTTAGTTGCCATCCATAGAGGAATTCTTGCCAGAATATTTGGATGAGCTAAAAGAGGATGTTATCCTTGATAGGAGGACATGCACTTCGAAGAGGGGAAGTGTTGATTATCTTCGGATTGGTCTTAAAGGCAGCAAACCGAGTAAGGAAAAATGGATGGAGGTGGAAAAGGTGAGGGGTATGTACCCTCATTTTTTGAACAGGTAATTGAAGGCTTTTTGGGTCCAAAATCTTCCCAATGGGGAGGTGTGATTAGGAGATCATGTCTAAGTGAAGAAAATGCTAAAAAATGGAAGTGCTTAGAAATAGTTTCTATTTGAATTACTGGAAAGGCCTCATCATTGCAATTCTGGTGCCATGAACGGTTCTCAAAACCGAGTTCGTATGAGAAAGTTACTGAGGTTTGTAATCATCCAATGAACTCCAAAACAAGACTTTTTAATTAAATTGACTTAGCCATTTTTTCAAAAAATATATATGGGAAAAGTTAATTTTTATTACTAAATTTTGGGCCTATCAGTGGGTGCCACGTGGCCTGCACGGAGGCTGCCATGTGGCCCCAAGCCATTGGTTAAAAGGATTGTTCAAAATTATGAAGTTTAAGGGTCTTGAACCCTCGACCCGACTCCTCGGGCAGGGCGACCCAACCGGCACGCTATGGGTGGTTGTGTGAAATAGTCAGGTGGGTGTGAATGGTTGTCAGGTCGGCAGAATGGGCATTCGAAGTTGGGACCAGCCCCTCAGAGCCAGCCCCATTGTAACGAGACCACCTGTGGAGAACCGGGGGCTTAACCCTTTGAACCGATGGAGAAATTTTAAGGGGCTAGCCCACAGAGCTAGCCCTTTCTTCATGTGTCCAGCATCTTGTGACCAAGGGCTTCAACCTGCAAAACCATAACTCGATGGTAAACGGTTTAAACTGTTAAACAAACATATGTGACCACTCTGAAGTTTAATGTGGCAGTTCAAACCTTATCCGCCCAATGAAAACTTCCAGCGCCTTTTCCGCATGTGAACGCGCCATGAAACAAACAGTTAAATTTAATGCTTCCCTATAATTAGCGCATGGTTCCACCAAGTATGGATGTCCGACTATTTTGAAGGAGTTAACTGGAGTTCCTCCAGTTTTGGAGGAGGTTTTCTAGTGCCACTAGGCAAAAATTTGTTTTGTTCATAAATTTCTCAATTTTCGACCAAACAAGATGAAATTTTAGTCAATTTTGGGTTTCTGCGACCTTCTAGAGAGTTTGGAGTAGGTTTTAGAGTGAACAGAGGTGATCTAAAGCAGATTTTTCTTCAAGGAAGAGGAAGGATCCATCAGGGCCATCATGGAGGAGGCACTGTTTTGGGTTGTACTTCATTATTTAAGGTGATACAAAAGCCATTTTTAGCTATATTCCATCTTCTGAAGCTAAATTTACAGCTAGTTTTGCCTGTTTAGGCATATTTTTCACTGTATAACCATTTTGAGAAAATTAATAGAGCAAGGACATGCCATTGGGGAGCCTTGGACCAGCAGATGTAGGCCAGGAGGGGTGAAATGCCTCATCATTTTGCTGTGTTATGATATGTTGAAGTTTACTTGCTGTGTATTTCTGCTGATATATATTAAACATTAAATTTAAATAACAAATACTCACACATAAAACTCAGAAACGTTACCAAAACTACTTTGTTTAACTTGCAAGTCATGGAGAACACTTTGCACACTAAATTAAATGGAAATGGATACTTTGCATATCATTACAAATAGTTCCATTTTTAGATCAAGAAAGAGTAAGTTTGAACTAGTTTATGGCTTAGACATTACCCTTCCTGTGCATTTGAGGCTTCCAACTTACCAATTGCTACAGAGTTTTACATCTGATAAAGATGTTGTGCAACATATGATTGGTCAAATTGTAGAATTGAATGAAACTAGGAGAAGTGCCTTTGAAAATTGTTGTAAAAATCAATCTAAGGGAAAGAAAAAAATTGAAAAATCATCTAGGAATAGAGGTTTTTCTAACGGTGATATGGTTTTACTTTGGGATCGCAGGAATGTAAATCCAGGTAATCATGGTAAGTTTGACAGTTTATGGCTTGCACCATATATCATCAGAGAAGCAGCGAGACAAAATTCCTACCATTTGAGCACCTTGGATGGAGAATCACTAAAGTTACCTATGAATGGCCAACTGCTCAAGATGTTCCACAAAGAAAACATTTGATGCCATAGGGCATCTTTTTGTATCATATTTCTAACCTTATCCCTTGTCAATTTTGTTTAAATAGATTTCTTTCATGAATAAATTGTTATTTATGTTTCCTAGAATAAATTTCCATTTCTGTACTTGATTTTATTTGATATTTTTCTCAATGGATACTACTAATATATATCTTTGGTCGGTGGATGCACATTCCAGGTTCTTGCACACTATCACTTCATATCTAGCATGCATCCCCATATGGAGCCAAATGTTGACCACTGGAGTGGTACCTGATGATTATGTGAAGACTCCATGCCCAAGGATGAACCAGAGGACACTTATACCATCAGATATCATCAAATATCATCAGTTTAACATAGTTTTTAAACTCTACTTCTTCTTCTTATCATTTTCTTCTTCAATCCTTAGATTCCGCAACCCTACGGGGATATTGTATAAATGTCACTAGAATGATGAATAAATCCATGTAACAGACCTAGGATGTTGGGACTCGATCAGCAAGCGATTACACCTTGGAGTTTTTTTTTTACTTGCTTAATTATTCCTTATTTTTAGCGGCGAATAATTTTCTAGGTTTTTTCACTCATTGCATTACCCCAAATCTGGGGTGATGGCTTGAAGGTTGAGCCCCTAATGCATATTAGTGTCTAGATTCAATGTATATTTCCATGCTAGGTCATCTATGAAATTTCGCATAATTTGACTAAGTCTAAGTAGGATTTTTTAATAATTAAAAAAATTTCGCAAAAAAATATTTTTTAATTAATTTCTATGTAATGATGTAAATAAGTGGTCTTCAGAAATGTATAGGGAGTGTGACTACTCAAAAATCATCCTCAGAGGCCCAGCATTATCCTAGGACCGACTTTGAAGGTTAAAAAACGACTTATGGTCCCTCAAAAACTAATTTTTCTAATGTCGGTGGCAAAAATGAGGAAAAAATTCAAAAAAATGAAAAATTGGAAAATTTTATAGATTTTTCCAAACTTAAAATAAGTCAAAGTTTGAAGTGTAAATTATGTGAAGAAGAAAAATATGATGTGGCAGCCATGGGGGCCACCACATAACTTACAACTCAAGTCAAAGTCAAAGTCAAGTGCCAAATGAGAAAGTAAAAAAGGCCCACGTAGAAATTCATGAGGCAACGTATGGTTAAAGTTCAACTTTGATTTTATTTAAAATCATATGTCATAAAATTAAGTTATAAAGTATAAGTGAGTGGGAAGGGACCCCACATCTCTCCCTTTGGTCTACGTATAGCCAAGTTTAAGGAATAGTGCACATGCCAAAATAAATTAATAAAATCTCTACGTACAACTAGCAAAACAATAATACGCACATGAAAAACTAAGTCTTCTACGTGGCAGCAAGGATCCACGCAAAGCCCAGCCAATGTCAAGGATATACATTGTCAAAGAAATATTATTTGGATGATATTTTTTTTGTCTCCACTATTACACCAGTCACGCATATGGAGGGCTCATGCAGGCATATTAAAGAATGGTTGTTATAGCCACTAGTACGCTGGAAATTTCACAAGGGAATATGTAGCAAATACACTCCAACAATAGTTTAACGTGAATTTTATGGGTTATTTTACGTGGTAGGTTAACAATATTTTTACGTGGAGTTTGTTGGTAGTTTTATGTGGGAGTTAACTCCCCTTATCTCAACTCCTCTACACACACAGTCAACAATTCAATACGCATTAGTCAACAAGGAAGTATACTGCTAGTTAAAGGGGAATCACACAACAGTATACAACAGTCAATGCCAGCACTTGGATGGAGTTCGATTTTCTTTGCTGCCACTTCACAATCACACTGCCACTTGGACACTCAACTTATCTCTGGGATTGAAAATTATGCGTCGCTTATCTTATGGGTTGGTAATTGGGATTGGCTTCCAGTTTCCTATTTAAATGAGCCTTGAATCTCATTATTGTATCATTGTTTACTAACTATTGTGCTTGGGGAAGCTCTGCTTCTATGTACTTGTATTCTTCATATGAATAAAAATATTTTGGGGTTCATTCATGATTTTTATTCCATTGGAGCATTACTTGGATCATTGATGGTATATCTCTACTTATGCCTTTGATTTATATTTCATTTTTCTCATATGCTTTGTTGAATTTTAGATGTATAGATATCTTACATTTACAATTGGTTATTTTATATGCTCTAGGCTAGAAAAAATTTTCTATTTTCATACAAATTTTAGAGTTCTCTTGCCATTGTTTATTGATTTAAGCCATATGAGCTAATGTTTTTTGGAAGTTTTGTAGAGGATCATCGTTGAATCAGCTAGCAAGCGTGAGGGGAAGTCTTCAAGAGACCAACCCACTCTTGGCATTGTTTTCAAGGAGCTCTTATCATTATTTCAATTTCATAGAACTAATTTATTTTTGAAAGTATGTGTTCTTGCAGGGTTCTCCTTCACATAGTCTATGCATGAATCAAAATAATAAAAATTTTAATTACATATTTTAATTGTGCTTTCATTTCATTATATAGCTATTCAAGAGCTTCTCATAAATTAGACAGGTGATGGGGATCTTTTCCCATCACTTGATTTAGCCTTTGTATATTATTTTGTAGCGTATTCACATACTTACATGCTCTATTTTTACACTAACTTTAGTTCTATTTTTGCAGCCCTAACATTCTTGTTTGTAGGTTCTCTCTAGCTTCAAGTTGCATTCCAAGGATGTTGTGGGCGTTAGGAGAGCTTGTGGAAGAAGGCTAGGTCATACACCACTTTGGAGCTTGTATTCTCCAATTGTAGAACTCCTGCATATCTTTTGAGGCTCACTACTTGAAGGGATTTCCTTATTGTTTCAATAATTCCAATTGTATTATCTCATTGATTCCTTGGGAAGCCCTCCAAGAGGCTCTAACCTCATTGTAACACCATAATAATAATAAAATTTTGTTTTTGTTGTGGGAGCATGGGTTTTACCCATTGGCATCCCCATCTCTCCATTTCAAGGAGAGAATTTGTAGATGGATTTACTTATTGGTTTTTACATTTCCATTTTCTTTCACATCACATATGCATGCTCTAATTGGGAAGTAACACAAATCGCATTTCTTTTTCCTAAAGTTTGCTTCACAAATTTCAAGCCACGTTTCCATTTTAAGAATATTGAAGCATTGTGTATTTGACAAAGTTTGTCTTTCAAAGCAGTCACTTATTTTCATGTCAAGCTAATTTCCTCAAGTTTAAAGTTCCTTTTGCAAATCTATCATGAGCATAAATCTCAATTTCATTTTTAAAGCATTGCAATTTACTTTACATGAAAATTAATTGCTCTTAAGCATCATGCTTTTAATTGATTCATCATTAGCAACTCACAATTTTAATTGTTCTTGAAGCTTATGCATCTTATGTTTACTTGAGAAAATATATAAAGTGATCTTGTGGAACAACCTTACTAAGAGAATTTCCATTTTTTACATAGCACTTGCATATCATAGTAGGCATTCTAAACTTAGTTTCATATTTAAAATTTACCTCCAAGCATAAGCTTGGTTGATATAAATTATAGGGAAAAAAAAATTCTGGGAAAGTTCTTCCATTTGGTACGAAGTAAGGTAAAAGTGTGTGACCCTGCAGTTATGAAGGTGGCTTGTCCCCTTGTAGGAACAAAGGCAGACGTTGGCTCGTAAGACTCAGGGGACAGGTATTGTTAATGACACCCTCATGCCCTCGCCCCTTCTTTCTTACAGTCACCCCAATTTTTACCCCTTGGTAAGAGCACAAGCGGAGGACTTCTCACCTAGATTAGGCATTTTAGATTAAAATTAATCAAGATTAATTGCATCCAATCTAGTATAATTGCATCTCATGCTTTGATTCAGAAATCTATTTATCTTGAAAGAATTTTACTTCATTTAAGAAAATACATTTTCATTTCAAAGAGAAATACTCTGGAGGCACTAGTTTCTCATATGTTTCATGCTTATCTTATGTATTGATGGTTATTGCTCATATCATGTTTTTGGTTATAAATCTGAAGAAGTAATCTATTTAACTCTAATAACTCTCCTTTGCAGATTCAACAGTCTTTGGCCGCGGTCAAAATATCTTTACAGCTGGGTTCATGCCACTTAGACCAAACATTGCAAGATCATTTTGTGCTCCAAGGGTTTCTTCATTGTCATTCTAGCTGACAGTAAGGATTATCAGACTACCCTCATAGGTGGTCCTTGGTTCTGGGGTAAGGCAAGGCTTTTCCTAACCCCCTGGTTCCCAGACTTCGATCCCTCCATGGCAGTCATAACCAAACTCCCGATTTGGGTTCGGCTTCCCAACCTGCCTGCTTACCTTTGGCATAGTGTGGTCTTCGAAGCTATTGGTAATACTCTTGGTCGTTTCCTTGCCACAGATCCTTCAAGAGGCCTGAAGGGTCTCTACACCTACACTAGAATATGTGCCAAAATTGATATCAGCAAAGGACTTTCGGACCAAATCATTCTCAAATTTGGGGATTTCTCTTGGCCTCAACCTCTTAACTATGAAAACATAGCTTTTCGCTACCGACACTGTCATCAAACCGGTCATATTCAGAACTCATGTGCTCAGTTTCTAGCCAGTCATAAATCTGGCAAGCGCAAACCAAAAAATAAAAGTTGGAAACCTTTTGACCCCCCCCCCCCCTTGGAGGACCTTGATTCCAGCAGCTCAGAAGAGGATGGGAGTGATTCAGACGAAGATATTGCTACTCAACAGCAACCATCTCCCTACGATGTCCCCAAGAGGCCCCCGGTCTCCTTAGTTGTTCATAAACACCCGCATGTGTCCAACTCCTCTGAATCGGACAAAGATGCTCCTCTTGGGAGCCATAACGATCTGCAAGTGGTCTCCATCCCCCCAGGCCCCGATGGCTGGGTCAAAGTTGTCAACAAGAGAGGGAAGAAATTTCGCATTGCGCACTCAACCCCCTCTGGTTAGAGCTGTAATTATTTTCTTCCTGGTTGTTCTTGATCCTCTTTTCTGCTTTATGTAGCCTGTTTTGCTTATGCCGCGAGCCCACGGTCCGCTTGCATGTAACCATTTGTCTCTGCTGGCTGGCTGCCTTCTGTCATTAGTGGATTTTCTCGCACTATATGGCTCGACTTTGTTTCGTCAATTCTGTCTAAGTTGGTTCCTCGTGTTATGTCTGGGGATCACGGTTTTCCGTTGTTCTGTCACCAGCATAACCCTCTGTAATTCTATGTACATTAGGTGCTTTTAATACAACTGCTGACTTACCAAAAAAAAACTCTAATAACTCTCCTAGAAAAATCACATATTTAACATACTTTTTCTTTAGGGACCACCCCCCATAGCTAACCTAGGAGATAGCTTAAACGGAGAGATTCGGGAATAGGTGACAACCCCTTCTCTGATTTCCTTGCCACCAACTACACCTGGTGGGGTTGAAGGCTTTTCCCACTAACTAGTAGGTAGGTGTATGCGGCAAGTTATAACAATTACCTTTATTGCCTCACTGACAGATTGGTCAAACTCATAAAATGTGTAAGTAATATGTTTACGATAAAGGAGAGAACCACCAAAAGATGGTCCTTGAGAGGTTAGAAAGCCATCAAGAAGCATAGCTTCTATGTGTTGCTTTTTCGGCACCTTTTCCTTTATCTTCTGACTCTTTTCAAGCTCTAAAAGAATATCATTATTAAGTTTTTTTCAACCCCAACTTCCATCTTATTTATACTTGACACAAGTTTTTTCGCTATGGCCTGAAATTTATCAAAATTGGTTGCTATGGTTTCCCACTAACAGGTCACTACTGGAAAGGACAAATGACATTTTACCCTTAGTCTTATTTTTTACCTCAATCTTCTAAATATCCTTGTATAAATGGTGACCAATAATGGAATCATCCTCACATCAGTAGGAAATTCCATGTGAATCCCCCCAATCCACTCGTTACAACATGTTGAGATTTGAACTCCATTCTTAACAGAACTATAGATATGGGGTTGAATGTACTCTCGCTCAACCTGAATCTCACATAGTTCTTTTAAAATCAACACCAGGGAACCAGGATCAAGTTCCTTGTATGTTGTGTTCTCCTCTCCATGGGATGCAATAAATCGATATTCTCCTTTAGGTACTTGATACCAGCGAATTAAGCTCCTTAAATAATACATAAACCCACGTGTCACGCTCAAGAGAACTTCTTATTACAGGAGGAATTGCATGGAATTTGGTTGGTGAAGCAAAAGCCCCATATCCATCAGATCCATATGTTATCAACGTCTTGTTTTGCAATGCACTAGCCATGGACATTACCTTTCTAGGGGTATGAGAGTAGATGGTATCGAAGGTGTGGGAATTAGCGATGGTCCAGTAGAATTTACACTTCCTAGGCTATAAGCTAGACCAAAAGATGACCCAGGATGCTTTCAATTTGAATGACCTACTCCTAATGACAGAGTTGGTATGCGGATTTCATTGGTTACATACAAACTGACTTGAGTGAGCACGGAGTATTGCGGCCCTATCGTTGACACATTGACACATTGCTCACTTTTTTAAAAGCAACGTTGGAAACATTAAAATGCCTTTCTCCTTTTGCAGAGCACTTCCAAGCATAAACTTTGTTACAATGCATACATCTCATGGCCTTTTGCAAGAACCAATAAGAGAACCATATTTTTATGCCGAATTTTCCTGAAAAATGAGTACTTCTTGGGTAGCATATTGTCCCCATAAGAAATGGGTGCCACTTTATAATCAGGCTTTTATCAATTTTCCCACTTTACATTGATTTTCTGTGATCAGTCCCTAAGGGAAAATATAATATATTTTCATAATGTTTATTTTCCATAGATGCAACTTTTCCCCAATCGTCTTGGGTGGTTTGATCATAGTCTTCAACTTTAACCATCATTTTAATTGCATCTGCATGTCGATGCTAGGATTTTCTTCAATAATGATGTTCTTTTTGTCTTCCATTGTTGTCACATTTTCTATAGTTTCCTTTTTCCTTCACGGATTTAGCCAAAGCCCATGCTTCCACTTTCTCGACCGCCTTTGTGAGGTTTTTTTTTAAATCTTTAAATCTTTGAAAGATTTTTATGAAACCCTAAAATAGTTTTGTAATCAGTTTTTCATCTTGTTCAATTGACCCAAAATCATTTTTCTAATAAACCCTTCAAGTTAACAAGAAAACTAGCTCTAGTACCATTGGAATATTCCCTTATAATTTAATTGGATAAATTTCCTAGAATATTTTTGCAAAAAATACTTCATGAAAACTTAGTAGAAACACTATAAATTTATATGATAGTAATTGCCAACACTTAAATAAATATTTTTATTACAAACATCAAAATTGGAGAGAAAATAATGCAAAAAACCACTTATTTATTAGCAAGCATTCTAGAAGAATTTCGTAGAAAATCCACATAGATCCAACTGATCTTGTAATATGCTAAAACAAAATACTTTAATCTATTCTACAAATTGCAGAAACTAATTATGATCGCATAATCACATGAACAAGAAAAAGAAATAATTTCAATCACACAACACAAAGATTTATCTGGGGAAAGCCTCAGCTAAAAACCCCGCTATCTGTATATTGCATTAAGTCAGAATATGAAACAATACAATGTTTCTCTCAGGCTTGAGAGCTCTGTCCACTAACTATAACTATCTCACTCTATCCTAAGAAATTTTTGCCTAATAATTAACCAATTTTTTGCCTTTGGATGCTCTGCCTTGCTTGTGAAATCCCAAGAAAAATTGAGCCCCTATTAATTATGAAATTCCCAATTAATGATTGAATAAATCTAAGGCCTTCTACTGACCTCATGCATGACATGTACAATTTTCTAATTATACAACTGACAATACACTTCCCTTTAACTCCAATCTCAACTGGGTCTTTCTCAGAACTGATATGCATGAGTTATTTTTGAGTGAATTATCAGTTATTTGATTGATCACTGCATGTGAATTCAATCTAATTTAATTCACTTGACCTCTCACTAGTTCCTCCATCAATTAGAACTATTTAAACTGATCTTAACTCAAATAATTAAGTTAAATAATTACAACTCAAAATCAACTCAACCAAGGCTCCTAAAAAGTAGGATACACTCTACTTGCCTTTAGTTTGACCCTCAAATTAATCGAATTAACTGAACTAACTAAGTATTCCTAACTTAGTTAACTCATACAAGTTGTCATGTGATGTGGAATTACAATTTCCTTCTAATTTAATTAAGGAAAAATAAATTAGAACCCTCTTCTTGTTTCCATTTTCAATATTTCTTGTTGCAAATTTCAACACTCCCTCTCAACAAGAAAGGAATTCAACTTTATCCTAATCATGTACCTTTGGAATGTTGTGCATGCAAAATTTCTCTCTAGTGTTGTTGCTACTGCAACTTCTGAAAGTAAAAATCATAGAAACTGAATCAACTGTGATCAATATGATGCATTTGTCACCAAAGTATCTGAATGATACTAGCTATTGCACTGTCTACTAAAAACGTTGTGTTGCTGTTGACTCTGCACTGCTGCCAATTCTACTTTGCGCTCCCTAGTATCTGACTGTTGCTATTCTTTGCATCTATCACTCTAACATCTGGCAGCATCAACCACCACTGATCCATCCTGCTACTGTGTACTATGGGCTCCTATAGCAAGGTAATGATCCATGCCAGACAAAACATCTTAATGGACCTTGCCCAAATTTCTACACTCTTGGGACTATTTCTTTACATCGCCCCACCTCTCACCTGGAGGTATGGCTGCATGTGCTCCTCTACTCACTTGGTTCAAAATTTCCCCTACTGGAGGTCTCTGCTTGATTGGATGCCTCCACTCGGTCTCATCTCTGCTTCGCCAATTGTGGTTTCTCCACAAATTTTTTAGGCTCCTTCTGAGGGTGCATGTTGAGAGGTAATTCATGTTCCCTCTCAACCACCAAGTCTCTAAACTTTGTCTTTCTCCTCAAAGCTTTAAATTCATCTTCAATCTCGAGAGCATATAGGTTCTTGACTTGCACACCGACCTGCTTCACCCGTCCTGTGGCGATGTATCTAAGGAAATCCTTTCCTTTTCTAAATATTACATCGTAGCCATGGTCTTCCAATATCGTTACGGAAACAAGATTCTTCTTTAGTCCTGGAACAAAAAACACATCTATAAGTATGAGAGGGGAGCCAGAATCCCTTTGAAAATTAATTGTATCGATGTTGGTTGCGTTATACCTCCCATAAACTCCAAACTCTATGTTTTTCTTAGGTATTTATTCTCCAAGTCACTGAAGAGATCTCTGTTCCCTGTCATATGGAACGAGGCATTGTTGTCGAGATACCACATGCATCCCATTATAGTGTTTTCCATGCATGCAATGAGAGTGAAATCAAGTTCGAACTGTGAAGCTAGTGCTTCACATGTCGCCGCTATTGCATGCTCTGTGTTGCCTTCTTTTGTGGACATTTCGTGGCATAGTGCCTGAACTCGTGATAGTGAAAACAATTGATGTTGAAGAAAGTATTTATTCTTTCCCTCTTCACCTTGGGACTTCTTTACGTTGGTTTTATTTCCTTTACTGACTAATGCAATGTTTTATTCATTGGAAGAGGTCTCGTCTCTGGTGTTTCTCTTAATCTCTTCCTGAACCAATTCAAACCAAAATCACTCCCACTCGGGTAGCTTCTCCCTCCCATTTACCGAATCCCTGTAGCTATGCCAGATCTTGAGAAGGCCTAGAATTCCTAAGCTCACCATATCATCCTCGGAAATGGTAACACCAACACTTCCAATCTCATCCCAACATTAGGTGAACTTGGTCAAGTACTTTGGTATTGTGTCGCCCTCCTCCAACTTGATTTTTCTGAGCTTGTCCTTCAGCACCAACTTCTTATGATCGTTGTTGTTCTTAAACAATTTTTTTAAGGTCTTCCACATAGCATATGAAGTTTTCTTTCCATGGACGTTCAAGACTATATGATCTCAAACTCCTTCTAACAAAATCCTTCTTGCCTTTGCGCGCCTGGGAATATCACTGTCTATGAACTCCTTTATGTCGTTGTCTTCCAACACTTCCTCCATCATGTCCTTCCAAGCTATGTAATTCAAACTAACCTCAAGGACATATTCGAGTCTCAATCCACAAAAATACATCCTGATTTGTTGTTGGTCCTGAAGAATAAATTTGCAAATTTGATTCACCTGTTCAAAACAAACTTGTATTCTTCTCTCCTATAGTGATTCCTACTCTGATACCATGTAGAAAATCCACATAGATTCAACTGATCTTGTAATATGATAAAAAAAAAATACTTGAATCTATTCTACAAATTGTGGAAACCTATTACGATCGCATAATCACATGAACAAGAAAGGGGAATAATTTCAATCTCACAACACAAAGATTTGTCTGGGGAAAACCTCAGCTAAAATCCCTGCTATTTGTATATTGCATTAATTCAAGAATATTAAACAATAAAATTCTTATCTTAGGCTTGAGAGCTATCTGCACTATCTATGATTGTCTCACTCTATCCTAAGAAAGTTTGGTCCAATACTTAACCAATTTCTTGCCTCTTGATGCCTTGCCTTGCTTGCGCAATCCCCAGGGAAATTGAACCCCTATTAATTAGGAAATTCCCAATTAATGATTTCACAATACATCTAAGGCCTTATCCTAATGTCATGCATGACCTATACAACTTTCTAGTTATACAACTGATAGTACACTTCCCTTTAACTCCAATCTCAACTGGGTCTTTCTCAGAACTGACATGCATGAGTTATTTTTGAGTGAATATCAGTTATCTCATTGATCACTACATGTGAATTAAATCTAATTTAATTCACTTGACCTCTCACTAGTTCCTCCATCAGTTAGAACTAGTTAAACAAATTTTAACTCAAATAACTACAACTTAAAATAAACTCAACCAGGGCTCCTAAAAAGTAGGAGACACTCTACATGCCTCTAGTTTGACCCTCAACTCGAATTAACTGAACTAACTAAGTCTTCCTGACTTACTTAACTTGGACAAGCTATCATGTGATATGGAATTACAATTTCATTCTAGTTTAATTAAGGGAAAATTAAATTTGAAACCTCTTATTGTTGTCATTTTCAATATTTCTTTTTGCAAATTTCAACAAAATTTACATGGATATTGGTTAAAGCCCAATGCATTGAATTATGGAACCTTTGTTAGTGACTCATCCTCTTCAACACTGGTATTAAACCACTTTAGTTCACAATCCAACTTTATGAAAATCTCTGCCTACTTTGAGAGTATAATTTATGCCCCGACAAAACAACAATCCAGTCCACCATGAAATATGTAATTTGACCTTCTCACTAGATGAATAAATTGACTACTTAATGTATCACTTCAATATCCTTGCAAAGATCACAAATTCTTAGCTAGGGTGGCTTTAGAACTATCGAAACCAATCACCACCAGCTAGGGTGTGTATTTCAACATCAAAACTGGGAATACTTGAGGTTTCCCTCTCACAAGCTACACGAGCTTCTGTCAAATACACAAAAAAATATTTCACATTTATTTTCTTCAAATATCCACTTCTTTTATAATTTTTTTATTTATTTTTCATTTAATATACCATGGGTAACATAATAATACCATGAGTCACTGAAATACTATGGTCAATACCATTGATCATCAAAAGATCATGGTTTTTCTCTTTATACCCCATTTTAATTTAATTATTCATTTCATTTTTTTAATGTTGTTTTTCTTTCCAAGTGAAAATAAACAATTAAATCGATCTACTTAAGAGACATTGTATTCTCCCCCACTATAGGCAAGGACAATTCCCTTGCGCATCTAACAAAGGAAGTTTCGAGTGCAACAAAAAACTCGCAGAACAATGTCATAATCATTGAGATTTTTACTAGGCTTGGACGTTGGCTTTCTATGATGGATTTGAATTAACATGTGCCTGCATGCAAGATAACTTGTCTTCTAGGTTCGATGGTGTTCAAATCAGGTAGTGACAGTTGAGAAAATTCGAGGAGATATGACTTGGGCATTATGGGGTTACAAATCTCGGGACTTCGATGGTTGCATTGGAGTTGGATGTTAGGAGTTGGTGGCATTATCCTTTCTTCAGTGCACACAACCTCGTCAATATAGGTATAGTTGGATAGACAATTCAGGGTGTTATTCTACTCCTTTGGTTTTGTTTCTCTTTGGTGGATGCTCATTTTATTTGTGTCGAGTTCAACTGGTTTGGGTCTTGGTGTAACACCCTCCTCCCACAATTACCCAATTTAACCAATCCGATGGGGTAAACATGTTACGAGAGGCTATTATGATTGGATTAAACCTCATAGGTCACCTTAAGGAAGTGGAACCAACAAAACACAACCAAACTGGTCATCCACACAACCAACGAAACCTCCATGATCTACCCCACCTTTCCAAGTGATCAACGCCTGAGGGAACTCAACAATTCAAGGACCTAGAGCCCTCGTTTCTCCCATGAGCCTACATGAGTGCGACTGCAGCCTTTCTCTACCAATTTTATGCCAACGATTATGGGATTTAAGGTTGAATTCTAGGGCTAGGACCTAATCACTACCCAAAACTCCATGAAACTTGCAGAAATGAAAAATAACATCGAAACAAGGATACAAATGCAAATTCTTGAACAATGACTTGAATGGACCCCTACTGGCCATGACAAACATTTCATTAAACATGTCACAAATATGCAATCTACAGGTCTAAACAGCAGATCTGAGCATAGAGGTCTCACACTTATATAAGAATCACTAAGAAGCATTGATACCTCATCACAATAACTGCATTACCATCTATTAAGCCATACATTCATTGTACATTCAGTGGTTAACCAAAACATGATGAGAGTTATATATTATCGTTGTCATAAAATTCAGACATACCATCATATCACCAACAAAAATATCAATGATATAATAACCATATAAAAAAGTATATTTACCCATAGAATACCAAGTAGAAGTTGCTCTAAATAATGAGTGCAAATTCCAACCAGGTTTGAGACTTCCACATTCCACACGACCATAGATTGGTTGAACCAAATCTCTCTTCAGTCAATCACCCCTGTGCCATATTCCAAGCATGAATGTGGGATTTCATAGAACAAATCCATCAAAACCAAACCAGGGATTTTAGAGGCCAAAAACACCTCAACCCTCAACCAGTGATTCCACCTCATGGTTAGAAATCACTAACCATCATCTGATCGATCTCTACCCAAACTGTTTAGGACTAGTAACTCAACCCACCAAGGGCTCTATAGTGTTTTTCCAGCCAAGGATCCAGGACTAGTAACTCAACCCAAGTTGTTACAGGGCTCCAGAGTGTTTTTCCAACCAAGGCTCCAGGAACTAATAACTCAACCCATGATCTGAAAAAGGGTTGGATAACTTGTTATTCTTTTCAAGAACCTCCCACTCAGTTAAACAAATAAAAGATCAAGCTTATACTTGACAATTTGCGGAATTTATGCTTGAAAGAGGTGTATGGTTTTTAACTGTTTAAGTGTCTTAAGTCCATTTTTTTTTTTGAAATTAAACATGTGTAACAACAATATAATGCAGCAATAAAACATCCACACATAACAACAAAATTAATCTAGGATTTCACCCGAATATCTGGTAAGTCTCAATATTAATAGTGTAGCCCCTTATTATGTTAGTGTAGCCCCCCTTATTGTTTTTGTTGTACCCCTGTAACCCCCATATTGTTATTATTGTGACCTTACATTATTATTTCTAGGTCAGCTGGGATTACATTGTGGCCCCACTAGGATTACATTGTGGCCCCATGGACTCCTATATATAGAAAGGAGGTTTTTTCATTTGTATCATTTAAGAATCATTCATTTATGTAATGTATTGGAGGTTTAACCCTCGAACTGGATTATTTCTAAGGCGTTGATCTCTCTTTTCTTCTATTTTTGGAGCTGGTTTCACAACATTTGGTATCAGAGCTTTAGATTCTAGGGTTTTGTTGCTCCAAACAGGTCATCGTGGAATTTTCGCTATAATTTTTTTTCTACAAAGGTTCAGAAGCTGAAATTTTTAGAGTGCGCAGCTGAAATCCTGAGGAACATCTTCACAAAATTTCGGAGCTTGGTTCGCAATAGTTTCAGAGATATGATCTGTGGAAGATAGGGCTTTTTGCAGGCTCTTGAATTTAACCTAAACAGGTCATCGCATAATTTTCTAAATAAATATTTTCTACGAGGTTTCAAAAGCTAAAATTTTCACAGAGCAAGGCTGAAATCTTGAAGAACCTCCTGCAAAAATTTCAGATCTTGGTTGATAGTATTTGTGGAGATATGATCTGTGGAAGTTAGGATTTTTTCAGGCTCCCAAATTTGATCTCAGAGAGGTGACCATGGGAAAAACATCATAACTCTCTCTCTGAGCATCGGATTGAGATTTTGTAAAAAGTGGCCACAAGTACACGGATTTTATTTTCCTTTTTATAAATTTCATAGCCAAAGGAGGAAATAGTGACACGTGGCATGTCATACAAATTCGCTCTACTGAACCAGTCCATAATTAGGTCATTGTGGGAGATTGGACATAAATTTGTCTTCAAGAATCCAAATCAGGCCAGACCTATGGCATTCAAAAGAGAATATAGAGGGCTACCACAGTGCCAAATTTTAGTTATCCAGAATCCAAAATCACATATATAATTCAGTTTCAATATCGAGCTTCTCAAAAGCAATAAAAATGTGTGTATTTGGTTTTTAAAATTGCATAACGTTTGTTTGAAAAAGAAGTTTGAAGTGATTCCAAGGGCATATTTTAGAATTTTTATCAGTATTGGCTTCTATAATGCCTCCAAAAAATATTTCCATGCCCATTAAGCCCTCAAAAATCTATACTATGATGCATGAAGAGGAAGAATTGCATTATGAGATATCAAAATTACGGTACCAAGTGCAACAAATTTCAATCTTACGAAGAGCAATCGAAGATGACATAGATGGTTTAAAAGTAGAAATTGAGGCTAAGTTGGATGGTTTGAAGGATAAAATAATAGCTAATATGGATGATAAATTAGTGGAAGAACACATCGAGCATCAACAACAATTTCTCCAACTCTCAAAGGATAACCTAACTTTGGTGCAGAATCTAATGAAACAACAGGAAGATCAACATCACATCAAAAAAAGTTATGAAACAGCCACAGAAACAAGAACTTGAAAATTACGATCAATTTTAGATTATCTCAACAAGTGGAAGAACCTTCCTATAGAAGATTCCACATGGGAGGATGAGAATTTTATACAGAAGCATCAAGAAATAATCAAGCGTTGAGGGCAACACTTGTTTGAAGGAGAAGGGCATGTTAAGTCCCTATATTAATAGTGTAGTCCCTTATTATGTTAGTGTAGCCCCCCTTATTTTTATTTTGTACCCCTATAACCTCCATATTGTTATTATTGTGCCCTTACATTATTATTGTTAGGTCAGCTAGGATTACATTGTGGCCCGACTAGGATTACAATGTGGCCCCATGGACTCATATATATAGAAAGGAGGTTTCGTAATTTGTATCATTCAAGAATTATTCATTTATGTAATGTATTGTAGGTTGCCCCCTCGAAGCGGTTTATTTCTAAGGCATTGACCTCTTTTTTCTTCTATTTTTGGAGCTGGTTTCACAATAATATCGTGGGCTATGTCTCCTTGAGCTTTATCATCTTGACTTGGCTCTTTGGGATTATGGTAAAGTTTCTTTTACAAGTTCCACACTTAAATCCAATGGTTACTGAACTAAACCAAAGGGCTTATAATACCATCTCGATCCCTATCATGGTTTTCATCACTCTGCAAATAGATCTAGGCTCCCTTAGACTCAATTCCTTCTGTCAGTGCACTGAGATACACTGAGCTTCTCCATGGAACTAACTCCTTCACAATTATTTTACAGTCCTTGAAACCACACCTACTGTCTCTATCACATATCAGACACCAAATATCGACTCATCATTTTCTCAAAATGAGCACTGCATCCCCAAAATAGGCCTTCTTCCTCAGTTGACCCAGGGTTGCCCAAAACTTCCCTGAAGGTTCTAAACCTCTAGAAGTCTCCAAATGGATCTAAAAATCCATTTATTGGATTTATAATGCAAAAATTATTTAGGATAGACTATTTTTTCACTGAAAATGGCCTCTGGCTGCTCTAGTTTTGCTTTCAACACCTGTCGGCACCCCTTGGCACTAGGGTCACTAAAAAATTCTCTGATGGTTTCTCGACCTCTATAAGTACTTAAAATATTCTAAAACCTCCATAAATTGATTTAGAATGATGATTACATTCATAAATTACTATTGGTTCGTTGCATAAGGCCTCTAGCTGCCCTGGCTAGGCCTCGAACTGCTGCTAGCAAAAGTTGGCACTGATGGCCCCTGGAACTTCACTGAAGCATATTAGCCTTCAAAATTCCTCTACAGGCTCTAAAAACCCTGCCATTATTTTCATAACATATGAAACATCCAAAATTGACTATTGTATTTCTGAATAAGGCCTCTAGCTCCCCTGGCTAGGCCTCAAATTGACTATTGGATTTCTGAATAAGGCCTCTAACTCCCCTGGCTGGCAACGTGTCACCCTGTAATTGGCCCATAAATAAACATGTGCTCCCAACGCTGAAACACAATGCACCATTTGTCCAATGCTGATTGTATTGAACGAAATGTTCTAGGGAATATTCCAAGAATATTCCTTGGAATATTCTCTTTTAAAATTTTCCCAATCCAAGTCAAACTTGGTCAAAGTCCAATTTTTGCAGTTTACTGGAATTTTCAAATTGCGATAACTTCTTCATACGATGTCGGTTTTTCAGACCATTCATGGTGCCGGAATAAGTAAAATGAGATATATCTAGTTTCTTAGGTTTGACACACTTGCGAACACTTTAAATTTTGAGCTATCACTTAGGTCCATGATCCAGTTCTAATCACACCTCCCCATTAGGAATCTTTTCGACCACAAAAGATTGATATACTGATATGTACAGTAGATGAGAGTACAACACCCTCTTCTCTTCAGCCTCCATACACTTGCCTTTCATGGCTTAGTGCCTGAAGCACAACTCGAAGGTAGTCAACACTTCCCTTCCTAGAAGCGCTTGTCCTCCTATTAAGAATCGTCTTCCTTGCACTCACTCAGAAATTTTTGGCGAGAAATTTATAGAAGGTAGCTTAACATCGCTGCCTTGATCATCGATCTGTGGCTCAAAAAAATGTGAGATTACAACATATATACATGCATACATAACCTAAATTTGCATATGTAAAAAAAAATGTGCCTTATTGTGTCAAGAAGTCAAACCACTTCTTACCAAGCCACTTCCATGGCGAATTTTGCTACTACAAATCTTCTTCATGTGAAACATCCATTCTCACATCAATGATGGAATCCTTGGTTCCAATTTCACCAGTCTTTTTGTCCTCTTGCTTCATGTGTTTGGGACGGCTAGTTGGATGCAATGTCCAACATTGGGAAACAACATGTCCCCTCTTTTGGAAATGTGTGCAAGTCTTATGCACTTTCTTTGCAAGTTGCCTTTGCTTCATATTCTTCTTGTATGCCTTCTTCCTCATCCAGCATCTTGAAACATCATGGTTAAACCGACCACAATATGCACAACAACTATTTCTTCCATTTAAGCATGCAGAATTGTCATGCCTTGCAAAAACATAATCAACTTGACTCTACGAAGAATTATACCTCATGTGCTGCTTTACATGTCCATACTTTTTGCTTTCTTGAGGAGATGAACTAATAGAGGTTCCATCTTTCTCTTGTAGACTAACAACATCGTTCTTGTCTTGAAAACTGTCTGAACTCGCATGCTCGCCATAAGATGAATGTCTACAATATTCTTGCTACAAAAAAGGCTTAAAGCAATGGAAATCAACTTGAAAACAAACTTGACATGTTTGCGATTTAGAACTTGGAACAAAAGTTCTCTTTGAAGTTGCCTCACATGCCTTCATGGCTTTGGAGTCTTCGCCATTATATTGCACATATCCAAGACCAAAAATTTTAGGTCATTCCTCAACCAAAATATTATCAATCATGCCTTGTGCATGCTTTCCTAAATCCGTGCCTTCATAGCCCATTTTAAACATTAACTTGGACCCTATACCTCTAGTGTGATTTTAAAATGAACCAACACATCTTTCTGAAGAGGAAACTGAAGACAAGTTTCAGTGAATTACCTCTGCTTCACGCATGTTCTTGGTCAAAGCCTCTTGGGCTTGATGGAGCTTCATCTCCATCTCATGAATTCTTTGAATAATTTCCTCCTTCTCTTTCTTCATAGAAAACAATTTCTCACGAATTTCAGTGATTTCTCTTCTATCTTCAAACAGAAGTTGCACCATGTCCTTCAAGATGTAGAAGTCTCGCTTCATGTCTTCATCGAAGAATATTGTGAAGGATGAGGATTTTGAAACCTCACTTGAAGAAGTTGTCATCATGAATATGAACTAAAATAACTTCAACAAAGTTCACAAAGCTTTCAAAACAAATGACAAAGCTTTTGAAAAAAATGGTTGTAGAGACAAACTCTTATTCAAGCAGCCAAACACAAACAAAATATCGACAAAAGGGTTTGTTCTTCAAGGATGGCCTTGAGGTGTTTTGGGTAAGGAAGATGCCTTCAGCACTTTCTTCCTTCTTTTCCTCTCATGGACTTAGCTATCAATATTTATCCCTTCACCTTTAGCAAACTCAAGCAACAATCAGTTTTCAAACAGTAAAACAATCAATCTTTTGCACTGTTTAAACACCTTTCAAGTCAAACAAGCAAGCTATTGCTCTGTAAATCAAGAAACCAAGTGCTCTGATACCAACTTGATCTGAAAATGGGTTGGATAACTTGTTATGTGTTAGTATGGATTCTTTGTCGAAGTGTACGAAAAAGACCCACTTTAGCTACGCATAACTAATAGCCCTAACAACAATAATGGCTGCAAAATATCTTCAGATCTGCAATTAGTAGTTAGAGTACAGCAACAAACGGATCTATAAATGAAAAGACATTAAGCGATGAAAAGAAATAAAGTTTGCTCATGCATCAAATAGACAAGACAAGAACACGATTTTTGAATGAATTTTTATATTACAAGGCACCTGGGAGGAAACAAGAAGGTGTATCCAGATCTCCTCAATGGGATGGGTTCTTTGTAGTCCTCAGCACTTCAGATCTAAGCTTTCTCTCTCTTGTAGATATAAAAAACCCAATGTAGAAGGTAGAGCTCAATGGGAGCAAAAATGGCAGAAAATGAGACCAAGTGTGTAGATCCAGAGTGATCTAGTATGCAACAAAAGGTGAAGAATGATGGGGAAAACCCTCCTATTTATAACAAAATATTGGGTCTTTCTAGATCTTGGTGCATGATTAAAATAGTGTTAATCACAACTAGATCCACCTCTATGGAATATTTTATTATTATTTGTTGGAGGGAAAGGGTGTTTGACTTGGGTCAAATCCCTTGATTAGTGAAAAATAAATAAATAAATGATTTATTTATCTTTTTAAAGAAGTGGTTGGGATATAATCAAATAAATAATGATTTATTTGATTAATGGTGGTTGATTTGGTCATATTTAACAAGGAATATTATTTAAATAATTATTCCTAGAAAATAATAAGATAACTATGGTTTTATCTCATTAATTTCTTTGCTTTTAGGTTAAACATGACTGGGAATAATAATTAAATTATGGTTTAATTAATTATTCCTTTTGGGGTTTTCTAATTAACATAGTGAAAGCAGTTTTACTTGGGGTAAAACTGGTCTTACATGGTGTACTTGGGTCCATCTAATGATGAAGAGTTAGATGACCAAAAAATGGTGTAACAGATTGCCCCCCAGCGTGCGAGTGTCAGGAGCAAAACGTATGACCGAAGTACGTTGTAAGAAGACAATCACTAGACAACAAAAGGGTATGTCAGAGAGAGAAATATGAGGTAGATAGTGTGCTGAAGGACTAGACCCTGAGGAGGCGAGACTCGCAGGTGCAACAAGTCTCTGTTATGAGAGGGTACCTGTGCTGAAGGCGGCGGGGGAGGCATACCTATGCCCGCCGTGACAAAGTACAAAAGAATAGTGTGTCCAGTGAACAAGGGACCGAACCATAGGATACAGCTGGCATAATCAAGAGCCAGATAAAAATACAATGAATAGTCTCACATACATGTTGTGCCTGGGATAACAGCCAGGACTAGTACAATATCATCTGAGTACATGAGATAAATACAACCCAAATGCCCCCTGTAAATGGGGAAGGGCTCACAAAATCTGACTGATACATGCAAATCATAGAGGAGCTGCAAGTGGCTAAGGCCAACATCATCAAAATCTGGAGCGGCATCAAAGGCTGCAATGAAGAGGTCATCCGGGCATGTGGGGGGCTACCTGCAGGGCCACCCCCTCATGAGGGCCGAGACATCTCACACACGCCCGGGAATCATCACGAGCTGCTGCTGGGTCACTGGACTGTCCAGTATACGAATCTCGGTCATGCTGAAAGGAGCTGGAGAAGCAATCAAGTCAAAGGGAGGTAAGAAATCCCCCTGCCTGATCCGAGGCACCGAACAAAAGTGGAAGCTGGAACCAAGGTACACCGCCCTCTAGACCTTGCTTCTGGAATAAATGTGCTGAGGTCGACAGAAGGAGGTCCGCTGTAGGTGAGGCAATGAGAGAACCTCAACTAAGGCACGAGAGAAGAGCAATAGAGCGACGGACAGACTGATACTAATGATGATGGTGGAAATGGGAAGGATGGAGTGGCGAATGGACAACTTCCCTTGTTAGAGCATAAAGGGCATGAATGACATGGCAGCGACTGACACAATATCGAAGGGGACAGGGGACAGTGGGGCTGAAGGTCATGAGATGCGACACAAGAGAGGAACCAAGCAAAAAAGAATGGAGGGCTATAGGAGGGTGTAAAAGGATGCAGGATAGACTCCATGAATGCAATGATGACTCAACTCGGATGCTCTAAGCAAGGGCGACTAGATAATGCTGCCACATAGTAACGGCCCCAATGGGGGGTCATAGAAACATGAGTACAAGGTGGGCACTCATGACGAAAATCAACACGAACATGGATAAGTAAGGGGGCGATATGGTGCCCCAAGTACAAGTGTCGTAAGTGAGGAAATTCGATTTTAAGGGGCGGTGAAGTGACCCTTTGTGGAGAAAATGTGTGTAGGGGCAAGTGGTGCCCCCCAGAATGTATGGGGGGGGGGGCATATGGTGCCCCCAGTTTTTGGCACATGCTATGGGCATGTCGTAAGTATATGTATGGGGGGGCGTATGGTGCCCCCAGTGATGTATGTAGGGGCAGGTGGTGCCCCCATTTTTTGAGTTTGTGTGACGTGTTGTGGGCATGCCAAAATGTATTTATAAAAAGGGGAATCTAACCACATTTTAATGATGTGGTGTGCCATTTGTTCTGGTTATGGTTATGCAGTGTGAGAAAGGAAATGGAGTGGTACCAATCTCTTTTGGTACTGCATATAGGGATCAAATGGACTTTAAGTTTCCGAATTGGCATACCTGGTGTCACTATCCAAAAAGGAGGATTTGGAGATAATGAACTGATGCTCTCGTAGAAAAGCTATAGGTTGGTCAACAACAATGTCTAAGAGACTGGGTTGTTGATGTAAGATGAGAGGATGATAAGGGGTATCGTCCCGAGAGTGATCTGAAGTGATATGGGACTCTAGAGGTTCTTCTAAATGTGGAAGAATACTGGGTCTAGAGTCAACCTGACCAGATACACTAGGAGAGTGGTGGAGAATGGCGTCTCGTGGTCTCTCAAATGTGGGTGCCCCCTTACCCAAACATTGGGTTTTGATGTAATGGCCACAAGGTGGATGTGGTGTCAACGCATGGGTTCGATGTAAGGGGGAATAGATAAAGTCGGGGGTGGGAATTTCTTCCATAATGTCGTCATCGTGATAGAAGATGGGGTGACTGGTGGAAGAAGAACCACCTGACATGGTGAAGTGGCCTGAATCATCATCATGAGAAGAGAGGTTCACATGCGCATCGTCACAATGGGTGACCGAAGAGTAAGTAGATAACGGATCTACCGATGTTGAGCCCCAGATGACCGCTGAAGGAAGGTCAAGCGAAACAACAGGGGAGGATTCAGATGGAACGTTCCCCAATGGTCTCATGGATGATGACAGGTACAAAATGGTGACTGAGGGCTCCGTTGGCTTAAAAGCGGGAGGCGGAATGTGAATGTCCTCTGGTCCGATTGAAGCGGCCTTGAATTGGCGGTACATGTCCAAGGAGGAACGGTACTCGTCAAGGCGGGGACAGAGGTGGGTGTAATGGCCGTGAAAATCGCACAAGGCACAAGGGTGGTTTGTGCGCAAGTGTTTGAGTCTTGGGAGGGAGTCGGGGATAGTGACATGGACTTCTGGGAGATCAGAGTCGGGGAATGTCTCGTTGACCAGAAGCTTGAGGTGGGGCAATTCAGGACACATGTGAGTGGCATGACCGACGATATCACACAAAGCGCATCGAATGGCAGGCTTTGGTGGGCGTGGGAGGGTAAGGGATGTCGGGGGGGCCGGATCTGGATGGGTTGCCCCCTTTCGAGCTTTGCCTTTCTTCCCGGGAGCCGTCACAACAGGAGAAGGGTCCTGTGGAGGTGCTGGGGGCACAGTGGCTATGGAGGAAGCGAGGGGAACCGGTTGAACCGGTGTCAAAGCCATATAAGGTTTGGGGTGACCAGGGGGGGGGGGGGGTGGTGGGTCAATGTACCAAACCGGAATGCCCAAGGTCAAGTTAGGGAGAGAGAGGGTGGCCATGACGGGGACAGAAAATACTCCGGGAGGGGGAGCCAAGAAGGGGATCTGTCCAGCAGGGTAATGACCAGGAGGTATGGCTCCGAGATGGTTAAGGCCAGGGGGAATCGAGCCTGGAGGATAAAGAGGTTCAGGGATACCAGCTGGAGGGCCAGAAGGAGGAGGTCCGGCTGGGTGAGATGAATGGCTAGGAGCGGGTTGCGGAGGGCGGGGAGGTGGCTGACTAGCCGAGGCAGGCCGTTTATGGGCAGCCTGAGACGATTGCATCATGCAAACATTCGACAGGCTGGGATCAGTAACAGGAGGGGGGGGAAGATGAGGAAAAGTACCAAGCAGGGTGGAATCTTTATAGACGCCGGGGGAGACACTGGTCAAGGAATCGACGGTTTGCTTGTTGGTTACAGAAGAGATGGTGGTCTCGGAGGAGGTCTGAGATGGCGGCTCATGGTAAGATAGCTGGTCAATGGTGACTATCTTCCCATTATGTGGAAAAGACATCTTGCGGAACACTGCGGATGGGACAGCAGACATGGCATAGGTGTAACTTCGCCCCAATAGAATGTTGTAGTCTAGAGGGGCGTCAATGACTTCGACGTCAACGCAAACGGTCTTACCGGCTAGGGTGATGGGACAGTTACGAAACAGGCCAATAGGCTGGGAGGCATGACCGTCCCACGCTCGAAGGGTGATCGTGGAAGGGGCCAGCTCAGGGGATCCGAGTTGCTTCCAAACCGAAACGGACATCACACAGGTGGATGCCCCCTCATCAATTATACACCGGGATACAGTGGCGTTCCGGATTTTGACTGGGATTTGGAAAGCAACGGAAGGAGGAAGAGGAGGGTGGTCCGATTGAGTGGTGTCGAAAACAATCATTTGGTCATCAGCAGGATCAACAGCGCCCACGGCAGATAGTAGAGCCTTCCTTTGGGAAGGGCACGACTGGAGGAGTTCCAGGGTGGAAATGGCGGCAGGGGATTGTGCCAAATCATCTACTATACTGTACGATTGGGTGGCTCGACTAGAAGCAGCATTTCGGCGTAATGGACCCTTTGGAATCTTTGGGTGAACCTCAACTTTGGGTTGAGGGATGTGTAAGGGGCCACTGGGTGTCGAAAGAGGCTCTATAGAACCTGAAGATGGAGGCTCGGGAGCAGACTGAGCAGGAGGCTTGGGGTATTGGCGAGACCGAGTTTGAAGGTGAAGGTCGACGGAAGGGGACGAATCGGAGCGCATCATAAGGATCTGGTAGTCAGAGGAACCAGAAATGGACGAGGGTGTGGCTGCATGGCTGTCGGGGGGTTGGGTAGCCACGAATCCCTGTTGATGGAAAGGATCAGTGAACACAGCTGGCGGGGTAGTGGCCACATTAGGAGGAGCGTGAGGGGAGGCGTGTTGTCCGCGCAATGTGGCTTGAGACTCCCACATCTGTCGCATCTGGGGTAAGAGAGGACAATCGTGAGTGTAGTGACCGTAATCACTGCAGCACGAACAGGGCTTGTTTGTGCGAAGCGGCCTGTCCGGCCTGGGCGGGATGCCCTGAGGCTGGTTGCTAGTGTTAGGGTCCATACCAGAATTGGGTCCTCGGTTACCGGGGGTAGATGGGTTCTGGTTGCCACTCCGCCTTCTTTGAGAAGAAAGGGGAATAAACGCCTACTATTTGTGCAAGCCTTTCGCACGGAGGGGGTTATGAGGGAAGTGTTGCGAGCGAGGTGGTGAGGGAGCGAGGAGGCGGAAGCGCATATCTTTGGAGGTGAGCGCACCGAGGGGCGCGGATAAAAGTAAGGGTTGGGTTGGCGGCATTGAGGTAACGCGGAGGTTGGGCAAGGAGAGGCTTGTCTGCCGTATCCTGGATATGTGTTGCGGGAGGGGGCGAGGAGGTGCTCGAGGTGCGGGCCCCTTCCTGAGAGAGACCATAGCCCATAGGAGGTTGAGCATACGGGTGAGAAAGGGCTCCAACGATACCGTCGGCGGAATGAGATGCCCCCGGGGCGTTAGCGCCACCGGGCCTGGGGAGGTCAGGAAGGACGGTATAAACATAACCAGACTGAGCGTAGATCAGGTCATATTTCAAGGCTATTTGGAGGGCGACTTCTTCGGTTTGAGGGAAATGGGAGGCGACATCTTTGCCAATGGGAGGTAAGAGAGTGTGAAGGAACCAGTCCATATAAACCTGATCTTCAAAGGTGGGAGCTCGACACCGCCAAAGCCTAAAGTCTTCGTCGCCATTCACGAACATGGGCGAAAAGGCGTGTGGAAGATTGCTTAAATAGTCGAGCTCGTGCAGGTGTAATGTCGGAGGGAGAATTTGGACTATTCGACAGAAGGCTTGGGCAAGAGTCTCGAACGTGGTATGGGAGGAAGTGGCTTTTGTTCGACATACCATTTAGAAACTTCGTAGGTAAGTGTGCGTTGGAACAAGCGAAGACGGATGGAGTCATCGGTAATGGAGTTGGAGGAACACCACATGTGGAAAGAGCGGACGTGATTGGTTGGGTCTTCGCCATTAAGGCCCTCAAACTTAGGGATATCAGAGGGTAGCTTGGTGGGCATAGCGGGCCGGGTAGTATTATGGTGAATGGGGTCATTATTGATGGAAATCGGAGGGGCGGGGCACCGCAATGTGCGGCCGAAGCACGGGGGTGGCCGGAGCTAGTGGTGACGGTTCGCTAGAAGTAGGGCCGGCATTGGGGCCGGAGAACCGCTGGCGTTAGGCCTTGGTCCGGACATGGTGAAGAGTAAGGGAGAACGGAAGGAGAAGGGGGACCGATGAATCGGGGAGAGGAGTCGGAGTGCGGACTCGAAGGTGGTGGCTCGACGACGAGCGGTGCGGAAGCCGGAGTCGATCAGCCGAGCTGAGGATGAAGGGCAAGAAGTCTTCGGGAAAGGCACCTTGGAGGCACAATGATGACAGGAAGAAGGAAACCGACAGGGGCAGAAAGGGACAGAATCAATTATGGTCAAGGGCAGAAAAGGTGCGGTGACAATTGATTTTGGAGTATTTGCCGGGCGGTGTTAACCAGGCGCTTCTTCACTTAGGGTCAGTGTGTGGCGTGCGTTAATTTTAATTTTTAAACAAGTTAAAACGTTGTTGAGAGAAGGAATTGTGCAACGTAAGTGAAAATAAACCTACGAGAGAACGAATAAAAATGCGAAATAACGAGAAAAAATAACGGCTACTTGTGCATCTATCTAACCCAAGAAGGTGGGTCTCTCACAACTATGCTGAAAAGAAAGGGAAAAACTATGTAAACACACACAAAGGAAGCTCAACAGATCTAGGGTCAAAGGGGACATAGATATGGAGGATAAAGCTGCAGACAAGGGGTGCAGATCACAGCCAAGAGACAGAGGCAAGGTGGCCGGAAAAAGGAAATCAGCAAAACACCGGGGGGGCAAGGCAGAGGCCTTCAGAGGAGGTCCAAACAAAACGACAAGAGGTGATTTGAAAGGAAAAGAGGCCGATTTCAAAGGATCTGAAAGTGAGGTAACAGATCTGGAAAAGACGGGGCTGAAGCTGCCACCCTAAGCGGGCCGGCGGCGAGAAACTCTTCCACAAAAGTGGAGGGTACTAAAGCCCTAAGGGGCGGGTTCCCCCTTAGATGAGTAAAAACGAGATCGGATCTTGGTGAGGGCGGGGGTGGGTCGGAGGTACAGAGAAAACACGGCAAAGTTGCGGCGAGAACCCAGAAAAATTACGGAAAAAATGTTGAAAAAAGGGCGGTCGCGAGGTTCGACCTGATGAGAGTTGAGGTCGCGGGTTTTGGGCCCAGGTGCGTCCGGGTCGGTTTGAGCCCAAGAGTGCGACCCCCGTCCGGCCCCATTTCGGCGGCGATTTCGAAAAAATTGCCGTCTCGAGTGCGGGCGGTGTAGCTTTTTCTTAATAGGGCCGAGAAAACACACGGAAGTTAGAAATTTTAGGTTTTTAGGGTTTTATGTGAAAAATGACAGGAAAAGAGGAAAACTAAGCAGCTAAAAAAGAAGCCCTTGGGCCTGAAGTAGCTGGATATGCAGGAATATGAAAAACGACAGCGGTCGTAATTTAAAACCCGTGTGGAGTCGCCATTTGTTAGTATGGATTCTTTTTCGAAGTGTCACAGAAAAGACCCACTTTAGCTACGCATAACTAATAGCCCTAACAACAATAATGGGCATAAAAATATAACGGATGAGCAATTAGTAGTTGGGGAAATGTGACAACAAACGGATCTATATAGTGAAAGACATTAAACGATGAAAGTAAAAAAGTAAAGAGTTTTGCTCCATGCATCAACAGACAAGACAAGAACACGATTTTTGAATGAATTTTTATATTACAAGGCACCTGGGAGGAAACAAGAAGGTGTATCCAGATCTCCTCAATGGGATGGGTTCTTTGTAGTCCTCAGCACTTCAGATCTAAGCTTTCTCTCTCTTGTAGATATAAAAAACCCAATGTAGAAGGTAGAGCTCAATGGGAGCAAAAATGGCAGAAAATGAGACCAAGTGTATAGATCCAGAGTGGTCTAGTATGCAACAAAAGGTGAAGAATGATGGGGAAAAACCCTCCTATTTATAACAAAATATTGGGTCTTTCTAGATCTTGGTGCATGATTAAAATAATTTTAATCACATCTAGATCCACCTCTATGGAATATTTTATTATTATTTGTTGTAGGGAAAGGGTGTTTGACTTGGGTCAAATCCCTTGATTAGTGAAAAATAAATAAATAAATGATTTATTTATCTTTTTAAGGAAGTGGTTGGGATATAATCAAATAAATAATGATTTATTTGATTAATGGTGGTTGATTTGGTCATATTTAACAAAGAATATTATTTAAGTAATTATTCCTAGAAAATAATAAGATAACTATGGGTTTATCTCATTAATTTCTTTGTTTTTGGGTTAAACATGACCGGGAATAATAATTAAATTATGGTTTAATTAATTATTCCTTTTGGGGTTTCCTAATTAACATAGTGAAAGCAGTTTTACTTGGGGTAAAACTGGTCTTACATGGTGTACTTGGGTCCATCTAATGATGAAGAGTTAGATGACCAAAAAATGGTGTAACATTATGCTTCTCAAGAAACTCACACTCAGTTAAACAAATAAAATATCTAGCTTATACTTGAAAATTTGCAGAATTTATGCTTGAAAGAGGTGTATGGTTTTTAACTGTTTAAGTGTCTTAAGTCCTTTTTATTTTGCTAAACTTAAACATGTGTAACAATAATAAAACATCCACACATAACACCAAAATTAATCTAGGATTTCACTCGAATATCGTGGGCTACGTCTCCTTGAGCTTTTTCATCTTGACTTGGCTCTTTGGGATTATGGTAAAGTTTCTTTTACAAGTTCCACACTTAACTCCAATGGTTACTGAACTAAACCAAAGGGCATATAATACCATCTATATCCCTATCATGGTTGTCATCACTCTACAAACAGATCTAGGCTCCCATAGACTCGATTCCTTTTGTCGGTGCACTGAGCTACACTTAGCTTCTCCATGGCACTAACTCATTTAGAATTATTTTACTATCCCTGAAACCACACCTACTATCTATGTTGGGGCCTTTGTTTTGAAAAATAAACACTTTTTGAGTTGCGGAGAACAGGTGGTAGAGCACAATCAAGGTAGACAAGGAGTTGTCATGGTTGCAGAAAGCTGGAAGATAGGTGGCACAACAGTTGTGGAGAACAATGCAGATGGCAAATGTGGGAGACAGAGACAATCAGAAGAACTCTGAAATCAAGAAGAAGCGGCAAGCAGTAGAGCAGGAAAAGAGGAAATATTGACAGTCACGTTGGCGAAAGAATAAATAGGCAATCAACCAGCGTAGAATAATTGGTTAGTCAGTGTGGTAGAAGGCTGAGAGAGAGAGAAAAGTCGTAGGAGAGCTTTGTGAGATATTTGTTGTACTGAATCACACTGTAATAGACTCCACGGAGTGATGTATGATGTTTTTATATTGATAATGAAATATGGTTATTACTGTGTGTAATGTTATGAGTTGATTGTTAATCATTTTCTTACTATGAATATATGCCCAGTTTTAAATTTTAATTCGGCATCCTGAACATGCTTGATGAGTAATAGCATATATAGAGGGGTGAGATATGTTTGTTGTTCCAAGTTCCCTTAGTTGTTCTTCATGGTTGTAATCATCTGGTACATGATCTATCTCCTCATCTTACTAAGGTCACGACACGCCTCGGGTGAGATGCTCTGCTCTCTAGAGTAGGGTGAAAATGTCGGTGTTGTGCTAGACTACTGCGGAAACCTTGTTGGCCTCTATCCTGAACCTGGGTCTTGCCCAGAGACCTCCTTTTTCGCCAACAAATGGTTCTGTTGTCGGGACCTAAAAATTCATTTAGGAGTTAGATCATGGTATCATGGATCTATGAGAGAGAACTACGAAGTTGGTGGGATAACTACTTAGACCAGTTCATATCACAACAAGCAGGGTTGCAAAAGCAGAGGGAAAAGACTGTTAAATATCGGGTCCTGTTTTTTTAATCTGCAAGTGACCTGTACGAAATTTTCTGGGGAAAGTTTTCGAAAGAACTTTATAATTGGTAGCGGAGACTAGAAATCAAGTCACTCCTAGGAGGATCGCATAGATTTTATTGCAAGTGGACGCACGCAGATCTAGTAGCACTCCATCGATTGGATACCGATTTGAACCGACTAGTAGATTTTTGGGTACAATCTACCTTGGAAGGATACATTGTGGAATTCGCAGCTGATTGTTACCAATCCTTTACAAAAGCTGAGGACATATTCAGATCCGGATTGCAGAGAGAACTGTTGAAGGAAATCTCGTTGTGGATTAAAGCTTTAATGGTGGAAGAGGGTTTGATGGCATTTCAAAAGTTTGAGATGGAGAATTAAACCTCCATTAATGGGGGAAGGTGCTGAGGGAAAGATGCTACAAGTAAGTAAGAAGGGGGAATATGGATATGGATGTCAGAACCTCCAGTAGATTGAGAGAGCGACGAGCACATCGGAGGGTGCAGATTGCTGAGAAGTGGCCGGAAAGGGTGATGAAGGAGTTTGAGAAGCAGGAGAGTAGTCGAGAGGACAAGGAAAAGGCGTCGCATATGACAAAGGAAACGGAAGTTGATATGGGATCCCAAGGAATAGGAGGGACCATCAAAGAAGTTAGGCAAGTGTATAGGAGCCCAGCCTAAAGAGAAAAGGGAGAAAAGTCCAATGTGAAGGACGCATGCCCCGAGGAGACATCCAATGTGGAGCTGCATGTTGTGATGGAGCACCTATTTTGAGAGAGGCCAACACCCGTAACTCAAGGTAATTCTATTCCCCAAAGTTCAAGTAGCTCTAGTCCCAACCTTCCCCTGGTACTCTATCAGCCACCAGATAAAAATTTTGTTAAGCTACGGGAGTTTAGCAAGTTGAATAGTGTTAAGTCTACAGTACAAATAACTATTAGCTACAGTTCTAGTAATATCATCTCTCAGCCAGGAAATAGAGGCTTTATTTTAGTACCCCCCATACAAGGAAATATGGCGGGATCATTCACATGATACCCAAAATTCTCTGGGAGGGGTAGTGATGACGTGGAGCAACACTGGTATCTCTGTGAAGTGATATGGAGGGCTCGATACACACCAACTGGGAAGTTAAGTTGATTAAGTTCCAGAATACTCTAAGAGAGAGAGCTCTTTGTTGGTTCATTAAATGGTCAGAATCTTATCCAAACCTACCGATAGATGATGTGAAGAGAGAATTTGTCAAAGAATTTAAATTACCTTAGACAGATCAACAAGGGTTGTCTAAGTTGTGGGAGATCAAACAACGAGAAGGTGAAACGGTGTGGGACCTGATGAGAAGGTTCAAGGATGCGATTGGGAAGTTGAGTTACCCAATCGATCCAAACCACCAGCGAGATTGGTTTATTAAGGCACTCCTCTCGTTGAAAATAACTCCACTGACACAACAGAATATTGATACCTTACAATATGCCCTGGAGCAAGCCATGAAGATAGAAGCTATGGAGGGGTATTCACAAGAGTTCAGAGGAGGAGCAGTAGTACAAGACACTTCCATAGTAGGGCTACAACATCAAATAGCCAGTTTAATGGAGAAGTTGAAACACATTCAACTGATACGACCTACAAGGCCCAATGTTTAGTGTGCCCATTGCCTGATGGAGGGACACGTGGCCACAGAATGCTCGAGGTTGCGGGGGGGAAAATGTAGGAGCTTCAACATCAAGGACACAAGGGGCTCCACCAGTTGGGGGAGTTGTGCAGATAAATACTTAGGTATTATACCAGCCGCAACCCCACTTCCCAGGGTTCCCCGCTCAACATAATCAGACCGCAACTAAAATATGCAAAGGCATTGGTCATCCTCCACGACTATGCCCAATTTTGCAGAAATATTCCAACGTTTCAAACAATACATATTGTGAATTTTGTGCCTCTAAAACACATAATACAGAGCAGTGTAGAACCCTCAATGCACTGGAAGAACGACTAGACATACCATGTTATAGGGTTAATGAAACTCCCAGGGGCCGAGGAGGGGGAATGAGGGGAGGCGTAACTGGAGGAAGAGGACCAATAAGGTGCTAAAAATGTGACCAAGAAGGGCACGTAGCAAGGGAATGTCCGCTACCCAGAAGACCATGGTGCTCTTAGTGCATATTCAATACACATGCAACTGAAGACTGTCCCTAATTAATTAAGAGATGGGAGGAAAGAGTCAGATAGAGAGCAGCGAATCTGGTGAATGCAGAACCAAGAATAATAGAAGCTCAACCCATGCAAATTGTAGCCATAGTAATCCGGGGAGGAAATAAAACAGGGGAGGATGCACAGAATATGGACCCGGTAAAGTTGATCAGGCCCGCATCTCCAAAGAATGATTTTAGACCAGATAAATAGAATAAATATTTTAAGGAGGCAATGGAAACATTTTCCCAGATAGGGGGGAGTATAGGCATTGAGATTCCACAGCCGACGGTCAAAAAAGAGAAGCAAACCCATAAAAGTACAACAATTGAAGAATGGTTTCGATTGTTCCTGAAAATTGTAACCAATGCACCAATGCTGGAACAACTAAAGAAAAATCTAGAGTTGGTGGTGCAGGAAAATGTAGAACTAGGAAAGTCAAAAAATTCAGCCAAAAAATACATAAGAAGGATAAAAAGAAACAAGAGAAGAACTGGAAAGGAATTCCATGCGAATACTCAAGTCGCGTGATTTCAAATCAAAGACACCATGCTCAACCTAGGATCGATGTCAATATTCTACCAAGAAAGACATAGGAATCATTGGGGAAGCCAAATTTGACATACTCGCCAATACAGCTCTGCATGGAAAATCAATATTGTATTGTACCCATAGGAAGGCTAGAAGAGGTCGAGGTTGATGTCATGGGAGTGAAAACATATACATATTTTGAGGTGATAGGCATCATTGGGGACAAGGATCCCTATCCTGCTTTATTGGGGATAGATTGGGCCTTTGATAACTATGTAGTGATCGGCTTGAAAAAATAATTGATGATATTTGAAGACGAGGAAGTCAGGGTAACTCAGCCACTTGCCCCATATTAGGGACCCCAATATACAGAAATTGTTGATAACAGAGAGGATGCTAAACATCTCGATCACCTTTACCAGATGACGGCAGGGAAGAGAGAAGACTATATCAATCCAACAGTGGGAGGGACTGTAAGCTGGAGAAGTGTTCAGAGTTTAGATTTGGGCTCAGAAATAGCTTGGGATGATTGGAAATAGGGGGGATATGAGACTAACACTAGAAGATGTGCTAATATCCAGGGAGTCAACTGGATTGGAACCGAGGTAAGAGGATATCCGACTTTATCAAATATGCATGTTGTAAATACATTTATTACAAAAGTAGAAGAAAAGGTACCAATATAACATAGAGTCTCTCTTATGTATGTAGCACTACAATCCACGTCGGCAAGATGGTGGGTCAACTATCACATCTCACTTAAGCAATGGGAAGATGCCGCAATAGCATTAAGATCTAGATTCCAAGAAGTCTCAGGACCACAATTCATTGAAAAGTATCGAGTGGATTCTGACCCTATAGAGCATCTAAAGAATTGTGAGTATAGTTGGAAGAAATAGGAGTATCCAGAATCTCTGTGGATGCACAATTTAATACATTCACTGGACATAATTCCACAGGCCTGGTACTTGACCGAAGAAAAGAAGAGAGGAACTGACACTTGGAAAGTAGTTGCAGAAAATTTTACGCAATGTTTTTCTTTTAAAGGAGAAACAAAACCAGTTATAGATGCACTACAAGCCATCAAAAGAGTACTATTTTTTCTAGAGATTTAGGAATATGAAGAGCAACCGCTCTCGGAGCAGATTATCAAACAATTAGTAGCATGCAAACGGATAGATAGTGAGATGGATGATGACGATTTAGAGAATCTTTGACACTTATAATTTGAAGAGAAAGAGGGGGAGCGGGATATACATGAGGAACCAACCACAGAAGTACTACACCAGTTACTCTTGAAGACTAAGAAGCTGAACATTGGAACCGTAGAGAAACCAAAAATAGCGTCCATCAGAGACTACTGGAATACATAAACGACCAAGGAAATCTTCAACCTATTATAGGAATATGAATATTTATTCCCATCTCCAGTAGCGGATCTAAAGGGAATAAAAGGGGACATGGGGGAAATACGCATAGTCTTAAATCCTGACGCAAGACCAATGAATCATAGGCCTTACCGCCTAAATCCAAGGGTAAAGGAGAAAGTCAAAGCAGAAATTGATAAAATGGTGAAAGCAGGGCTGATTTTTCCAGTGGAGGAAGCAGAGTGGGTTAGTCCCATTGTAATACAAAGAAAAAAGGATAAATCTAAGATTAGAGTATGTGTGGATTACATAAGCCTCAACAACACATGCATACATGATCCATTTCCCACTCTGTTTAGTGATGAGGTTCTCGACAATGTGGAAGGAAATGAAGCCTACTCATTCACAGATGGATTCTTAGGATATCATCAAGTAAGAATAGCAAAATAAGACAAGAAGAAGACCACTTTCACAACTGAATGGGGATCGTTTGCATACCATGTCATGCCCTTTGGACTGAATAATGCACCAGCAGTGTTTTCACGAATAGTGATATCTACATTTCAAGATTATATCCATAAGTTCCTTTAGGTATACATGGATGATTGGACAGTTTACAGTTTACTGAAGAATCATGCAAATTTACTCAAAATAATGTTTGACAGATGCAGACAACTCCAAATCTCCCTCAACCTCAAGAAATTCATCTTTGCAGTACCTTTTGGGACGCTACTAGGACATGTTGTTTGTAAACAGGGTGTTTGTGTGGATCCAACGAAATTAGCAGTCATTGTTAACATAGAAGCACCTGAAACTGTGAAACAGTTAAGATCACTACTCGGGCATACCGGGTACTATAGAAGATTCATTCGCAACTATGCAAAGATAACAGCACCATTGGAAAATATGTTATGGGAGTCAGAGAAATTCAGGTGGAGCGACGAATGCACTAATGCCCTCAATGCATTGAAAGAAAAGTTAGCAAGTGCACCCATCTTGGTTCATCCTAACTGGAAAAAAAAATTCCATGTCCATATTGACACCTACAACATTGCATTAGGAGTGGTGTTAGCTCAGCCAGGAGAAACTTTTTTTGATCATCCAGTCTACTTTGCAAGCAGGAAGTTACCTACCGTTGAAAGGAACTACACAACAACAGAGCGAGAAGCTCTTGACATGGCATATTCTCTTCAGAAGTTTCACAATTACCTACTGGGAGGTATGTTCAAATTCTTCACAGAACATTCAACATAGAAATACCTAGTTAACAAACCTGTGCTTGAAGGAAGAATCTGTAGATGGCTCCTACTATTCCAGGAGTTCACCTTCGAAGTGATAGTGAAACCAGGAAGGTTAAACGTGGGTCCTGACTATTTATCAAGTTTGGAGAATGGAGAGAATGGGGGATCCCTTGATGATCAGTTTCCGAATGCTGATCTCTTCAGAGTAGACGCCATCCTAGACTATCTGGAGCAGATAACAGTATATCAGGCCACAAGACAGTGCCCAAAAGAATACACGACAACTCAAAGAAGGTATTTAGTTGTAAAGCAGCTGAGTATCAACTGATAGCAGGACAACTATATAATATGGGGTTGGACCATGTCTTGCAGATATGTGTCATGGACCATGAAAGAGAGGATATCTTGTGGGAGTGTCATTGCGGAGTTGCGGGGGTCCATATCCGTGCAAAACCCACCGCAAGAAAAATATTACAAGCAGGGTTATGGTGGCCCACAGTTCATAAAGATAGTAAATAATGTGTAAATAAATGTGATGTCTGCCAAAGAACAAGATGTCCATCACACCGGGATGAGTTACCACTACAACCTATAAAATCACTACAGCCATTTGAAAAATGGTTCGTTGATTTCGTAGGGCCAATTGCACCAGTGGCAAGAAATTCACAGGCAAGGTACATAATAACCGCAACAAATTATCTCACAAGATGGGCGGAGGAAGCACCAGTAAAAGACTACATAGCAGACAGAGCAGCCAGGTTCATTTTCAAAAATATCATTAGCATATTTTGATGCCCCAAAAGCCTAACTAGTGATCAAGGTACACACTTCATTAATACAACAATCAAGTCTTTGTTAGATAATTTTATGGTACAACATCACAAAATCAGCCTGTACCACCCTCAAGCAAATGGAACCATTGAAGAATTCAATAAGATCTTAGAAAAAGGACTAATCAAGATATGCAATGCCAATTGGGATGACTGGGATGAGAGGATACCAACAACATTATGGGCATACAGGACAATTGTAAAAAGTTTGCACAATCAAACTCCATTCCAGCTAGTGTACGGGAGAGAGGCGATGGTACCTGTTGAATTTATCATACCAAGTCTATTAATCGCTTCAACGGTACATATGACAGATGAAGACTCAATCACTGAACGCCTCCATGAGCTACAAGATCTTGAAGAAGAGAGATTCCTGGCGAAGTTCCATCAGACGGTTCAAAGGGAAATACAAAAGGCTTGGCATGACCGTCACATCAAGCATAAGACATTCACTATCGAAGGGAAGCTTTTGTTGTATGACAAAAAATTTCAAAAGTTCCTAGGAAAACTCAGAATGCACTGGATGGGACCATACCATGTCATAGAAATCAAAGATTCAGGCGCGGTTCGATTAGCGCAACTAGATGGCCAATTATTACAAGGATGGGTGAATAGCACACGCCTGAAGCCTCATCACTAGTAAGCTCCATTATTTATTTTTTTCAAATAACTCTTGCAACCGAGAGTAATTAATAGGATAGAATAGAAATAGATAGAGTCAATAACTCTCTCGCACCTGAGATGAGACATTGAGCATGCTTTTGTTGTTGAGAAAAGTCTGCAAGTGCTGTTCAGCACACCGAGTGTCTACATGCGGAGATCCCAACCTTATCCCCGGGGAACTTCGAGTGCCTTCTCGGATGAGGAATTCTATCCTTGTTTTGTCAGATAAAGTTGGAGTAGCCATAGTTGGGAGTGTTCACTTGCAGAGACAGCACAATCAGTGAGATGGAGGATGCAATATTTGGAGGAGGAGATTCTAGATTGAGGGTTTATCAAGGGATTTAGCCCAGGAGAGTTGGAAAGGGGGTAGCCCTTCCCTATTCCATCATTTTGGTAGAGTCGGAGGAAATATTTTGCAACAGATCATTTAGGGCCAGTGTTTATCATTAGGACAACGTGGTACCTCAAGGGAGGTCATTTTCGGAGGTCAGTCGTTTTCGAAAAGCTCTCTGGGATTTTCTGGGTATTGGATGGAGAGGCCATTCCCAAATTTTCATAATTTTCTGAGGTGGGGATCAGCCCCAAAGATTCAGTTTATTCCAGTAGTAGCAGCAGCACGACAGTAGCACCAGTAGCTTGTATATTACGTAGTCATTGAGGGAGAAGCCATTCCATGATATATTCTGAGAGTATTTCTACGCTTGCTTAGTGCAAGCCAAGGTGCCATCATTCTGATCACATTTGTACTCATTTTTATCTTCCAGTATTTAATAAAATGGCTCAGCGTTCTCCATATTGGGTTTTGTTCATGTGATGTCTCTCTAGTTTCTGTAATTTCTTGTTTATGTGCTTTGTATTTCTGTTTATTTCTATCTGGAATGTTACAGTGGTATCAGATCTCATAGACTTGGCTCAGCCTGTGGATCATATTGTCTATGACACCAGCAAGAAAACCATACATTTGTTACCGAGGGAGGAAGTATAGAGACTAAGATCGGAGGTTAGAGATAACTTTCAGGGAAGGTGACTGCGTTCCAGTAGTGGGCGCAGAAGAGGAGGAACCAATGGTGGAGGAAAGAGATGTCGGGAAGGAGTTTGGGGAACTTCTCCTCAAATCAGTGCAGGATTTTTCGAGGCGGATAGAATAGATGGGGCAAAGGTTCACTGCAGAATCTTGACTGCATGAAACCCCAAGAGGTTTCCATACTAGAGAGGGATCGGGCACATCCCATCATTTTCAGGATCACTTCACAGCACAATAGATGGCATCACATACACCTTCACGTTCCACAATGCCCACATTTCTTGCCGCAGACACTAGGTCAGTAGCACAACAGGAGTAGGAACCAGCTCACATGGGAGATTACTTTGCCGAGTATTAGTCCTACAGACAAGAGTTCAGAGATTCCCTCACATTCCATGACTTCATACAGCTCAAGAGGGACAACAGACCCCACAACCATCACAGGGGTAATAGGCATTCACAGGATGGGGATGTACAGCGCACGGTAGGCATATTTTATCTACCGACATTTGATGGGTCATCCAAGTGTTCAGCAAAAGCTTGGGTGGAGAAGTTGGATATATATTTCCAGCTTAACCAGATGGCAGAGACAGAGGCCATCAAGGTGCAAGGCTGCACCTGGAGGGCGAGGCCCATGACTGATGGTTTCATGGGATGGCTACGCTGGGGCACTCAGGGGTGAAATCATATGCTGAGTTTACATGGAGTCCGATAAAGCGATTTGATCGGAGGGATCCAAAGGAGCGCTTTTTTGAGCTGAATAAGCTTAAGTAGACCGGGAGTCCAGACACATACATTTCAGAGTTTTTGAGACTCTCCGTGATGGTGCTTGACTTATCTTCAGCCAGGATGATCTACATGTTCATCGATGGATTGGAAGACCCTCTTCGAGGGTTATTCATATCGATGAGGCCAGCTACACTCCATGACGCAGTTGGGAGGACTCGGGATTTGCATGATGCACTACCCCAGAATAGAGCTCCTTTCCCCTAGAGACTGACATTTCAGCTGAAGGGGAAGGACATGAGGGTTCCACCTCCAAAGGGGAACTAGAGCTGAGGGCCTTTGGATGATGAGACCAGGAGAGATCTGAGGTGGAAGAGGTTTTATTTCACATGCCAGGAGCCATGGGCACAAGGACACTGTTGTGCCATGGGGAAGACACACTACATTGAGGTTTTCTCTGATAGTAGCGGGGAAGAGGAGGAATATGAGGAGATAGAGGCAGGAGGTAGTAGTGCGACGCAAAGAGGAGGTCATCCACCACCTCCACCACTAGGAGCGCAAGGTGCAGCATTTGCACCTACCAGGGGAGTCCTTGCTTCTTTGCGAGGGGTTCCCAAATACTTGACACTACGTGTCTAAGGCACTGTGTGGGGACAGCGTGTTTTCGTATTAGTGGATAGTGGGGCCACCCACAATTTTATTGATGCCCAGTTGGTAGAGCGGAGGAGCATACCAAAAGAGAGCTTTGATGGTTTTTCAGTACTGGTTCCAGGTGACAGAACCATGCAGTATGCTAGGTACCTGCCAGCCTTAGCAGTGACTATGGGGACTTACACCCTGACAGATCACTTCTTTGTGGTGGACATTCTAGACACCAACGTGATACTGGGAGTGCAGTGGTTGATCATGTTGGGGAATGTCACCATATATTGGGAGACCTTGGAGATGGAGTGGATGGACAAGAAGACTAGGAGGCATGAAATGATTCGAGGCATGCACACCTACCCGCCACAGACAGTTTCAGCACACCGGATGGAGGCAGATTTCTGGAAGGGAGACATAGAGTGGGCAGTGGAGCTACATATTTCAGAGGCAGGGTCTACAGGGCAGGCCGTACACCCAGATGTGCAGTCCATTTTAGAAAGATATGCCATGGTTTTTAGAGATATACCACCAGGGCAAGCACCAGATCGGGGATTTGAGCACACAATTGAGCTGGAGCAGGGCATCTAGGCTGTGATAACTACACCCTATAGGCATCCTAAGGCCTACAGGGATGAGATTGAGCGGGCCATTCATGAGCTCTTAGCTCTTGGGCACATCCATCCTAGCACTAGCCCCTTTGCTTCTTCATTCGTATTGGTGAAGAAGAAGGATGGCACACTGAGGATGTGCATTGACTACCGGGCTCTCAACAAGAAGACAATGAAGAACCAGTACCCCATTCCATATATAGATGAGTTGATGGATGATTTGAGGGGATATAAGTTCTTCTCAAAGATTGACTTGAGGTCTAGGTACCACCAGATTCGCATGAGGGATCAGGATGTTCCCAAGACCGCTTTCAGATGTCATTACGGTCACTTTGAGTTCTTGGTGATGCCCTTTGGGCTGACCAATGCTCTGACCACCTTTTATTCATGCATGAATCACATCTTCCGCAGTCACTTGAGGAAGTTTTTGTTAGTGTTTTTCGATGACATCTTGATCTACAGCAGGACATGGGAGGAGCACCTACAACATATTGAGGTTGTATTGCGCATATTAGAGGAGCAGAAATTTTATGCCAAGCTCTCCAAATGCGATTTTGGGATGAAAGAGATGCTCTACTTGGGGCACATCACTGGTGCAGATGAAGTGAGGGTCCGCGAGAATAATATCAAGGCCATCAGGGATTGGCCAGATCCGAAGAATGTAACGGAGCTTCGAGGTTTTTTGGGTATCTGCACCTACTACTGGAAGTTCATCAAGGGATTTTCCAAACTTGTTGCACCCCTTACATACCTTACCAAAAATGGTGCATTCAGTTGGACTGACACAGCACAAAGGGATTTAGACAGGCTCAAGGAGGTGATGACCATTTGTCCAATTTTAGTATTTCCAGATTTCACACGACCTCTTGTCCTAGAGTGCGATGCATCAGGGGATGGGATAGGAAAAATTTTGATGTAGGGAGGCCACCCCATATCTTTTGAGAGCTATAAGCTATTGCCACATGATAGGTTGTATGTTATATACAAAAATGAGATGTTGGCCATCATGCATGCATTGGCCAAACTTCGGCAGTACCTAGTGGGGAACAGGTTCAGAGTGAGGACTGACCAAAACAGCCTTCGATTCTTTCTAGAGTAGAAAAAGTTGCAGGAGAGACAGCAGAAGTGGGTCAGCAAGATACGAGCATATCATTTCAACATCGAGTATGTCAAGGGGAAGAAAAACGTGGTGGTCAATGCACTTTCGCGTAAACCGGAAGCATTGTCTTTGATGAGTTTAGATATGGGGTGGAGGGCTCAGTTGTTGGTAGAGTACTCCAAGGACCGTTTTTCCTGTGAGGTGTTGGACAGACAGGTTACAGATGACAGGTGCAGGGTGATGGATGAGGTTATCTACTTCAGGGATAGGATCTTCTTGACTGAGGGCTTCAAGCTCAAGGAGAATATATTGCATGCCTCACATGATTCGCCACTATTAGGCCACCAGGGGTTCACCAAGACCTATAGGGCCATCAGAGAGAGGTTCTCATGGAAGGGCCTCAAGGAGGACATACTCCGACATGTCAGGGAGTGTGAAGTTGCGGCCAGCACAATAAGGGGGAGATGAACCATCCGTCGGGTTTATTGTAGCCTCTTCCCATACCAGAGGAAAAATGGGAGGGTATTTCGATGGATTTCATCACAGGATTGCCCACTGTACAGGGCAAGGATTGCATATTTGTAGTCATTGATCGTCTTACAAATTATGCACACTTCTTCGCTATATCAGCACGATACACTGCAGCACAGTAGCGGAGTTGTTCTTCAGGGATTTTTTCAGATTGCATGGTCTCCAAAAGACCATTTTTAGTGACAGGGATAGTCACTTCATGGGTGGGTTTTGGCAGGAACTTTTCCGTTTGGTGGGCACGGAGTTGACCCCGAGCACTAGTTATCACCCACAGATAGATGTACAGACGGATATAGTGAACAAGTGGTTGGAAGGCTACTTGCGAAACTATGTCAGTGGGCAGCAAAAGGCATGGTTACGATGGTTGCACTTGGGGGAGTATTGTTATAATACCACTCCCAATATGTCTATCGATATGTCTCCATTTTATGCTTTATATGGGTATCATGCATTATCTTTTTCTGACATGATTTTTGGTGCTAGAAAGGCCCCTCGGGCCAAGGATTAGATCCAAGAGAGTCAGGATATACTCTGGGCTCTTAAGGATAACATAGCTACAACACAAAATCAGCAGAAGTTGTATGCCGACAAGGGACGGGTTGAGAGGCAGTTTGAGGTAGGGGACTTGGTCTACCTATGATTGCAACAATATCGGCAATCCACGCTGAAGGAAAAGGGGGCTGAGAAGCTCAAGCCCTGCTTTTATGGACCATACAGGGTGACACGTAGGATTGGGGAGGTTGCATATGAGTTGGAGCTGCCCACTGGTAGCAGGATTCATAATATTTTCCATGTGTCATGCCTGAAGAAGGTAGTAGGATAGAAAGTGACTGCAACTGAGGAGCTCCCTCCCAAATATGATGAGGGAAATTTGGTGCTACAGCTAGAGGCCATTATTGAAACTAGGGAGAGGCAGCTATGGAGAAGGACAGTTAAGGAATATCTGGTGAGATGGAGGAATCTACCGAATGAGGATGCCACTTGGGAGAGTGATAAAATTCTATAGCATACATCATTGCAGTTACTTGAGGACAAGCAACGTTTTTCCGGGGAGGACTATAATATTCCCAATTAGCAATAGCTAATTGTAAATATTATTTTTTGACCATTTCACTTTAATAAAGTTAAGTTAGAAATAAAGTGGGTGAAGAGGGACACTTAACTCACACTTAGGATAAAATCATTTCCTAAAGTAACTTGGAGACATGATTATTTGGCAGCATGGGGCCTAGAGGATGAAGTGGCAGCGTGGGGGAGATTTCGGCGTGGGCAGCGTGGGCCCAAGTCAGCACAGAGCTAGAGGGACAGCGTGGCTCTAAGAGACAATGCAGCTGGTGGTGGGGCCTAGGTGAGAGCAAGGCTCTCCAAACATAAAAAGGGAGAGAGGCTCCTCATTTTGATCATTATGATTATGCATCTATGATATTTTTCTTTTGACATTGAGCACTTTTTGTTGTTGAGAAAAGTCTGCAAGTGTTTTTCAGCACACCGGGTGTCTCCGTGCGAAGATCCCAACCTCGCCCCCGGGAGACATCGAGTGCCTACTCGGGTGAGGAGTTCTATCCTTGTTTTTCCAGAGAGATTTGGAGTAGCCACAGTTGGGATTGTTCACTTGCAGAGATAGCACAGTCATTGAGAGGGAGGATGCAGTCTTTGGAGGAGGAGATTCTAGATTGAGGGTTTATCAAGGGATTCAGCTCGGGAGAGTTGGAAAGGGGGCAGCCATTCCCTATTCCATCATTTTGTTATAGTTGGAGGCCATATTTTGCAGCAGATCATTCAGGGCCAGCATTTATCATTGGGACAACGTGGTACCTCAAGGGAGGTCATTTTCGGAGGTCAGCCATTTTCGAAAATTTCGTTGGGTTTTTCTGGGTATTGGGTGGAGAGGCCATTCCCAAAGTTTCATATTTTTCTAAGGTGGGGAGCATCCCCAAAGATTCATTTTATTCCAGCAGTAGCAGCAACACGGCACCAACACCAGCAGCTTGGAGATTACGCAGTCATTGAGGGAAAAGCCATTCCATGATATATTCTGAGAGTATTTTTATGCTTTCCTAGTGAAAGCCAAGGTGCCATCATTCTGATCACCTTTGTACTCATTTTATCTTTCAGTATTTAATAAAATGGCTTAGTGTTCTCCATATTGTGTTTTGTTCATGTGATGTCTCTCTATTTGTTGTAGTTTCTTGTTTATGTGTTTTATATTGATGTTTATTTCTATCTGGAATATTACAGTAAATCCAACTGTTGTGATGTGGAGACCACATTGCAACCAATTGTGGTCAGGGTGGAGGGGGGGCGGGTAGCGTCTAACGTGTCATCCGTGTCAGAAAGCCAAGCGTATCAAATATCATTCCATCATAATAACCTATCATACCATTTTTAGTCCGTAGGATCACTTGAATTTGAGAATTAAATTCCATAATTAATAACAACCATACCGTAATAAATCTTCCATATTAAGCCATAATCATTACCCATCACGCCTACCCAAATCTCGAAGACACGGTTAGTGATGTCAGAATACACCTCACTGCGGTAACTAATCACACGATTATAGCCGCGGGAGAGACATAAAAAATTAATTATTTATGGGGTCTTATCAACCTCATTCATGTCGGTTACATTAATTAACCCACATGAAAGAAGAAAATCAAGAGAATGCCAGAAAATTCCAAGTTAGAACAAGAAACGGCTACAACAACAAGTGAAACTTCATCAAATGAAGTTCAAAGGGATAGTCCAGTAGCAGGAATTCACAGCAAGAGATCAAAAACAACACTTCAGGTATACAGAATAAGAACGAAGATGATGAAGGTAGCACCAAGAGTCGTCGAGCCCGAGGTCAATGAGAGAGTTCAAAGGATAGAATCACTGGTTAGAAAGTATGACAATGATTCGCTAATTGATACAGATTTAACGTATTCCTATCAATTCCCAACTATGAAGCGACAAGTATACATAGAAAATTATTCTACAGAGGGAGGAGGGGAAGCAGCAAGGATGAATCTGTAGTTCAGAGGTATCCAAAAATCGACAATACTGAACCTTAGGAACATCCCAGTGTTTGGAACAATGGGAGCAGCAATGCAGTGTACAAAATTCCTACTGAGCAGAGTCCAAAACGGATCATTGTGGCTAGGGAGAGAAATATCTATACATGCAGAGGACATCAGTAGGCTTATCAGATTATCAATAGAAGGGAAGGATGTCACAATGGCATTCCATAATGCGTCCAAGAGAGAAATAAGGCAAGGGACTGTGATTATTATAAGAAATATGAGACCAAAATAGTAGAGAAGGGGGCGAAGATAGACCTCAACGACAATCCAACAGTGAAATTTTCCTGCTATCTAATAGCAGGTAAGACGATGAGGCATTACGCCAAAGGCGAATGCACCTTCGACACCATTTCAGTGGCGGAAAACTACATCCAGGGAGCCCAGCTAAACTGGTGTTCCTTCCTATTTAATGAACTGTTTGAGGCCTACGAGGATAATTATAGACAAGCCACATGATTCATTTATAGCTATCTCGTTATGGAATTTGCGATGTGGAAATGGACTCACCTGGGGGTAAGACAGCTCATGGAAATCACAAACAACCAGCTAATGGCGTTAAGTTTTACGCCCTGGAGAGTCTCAGGAGATCCCAACACCAAGGGGGTCAATGAAAAGGCTTTCTCATTCTGGTACAGGAAGATGGTGGATGTGGTGGCGAGACAACAAAGGGTTCCGAGGGACCTGTTGGACAGATATTCTTCGAAGATATGGTTTGGGGTCACATATATCAGACATATATCAGACCTAGTTGCGTGGATGAAACCACATTCAAAATGAGGTCGTTAAAGTTTCAAGTAGAAGAAAAATCCTTCCACACTGAAGTTTTTTCGTGGCCAGGAGCTGCCATGGGGACACCAAGGCAGAAATTAACTCGAGTACGGCTAGGTTACCTGAGGTTAACCAACCTTTGGTGGGGTAGGGCACTTTCCTAGAACTATTAGTTCAAGGAGGGTATTTTACTACATATACAACACCCTTGCCAACAGAGCTGAACCCATTTCAGCAAACCAACCTGATACTGCAGCAGATTCAGCCGACCATTAGTATGAATAACCCAAAACCTCAGCTTCCACAATAGAACCAACCAGCATCCCCTCAGGAGCACTCAAAGAGATCAATTTCCAACGGGAAACCCCTCAAAGAAAGACCGCCAACCTAGGACATATCAGGCACTGAGAGCATGTAGAGCTAGGGGGCTGGCCAATTATACAAGTTCATTTAGCAAGCGGCACAGCAAGTAGAGGTTCGATCAGCAATAACAGCAGGTCATCGCGCTTACTAATGAGCACAATCAGCTGAAAGGGGAAAAGTAAAACTTTCAGGAGCAGCTGGAAAAGGTAACATACATTTTCAAAGAACTCTGGCTGACAGTAATTTCCCAGGATGAAAAAATGCCATAGGACATATCGACCTGCTCCATGGTTGAAATTTTGATCCGAGTGAAAATGGCATGTGCCAATCTCAGCAGACCGAATCAAGAGCTCAAATAAACACTAGCTACCAGATCAGCATTACTAGACCCTGCCATGGTATATGCTGAGAAGGTTAACGAGAAACAGAAGCAGGTAATAGGCATGAAAGAAACCCTGGGGACAACAGTCAAAGAGGCCTACAACCTACTGAAGCATTTACATGAATGCTCTAACTCTTTAACCATGAAATCCCAACCTATCTCGGCACAGCTTCAACAAATTTCACAAGAGATCAAAGAAGCCACTGATCCAGTTGGAATAACCCAGTTGTATAATCAAGAAAAGGTGCTAGAAACCAAAATCCAGAAGATCAAAGAACTCTTTTCCGCCACAAAATAGGCCCTCAGAGAGCTAAGGCAATCGATCAAGAAGAAAGCAGAGGAAATACAATAGATGGTGGCCAAAGCCAGGCCGAAGATACAGGAAGTATTCAGCAAGTTGTCGCTAGTGGCAAGTGAAACCGAGGCTAAAATAATTGCCACCCAAACCGAACAGTTAATTAAAGAATGGTAACAGGAAATCACTGAGTTCGCGGAACTCAATTCTTCAACATTGAGCAAGGTTCGAAAGTTGGGGCCTTTGTTTGGACAGAGTGAAGAAACAGAGAAGACAAAGTTAGCCTCAGAAGCCGAAAGACCAATGGAAGCCACGACATTAGGAAAAGATTGACTCGGGATGAGTCAATAGTGTGTGGTCAGGGCCTGTTGGGGCCTTTGTTTTGAAAAAGAAACATTTTTTGAGTTGCGGAGAACAGGCGGCAAAGCGCAATCAAGGTAGACAGGGAGCTGTCACAGTTGCGGAAAGCTATAAGATAGGTGGTGTGGCGGGTGTGGATAATAGTGCAAATGGCAGATATTGGAGACATGGAAAATAAACATAACTCCCAGTAATCAAGAAGAACCAGCAAGAAACAGAGTATGAAAAGAGGAAATACTGACAGTCACGTTGGTGGAAGAACAAATAGGCAATCAGCCAACTTAGAAAATTTGGTTAGTTAGTGCAGCAGAAGGCCAAGAGAGAGAGAGCAGAGCCGGAGGAGAGATCTATGAGATCTCTGTTGTAGATCTCTCTTGTACTGAATCACACTATAGTAAACTTCGTGGAGTGATGTATGTTGTTTTGATATTGACAATGAAATATGGTTATTTCTGTGTGTAATTTTATGAGTTGATTGTTAATCATTTGCTTACTATGAATGTATGCCCAGTTTTAAATTTTAATTTAGCATCCTGAATAGCTTAATGAGTAATAGCGTATACAGAGGGGTGAGATCTATTTTTTTTTCCAAGTTCCCTTAGCTATTATTCATGGTTGTAATCGTCTGGTACATGATCTGTCTCCTAATCTTACTAAGTTCATGGCACGCCTTAGGTGAGACGCTCTGCGCTCTGGAGTAGGGTGAAAATGTCGGCGTTGTGCTAGAATACTACAGAAACCTTGTTGGCCTGTATACTAAACCTAGGTCTTTCCCAAAGACCTCCTTTTTTTCCAACGGCCTCCAGCACATATCAAACACCAAATATTGACTCATCATTTTCTCAAAACAAGCACTGCATCCCTAATTAGGCCTCCTCAGTTGACCCAGGGCTGCCCAAAACTTCCCTGAAGGTTCTAGACCTCTAGAAGTATTCAAACGGCTCTAAAAATACCTTCATTTGATTCATAATGCCAAAATTAGTTAGGATAGACTATTTTTTCACTAAAAATGGCCTCCGCATGCTCCAGTTTCGCCTCCAACACCTGTCGGCACCCCCTGGCACTAGGGTCACTAAAAACTTCTCTGATGGGTTCTCAACCTCTATACGTCCTCAAAATCTTCTGCAACCTTCATCAATAGATTCATAATGCTGATTACAATCAGAAACGGCTATTGGTTTGTTGCATAAGGCCTCTAGCTGCCCTAGCTAGGCCCCGAACTGCTGCTGGCAAAAGTTGGCATTGATGGCCCCTGGAACTTCACTAAAGCATATTGACCTTCAAAATTCCTCTACAGCCTCTGAAAACCACACAATTAGTTTCAAAACATCTGAAACATTGAAAATTGACTATTGTATTTCTGAATAAGGCCTTTAGCTCCCCTGGCTAGGCCTCAAATTGTTACTGCCCCCTGGTGGCCCTAGTGGCCCCTTGAACTTCATTGAAGAAAAAAACTGCTCAAAATTTCTTTGATGGCTTTGCAACCCACTCCATTGAGTCTAGAATGTTGGAGATAGTTGAAATTGGCTATTTTCACTCCAAAATTAGGCGAATCTAGCTCAAGATAGAGCCTAAACTCATTTTTTCCCAGTGTCCCTTAAAAAACTTCACTAATTGTGGAGAAACTGCAGTTAATCCAAAAAAATTCGGCCAAATCCCCAAATTTTGGGGCGCACTCTAACTTATCCGTCAAATTTAACCGCGGCAATAAAAGTTGGGTTAGTGGTTGGGCACATGCCACAAACCATGTGATTAGCTCACCGCAATCGTTGGCGTAAACTACACACAAATCGTAGTTGAACTCCACTGAAACTAGAGTTAGGAGTGCAGTTTATAACCGTTGGAGCAACCATTTTAGTTTAACTCTTCCATGTGAAAGTGCCGAGGTTTTATTAAGCCGTGGAGTTTTCCATAACCATCGGCTCTACATTTTATGTCGTGTTTTATTGTTAAACCATGTGATCACAAAGCTTTGACTGCCAAACATCGTTTAAATGAAACCATATTTTGGAGCTTTGGCACTTGGTTACGAGCTACGGCCACATGGGGGGCTGGCCCAAGGGGTTGGCCCCCTTCCGAACCCCAAATGCAAAACCTTGAAACTTTAAATATGACCCATGCACTTATGTGGTAAGAACTAAACAGTAGCTTGTACAGTCGAGAGCGTTGCATGCGCGCTTGGAGGTCAGGTGGTTGATTCCCAAGGATTCCACCAAAATTTTGATACACGGTCCTGGGGACACGTGGTGGCCTCAGGGCTAGCCATGTGTCACCCTGTAATTGGCCCATAAATAAACACGTGCTCCCAACACTAAACCACATTGTGCCATTTGTCCAATGCTAATTGGATTGAACTGAATATTTTGAGGAATATTTCATGGAATATTTTGAGGAATATTCTCTTTTAAATTTTTCCCAATCCAAGTCAAACTTGGTCAAAGCCCAATTTTTGCAGTTTACTGGACTTTTCAAACTGCGATAACTTCTTCATACGTTGTCGGTTTTTTGAACCGTTTGCGACGCTAGAATCAAGAAGACGAGATCTATCTAGTCGCTCATGTTCAACACATTTTCGAACAATTTTAATTTTGAGCTATCACTTAGGTCCATGAGCTAGTTCTGATCAACCCACATCCAAAGGAACATGAGAACCAACCAGAAACCAAAAAGAAAAATCTCCCACAATACCATGGCTATCCAAGAAATGGCAAGGCCAGTAAAAACCACTGTCAATCCTGGAAATCCTCCATGCCAATGATAGTTCATAAACAAATAACCACACACATATGCCATGCATGCCAAAACTAGTGAGGAAATGATACATGCAACTTGGTACCTTCAATAAAAACTCGTTGTAGCTATTGATCCTGATGTCCTCTTGCGCTTTCATGTTTTTCCTTTGCCTTCTTGCTCCAAATCCCCAGTATGCCACACTCCTCCAAAATTGCTCCAAGAAAACTCTAAGTGTCCAAGAGTATGAGAGAAAGTGAGAGCTTCAAAAATAAATTGATCAAAAAGCCATGAACTCATCCTCAAAAGCCTTTTTATTAATGAGGCCTCTAATTTCTTTAATTTTCCATTATTTTCCTTCATTTTCCTTCTCACATGCAACATGTGACCTTTTACCTTTATTTTCTTCTAATTTTCATTATTTTCATAAATAAATGTCAACTAATATCACTTTGTCTTTCCAAAGCATTTTTCATTTCCTTTGCCAATATGTATAGCCATAATAAACCAAATGAACGCCCACACTAGGATGTTTTTCCCAACATTTAGCATGGAATACATGTCCCGTGACCATGGTTATTATTTTACCTTTATTAACTTTTACATGGATTTTTTACCAGGGTTGTTACACTTGGCTTGAATTACAGTGTCTCCTAGTGAGCACTATTCCCTGCTAAGAGTTTTTAATTTGTCATTCCTTTGCATTTGTCCTCATCTATCTATTTGCCTTGTTTACCCTATATTCCCAAAAGACCCTGTTTTTTCTTACTCATGGCTTCCTCATCCTTATTACTTTGAGTCCTGATTTGTTGTGAGAAAACTATCTTGCCTAGATATTTATCTTTTGGTGCAATATGCCTCGTCAGTGAAGGTGCAGTCGCTAGGAGGGGTGGGGAAGAGGCCCTTAGGGTAGGTCATGAGCCCAAACTCACACCCAAGAAGCTACAACCATATTTCATTCTACCATCCCTCTTGAAATTCAAGAAGAAATCCATCAACTTAAAGCCCTCACCACCAATGATTGACAACCTTATTCAAATTAAAAAATCCAAGAGGAGGTAGCCAATGAGGTTCTTGACCCTGACCATACTAGGGGAAAATGCAACCAATACTTGAACTCCATCATCCTTCTTTGGAAAATGAAAAATTTTTTGGGCAGGGTCTTGAAGGAGAAGTGTGAAGTTTGAAATGGTATCATTTATTCATTGAACAAAATCAAGTGGGTGCAACGATATTACTGCTCATGTCTTGCTAGTTTGGATGCCTTGTTACCTCACCTTGAAAGTCATCTTTAGTGTGACCCAAAACCTTCCGCTCCAAAGGATATGAGCTCTCAAAACCCAACTCCAATTACAACATATTTACTGATAAAATGAGAAAATTATCGATTACTTGTTTTTTTGAGGTAGCAAAAAAAACACTTGATTTTGAAAATTGGTGATGCAAAATCACATTTTTTAAGAGCATATTTTTGGCACTTTAAATTTTTTTATATATTAAGTTTTTTTAATTGTTAGTGATTTTTATGCTCGTTTTGAAAAGTGGTTATTTAGAATATATATAAATTTTGGAGCATATTTTTGGCACTTTAAATTTTTTTATGTATCAAGTTTTTTTAATTGTCAGTGATTTTCATGTTGATTTTGAAAAGTGGTTATTCAAAATATATATATATATATATATATAAAGATATTTTTAGCACTTTAAATTTTTTTATTTATCAAGTATTTTGGAACATAATTTCATGTTGATTTTGAAAAGTGCCAATGCAGAATCAATTGCCTTTTTTAGAGGGCTAATTTTTTACACTTCAAATTTTCAAATGTATTAAGTGTGAATAAATTTTTTTAAATATTGATTTTACCATTTTTGTCTATCGTAGTCTAAACAACCTTTTTGGCCCTGAAAATCATAGAAATTCCAGTAAGATTTCAATAAAATCCGATAGAGATTTTTGTAAATCCAGGTTATAGCTATCAAACTTCAAGATTTTGGGTGCCCTAGAAGTTTTTGATGGTGTTGAATCTATTTGCACTATAAAATAACATGATCCAAACACTGCTAGTGCAAGATCTCTTAAAAAAAAATTATTGGATTCTAGCCACTTTTGGCCGTTCAGGCAATTCCTGTCTCCGTAGACAACTCCTTTTTGTCTTATTCATCTTCTTGTTTTTTGTATTAAGATAATTTTTTAAAGGTTTTCCAAATATGTGTTTTATGTTTTTCATTGCAATGTTTTTTTATAATGATATTTTTAATTTGTTTTACAAAATTTGAAAAAAATAGTAACAATAATATTTTTAAGTTATGATTTTTTAAATATTTGTATATCATTAAAATATTTGTCACTAAAAGGTAACAATTTTAAACACTCCACGAAAAATATATAATTAAAAAGTATGTAGTGTAAGAAAAATTTGCTAAAAACCAACATATTAAATAAAATGTTTTTATGAAAAAATTGAATAAAAAAGTTCCTAAAATAACAAATTTTATGAATTTTATATTCAAAGATGATCACATTTTAAGTATTTTTTCCAAAAAAATATGATTCAAATAAGATTTAAAATAAATAAATAAATAAATAAATGTTAAAAAATGTATAACATATAATTTAAAAAAAACCAATAAATTATATAAAAAGAAGAAAAAAAATCTTTAAAAAATAGTAACATAAAAATGTTGAAAAAATAAAAAAATTTAAATTAAATTAAAAAATAATAATAATAATAATAATTCAAAATAACAAAAATAATAATAATAACAAAAACCCAAGAAAAAAACGTCAAAACAATTCAAAAATAAAAAAAATTTAACTCAAAAATAAATAAATTGAAAAAGGATAATTACTAAAACTGTTAAAATTAAAAATTTAAAAAAAAAAAAATTTTAAAAATATCAAAGAAATAAAAAACATAAAAATAATAATAATTAGAAAAAAAAAGAGAGATTAGAAAATAAAAAATATATTAAAAAACACAAATTATAAACCATTAAAAAAAAAATAGAAATTAAAAAATCAAAATTAATAACTAAAATTAAAAAACATAATTAAAAAATCAAAAATCAAAACAAAATATTTAAAAATAAATAATAAATAAAAATGAAAACATTTTAAAAAAAATCAAGAAACGCACGACTTGTTTGATCTCTCACCTAGTCCTGATGATAAACTACATTGGTTGGTTCAAAACGCGTCGACTTTGTTCATGATAATGTGATTATTACCGAAAGATTTCTTTATAATCAAGAAATATATTAAAAAAATAAATACTGTTATTTTTTTTAAATAATAATTATAAAAAAATACATAATCAATAAATAAAAATAATAATTAAAAAAATAAAAACATTTGAAAAATAAATAAATTTTATTTTTTATTTTTATGTTTTTTATTTTATTTTATTTTTAATTTTTTTAATTTAATTGTTAAATGTTTTTATTTTTTAATTAATATTTTTAATTTTTCTTTTAAGAGTTTTTTTTTCCATATGTTTTTTATTTTTTTTGCTTTCATTTTTTTTTTAATTTGATTGAATTTTTATTTTTTGAAATATATATATATATATATTATTTATTCATATTTTTTTAATTCTTATTTTTATTTTATTTGAATCATTTTTTTGGAAAACAAAAGAAACATAAAAATGTCATCATTTTAGAATATAAATTCATAAAAATGTCATAAAATTTGTTATTTAAAAAAAAAAATTATTTAATTTTGTTTTTAAAATCTTGTAATTAACATGTCGTTTTTAGCTGCACGCATTTCGATTTTTTTTTAAACATTTTAATTTTTTTTTTTTTTTTAAGCTTCTTTAAAATTATATATATATATATATATATATATATATATATATATATATATATATATATATATATATATTATTGTTTTTAAATTTTTTTAATAATTTTTTTTTTTTTTTTTTTTTTTTTCAATTTATTTTTTTAATGTTTTTTTATAAGTTTAATTTTTTATAATCTGTTTTGGAGTGTTTTCCTTGTTATGAGGATATTCGGGAGAAAAAAAAAAGATTTACTTCTTTTTCTTTTTTCTTTTTTTTTTCCTTTTTTTTTTCAGTCTTTTAAACTCTGCACATCTGAAATAGTGTTTACTCTTCACATGTTTTTTTTGTGATCAAATAGCAAAAGGCTTGGCTTTAATTCCTGTTTAGGGTTGTTTTTCCTTTTCATGGGAAGCCCGGGTCAACACAGGTGCTACTTTATTAAAAAGATTGTTAGGACTAGTGGAAACAATGGCGCTGCTTTCCTCATAGCTTGCAAACTCTATGTTTTTTCATCTCCGGTCGAGAATAAAACATATTGTTTCTCTGAATGCCGATAGACATATACTATGTAACTTTTTATCATCTTAATAGAAAATTTGATTTTTCTTTTTGAAAATAATTATAATTATGTATTTTAAATTACAAATTAATATTTAAAAATAAAATTTAAAATAAAGAAATTGTATTGGCTCTACATCAAAATATTATTATAAATAATAAATAATTAAAAATATTATATTTGATTTTTTTAGTTTTTCAAACATACTAACCTATTAATAATAAGTATGTTAACAAAATAACACATATTAATAATAAGTATGTTAAGATGATGAATCACAATAGGTTATTAGAAACAACAAAGCATCAAAGATTTATGAATGTGATTTTATCACAATTTTTTTTAATCAATATGAATCACAAAAGATTAAATTTAAAGAAAACCACACATATTAGAAAATAACGTATTTCACTCATGAATAAAATAATAGATAAAAAACAAAAATAATTGATATTAAAGTTAAAAATTTTCAAATAAATTAATTGGTATTAAAAATGGATGATTTTTATAAATTTTATATTTTAAAATTTTATATTTAAATTTAATTAATAAGAAAATACCCACATCTATATGTATAATGTTTATATAACTAGCTTAAACATAATACACATCAAAATATTTATTTCATAATAAATTTCACATGGCCAAGATTAAAAAAAATCATAAAATTAACTACATTATTATTATTATTAATTATTAAAAGAATATATATATATATATATATATATATATATATATATATATATATATATATATATACAACTTGAGTGGGCTTAATGGTTAAGAGCTTCCTCTTGAGAGGTTACAGGTTCAAAACCAAAGAGGGGTAGAGTATGTATGCCTTCATATACCTAGCAACCAAATCTCTACATGGAGGTGGGTCCCTTGCCCCACAAACAAGGGGGTCTCATACACCAATTTGGTGTCTGGCTTGGTTGTGACCTTAAAATTGGATAATAACAAAAATAATAATATATTCTTAATTACAAAAATTCAAATTTATTACAATAGTAGAGCTTATAAATATTTCATACCCAAAAAATCATAACTTACTTCATATTTAATATGTATTTTAATTTAATTTAATTTTAAAACATTTTTGAACTGAGAGACGCTCTAAACCCAATTTAAAAGAGATGTTGTAATGTCCTATCATGTTCATACCCAAAAATTCATAACTTATTTCATATTTAATATGTATTTTATTTTAATTTAATTTTTAAACGTTTTTACAATGAGAGGCACAGCCCAGTTTAGAATAGATGTTGTAATGTCGTGTCCTGTAAACATTTTGACTAAATCAAAATAAAATAGAAAAAAAATAAAATAAATAACTCTATGTTAAAATAAAAATAACTTCAAATTAATATAATAAAAATAAAAATTATACATTATTATTATTATTATTGTTGAGTAGTTAAAGTAAACTTGGCTTGGTCGAGTTATCAGTGGTTTTTGAGCTCTAGGTTTATAAGAACCCATGGTATCCATGGTATTAATATGGAATATAGCCTATTTAAATGGGGAAATTAAATCAACGTAGATCCATCTTAAATCTTGATCTACCAAGCTCCTAGAGAAATCTAATCTCTACCTTGAAAAGGAAAATATTATAAAAAAAAATTGTAAGATTGGTAGTACCTTTCTTTTCATTCATTCATAAAAGCATGTTACAATCATATTGTATATTCAATGGCCTCAACCTACCCAAAGGAAACTAGGTTTTTTGGCCATTGAACAACATTATAAGCCATCCAAAACATCAACACTTTAAGTATGTCTGTCCAAACCTTGTATGCCATAAAGTCTGTTAACCATCTACACTTAGAACTACTAAAGTAAATGTTATCTGACCAGAACATCATAAGAAAACAAAAATATTAACAAGTCATCCCAGTAGCTAATCATGAGGCGATTCTACTGGAGAAGGGTCTTTGGCACTTGACCCTGGAATTTCACATTGATGCAGACCTTGAAGCTGAAATTCGATTCAGCCAAAGCAAACATTCGGGTGATGTAGCTATAGCTGTATGGATTGAATTTATTTTTGAATATCTTTGAGACTCGACTTAGCCTTTGGATGACCCTCGACTTCCTGCGTGGCAGTTATGGATTTCACCATAATACATTTCATAGGACAATAGAGATGGACCAATTGTTTAAACATGGTAAGAAATCTCGAGTATGCCCGGGGTTAGAAAGCAAGGGTGTATAATCCTCAACCGGGAGCTCTGCTGCTATTTTTAAATTTAATTTTGTCTCCCATGAAGAAATCATGGTTTTCACCTGTGCTGGGATCCGAACGCAATACACATGCAGGATGCTTTGCATGTTCTCAAAATCAGATTTCCTTCCTCATTAACGTTGGGGTTTACTAGACGATGACCTCTGTGCTTTACCTTTTTCACTTGGTGGGTTGTTGTCACGACCTCCACGCCCTCGCTTGCCTTCACCATTCTGACTTTTGTCGGATCACCCAACAACTGCGGAGCCCCTCTAACCCGCATAGGAGGTAAAACCCACAATGCAAGAGCCGGAGGGGTTGATAATTTAGGCGGACCTAAAATGATAATACATACAAATAGGCTATTAACTCTTCTCTACCAGAAACCTAAAAATATTATGGTGTTACTTTTCGTTTCCGAAAACCATAGTTTTCCCATATCACCAGGCAGTGTGTTAGAATATACGACGAACCCATCAGGTGCCAACACCCGGGATTAACCAACTTGGTCCCTTTCAAAACCCAACACCATTATACTACCCCTAACTTGCCGAAGCAACAAAAACCAGAGATAAAACAATTCACATACGATATATGCATGCATATATTGATAACGACCATAAATTACAATACATTCCCATTTGAGCAAGAAAATTGCCATAGAAAACAGAAATCGACATGGAAAATGCAGACAAATCTAAATTAATCAACAACCCAATTTTCCAGTGCAACAATGTCCTCAAACCCCTCCAATCTTCAAACACGTTCTCATTAACCAAGAAAGCCTGAGAAACATACCAGAACCCGCACTTTTCCTTCACGTCATGACAGTCTCCCGCATTGTTCCTCCTTCGCACCGACACCCCAGTGCAGCGAGAAATGTTTACCACCTTCCGTAGAAACTAGGAATAAAGCCCAACAAAGGTTTGCATGTAGCACATGACTCTCACAAACGCTTTCTGGGTTCTTTGGAATACTAGTGTCTAAGCCTCTACACCAAATTTGAGACTTGGAGCACTTTCTGATGCTACAAAAATCAACACTCTGATGCTACTATCATCAAGTTATCCATATACAATTTGCCAAAGCTTTATTCTTCTTTCATTTCTTCAACAACACCAATTACATATTTATATTTCCTCAAGTACTTTGTTTGCAAATTAACGTTTATAGATAATACTTCATTCATTTGGCTTCATTCTTACTTTAAGGAATTCACTGACATAATATGCCCTACCTCTTAACTGGAGATATAGACTCTTTCTTCTATCCAGGCTCCCTCTCAACTTAGGGATATCAACCACTTTCTTCTTTTATAACATCGAAGAACCTTTCATGGCTCCATCCCTTCTTACGGCATCAAGGTCATCTTAATCATCATTATTCATATAACTTCCTTCGTCATGCTTATTATTATCATACGAACATCTTCATTATCGTGAAGATTATGTACTTGAAAAACTTTAATAGCAAGTACAACCAAATATAAACATATAGAAACATGAAGTACGAAAATCATGTTACTATAATGGAAGCATTTAAAATTTAGATATCAAACACCTAAACTTAGTTAAGCTCATAAGAGACAAACACTAGACTTTGACTTCTTGCTAGGGTTTTGTCACAAACCCTAGAATTTATCTTCAAGACACAACCTAAGATATCATATATTCAATCAAATAACAAATCTACTATACATCTAAGGTTTCAACAAGAAATGACAAACTTCTACTAGGGTTTGTTGCAAACCATAGATTTTATCATCAAAACTAAATCATATCAAAAACCATATCATCATATCCTAGAATATAAATCTCTACTAGGTTTTTACAGACCCTAGATTTTACAAATTAAAACATGAGTATCAATAATTAGGTTAGCATACTGGAATATACATATCTAGGATCTCATAAATACAAACATCAATACATCGAAGTTAGATATACAACAATTTTCTCCAGGCTTGGGTTTCAATCATATAGGCAAGTATATGCCTAGGGTTTCATTCCTAGGTTATTTCCATAGATATTGTAGGGGTTTTTCTCATACACCCTAATTCATAAAACCCTAAAGGTCTAGGGTTTCAATATATAACGTAGACCTTAATAACAAATTCTAAGGAACTAGGGTTTCTATCACAACAATATCAAAACATAAACGTCAAAAGGATAGGAATTATAGATTTCATCAAAAACCCTAAGTATACTAGGGTTTCAATATGTGATATCCCCTCTAATATGTGATTCCACACAAAGTACTTGCCACCCTATTTTCAAGAGCAGCAAGCCAGGGCCTTCCACACATTAATCCAAGGTAATAAAACAATGGAAGAATATGAAATAAAGTTTATGGATCTCGTGAAATATGTTCCTTCTCTAGATACCGACGAACGCTAAGCTGAGCGATTCATGTATGGATTAAATCCTCGAATCAGAGCCATGGTTAGAATGTGGAAGCCATCATCAATAGAAAAGGTAGTTGAATGTGCCCGTTATGCAGAGGAGCATTTAGGGATCAAAAGAAATATCAGGCCAACGAGACCCCCACAACTAAGATTTCTAGGAAAGACTCCTGGGAACTTCTTTAGGGGGGCTAGTTTGAGACCACCTACTTATGGTAATATATTTACTCCAAGAGGAGTAGGAGCAAGAGCTCCCATGGCAGCTAATGCTATATCTACAAAATCATCAAGATCTAATGCAAGCCAGTGGAACTCTCAAGGAACTACTAATAGAGGAAGAAGCGTGAGAGGAAGTAGCACACGAGGACAAAGTTCATTTTCTAGAAAATTACAATATGACATAAGGGGATCATCCCAGGTTAATTTTTGGGGATGTGGAGAATCACATGCTCAACGTGATTGTCTAAAGGCCTTGTCAAATATAATACAATGAGAAGGAAAAGAGCCATCATCAAATACAAAAGGTAATCATAGAATTTGTGTAGTAGTCAACAAAAACTAGGCAAAACATCAGTCCACTGTAGTGGAGTCCTCAAAACTAAAAAAAAACAGCATAAAACTCAAAATCTTACTTGATATTGGTGCTACTGATAGTTTCATTTCGTCATATGCATTAATTAAATGTGGGTTGGCAACCTGCAAGCAAAACGATTTCAGACATGTAGAAATGTCTTTAGGAGAACTTCAGTCCGTTGATTTATGTGTTGAGAAATGAAAAATTAATCTAGGGGTTTATTCGACTAAGTTAAAAGTATATGGCATAGCCCTGGGAACTTATGATCTCATTATAGGGATGGGTTGGTTAGAAGTAGATTGTCACGAAAAAATAATTCTTTGCATAAATGATGAAGGAGATATGATCCAAATCCAAGGTATTAAGAGGAAGATGTCTTTACGCTTCATTTCAGTAATGCAAATGAAGCATTTCTTAAGAAAAGATTATCAAGTATATGTATTAAATGAAGTACACAAAGAAAAGGGCCATCCCTAGAAAAATATCCAGTGTTATCTGAATTTTTGGATGTTTTTCCAAAGAAAATACTAGGATTATCTCATGAAAGTGAGCTTGACCTTACAATAAAATTAAAACCTGGTACAAAACCAATCTCTAAAACACCTTGTAGAATGACGGCTCTGAAACTTCAAGAGTTACAAATTCGACTGAAGGAACTACTAGATATAGGACACATCTGACCCAGTATTTCACCTTGAGGAGCACCTGTCATTTTTGTCAAGAAGAAGGATGGTTCCTTGTGGCTATGCATAGACTATCGAGACTTAAATCGAGCTACAATAAATAATAGGTATCCAATGCCCTGAACTGATGAACTCTTCGACCAAATGAAAGGACCTTTAGTGTTTTAAAAAAAATCGATATATGATTGGGTTATCATCAATTAAGAATCAAGGAAAATGATATTTCTAACACGTCATTTTGAACATGCTTCGAGAATTACGAGTTCACATTGGTACCATTTGGATTGACCACTGCTCCAACAATATTCATGAATCTTATGAATAATTTTTTCCGTAAATACCTCGACCATTTTGTCCAATTCTTCTTAGATGATATGCTCATCTACTCCAAAAAATGAGAAAGAGCATGAAGAAAATTTTCAGATAGTACTATCTTGCCTTAGGGAACACCAATTATATGGAAAGTTATCCAAGTGTTCCTTCCTTCAGAAGAAGATTCATTACCTAGTTCATATTATATCTGGTGAAGGGATATCAGTAGATCCTAAGAAGGTAAAAACAATCATGGAGTGGTCGATACCAAAGAATACACATGAAGTGTGAAGTTTTATGGGTTTAGCCGGATACTATTGAAGTTTTGTAAAAGAGTTCTAAAAATAAATAAATTGCAGACCCTATCACAACCCTCTAGCGTAAAGGAGTTGGGTATGAGTGGATCGAGGAATGTCACAGGGCATTCTCTGAACTTAAAATATTTTTTAGAGGAGAGGAATAACCTGTTTCTGAGTTTATTTATTAACCCAGAAACAGGTTATTCCTCTCCTCTAAAAACTATTTTCACCTGTATGGATTCTCTACTTAAAATATTGTTGACCAGTGCACCAATCTTGCGAGTACTAGTATTAATGCAAGATAAAGGAGTAATAGTGTATGCCTTAAGGAAGTTAAAACCTCATGAAGAACTCTTTTCAATGCATGATTTAGAGTTGGTTGCTATAATACTAGCTTTGAATACATGGAGGCACTAACTTGTAGGGAGAAATTTTGTACTTAAAAGCGACCACCAAAGTTTGCAATACTTGTTTACCCAAATGGACTTGAATGTTAGACAAAGACGATGGAGTGAATTCTTAAGTGAGTATGACTTTGGAATTTTTTACATTAAAGGAAAATAAAATGTAGTGGTAGATGCTCTAAGTAGAAGACCAAGAATCTTTTCCCTTATACCCATCAAGGTAGACTTGAGAAATCAAGTGTTATAACATCTCTCAAAAAATAGATGGTATTTAAAAATAGGATCTGGGATTGATAGTAAAGGTCCAAAGAACCTAAGTTTGAGGAATATGAACTAGAGGATGATGGATTGTTATGATTCCATGGAAGAATGTATATTCATGATAGTGGAGATCTCTGAAACACCATCCTCAAGGAAGCTCACAAAGCACTATATTGTGCACATCCTAGCGTAAAGAAAAATGTATGCTGACACAAAGAAACTCTTCTTTTGGACAAGAATGAAGTGTAATATTGTCCAATTCGTTGCAAAATGTTTTGAATGTCAACAAGTGAAGGCTGACTATCGTCACCCAACACGTCTCCTGCAACCTCGTGACATTTATATGACCAAATGAGTGGTGATTTCTATAAATTTTACCGCGGGGCTACCTATTACACCACAAAGGCATAAAGCCATTCTATTTGTGGTGGATAAACTAACGAAAAACGCTCATTTTATTGCTGTAAGAGAGACTTATGAAGTGGCTGATGTAGCTCGGGTATTTATAAATGAAATTATCAAATTTCACGAAATACCTAAGAAGATCATATCAGATAGAGATTCATGATTTACTTCAATATTCTTGACTTGTATGTAGTTAGCCTTAGGAACTCGATTAAATTTAAGTACAACTTATCATCTTGAGACTGATGGGAAAATAGAAAGGGTGAACCAAGTAATAGAAGATATACTGAGGATGTAAGTTATGGATCAACAAATGCACTAGGAAAAGTATTTTTCGTTGGTTGAATTTGCATACAATAACAGCTACCACAGCTCAATTGGAATGCCTCCATTTGAAGCATTATATGACAGACCTTGTAGAACACTGCGAAGTTGGGACAAGTTAGAAGATCGAGTGATAGTGGGGCCAAAATTAATTCAATAGATGGAGGAACAGGTAAAACAAATTAGACAACAGTTGAAGGAGGCACAAGCTAGACATAAAATTTATGCTTATGCTCACAGGACAAATAGGAATTATGAAGTAGGGGATCAGGTTTTCATCCAAATTAGACCAAATAAAAACACCATCCAATTTGGAAAATGAAAAAATTTGTCACCCCGATTCATTGGGCCATTCAAATTTCTGGAAAAAGTTGGACTTGTTGCTTATCGTCTTGCACTTCCACCCTGTTGACCACTGGAGTAGCACCTGATGATAATGAGAATATTCCATGCCCAAGGATGAACCAAAAGACATTTGTACCATCAAATATCATCTGATATCATCAATCCAATAGATTCTTTAAACTCTACTTCTTCTTCTTATCATTTTCTCTTGTACCCAGATTACACGCCCTACGGGGAATTCTAATAAGTGATGCTAGTAATGATGAATTTGAGTCGATAATGATGTGATCATCTTGTGATTGCGATGTTGTTGAACCTGTGAGACCACGCACGCCTGGTGCTAGGGATCCCTCTTGTAGCCATGGAGGATCTGGGTTCGCCCCAGGCTCGTCCTCCCCCTCGTCCTCCGTCCGCTTATGAAGCCTTCAGATCACTGTTGGCTTCGCTGCCGAAAAAGAAGAAAATAGAAGCCTCCAAGTTCATGAAGAAGCTGGATTGTAGAATTATCCCTTCCTCCTGAGGGACCAATCCATGTAGCCTTGTCTCTGGCAAATTGCACCCTTGTGGGTCAGTTTACTGGCCTTTGGCCCTCTCCAAAAACAACGGAGACCTGGGTCGTCAAAAACTGGGTACCTTTGATCAAGAATAGTGTAACCTCGTATTGCTTGGGGAGAGGCTAATTTCTATTTGAATTCATCTCAAAAGAGGATAAATATCTGATCTTTAGGAATGGCCCTTACTTCATGGGTCCTGAGGAACTATATCTCAATAAGCGGACACCGGATTTTAATCCAATAGCAGATGTCCCGACGGCTATTCCTGTGTGGGTTAGGTTTCTGAATCTCCCAGTGCATTTCTGGAACTGGGATTCTATGAAGCACATAGGAAACACTCTGGGTAAATTTATTGACCAGGCAAATAGCAAGGATCAATATGAATGTGCTTGAATCTGTGTCAAGGTTGAATTAGAGGTGGGTCTACCAGAGGCAATAAAAATCAATGTTGGCAGTTGGTCTCATGTGCAAAATCTATATTATGAGCAGCTTCCTTTCAAATGTCGAAAATTCCACGAATATGATCACTTTTCTATGGGCTACCCAAGCAATGGAGAGGCGGAGAAAGTAAAAGAGGAGGGCTAGAATCAGGTTAAGCGGTAAAATACTACTCACAAAACCCCCAAACCTGTTGGGGTTCCAAAAGGCAAAGGTACTCAGCCGACTTCCGACCAGCAAAACCCTCCCCCTAAAGGTCAAGAAAATAAGTTAAGGCCCTTAAGCTCAGCTTCAGTACAGGTTAAGGACAAAGGGATATCCTTAGGCTCGAGGAAAGGTGAAAGTTCCTCAGAAAGACCTAAGGAAAAGCGTGCATTCGCTGAAGAGGAGGAAAAAAATTCGGAGGAATCTGAGGAGGAAGGAGAAATAGGGGAATCACAAATCTCAGCTAGAAGATCGACAAGAGGTTGAATTCTTGCCCAGGAAAAGAGAGAACAAGAAACGTGCAAAGACAAACTCTAGGGCAGTCAACCAACCCTTGAGAAACTATTGGCAAGAACTCTGAAGATGACAAGAAACCAGACACAGGGCTCCAAGGGAACTCAACACACCCAAAAAAGTAAGTGATGAAGGTTTTCTCCTGGAATTGCAGAGGAATGGGGAGAAAAGTGAAAGAAGAAGCCATAAGAAGCCTGTTAAGGATAGAAGCCCCATATATTATTCTAATCCAGGAGACAAAAATGGAGGACAAAGACTTCCTCCAAACAAGTAAGAAATTTTGGAATAAAGGTAGAGAACAGGCCGTTTCTTCTCGAGGAGCTTCAGGCAGGCTGGGCAGTCTATGGAATATAAACAAGTACACGATGGTCACTGAGATCCTAAATATCCATTAGTTGTTCTTGAAACTTTAGCATCTTGATACAAAGGAGGTATTTGGTCTCTTCAATGTGTATATCCTAGTAAATGCAAGGGAGAATAAGTTCTGTTGGGACTCTATCAGAAATCTGGAAGATATAGAGAATCTGGAAAACACCATCATTGCTGGCGACCTCAACCTCACCTTGCTTATGTCTGAGAAGTGTGCAGGTAGCATCATTAGGGATCTGACAAGGGAATGGGTGGAGGATCTCATGCAGGATTGGGACTTTCTCAACATCAAGCCCTGAAACGGAAAGTACACTTGGTCAAATAAAAGAGTTGGTCCTGGGCATATTGCAGCAAGACTAGATAGATTTCTTGTTCATAGTTATTTTCTCCTTTTAAGTTTAGAGGCTAGAATTCATATTCTTCCCTGCATCACTTCAGATAATAAGCCGATAAAGCTTGAATTGTTGGCCCAAAATGAGCTTGGCCATATTCCATTTAGATTTAGTCCTTTCTAGATCAAGGATCCGAACTTCATGGATAAGGGTAAGGAAAGTTGGAGGATTCCTGTCAAGGGTTCTCCTTTCTTTGTTTGGGAGGAAAATCTCAGAAGAGTGAAAGCTGCTTTGAAAAGTTGGGCCAAAACCCTCCCTAATCCAGCAGTAGAAAGAAAGCATGCCCAAGTCAATCTTGAGATCCATCATTTACAAATGGAAGATGCAGTCATTACAAAATAAGTTCTAGACAGGGAGGCAGATTTATAACAGAAGTTTCATAAGGCATGTTTGTTAGAGGAAGAATTTTGGAGACAAAAGTCTCGCAGCCTTTGGCTTAAATAAAGAGACAGAAATACTTCCTTCCTCCACAAACAAGCCCAAGCAAGAAAAAGCTTCAACTCCATCTCAGAAATTAAGTAAGATTCCATTACTCACAAAGACTTCATGAGCATCAAAAGGGCAGCTTTCTCTCACTTTAAAAACCTTTACAGTGAAGAAGATGTGCGGGATCATAATTCTAAATTTATGGATGTGGTACCTTCAAAGATAACCTCCAAGATGAATCAGTTCCTAGAGGCAAAGGTCACTAGAAAGGAAATAAAGGATGCTCTATTTGCTATGGAGCCTGATAAAACTCCCAAACCGGATAACTTCACAGCTATATTTCTCCAATATTTTTGGCAGATAGTAGAAAATAATTTGCACAAAATGGTATTGAACTCCCAAGCCTGTCAAAAAATTGGGGGCAGCACGAACTCAGCCTTTCTTGCCCTCATCCCGAAGGAAAAGGGAGCTAGTGCTTTTAACAGATTTCGACCTATTTCTCTATGCAACATTGGATACATGTTGATAACCAAGGTGATAGCCAATAGATTGAAAGATATCCTTCCTAATATTATCCCAGAGAATCAGGGTGGTTTTGTGCATGGGAGGCAGATTGTGGAAAATTTTATCCTAGTGCAAGAGGTGATTCACTCAAGCCTGCAACAAAAAGAAAAGGGTATGGTTGTCAAACTAGATCTAGCTAATGCATTTTATCGTGTTAGACACATCTTTCTCCTTGATGTTTTGCACAAGTTTGGGTTTGGGCTTGAGTTTATCAACTAGATTCGTGCTTGTATCTCCAAGCCTTGGATCGCCCCTCTGGTGAATGGGCGAGCTGTGGACTTCTTCAAAGCTACAAGAGGGCTTTGGCAGGGGTTTCCTCTTCCTTCCCTTCTTTTTGTCCTCCAAGCCTATGCTATAAGTTTATATTTGGACAAGAAGCAACTTGACCAAGAGATATTGGGCCTTAACATTTCTAGAGGAGTTAAAAATATAAATCATGCTTTGTTTGCCGACGATTCTCTGATGTTGGGTGCAGCCTCTGTGCTTTCTGCTACAAAGTTCAAAGAAGTGTTGGATGATTACTGTGATGCCATAGGTAGTAATCTAAATAATGGAAAGTGTCGTATTTATTGCTGGAACATTTCTAACAGTGATTTCAGTGCTATTTCCAGATGTCTGGGCTTTGCTGGCTCTTCCAATTGGACTTCTTTCAAGTATCTGGGCTTCCTAATCTTCCAAAAATCCACCTTCAGCAGAGATTGGGTCCCTCTTCTAGATAAGTTCAAACTCAAGATCCAGGCTTGGGGTTTCTCTTGGCTCAATCTTGCTGTTAAGTTGGTGCTTATCAAGGTTGTCCTCAGTAGTCTTTTTATCTCTCAATTCTCAGTTTTGCTAGCTCTAATTTGCATCCTCAAGAAAATGGAGGATCTCATTCACAGGTTTTTTTGGAAAGGTGGCAAACAAAATGAAAAGATAATCCCACTTGTTAGTTGGGATAAAGTGACCAAGCCTCTTATGGAAGGTGGACTAAACTTTAAAGAAATTTGCTCTCAAAACGTTGCTATGGGAGCAAAAATCGTGTGGAGACTCATTGCTTCCAAGCCTGGTTGGGCGAAAAAATCTATGTGGAAGAAATATCTCAGTGGGCAAAGGAAACGTTGTCTTGACAGTTCTCTTCAAAATCCGGTTCACATTTGCTCAAACTTTGTGCTCAGGCCACCCCGTTGATCCATCTCCACACTTACTGGATCCTGGGAAATGGAAAATAAATTAGTATTTGGGATGACAGCATTATGAATAACCCTCCTCTTGCCGAAAATCGTTCTCTGCATTCGCTGCGAGCTTGGATGGTCAACGCTGGATTTAATACCTTGTGGGATATCTCTTGTTGGGATGACTGTTATTGGGCTGGTTGGAAGTAGCTCCAGGTGCCTTTGGACCTAAATCTGGATTGCGCTGCTTTGTTCGCTCACCTAAACGTCATGGCCCCGATCCACGCAAGGAGGCAGGATAAACATGGATGGGGTTCATAATCTAACTGCTATACAGTGGCATTGGGTTATGCAAAACTGTTGGAACAGCCTCATGTCCTACCTAACCCTATGATTTGGAAGGGGATATGTTTCCATAAGAACATTCCAAAAATTGATTTCTTCTACTGGCTCATGTGCCACAACAGAATTTTGACTAAGGACAGATTGAAAAAAAGAGGCTTCCATGGGCCGTCTAGATGCTTGATGTGCTGCAAAAATGAAGAGAATTTTTTTCAACTTATGCTGGAATGTAAATTCACTGCAGAGGTTTGGCATGATGTTCTGCGTCCTTGGGGAAACAATTTCGCACTCCCCTCTTCCATCACTGACTTGTTTGCTACTTGGCCACACAGCTATCCAGGTTTTCTCCCAAAGAATGATAGTTTTAAAGCTGCCTGGATTTCCTTGCCAATGATTATTTGTTGGAAAATCTGGCTTGAAAGGAATAAGATAATTTTTAGAGATAAAGCCTAGAATGCAAAGATAATCATGGTCAAGATCAAAATTCAACTGAAAGAAATCTTGGGCGACTAGCTTGAGGGAACAAATTTAAGCCAGCAGGATTTGGAATGGGGCAACATGATGGGCCTTCAATTCTCTGTTGAAATAAGGCAAAGAAATACAAGTAAAGAATGGAAAATCAGACTCAGCAAGAAAGACTTTTCAGGTTGGATCATTAAGCAGTCCAGACATACTTTATTCTTTGACGGGGCTGCCAAATGCAATCTGGGGAAAGCAGGTGTAGGAGGTGTCATTAAGAATCTAGAGGGCAGAATCGAGCATAGTTATTCCTGGGGCTTGGGACATAACACTAGCACCCAAACATAAGTCTTGGCTCTACTACAAGGCCTCAAGCAAGTTAATGAATTCGGCATCAAAGAGGTAAATGTAATTTGCGACTCTCAGTTCATTCTAAAAACTATCGTGGATAACTCTGTTCCTAAAGATCTCAGATTTGCAAGATTGGTGACAAGAATCAAAACAATGGTAAAAACTCTTCCAAGTGTGAACTTCTTCTATGTATTGCGGGAGAATAATAAGCACGCAGATTTTGAAGCCAACAAATTTGTTCTTGTTTCCGCCGGCACTCTTTCAAGAGATGGGGAAGAAGAATGGGATCCAATCCCTTAAAATCTAGTTTTCATGTTTTATTGCATTTTATTGCATCAATTCGTTTGTATCCACAAGTTAGGGAAATTTTCATAGATTGATTTGATTGATATTTGTAAGAAACCCCGAAATATAAGTATCTGGGTCATAGAACTCCTAACATGTGAGGAAAATTGGGATTTTCTCCCATTTTTTGTAATCTGATTCGAGGCATTCATGCCAAGGATTTAATATAAAACCATATATATTCCTGTAAAAAAAAAAAATTATGAATTTGAGTCAATATTGATTCTGTAACAGGCCTAAGTAGCTTGGGACCTTGCCAACAAGTGAGTATTACTCTGGGAGGTTTTTTTTAACTCGGTTAATTATCATCTCCCTATCAGGACTTCATAATTAATTGAGTTTTTTCCTCCAATTTTACCCCAAATGCGGAGTACGGCTTGATGGTGAGGCCTTGGGTGAGTCCTAGTGTCTAGATTCAATGTATATTACCATACTAGATCATACAAAACATTTCGTGGAATTTGGTTATGTCTAGGTAGTGATTTTTTAATTTTTTTAATTTCTCGCAGGTCAAAAATTGCAATAAAAAATGTCATTGAATTGTAATAAATATTGTCTAGAGTGTTGAGTTTTCTTGAATGATGAGGTAGCATTGGATGTGCTCTAGCTCCCAAAATTTGTGGAGGGACTAGAGTACATAAGATCTCCCAGACCCACAAAGGGATTTTTTAGATTTTGTGTATTTTGGGTAGCATCAGTTGTGCTCTAGCTCCCAAACTTTGTGGAGGGACTAGAGTTCAACTGATCTACAAGACCCAGAAATTGATTTGGAAAATTTCATCTGGTTTAGGAGATATTAAATTAATTAATTATTTTAAGTGTATTTCCTAAGTTAAAACTTAGGGAACTTAAATAATTAAAGTGAATTTAATTAAACATGTGATGAAATTGTCTTAAGTCACACGGATCACGCTTTCTTTTAATCTTAGCCATTGATTCAAGATCTGATTATGGTCATTGATTTGTCAACGAGAAAATCATAAAGGAAAGGCTTGGGGCCATTTTTAATGACACACAGAGGTAGAGCATTGAAGCTAAGCTGACATTCTAGGGCAGGGTTTGGTAAGAATACTCAGAAGTGTTTTAGCTACAGAGAGGGGAATATAGGCCAAGGGGATGATCTGATCCCAGGGTCTAGAATACACAAGAGGCATAGATCAACTCAAGGATAGCGCAGAAGAGGAGAACAACAGCAACAACAAGGAAAGTGCAATCCCTCCAAGGACAGCGATATTTTCAGCAGGAAACCCTCAGGGGGTTATGCAGAGACCTTAAGGGGCAGTGTAGTGACTGCGTCACCCAGTCTGGGGTAACGTTGTCTCTTCCAGAGCAGCGCTGACAGTTTGAGGGGCTTCAAAGGCTGACACAGAGGCTTTCAGGGGCAGCGTTGGGGTTTCTAGGCCCTAATCTTGGCTGAGTTATAAAAATCCCATTTAAGGGTGTGGATCAGTCATTATTTTGGTCCTAGATCAGCCAGTGAGCTATAGATCTAGTATATTCTCTGTCGGAATTTCTAGATCTGGAACCCAGATTTATGTATTCAGAAAAATTCTTAATAATAGAACCCTCCAGCAGCCAGAGACCGGTTTTCCTGCATTGGGTTTTTCCGGGGACTATTTCTCCAAAAATAACTGTGTCACTTTGTCAATGTGTGCATGTACTTATTCTAGATTTGGATTGGTAGAGATATGTTATGTGTTTCGCTTCAATTTTAACTTGAATTTATTTAGTTAATAACTTGTCTAAGTAGGAGGAGCATAACCGGATTAACAGTAATAATTTCTGCATAACATCTAAGATTCAGAAATTTCTGCATGGTATCAGAGAAATTGCAGATCTAGGAGGGTCACCATCTGAAGAGATTGAAGGTTCTAGCTATAGAAAGCAGCTGGAAAAGGAGCAGAAACGCAGATCTAAAGGGACAGCGATGTTTTCAGGAGTAGATTCACGTAGAGGGAAGGGTGACGTTGTCCAGCGTTGTTTCCTAGCAAGCCCATGCAATTACTGCGTAGAGGCAGCTCAGAAGCAGTGCTGGTTTGGTCTGAAGCCAACCAGTGTGATTCAGATATGAATCTGTCAGATCCAGAAAAGACTACAAAAATTCAAAAGAGTTGGTGGGGTTAAAATTCTGAAGTTTTCATATTTTTAGCCTTAGCACAAGTGACAAAGATTAGGAGGAGATCAGATTATCAGAAAAGTTTCTTGCCAAAGGAAACTTGCAGTTTGATCAGAAGATCAAAGAAGAAGTTGAATCATAGTTGATTTGGTAGATTTCCAAGGAGGGAAATCAAGTGTCAGAGGGAGAAGAAGGCACATGTTTCACCAAGGGCCTTAGATCCATTTCTCTAGCAAAGAGAAAAGGAAGTTCCAACACATTCTAAGCAGATGGCTCCTCATGGACTGCATGGTCAGGATAGGCTGGATGGCCTCTCAAACTTTTAAGTTTGGAAGGCAAGGATCTTGATTTTCCTTGAGGCATACAATTTAAGAGACCATGCAGAGCAAACTCTAGCCACACCGATAGATGCGGATCTCCTACGGAAGCATAAGGAAGCTGCTGGGCATGCCAAGTGACTGGTAATGGATGGTATCAAGGACCATATTGTACCACACGTAGCTGAGAAGAAGACAACTAACAAGATGTGGAAGGCCTTGACTTCCCTATATGAGGGAGAGTCTGTCCAAAGGAAAATGTTGTTGGAGACCCAAATGAGGTCATTCATGATGACCAAGGGAGAAGACATGGAACACTTCCTCTTCAAACTATAGTCAATCAGAGATCAGCTAACTGCAACAGGTGCAACGGTGGATGATGTTGTGATAGTCAGGACTGACCTCAATGTAATCACAGATGAGTGGGAAACCTTTGTCCAAAGTATCTTGGGTAGAGAAAACCTCCCAGATTAGGACAGCTTGTGGTCAATTCTGCGTCAAGAAGAACTCTGTAGGTTCACCAAGAGGTAGCATAGCCCAGGATTGAGAAAAATGAAGAAGAAATATGAGGAAGATGCATCCTTGGCATTGAAGAAGCAGCCAAAGAAGAAGAAGGATCTTTCAAATATCAAGTGCTTCCAGTGTGGTGAAATGGGAAATTTTTCCAGCCATTGTCCTAAGAAGAAGAAGGACAAGGAAGCATCTTCTTCCAAATCAGTTGTGGCAGATGATGGTGTTTAATCAATTTTAGTGTTCCTAAATTGATAACATAAATTGTCAACCAGGGCTAGTAAATTGTTGAAGTGAAGTGCACCATATGTGCCTAAGTAACCTCTTCCTAATTCGTTGTGTTCAATGTTTTTCTAATGTTTTTGGTTTTATGTTTACTGTTATTTTATGCTAAGGTGAAAAACTAAATTAATAGCAAAGAAAAGTTACTAAATGCACTAAAACAAAATAAGATCTACTCTAAACTAGGAATGATAAAAAGAACAGAAAATGCTAATCCGAAAATTGTAAAGCTGTTAATAAAGTAACTCATAACATTAAACTTAGTCCAATTTGCTTCATTAGAGATATATTGGAACAAACTGAGAAAAGGATTAGTTTTGATGTAATGAGGTTCTCTTTAGTAAACAACAACTTAAAACATCACAGAGAAATCTTATTCATGGTTAGAAGTCTGTTGGAACATTTTGAGAAAAAGATCATCTGCAACATAGTACAGAATCCTGTGCTAAAATAACTTATGACACTAAAATTAACTCATTCTGCCACTCACAATGTTACTATTAAGCCTCATTCAAAGATTAGAGATTTATTGGAACAACTTGGGAAAAAGACTTGTTTGTAAAATCATGAGAATCTCTTACATAACTGCAGAACAGTCAAGAACTCAAAATAATATAACTAATTCTTGTTCTTATAATAGTGATGTGTTAGAAGAAGTTGAGAACAAGAGCAACTTACAAAATAATGAGGGTCTTTTAAATCTAATTAGCTAGACTAAAATGCAATTAACTAGCAGAACTGAAATGCAATGAACAGAACTAAAATACAATTAACTCAAAGTATTATAACTAGATCTTATTCACGTATTAGTGATATATTGGAACAACTCATGAGAACAAGATTGACTATAATATTCGATGTAAGTAAATGACATAAGACATGATGCAAGAGGATAAACTCAGAAAACTGCCTAAGTTAAGAACAAAACAGAGCTAAAGGTCACTTATCTAGAAAATATGCAAAATCCTTTTCGGATAGTAGGGGCCCTCTACCATCAGATTGGCACACGAATCCTTAACTCCTTACAGTTGCTTCAGATCATGCATCAAAGTTATACTTCTTTTATTAAAAGAAAAAGCTTCAGAAACAGAGTATCACAATCTTTGAAAACTAACAACAAAACATCAACTAACTGTTTCTCGGTTCACCGAGTTATTTTTATAAGCAAATACATAACTGAAATTAAGTATAAATAGGCATAGGTATCTTTTATAATCAAAATCGAACTAAAACTCCTATTGAGGACTCGTATTTTGCTGAAGACACCTCAAGAGTCCTTTTCCTTATAGAAGTCTGCTTATTGGTTTTGGCTTTGTCCACGTGCATAACCACTTCCAGATTTTTGCTCAGCCCTCGTGGAGGACACGGAATGATGCAGGAGAGTTTTGGAGTCTAACCATATACGTCTTTCCCTCAAACGAAACCTGTAACCTGTTTAAACACTAAAATAGCTGCAGAACGCCTGATCGGCTATGGAACGTCTCTATTCTATAGCTATTTTGCACAAAATTATTAAAACAACAAAAACCATGAAAATACAATATGTTAATCAAATGCATGTAACCTTTAAGCAATCCTAATCATTATTCATTGATTTTAGGCTTATGAAGTGATAAAAGAATGATGAAATGAAGTGAAGGTTTGTAAAATTGAAGGCAATTCTAGGGCTCAACATACCCCCACTGCAAAACTATTGCATGTCCTCATGCAATTTTATCAAAACTTATTCCATGCGCTCTGAAACCTCTATTAGAACATCCAACCTTATCTTTCTGCTTCTTTTGTTGTTTAGTGTCATTATGGGTTTCTTTATGAGTAATTTAAACCTGAGATTTATGAGGGATCTGTTCAATTTCTTATTCCTTTTCTTTAGCTTCCTATTTTCTTTGTGCAGTGTCCCCATTTGCAGAGTGAGAGTATTATTCATAGCATTCTTCAATTTAACTTGTTCTCTCAAGATTTCATTCTCATTATTAATGTGTCTGTTCAATATCTCCAATTCATAATTATCTTTCTTCAGGGCTTCTATTGGAGGTTCTTGTGGACTGAGGGATCTTTCTTGACTCTCTGAAACCTTTCTTTCCAAAGATTCCACATAATCATAAATTTGTTGTTGAGTCAAAAGATTTGGCAAACGATTTTGTAATCTCCTTATGGAAGCCATCAAATTTCTCTATAAAATTTAACCTCCCTGCTTCTTGTAGTAGCTCCTTGACTTGTGGATATCCTTCCAAATACTTGACTCCAACTGGTTCTTTCCTAACAATTAGCCGCATTCCTCCTCTGTGCAGATTATCTTCCTTTCAGAATTACTTTTCTATGTTTGAAGCTAGATTGACTACATAGTCTAATGCTTTATTTTTGAAACTATATCTCTGTGTCTAAAGATGGATTAGCTGTAGAATGATACTTCACCCTCAGAATTACCTCTCTGTACTTAAAGATGGATTGGATCCAAACTGTAATGGAGGTGAATGGATGGAGGTAATTAAGTTATAAGGGAAAATGAAGTGGCTATGGATCTGATGGAGAATTTATGATGAACTTGTGGTGAAATAAGTGAATGATACAATCTTAAGGAGATGTGGACTAGTAGGTTACGTTTGTGATTATGACCGTTAGTCATTAATCAAGGTTTTAATGAGGACCGTTATGGAATGTTGGATAAGGGATATGGCCAAGATATGTTAATCAATTCGAATGATAGGTTGTTTAGGAAACATATGATTATACACATTGTATCTATTTCATGTTTTAACTTTTTGCTATTAAAATAATTTTCACAATTTACCTCAGAATTTTGACCTTGTAAATTGTTGTGCTTGATGTTGTTCCTTTGGTCCTCTTTTAGCATGTTGGTCTTCAAAACAGAATCCTTCAATTTTCTGTAATCATCATCTCTTTGTAGGTTGTACAATTGTGTCAGAACTGCAGAATAAGATGTGGCTACAACATGCAATCTGTAAAAATAAATGAAGTATGGATATGGAATATGGATGTGAAATGTAATGGAGTGAAAGTGGAATATGACTTGTGAAATGGAATGAAAGTGGGGTGAGATGGAGTGGAATTGTAAAATGAAATGAATTTTGCAATTTCTCTCAAATGGTACATCATATTTCCCTGAAATTTTCTGAGGTTGTTACCAATATTATTATGCATATTCCGATGAAAAATCTCATCCATTGGTTGCACGGATCTCCCGAAAAATGAGAAATGGTTGTAGGTAAAAGTGGCCAATTTCTTGAAGAATACACACTGAAATTTTTTGAAATTTTATGTGTTTAGTCACCCTACCTCAATGCATTTACCATAAAAATTTCAGGACCAACAGATGCACGGTTTGAAAGTTATGATAAAATCAATTTCTGCCCTATTTCACCCTTCATTCTGCCCAATGTCGCAACAAAAAAATACGCCACGAACTCATTTTAAGGCCGAATTGAGTGATTCTTATGAAGAAAAGGTGCTTTCTTTGTGCAAAAATGTCCCAAATCTGTCCTATTATCACGTAGAAAAGTAATCTGCCTTAAAAACCCATCTAAAATGCCCTTAAAAATTGATTTTTTTTCAAATTATGTTTGCGCCTTACTCAATTTATCATATTCTGAGAAAACACAGAAGCTCAGAATTTTTTTATTTTTGCTCCAATCTCTTGCAATATTTGCGCCAAACCTGTCTCTGGAAAAAGTTGCAAAAAACAAAAATAGGCTGCTACAACAATAGCTGCAGAAACTACCACTTTCCGCAGCTGTTTTTGAATTGACAAAAATATGAACATGCTACTACAAGAAACTAATAAAATGTACTGCTGCAAGTTTTTGTTGATTCCATAAAACCATTAGTCTTCATCAAAGTCATCATTCATGGTACAATTCTTACCATGCAAATAAATGTGTCAAAGTCGAGCATGGGAAGAAATCATTGGATTACCGATCAATAATGAAAATCGTTAACCAATGTGAGACAACTCACTGATAATGTAAATGAGTGTCAAGGTACCTCAGTGCATCTTGACAGGGATGAATGAATGTGTCGAAGTCGAGTCACCTGCAAGATTTGACAATCAAGAGACATTTTTGTATTCTCATTGTTATCAACTAGGAGGCTTGCCATTGATGAATGCAAGCTCCAAGGCACTCCAAATAATCTCTAATCTTGATCCTAGATAAAGTGTTGAGGTCGATCGGACAAGATATGTTGGAAGGTGGACCTTAAGGAATTCCACATCATCCAACTTGAGCATAGAACCAAAAATGATTTGAAGAACCATGAAAGATTGAAACCATCATGAAATTGCAGAACTTATTGTGAACTTTTCTCTCTAGTTGCCTGGTTTTCAAGCAAATCTCATGTCCAATTGCATCAGCAAGTTGGTTTTCACAATAGGACTTATTTTTCTCTTTAATTTTTATTTTTTTTTATATGTCCTACTCTACTTGAAAAAGAAAATCTTGTTCAAGTATATGAATACTTCCGATGGAACCATTTTTGTAACAAGATGATAGATAAACTCATATGTAGGTTTGAAAGATACTCTTTGATATGTACCAGTATATGAAATGTCAACTGTCTTGATTTAGATGATGTCAGAATATATTGAATAATTGAGCGTTGGGATCCGATGACTGACTTGAACCAAGATTCAATGTAATCTTGTCTTCCTTGTCTTTCCTCTATCATGAAATGCAAGTCTTCAGAGATGTGATCTTCATTCATAGAATCTAGTGATAGGCATGCATGAGACTTTTCAATCTCTGGTTCCAGTATCTTCTCTTTATCAATAGACATCCATGATTCTTGGACCTTATCTGAGTCTTCTTCTTCTGGTTGTTGTTCTTCAATGATAGCTAGTGAATCATTTTGCAATACCTCAAAATTGTAAGTTGATTGAGGTGTTTTATTGTTGGGGATATTAAATGGTTGTGGAGGTAGTGGAGTGGGAATGAATTTTTAGGGTGCTTGTGTGGATGATAATGGGAAAGGTTGAATTGAGGTCAAATGAGGGTGATATTGATGTTTTGGTGGAGGCGAATGGTATGAATAACATTGATGATGGTATTGAGGATAGAGAGGGAAAGATTTAGGATATGGTGGATTTCCTTTATAGGGCCTTTTCCAACTTTGTTGCCAAGATTGGTTTTGAGGTTGGAATTGAGATGGCCAAGGTTTCCAAGGTTGGTTTTGAGGTTGGGACTAAGATTTTTGTGCATAACCTTGATACTGTGCATAAGGATATTGCATCGTATTGGGTTGATGAGGCTGCCATAGTCCTCTTGGAGCTACATAAGAAAGTTGCTCTTGTGCTTGATTTGCTCCATTATCCTTCTGGTAAATTTCCTTCAACCCTGGTAATGATGGGCAATCTTCAGTAGTATGTGATCCTGCACAAATTTTACACATTTTAATGTTATCAAGTGGACATTCATGCAGAGCATGTTTCTTTCTACATTTAGGGAAAATTATGAATGAAGCAACTTTTTGCTTGTTTTGCATTCTTAGCATGTCAGTTTGTTCATTTAAATTACCAAGAATGTTTATCAAATTGTTAGGTTCAGTTTGACTTACCAATCTTGATGCTGACTTACTTACTCTTGCCATAAATGGATCTTGAGGGGATCTTACACACTTTGCTTTTCCTCTTGATATGTTCTTGCATAGTTCAAAAATTTCTTGAAATGACAATCGATAGACATCTCCTTTTCCCACAAGATTAAGAAGATCAATCCATTCATCCTTTATAGCATTTAGTAGTAGAGTTTTTAATGCATCTGTTCCTAAACTATGCAATTTAGATCTTTTGATATTAAAAGTAAATCTCTCCACTAAATCTTCTAGGCTTTCATCCTCTTTTTGGTTCATCTTAAAGACTTCAATTCTAAGGTCATGGTGCATGCAATAACCTTTATATTTTTCCAAAAATACTCTTTTCATATCATCCCATGTCCTTATAGAATTTTTTCCTAAAGTCATGAACCATCTAAGAGCTCTATCCTTCAATGTTGCCGGAAACAAATTCAATTTTTGCATGTGCAATGAGTAGCCATAATATCTACAAATTATTTCAAATTGAAAAAGAAAGGTCTCCAGGTCTTCTGATCTCATACCTTTGAAGTTAGGAAGCACAGATGGATGGATGTTCTTCATTTGAACATTGATATCAGTTTCTTGAATGGGAAATCCAAAAGGATCTTCCTCATTGTCATCATCTCCATCCATTTCTTCAACCTCCTTTGTCACCTCTTCTTCTACTTGCAAAAATATGAATTCATGATGTGGATGTGTGGCTCTTACTGCACCACATGACATAGTGGGTGTGGTAGGTGATTGAAGTTTTTTCTTTTGTTTTTTTTTTTTTTTTGGATGTAAGAAATAAGGTTACCTAGTTACACTTCCCCGGCAACAGCGTCAAAATGTTTAATCAATTTTAGTGTTCCTAAATTGATAACATATATTGTCAACCAGGGCTAGTAAATTGTTGAGTGAAGTGCACCATATGTGCCTAAGTAACCTCTTCCTACTTCATTGTGTTCAATTTTTTTCTAATGTTTTTGGTTTTATGTTTACTGTTATTTTATGCTAAGGTGAAAAACTAAATTAATAGCAAAGACAAGTTATTGAATGCACTAAAACAAAATAAGATCTACTCTAAACTAGGAATGATAAAAAGAACAGAGAATGCTAATCCACAGATTGTAAAGCTGCTAATAAAGTAACTCATAACATTAAACTTAGTCCAATTCGCTTCATTAGAGATATATTGGAACAAACTGAGAAAAGGATTAGTTTTGATGTAATGAGGTTCTCTTTAGTAAACAACAACTTAAAACATCACAGAGAAATCTTATTCATGGTTAGAAGTTTGTTGGAACATTTTGAGAAAAAGATCATCTGCAACATAGTAAATAATCCTGTGCTAAAATAACTTATGACACTAAAATTAACTCATTCTGCCACTCACAATGTTACTATTAAGCCTCATTCAAAGATTAGAGATTTCTTGGAACAACTTGGGAAAAAGACTTGTTTGTAAAATCATGAGAATCTCTTACATAACTGCAGAACAGTCAAGAACTCAAAATAATATAACTAATTATTGTTCTTATAATAGTGATGTGTTAGAAGAAGTTGAGAACAAGATAAACTTATAAAATAATGAGGGTCTTTTAAATCTAATTAACAGGACTGAAATGCAATTAACTAGCAGAACTGAAATGCAATGAACAGAACTAAAATACAATTAACTCAAATTACTACAACTAGATCTTAGTCACGTATTAGTGATATATTGGAACAGCTCATGAGAACAAGATTGACTGTAATATTCAATGTAAGCAAATGACATAAGACATGATGCAAGAGGATAAACTCAAAAAACTTCCTAAGTTAAGAACAAAATAGAGTTAAAGGTCACTTATCTAGAAAATATGCAAAAGCCTTTTCATATAGTAGGGGCCCTCTATCATTAGATTGGCACACGAATCCTTAACTCCTTACAGTTGCTTCAGATCATGCATCAAAGTTATACTTCTTTTATTAAAAGAAAACGCTTCAGAAACAGAGTATCACAGTCTTTGAAAACTAACAACAAAACATCAACTAATTGTTTCTCGGTTCACCGAGTTATTTTTATAAGAAAATACATAACTGACATTGAGTAGAAATAGGCATAGGTGTCTTTTATAATCAAAATCGAACTAAAACTCCTGTTGAGGACTCGTATTTTGCTAAAGACACCTCAAGATTCCTTTTCCTTATATAAGTCTGCTTCTTGTTTTTGGCTCTGTCCACGTGCATAACCACTTCCAGATTTTTGCTCAACCCTTGTGGAGGACAAGGAATGATGCAGGAGAGTTTTGGAGTCTAACCATATACGTCTTTCCCTCATATGACACCTGTAACATGTTTAAACACTAAAATAGCTGCGGAACGCCTAATCGGCTATGGAACGTCTATATTCTGTAGCTATTTTGCACAAAATTATTAAAACAACAAAAACCATGAAAATACAATATGTTAATCAATTGCATGTAACCTTTAAGCAATCCTAATCATTCTTCATTTATTTTAGGCTTATGAAGTGATAAAATAATGATGAAATGAAGTGAAGGTTTGTAAAAGTGAAGGCAATTCTAGGGCTCAATAGATGGGTCAGAAGATGATGCAGCCATGAGTTCTCATGAACCACGGAGGTGGGGTGACATGGACATGTAGAGGAGCTACATAGAAGAGGGGAAAGATCCGTGAGAAGCTCATCTCTTATATCACATGTGAGCTATGGCAGCCTTAAGACAGTAGCGAAACAAGTGGAGCAGTGGGTGCATAGATCACAGATGAGGTAGAGGCGGAGGCAGATCTGAAGACTAGAAGGTGCAATGCAGAGCAAGGCAGCAGCAGCGCAGAGGCTGATGTGACTTCAGCAGCGCAGAGCAGAGCTGCAGTAGCACAAAAAACTTCAAAACGATAGCGCAGTGCAGTAGCAGCATGATACATTTTAGCACAAGGGGCTGATGTGACTTCAGTAGTGCAAAGGGAGTCTGATTACGCAGGCACAGTTGTAGTTTTGCATCGTTATTTAGATGTCAGCAAAGATCTATAGCCTATGGAGCTTCAGTGATGAGGATGCAGCCCATCAGACTTGTTTGTCAAATACTAGCTGGAGATTCAGTTGTTTCTCTCAACAACTGAAGTTGCAGTGCAGCAGATCAGTAGTGGCAGTACTATGAGCAACACAAATGCAGCATATTGAGAGGGAGTTGTAGTATAGAAGTTTCAGTGGCAGTGGCAGAGTCATGGGAAGCAGTATATAATGGAAGCAGCAGTGCATATTTGAGTGGCAGCAGGCCAAGCTTTAGCAGCACAGAACCAGTGCCCAAAATCATGTAATTCATAAGTGTGATGTATTTCTAGAGCACACCCTTGATGCTAAGAGGGAGTGTTGAGATTCGTGTATTTGGAGTAGCATCGGTTGTGCTCTAGCTCCCAAACTTTGTGGAGGGACTAGAGTTCACCTGATCTACAAGACCTAGAAATGGATTTGGGAAATTTCGTCTAGTTTAGGAGATATTAAATTAATTAATTATTTAAGTGTGTTTCCTAAGTTAAAACTTAGGGAAATTAAATAATTAAAGTGAATTTAATTAAACATGTGATGAAATTTCCTTAAGTCAAACAGATCAAGCTTTCTTTTAATCTTAGCCATTGATTCAAGATCTGATCATGGTTGTTGATTTGTCAACGAGAAAAGTATAAAGGAAAGGCTTGGGGTCATTTGTAAAGACACACAGAGGCAGAGCACTGAAGCTAAGTTGATATTCTAGGGCAGGGTTTGGTAAGAATACTCAGAAGTCTTTTAGCTGCAGAGAGGGGAATTTAGGCCAAGGGGATGATCTGATCCCAAGGTCTAGAATACACAAGAGGCAAAGATCAGCTCAAGGAAAGTGCAGAAGAGGAGAACAGCAACAGCAGCAAGGATAGTGCAATCCCTCCAAGGACAGTGTGATTTCCAATAGGAAACCCTCAAAGGGTTACTAGAGACCCCAAGGGGTAGCGTAGTGACTGCCTCACCCAGTCTGGGGTAACACAATCTCTTTCAGAGCAGTGCTGAGGGTTTGATGGGCTTCAGAGGCTGACGCAGAAGATTTCAGGGGCAGCGCTAGCGTTTCTAGGCCCAAATCTTGGATGATTTCTGTAAATCCCGTTTGAGGGTGTGGATCAGTCATTATTTTGGTCCTAGATCAGCCAGTGAGTTGTAGATCTAGTAAAATCTTTGTCGGGATTTCCAGATCTGGAACCCAGATTTGTGTATTCAGAAAAATTCTTAATAATAGAACCCTCCAACAGCCAGAGACTGGTTTTCCCGCAATTGGTTTTTTCCGGGGAATGTTTGTACAGAAATAACTATGTCACTTTTTCAATGTGTGGATGTACTTATTCTAGATCTAGATTGGTAGATATATGTTATGTGTTTTTCTTCGATCTTAACTTGAATTTATTCAGTTAATAACTTGTCTAAGTAGGAGGAGCATAACTGGATTAATGGTAATAATTTCTACATAAGATATAAGATTCAGAAATTTCTACAAGGATTTGGGAAATTTCATTCGGTTAGGGAGATAATTAATTAATTAATAATTTAATTAAGGACCCTAAGTCTAACTTAGGAAAATTAAATTATTAAAGGTAATTAATTGAAACATGTGATGAAATTGTCTTAAGTCACATGTATCAAGCTTTATTTTAATCATGGTCGTTGGTTTCCCAACGAAAAAAGTATAAAGAAAAGGCTTGGGGTCATTTGGAGAAGACACATGGAGGCAGAGCACTGAAGCTAAGCTAGAATTCTAGGGCATGGTTTGCTAAGAATTTCCAAAAGTGTTTCAGCTATAGAGAGGGGTAGTTTAGACCAAGGGGATGGTCTAATCCCAGTGCCTAGAATCAAAAAGAGGCAGAGAGTAGCTTCCAGAGGCAGCGCGGAGAAGCAGAGGCAACAGAAGCAAAGAGGGCAGCAGTTGCGCAACGCAGGGGCAGCTTTAGCTACACAGTCCCTTCAGGGGCAGTGCTGGTCAGTCGAGGACCCATCTGGGTTACGCAAAGACCCTTAGGGGTAGCGTAGGGTCTGCATCACCCATTTTGGGGTTACGCATCACTCTCCATGCCAGCGTAGAGGCACACAGAGGCTGTAGAGGCTACTAGGGTGACGTAGTCTTACGTTGTCTCCACGTAGGCCCGCGTACTTACTGCGCATAGGAAATGTTGGGAACGTCTGCTCACGTAGAGTCCAGCCAGGGTGACGCAAATCTAAAGTTGTCTGATTCAGAAGTGCCAGAAGCAGAGCTACAGAACTTCAGAAGGTGCTGGTGGGGTTAAATATTTGAATTTTTTAGAATTTAGCCTAAGCACTAGAGACAAAGAGCGGGAAAAGTTCAGCTTCTTAGACAGTTTCTAGCCAAAGAAACCTACAGATCGACCAATGAATCGAAGAGAGTTGTTTTGTTGATTGATTTGGTGGATTTCCAAGAGAGGAAATCAATTTTCAGAGGGAGCAGAGGGTGTCTATTTCGCCAAGGACCCTAGATCCAGATCTCTTGCATAGAGAGGAGGAGCTCTGACAGATTTCTGAGCAGATGGCACCTCATGGACTACATGATCAGGATAGGTTGGATGGCCTGTCCAACTTTTCATTCTGGAAGGCCAGAATCCTGGTAGTCTTGGAGGCATATCGTCTAAGAGACCATGCAGAAAAAGTCCTGGCCACACTGATCAATGCAGATCTCCTGAAGAAGCATGAGGAAGCTGTAGCACATGCGAGGATGCTCATAATGGATGGAGTTAAGGACCATATTTTTCCACATCTAGCTGAGAATAAAACAACTAATGAGATGTGGAAGGCCTTAACAACCCTATATGAGGGGAATTTTGTCCAGAGGAAGATGCTTATGGAGACTCAGCTGCGATCATTCATGATGACCAAGGGGGGAGAGATGGAGCACTTTATATTCAGATTAGAGATGATCAGAGATCAGTTGACTGCCACGGGAGCAAAGGTGGAGGATGATGTGATGGTAAGGACTGCACTCAATGCGGTCACAGAAGAGTTGGAAACCTTTGTCCAAAGTGTCTTGGGTAGAGCGGACCTTCCCGACTGGGACAACTTGCGGGCAATCATGCGTCAAGAAGAACTCTGCTGATTCACCAAGAAAAAGTACAGCTCGGGATCCACTAAAGTGAAGAAGGAAGTTGAAGATGATGCAGCCTTGGCATCAAAGAGGCATCAAGGGAAGAAGAAGCATGATCTTTCCAAGACCAAATATTTCCAGTGCGGCAAACTAGGAAATTTCGCCAGAAATTGTCCACAGAAGAAGAAGGAAAAGGAAGCTTCTACTTCCAAGGCTGTTGTGGTGGATGATGGGTCAGAAGACGATGCAGCCATGAGCACTCATGAACCACGAAAGTGGGGCGATATGGATCTGTAGAGCAGCTACCGAGAGAGGGTAGGATCCTTGAGCAGCTAATTAAGAAAAAATAAATTAGAACCCTCTTCTTGTTGCCATTTTCAATATTTCTTATTGAAAATTTCAGCACTCCCTCTCAACAAGAATGAAATGCAACTCTATCCTAATCATGTACCTTTGGAATGTATGCATGCAACATTTCTCTCTAGTGTTGTTGCTACTACAACTTCTGAAATTGAAAAGCATAGCAACTGAATCAACTGTGATCAATATGATGCATCTGTCACCAAAGTCTTTGAGTGCTACTAGCTACTGCACTGTCTACTGAAAACTTTGCATTATTGCTAACTCTGCACTACTGCCAACTCTACTTTGCGCTCCCTCGTATCTGACTATTGCTAGTATTTTCATCTGTCACTCTAACATCTAACAGCATCAACCACCACTGATCCATCTTGCTACTGTGTATTGTGGGCTCCTATAACAAGGTAATGATCCATGCCAGAAAAAACATCTCAATGGACCTTGCCCAAATTTCTGCACTCTTGGAACTATTGTTTTACATCGCCCCACCTCTCACCTGGAGATATCGCTGCATTTTCTCCCTCTCCTCACTTGGTTCGAAATTTCCCCTACTGGACGTCTCTGCTTGAGTGGATTCCTCCACTCGGTCTCATCTCTACTTCGCCAATTATGGTTGCTCCACAAATTTTTGAGGCTCCTTCTGAGGGTGCATGTTGAGAGGTAATTCACGTCCCCTCTCAACCACCAAGTCTCTAACCTTTTCCTTTCTTCTCAAAGCTTTACATTCATCTTCAATCTCGAGAGCATATAGGTTTTTTACTCGCACACTAACCTGCTTCACCCGTCCTATGGCGATGTGTCTAAGGAAAACCTTTCCTTTTCTAAATATCACATCGTAGCCATGGTCTTCCAACATTGTTACGTAAAAAAGATTCTTCTTTAGTCCTGGAACAAAAAACACATCTGTAAGTATGAGAGGGGAGCCAGAATACCTCTGAAAATTAATTGTATCGATGTTGGTTGTGCTATACCTCCCATCATCTCCAAACTCTATGTTTTGCTTAGGTATTTCTTCTCCAAGTCACTAAAGAGATCTTTATTCCCCGTCATATGAAACGAGGCACCGTTGTTGAGATACCACTTACATCCCATTATAGTGCTTTCCATGCATGCAATGAGAGTGAAATCGAGTTCGAAATGTGAAGCTAGTGCTTCACCTGTCGCCGCTACTGCACGCTCTGAGTTGCCTTCTTCTGTGGACATTTCGTGGTATAGTGCCCGAACTCGTGACAGTGAAAACAATTGATGTTGAACAAGTATTTATTCCTTCCCTCTTCGCCTTGGAACTTCTTTGCGTTGGTTTTCTTTCCTTTATTGATGAATGCAATGTTTTATTCGTTGGAAGAGGTCTCATCTCTGGTGTTTCTCTTAATCTCTTCCTGCACCAAGTCAAACCACAATCGCTCCTACTTGGGTAGCTTCTCCCTCCCATTTACTGAATCCTAGTAGTTGTGCCACATCTTGAGAAGGCCTAGAAGCCCTAGGCTCACCATATCATCCTTGGAAAAAGTAACACCAACACTTCCAAGCTCATCCCCACATTGGGTGAACTTGGTCAAGTACTTTGGTATTGTGTCACCCTCCTCCAACTTGATTTTTCTGAGCTTGTCCTTCAACACCAACTTCCTATGAACGTTTTTGTTCTTAAACAAATTTGTCAAGGTATTCCACATAACATATGAAGTTTTCTTTCCATGGAGGTTTGAGACTATATGATCTCGAACTCCTTCTAACAAAATCCTTCTCACCTTTACTACATTATTCTTCCACACATCAATATTTTGAGCATATGTTGTTGCGCACCTGGGAATATCATTGTCTATGAACTCCTTTAGACCGTTGTTTTCCAACAGTTCCTCCATCCTATCCTTCAAGGATATGTAATTCAAACTACCCTCAAGAACATATTCGAGTGTCAATCCACAAAAATACATCCTGATTTTGTTGTTGGTCCTGAAGAATAAATTTGCAAATTTTATTCACCTGTTCAAAACAAACTCGTATTCTTCTCTTCTATAGTGATTCCTACTCTGATACCATGTAGAAGATCCACATAGATTCAACTAATCTTGTAATATGCTAAAACTAAATACTTGAATCTATTCTATAACTTGTGGAAACCAATTACGATCACATAATCACATGAACAAGAAAGGGAAAGAATTTCAATCTCACAACACAAATATTTGTCTGGGGAAAACCTCAGTTAAAATCCCTGATATTTGTATATTGCATTAATTCAAGAATATGAAACAATAAAATGCTTCTCTCAGGCTTGAGAGCTCTGTGCACTATCTATGACTATCTCACTCTATCCTAAGAAATTTTGGTCCAATACTTAACCAATTTTTTGCCTCTTGATGCCTTGCCTTGATTTCGCAATCCCTAGGGAAATTAAACCCTTATTAATTATGAAATTCCCAATTAATGATTGCACAATACATCTAAGGCCTTCTCCTGATGTCATGCATAACCTATACAACTTTCTAATTATACATCTGATAGTACACTTCCCTTTAACTCCAATCTCAACTGGGTCCTTCTCAGAACTGACATGCATGAGTTATTTTTGAGTGAATATTAGTTATCTCATTGATCACTACATGTGAATTAAATCAAACTTAATTCACTTGACATCTTAGTAGTTCCTCCATCAGTTATAACTAGTTAAACAAATTTTAACTCAAATAATTACAACTCAAAATAAACTCAACCAAGGCTCCTAAAAATAGGAGACACTCTACATGCCTCTAGTTTGACCCTCAACTCGAATTAACTAAACTAACTAAGTCTTCCTAACTTACTTAACTCGGATATGCTATCATGTGATATGGAATTACAATTTCATTCTAATTTATAAGGGAAAACTAAATTTGAAACCTCTTATTGTTGTCATTTTCAATATTTCTTTTTGCAAATTTCAACAAAATTTACATGGATATTGGTTAAAACCTGATGCAATGACTTATGGAACCCTTGTTAACCACTCATCCTCTTCACCACTGGTATTCGACCACTTCAGTTCACAATCCAACTTTATGAAAATATCGACCTACTGTGAGAGTATAATTTCTGCCCCAACAAAACAACAATCCAGTCCACCATGAAATATGCAATTTGACCCTCTCACTAGATGAATAAATTGACTACTTAATGGATCACTTCAATGTCCTTGCAAAGATCACAAATTCTTAGCTAGGGTGGCTTTATAACTATCGAAACCAATCACCACCAGTTAGGGTGTGTATTTCAACATCAAAACTGGGAATACTTGAGGTTTCCCTCTCACAAGCTACACAAGCTTATGTCAAATACACAAAAAAACTTTCACATTTCTTTTCTTCAAATATCCACTTATTTTGTAACTTTATTTATTTATTTTTCATTCAAGATACCATGGGTAACATAATAATACCATGAGTCACTAAAATACCATTGATCATCAAAAGATCGTGGTTTTTCTCTTTATACCCCATTTTAATTTAATTATTCATTTCATTTTTTTTAATGTTGTTTTTATCTCCAGGTGAAAATAAACAATTAAATCGATATTCTTGGAAAGAGACATTATATTCTCCCCCACTATAAGTAAGGACATTACCTTGGGCATCTAACAAAGGAAGTTTCGAGTGCAACAAAATACTCGTAGAACAATGTCATAATCATTGATATTTTTACTAGGCTTGGACGTTGGCTTTCTGTGATGGATTTGAATTAACATGTACCTGCATGCAAGACAACTTGTCTTCTAGGTTCGATGGTGTTCAACTGAGTTAGTGACAGTTGAGAAAATTCCAAGAGAGAGTATTTGGGCATTATGGGGTTACAAATCTCAGGACTTCAATGGTTGCATTGGAGTTGGATGTTAGGAGTTGGTGGCATTAGCCTTTCTTCAGTGCACACAACCTCGTCGATCTAGGTATAGTGGGATAGAAAATTCAGGGTGTTATTCTACTCCTTTGGTTCCTACATTTCATTCTTTGGTTTTGTTTCTCTTTGGTGGATGCTCATTTTATTTGTTTCAAGTTCAACTGGTTTGGGTCTTGGTGTAATACCCTCATCCCACAATTACCCAAGTTAACCGGTCCACTCAAGTAAACATGTTACGAGAGGCTACTATGATCTGATTCAACCTCATAAGTCACCCTAAGGAAGTGGAACCAAAAAAACACAACCAAACTGATCATCCACACAACCAACAGAACCTCCAGGAGCTACCCCACCTTTCCAAGTGACCAACGCTTGAGGGAACTAAACAATTCAAGGACCTAGAGCCCCAGTTTCTTCCATGAGCCTGCATGAGTGCGATTGCAGCCTTTCTCTGCCAGTGCTATGCCAACAATTGTGGGATTTAAGGCTGAATTCCAGGGCTAGGACCCAATCACTGCCCAAAACTCCATGAAACTTGCAGAAATGAAAAATAGCATCGAAACAAGGATACAAATGCAAATACTTGAACAAGGACTTGAATGGACCCCTACTAGCCATGACAAACATTTCATGAAACATGTCACAAATATGAAATCTATAGGTCTAAACAACAGATATGAGCATAGAGGTCTCACACTTATCTGAGAATCACTAAGAAGCATTGATACTTCATCGCAATAACTACATTACCATCTATTAAGCCATATATTCATTGTACATTCAGTGGTTAACCAAAACATGATGAGAGTTATATATTATCTTTGTCATAAAATTCAGTCATAACCATCATATAACCAACAAAAATATCAATGATATAACAACCATATAAACAAGTAAATTTACCCATGGAATACCAAGTAGAAGAAGCTCTTAATAATGAGTGAAAATGCCAACCAGGATTGATACTTCCACATTCCACACGAACATAGATTTTTTGAACCAAATCTCTCTTCAGCTAATCACCCCCATGCCATATTCCAAGCATGAATGTGGGATCTCATTGAAAAAATCCATCAAAACCAAAGTAGGGATTTCAGAGGCCAAAACACCTCAACCCTCAACCAGTGATTCCACCTCACGGTCAGAAATCACTAACCATCACCTGATCAGTCTCTACCCAAACTGTCTAGGGCTCTAGAGCATTTTTTCCAACCAAGGCTCCAGGACTAGTAACTCAACCAACCAAGGGCTCTAGAGTGTTTTTCCAACCAAGGATCGAGGACTAGTAAATCAACCCAAGTTGTTACAGGGCTCCAGAGCGTTTTTCCAACCAAGGCTCCAGGAACTAGTAACTCAACCCATGATCTGAAAATGGGTTGGATAAATTTTTATTCTTTTCAAGAACCTCCCACTCAGTCAAACAAATAAAAGATCTAACTTATACTTGACAATTTGCAGAATTTATGCTTGAAAGTGGTGTATGGAATTTACCTGTTTAAGTGTCTTAAGTCCTTTTTTTTTGCTGAAATTAAACATGTGTAACAGAAATATAATGCACCAATAAAACATCCACACATAACAACAAAATTAATCTAGGAGTTCACCTGAGTATCGTGGGCTACATCTCCTTGAGCTTTGTCATCTTGACTTGGCTCTTTGCGATTATGGTAAAGTTTATTTTACAAGTTCCGCACTTAACTCTAATGGTTACTAATCTAAACCAAAGGGCTTATAATACCATATATATCCATGTCATGGTTGTCATCACTCTGCAAACAGATCTAGGATCCCTTAGACTTAATTCTTTCTGTCGATGCACTGAGTTACACTAAGCTTCTCCATTGCACTAACTTCTTCAAAATTATTTTAATGTCCCTAAAACCACACTTATTGTCTCCATCACATATTAGACACCAAATATCGACTCATCATTTTCTCAAAATGAGCATTGCATCCCCAAACTAGGCCTTCTTCCTCAGTTGACCCAGGGCTGCCCAAAAATTCCATGAAGTCTCTCAAGCTCTAGAGCTCTTCAAATGGCTCTGAAAATCCCTTAATTGGATTGAGAATGCAAAAATTAGTCAGGATCGACTATTTTTTCACTGAAAATGGCCTCTAGCTGCTCCAGTTTCGCCTTAAATACCTGTCAGCACCCCTTGGCACTAAGGTCACTGAAAACTTCTCTGATGGGTTCTAGACCTCTAAAAGTCATCAAAATCTTCTGCAACCTCCATCAGTGGATTTAAAATGTTTATTATAGTTAGAAATGACTATTGGTTCACTGCATAAGGCCTCTAGATGCCTTGGTAAGGCCCCAAACTGCTACTCATAAAAGCTGGCACTGATGGCCCCTGGAACTTCAATGAAGAATATCAGACTTCAAAATTCCTCTACAGACTTTGAAAACCACACCATTAGTTCCAGAACATCTGAAACATCCAAAATTTACTATTGGATTTCTAAATAACGCCTTTAGCTCCCCTGGCTAGGCCTTAAACTGTTGTTGCCCCCTCGTGGCCCCTTGAAATTCACTGAAGCAAAAACCTACTCAAAATTTCTCGGATGGCTCTACAAGCCACTCCATTGAGTATGGAATTTGGGAGATAGTCGAAATTGACTATTGGCACTCCAAAATTGGGCGAATCTAGCTCAAGATAGAGCCTGAACTCATTTTTTCCTAGTGTCCCTTAAAAAACTCCACTAATTGTGGAGAAACTATAGTTAATCCAGAGAAATTTGACCAAATACCCATTTGTTGGGGCGCGCTCTAACTTATCCGCCAAATTTAACTGCAGCAATAAAAGTTGGGTTAGTGTTTGGGCACATGCCACAAACCACGCAGTTATTTCACCGCAACTGTTGGCATAAACTACACACAAACCGTAGTTGAAATCCACTGAAACCGGAGTTAGGAGCGCAGTTTATAACCATTGGAGCAACCATTTTAGTTTAACTCCACCATGTGAACATGTCGGAGGTTTATTAAGTCGCGAAGTTTTCCATAACCGTCAGCTCTACATTTAATGTCGTGGTTTATTGTTAAACCATGTGATCACAAAGCTTTGACTGCCAAACATCGTTTAAACAGAACCGTCTTTTGGAGCTTTGGCACTTGGTTCTAGGCTACGGCCACATGGGGTGCTGGCCCCCTTCTGAACCCCAAATGCAAAACCTTGAAACTTTAAATATGACCCGTGCACTTATGTGGTAAGAACTAAACGGTAGCCTAGACGGTTGAGAGCGTTGCATGCGTGCTTGGAGGTCGGGTGGTCAATTCCAAGGGAGTCCACCAAAATTTTGATACACAGTCTTGGGGACACGTGGCAGCCTCAGGGATGGCCACATGTCACCCTGTAATTGGCCCATAAATAAACATGTGCTCCCAACACTGAACCACATTGCACCATTTGTCCAACGTTGATTAGATTGAATGGAATATTTTGGGGAATATTCCAGGAATATTTCCTGGAATATTCTCTTTTAAATTTTTCCCAATCTAAGTCAAACTTGGTCAAAGTCCAATTTTTGTAGTTTACTGGAATTTTCAAACTGCGATGACTTCTTCATACGGTGTTGGTTTTTCGAACCGTTCATGGCGCAGGAATCAGGAAGACAAGATCTATCCGATCGCTCAGGTTTGATACACTTCCAAACACTTTGAATTTTGAGCTATCACTTAGGTCCATGATTCAATTATGATCACACCTCCCCATTAGGAATCTTTTGGACCCCAAAATATTTATATATTGATCTGTAGAATAGATGAGAGTACAAAACCCTCTTCTCTTCAGCCTCCATACACTTGCCTTGCATGGATTAGTGCCTTGAACCACAACTCGAAGGTAGTCGACACTTCCCTTCCAGGATGCACTTGTCCTCCTCTTAAGAACTGTCTTCCTTGCACTCACTCATAAAATTCTCTCGAGAAATTTACAGAAGGTAGTTGAACATCGTTGCCTTGATCATCGATCCAAGGTGGCTCAAACAAACGTGAGATTACAACATATATACATGCATAAATAATCAAAATTTGCATTTGTACAAATGAGTGTGTCTTACTATGTCAAGAAGCCAAACCACTTCTTACCAAGCCACTTCCATGGCGACTTTTGTTGCTGCAAATATTCTTCATGTGAAATATTCGTTCTCACATCAATGATGGAATCCTTGGTTCCACTTTCGCCAGTATTTCTGTCCTCTTGCTTCATGTGCTTGGGACGACTAGTTGGATGCAATGTCCAACATTGGGAAACAACATGTCCCCTCTTTTGGAAATGTGTGCAAGTCTTATGCACTTTCTCTGCAAGTTGCCTTTGGTTCATCTACTTCCTGTATGCCTTATTCCTCATCCATAATCTTCAAACATCATGGTTAAACCTACAACAATATGCACAAAAACTCTTTCTTCCATTTAAGCATGCAAAATTGTCATGCCTTGCAGAAACATAATCAACTTGACTATGGGAAGAATTATACCTCATGTGTTGCTTTTCATGTCCATCCTTTTTGCCTTCTTGAGGAGATGAACTAGAAGATATTCCAGCTTTCTCTTGTAGACTAACTTCATTGTTCTTGCCTTGAAAATTGTTCGAACTCGCATGCTCGCCATAAGCTGCATGTCTACAATCTTATTGCTGCAAAAAAGGCTTAAAGCAATGGAAATCAACTTGAAAAAAAACTTGACATGTTTGTGATTTAGAAATTGGAACAAAATTTCTCTTTGAAGTTGCTTCACATGCCTTCATGGCTTTGGAGTCTTCGCCATTAGATTGCACATAACTAAGACAAAAAAAATTAGGTCGTTCCTCAACCAGAATAGGATCAATCATGCCTTGTGCATGCTTGCCTAAACCCTTGCCTTCATAGCCCATTTTAAACATTAACTTGGACCCTATACCTCTAGTGTGCTTTTAAAATGAACCAACACATCTTTTTGAAGAGGAAACTGAAGACAAGTTTGAGTGAATTACCTCTTATTCACGCATGTTTTTGGTCAAAGCCTCTTAGGCTTGATGGAGCTTCATCTCCATCTCATGTATTCTTTGAAGAATTTATTCCTTCTCTTGCTTCATAGCAAACAATTTCTCATGAAGTTCAGTGCTTTCTCTTCTATCTTCAAACAGAATTTGCACCATGTCCTTCAAAATGTAGCAGTCTCGCTTCATGTCTTCATCGAAGAATCTTGTGAAGGAGGAGGATTTTGAAACCTCACTTGAAGAAGTTTTGATCATGAATATGAACTAAAATAACTTCAAAAAAATTCGCAAAGATTTCAAAACAAATGACAAAGCTTTTGAACAAAATGGTGTTGGAATTATTGTCATTGATGGCAAAGGAGATGACAAAGGAGGAGCACCTGAAACATCATTCAAGGGGTAGAAAGGCAGCAGAGACATCAGAGGAAATAGAGACAAAGAGAGATAGCAAAAGAGAGGCAGTTTTAGAGGAGCTTCAGGAGCAAGGAGCAGCATCAGACAAGGAAAAGAGGCAGGCTAGGAAGTTGAAGGTCAGCAGAGAATAACAGAGGAAGATTACATTTACAGAGACAAGGCAGCAAAAAGAGAGGCAGCAAAGAAAGCAGCAGACAAGGAAAAGAGGCAGACTAGGAAGTTGAATAATGATTCACCAGTGATGTTTAAACTCTGGCCAGCAAAAAGTTTTTAAGTTAATTCACTGTATAATGAGGAAGCTATTTCAATATTATTGTGCATCTATCGAGTTAAACCCTGTGTGAACATATGAGTTCTGGATGAATGATAGTTGATTTATGCCTATCAGAAATTAATAAATGATGCATGAGATGGGAATAATCAGAAAGATATCAAATAGGTATCTAAATAATATACCTGTTATACAGCAGAAGAAATTAGAGGGATTGTTATTTATTGGGATAAGACTGTGAAACTATATTTACCCTGGCGCCATAGTACATACTTCTGTATATCTAGTGAATATTTAATGGTCGTGCGAGGAAAGACCGACCATATCAGAATTGGTATGAATCCTCGTGAGGGATTATGAAGGTCCATTGAAAATTGAAGGAGACAATATAGAGGGAGGCATTTCCGTCGAAGATGGAGGTTGCATAACAGAGGCGCATAAGAAATACAAGTGGGAAGAGTTAAGTCGAAATGGTGTATTGAGGAGTAGAACCAGAACCATTAGAGCATAACCGTTACCGAGAGGAACGGAGAGCGTGGTTTGGAGTGAACAGTGACGGCGGTTTCCGGTTTACATCGCACTGCTTTTGTGGAGCAAGCAGTTTTCCCCTTTCGCGAGCGATTCCATAGAAAGCTCGACACGTGGCGTCGGGAGAAGTTCCAAAACCGTTGTTCAATGCACGCCATTGCGCATTAACCATCGACCAAAGACGCGGAGCGATATTGACACAAGTCGTCGATCTGGAGGGAAGCGATCTGACGGTGATCATAGTGGGAAGTAGCACGGAGTTTAACCAAAGGTACGGGCATATGTATTCCATTGAAGTCCCGCCAATCGTATATGTGGGCCCGAAGCCAAAGGAATGTTATAAGCGGTTCAACTGAATTATAACTCGAGATATATATTTAAAATTCCCAAGGTCCGAAACATATATATGTGCTGATATATATATATATATATATATATATATATATATATATATATATATATATATATATATATATATATATATATATATATATATATGTAAAATATCAAATCTTGTGTGATGCATCCATATGCGGATTTATTAACCATTGGAACCTTAGTTATAAGGTTCAGCGATAGAATAAAAGTCCAGAATACATTAAAGATGTTTATTTAAGGGTTGCTGGGTTACTAAAATAAGGTGGGGAAATTAAGGTTGGAAGGTGGCGCACTCGTACTGTAGCCGAATTGTACTGTGGGGAATACATTTAATTAAAAATTTGTGGAAAATATTGAATTATCTATCAGAAGAAATGTGGAAGACCTAGGGAAAACGGGACTGTGCAGAGTTACCGCTATCAATGAGTTGATAATTAAACTTTGTGTTTTACCTTGTTACCAAATTTAATTTGCTAAAAAGGAGCTATTCATGTGACCAGTCTTCAAAGTATTGACAAAATTCGGAATCACAAAGGTTTCCACTGCAGAAATTGAAAGTATTGAAATTGCCCAACAGTGATATTAAAAGATAGTTATATGTAACAAAGTTATACAACAGCAATGAAGAAGAGAGCCTACAAGAATGAAAGGGAGAGAAACAACAACAGAAAAGACAAATCCATTCAAGCCAAAATCCATAAAAGAAGCTGAATGAAATTGAAGTGTGTAATTGCAAATCTGAATGTAAATGTTGTAATTAAGTTTTTTTTGTTTGTGATGCATTGGCAAGTATCCTAAGGAAAAGAAAAAATCCCACTGTGGCATGAAAATTTGTACATATTCTTATAAATCTAAAATGAGTTAAATAAAAGGAATGAATAGACAGAAGCCAAAGAGTCATGACTGTTCACTCAAAATTCCTTGTGAAATACAAACAGTCATGTGAGGAATTCTATAAATAATATGTGGATATATGCCATAAGAAGTTAAGAAATATATAGAAGATGCAGAGTAATAGAAGAGTGAGGAAGAGAAGATTAAGAAAATAAGAGCAGAAAGAGATGGTACAGAACGGGCGTAATAGAGGTGAAGTAGAGCCCAGAGCATTAGGTTTGATAAGTGAGGAAGTTGAGCTTCCCTATCAAATTTACGCTTGATAGATGTCGGTTGTAGCTGGCGAGTTTGGAACCTCCTGTGGTTAGTGCACAGAAAATTGATGGGATTTGGAGCTTCCTTGCAAGTTGTAGCTTGCGGAATCGAGGTAGGAGCCTCCTCTAGGTTGGTGCCTATAGAAAATCAGTTGTGAGAGGGAGTTGGAGCTTGCCTTTGCATCACAACAATAATAAGATGTGGTTTTCTCCCTTTATGGGTTTCCACTTATATCTGGTGTCTCTATGCATGATTTCTATGTGTTGTTCTGATTTTTATCTGTCTAGCAACATGCATGTTGCTCTCATATTAAGTCTCTTTATTTATTTTTATATTAATTCTTATTTGCTCACATTCAAATTACTCACCTATTAAGTTGGATATGAAATGAAAGGTGTAAATAAGTTTAATGAAAAGTTTAAAAATTCATGAATGTGTTAGCTGATCCCCCCCCTCTCAGTGCAGCTAAGAGTTCAACAATTGGTATCAGAGCGGGTTCCTTTGTACAAGTCTAACAACTGAAAGGAGATCCTAGGTTCCCAAGATGGCTAGTAAAGAAGGATACTCAACCAATAAAGCCCCTTTCTTCACTGGTGAAAATTATGCTTTCTGGAAAATCAGAATGAGGACATACATAATGTCTCTAGGAATAGAAGTCTGGGCTGTTGTGGAATTAGGATATGCCCCAAAGGCAACTGACACAGAGAAAGAAACAAAACAATATTTTTTGGCTAACGCAAAAGCCATGAATGCCATCCTTAATGGATTGTGTGAAGCAGTGTTTATTAAAGTAATGCACAAAGACACTGCCAAATAAATGTGGGATACTCTGGAGAACATCCATGAGGGGGACAAGAAAGTAAAGACTGCCAAACTTCAAGTTTATAGAGCCCAATTTGAGAACTTAAAAATGAATGATGATGAAGACATTGCCAGTTTTTTCCTAAAAGTTGCAGAAATTGTTAACAATATGAAAGCTCTTGGAGAAACCATGTCAGAAAGCATAATTGTGCAAAATATTCTAAGATCTCTTCCATCCAGGTTTAATCCCAAGGTGTCTGCAATAGAAGAAACAGCTAATTGGGAGACCTTGACCATGAACCAGCTACTTGGAAATCTAACAGCATATGAGATGAGGCTCCCACAAAATAAACCAAGTACGAGGGAGGTAGCCTTTAAAACAGAAAAGAAGAAAGAAGAAGAGGGAAACATATGCTCTTGCTCGGATGAAGAAGAGGCAAAATTTGTCAAGAAATTGGATAGAGGATCAGGTAAATACAAAGGTAAACTTCCTTTCAAATGCTTTAAATGTGGAAGAGTTGGACACTATGCTGCTAAGTGTCCTGACAAGAGAGTAAGGAATCAGGCTCTAGAGTCAGAGAAAAATAAATCAAAGAACTGGCAGAAAGGAAAGAAGTTCAGCAGAAAATATTTCTATGCTCAACAAGACAGCAGTACATCTAAAGATTCAGATGAACCCTCAAGTGAGGAAGGAACCTTTGAATTATTATTGATGGCCATAGAAGAACTTGAAGGACTCCTCTTAGAAGATGAAGAAGAAGAAGGGGAAATTGACCTTGAGGGGGAGCTAAGAAGTGCTCAGGAGGAGATTGACAAACTCAAACTGAAGTGCAGAAAACAAAAGGACATTCTTCTCAAGTATGTAAGAGAATAAAAAAACTCAAAAGTTTTCATGCAGCTGAAGGTAGAGCTTGAAGAAGCCAAGAAGATAGAAGACATGTTACTTCAACAAATCAAGGATAAAACCCGAGAACAAGAGAAGCTGGAAGAAGAAGTAGTATGTCTCAAGAAGAAACTAGAAAATGCTCAAAGGAAAGTGGCTATAAACTCTTCTCAAACAACAAGCTCTAGTAAGTTGAATGAAATTCTGGTTGCTCAAATATCCCCTATGATAAAAACTGGAATAGGCTATGAAGGAGAATCAAATAAAGGCAAAGAAAAGGTTGATAGAGAGATTATTTTTGTAAAAGCAAAGAAGAATGATGAAGCAGCTCAAACAATTCCTACAAAAGAAGAAACCTATAATAAGGAAGACAGAGATCAGAAGAAACCACTAGTAGCAAATAATATAATAAATACTAAGACCCCTGAGTATGTAAAATTTGGAAACCATCAAAGGAGATTCTTCCCTCCAATGAAGAATGCCACCTGTTATGTCTGCCATAAGCTGGGACACATTGCTGCATATTTTCATGCAAGGAGGAGTAATTCAAACCAGCAAAAGATGCAAACATTGAAGAGACTGCCCCAAGCAAACAAATGGAAGAGACAACCTTACATCAGGTATGCAAATAGTTTCTATGGTTACTATTTTTATTGTAAGGAATTTGGCCATAAAATCATTGAGTGTAGAAAGTATGGACAAATATTGATGTTTAACACCTCAAGGAGGTTTATGAATCAAAGAAATTTTGTTCATACTCATAATTCTACAAAAATTATGATCAAATGTTGTGTATGCAATCAAGTTGGACATATACCTTCCAAATGTCCTCTAAGAAGATGTAGTTCATCACCTCACAAAAGATACCAAACAAAAGGGTGCTTCCAGTGGATAAAGAAGGTGAATAAGTGTGACCTGGCTCTAGCTGCTCAAGATCTGAAAAGCCAATGGTATTTGGACAGTGGCTACTCTAAACACATGACAGGAGACAAAAGCAAGTTTATAACTCTTGATGAAAAGAAATCTGGCAATGTTACTTTTGGCAATGATAAATCGGGAAAGATCAAGGGAAAAGGCTCAGTCAGCATAGAAAATGGCAGAGGAAAGGCCCAAGATGTACTATTTGTAGATGGGCTGAAAGCAAATTTACTAAGTGTCAGTCAGATGTGTGACAAAGGTTGTGAAGTTCTTTTTAGAGCACAAGATTGTGAAGTCAGATCAAGCACCATAGGTAAGACTCTGCTCAAAGGAGTTCGAACAAAGAGCAATGTTTACATTGTGAAAGAGGAAGATGAAGCATGTCATCTTAGCAAACTAGAAGAGTCATGGTTATGGCATAAAAGGTTGTGACATCTCAGCTTCGAACACATCATCAGACTAAGCAAGAAGAAAGTTGTCAGAGACATGCCAGAAATAAAGAGGCCTTCTAATACCATATGCAAAGCATGTCAATTAGGAAAACAAACTCGTACATCCTTCAAGGCCAAAGATGAGTTATCAACAAGAAGACCTCTACAGCTTGTGCACATGGATTTGTGTGGACCCGCAAGAACCAAAACTCCAAGTGGAGAATCCTACTTCATGCTGATAATAGATGATTTCTCTAGAATGACATGGGTTGCATTTCTCAAGAATAAATTAGAAGCTCTGGAAAAATTTAAGATCTTCAAAGCATTAGCAGAAAATCAAACAGGATGCAAGCTGAAATGCATCAGATCAGACAGAGGAGGTGAATTTACAGATTATGACTTTGCTGACCTATGCAATGAACATGGGATAAAGAAATAATTTACTATTGCAGGAACACCTCAACAAAATGGAGTAGCAGAGAGACAAAACAGGTCTATTCAACAAATTTCCAGAGCCATGATGTAAGAGAATAATATTGCTCAAACCTTCTGGGTAGAAGCAGTGCACACAGCAGTACATATCCTTAATAAAGCTCACTTAAGGCCAAGCAGTGACAAGACTCCCTATGAACTGTGGCATGGAAAGCCGGCTTCAATCAAACATTTCAGAATCTTTGGAAGCAAGTGTTACATAAAGAATAATGACGAAAATCTTGGAAAATTTGATGCAACAGCAGATGAAGGAATATTTCTAGGATATGCATCCAAAGTAAAGGGTACAGATGCTGCAAAAAGACTCTTTGAAAAATAGTAGAAAGCATTGATGTGATATTTGATGAAGAACTTCCAAACAATGCAAGAGATACAGACTGTTGCAGTCCATCAGACAACCATGAAGAAGAAAACCAAGATGATGAGGAAACAAGCAAGACAATAGAAGATACAGAGTTGAGTTCTAAAGCTCCCTCAAGATATACTCAGAAGAACCATCTTGAAGATCAGATCATTGGAGACAAGAGAATAGGGGTCCAAACAAGAAGACAGCTAACAGAACAAACTGAAGAGGTTTACATAGCCATGCTGTCACAAATAGAGCCAAAGAAATTTGAAGATGCTAGCAAGGACAAGTCTTGGGTAAATGCTATGAATGAAGAATTGGACCAAATTGAGAAAAACAATACATGGGAATTAGTTCCTAGACCCACTGAGAAAAATGTCATAGGCTCAAAATGGGTATTCAAGAATAAAATGAATGAGCAAGGACAGGTAATCAGGAATAAAGCCAAACTAGTTTGCAAAGGATATTCACAAGTTGAAGGACTTGATTATGATGAAACATTTGCTCCTGTAGCTAGAATGGAAGCCATCAGAATGTTTCTGGCCTTTGCATGCTACCAAGACTTCAAGGTATACCAAATGGATGTGAAATCTGCATTTCTGAATGGAGAACTAGAAGAAGAAGTCTACATGGAACAACCAGAAGGTTTCTCCTTAACAGACAAAGAAGACTATGTGTGCAGACTGAAAAAGACTCTATATGGACTGAAACAGGCTCCTCGTGCTTGGTACTCAAGACTAGATAAATATTTGCAAAAACAAGGCTTTAAGAGAGGTGGAGTAGACAACAATCTATGCATAAAATCCCATGAAAATGAACTCCTAATTGTTGTAGTATATGTTGATGACATTATGTTTGGAAGCAACAGAGAAGAACTATCAAAAGGGTTTGCTGATGAGATGAAAACAGAGTTTGAGATGTCTATGATTAGAGAGCTTAGTTTCTACTTAGGACTTAAAATTTAGCAAAAGAACACAGGTACGTTCATCTCACAGGAAAAATACTTAAAAGAAATGTTGAAAAAGTTCAAAATGGAGGACTGCAAACTTGTGTCAACTCCCATGATCACGGGATGAAAGCTGTGTGTTGATGATGGGTCTGTTGATATAGATCAAAAACTCTACATATCCATGATAGGAAGTCTGTTGTATTTGACTGCATCAAGACCAGACATCATGCTAGCAGTAGGACTAGTGGCCAGATATCAAGCAGCACCTAAACAAAACCATCTTCTGGCAGTAAAAAGAATATTCAGAAATCTACAAGGAACAGCACAATATGGACTTTGGTATCCTAAAAGTAAAAACTTCACTTTGACAGCATACACAGATGTAGATTGGGCCAACTATGTAGATGATAGGAAAAGCACAAGTGGAGGTGCATTCTATCTAGGAGAAATTCTGGTGACATGTTTAAGCAAGAAACAAACATCTATCTCTCTATCTACAGCAGAAGCAGAATATATAGCAGCAGCAGCATGTTGTACACAAGTCATGTGGATGAAGCAAACTCTCCAAGACATAAAGGTAAGCATTGATGAACCTATCTCAATCAAATGTGATAATACAAGTGCTATAAGTATATATAAAAATCCTATGCTTCACTCAAAAACTAAGCATATCCCAATCAAGTATCATTTTCTCCGAGAACAAGTGGCTCAGAAGATAGTAAAGCTGGAGTATGTGCCAACAAAAGAACAAACAGCAGATATATTTACCAAACCTCTTGCTAGAGAACCATTTGAATATTTGAGAGAGAGACTAGGGGTAGTATCTGTAGATGCTACTCTCTGATATAAAGATAAAGCACAGTTTCAGGGGGAGAATAGAAACGAAAATATCATTCCAGAGGGAGATCAGCCAACAAGGAAACCATGAAACAGGTCCTCAGGATCAAAGGCTTATGGAAAGAATACCTCCAGCATACAGGAGTCAATGAAAAGTCTAAAGGATCAGAATTTTAAATTTAATCCAAAGTTTGGAGCAGCAGGGTACAAAGTCAAAAGATCTCAGAGAGAGGAAATGTAGAAAGCAAACTAGGAAATGTGCAACCCTTTGCCATTGATGTCAAAGGGGGAGGAAAAGCAGATAGGCAGAGGAAGCATTGGATTATTGTTGGATGTGTTTCCATCAATGCCAAAGGGGGAGACTGTTGGAATTATTGTCATTGTTGGCAAAGGAGATGACAAAGGAGGAGCACCTGAAACATCATTCAAGGGGCAGAAAGGCAACAGAGACATCAGAGGAAACAGAGACAAAGAGAGATAGCAAAAGAGAGGCAGTTTTAGAGGAGCTTCAGGAGCAAGGAGCAGCATCAAACAAGGAAAAGAGGCAGGCTAGGAAGTTGAAGGTCAGCAGAGAAGAACAGAGGAAGAGTACATTTATAGATACAGGGCAGCAAAAAGAGAGGCAGCAGAGAAAGCAGCAAACAAGGAAAAGAGGCAGACTAGGAAGTTGAATAATGATTCACCAGTGATGTTTAAACTCTGGCCAGCAAAAAGTTTGTAAGTTAATTCACTGTATAATGAGGAAGCTATTTCAGGATTATTTTGTATCTATCGAGTTAAACCCTGTGTGAACATATGAGTTCTGGATGAATGATAGTTGATTTCTGTACAACCAAGTTGATAGTGATTCTGCATGGGATTGGAATAAATTGATGTTAGTGAAATTATCTAGTATGCCTAGCCATACCTGTAGAAGCAATTAGAGGGATTGTTATTTATTGGGATAAGACTGTGAAACTATATTTACCCTGGCACCACAGTACATGCTTTTGTATATCTAGTGAATATTTAATGGTCATGCGAGGAAAGACTGACCATATCAGAATTAGTATGAATCCTCGTGAGGGATTATGAAGGTCCATTGAAAATTGAAGGAGACAATATAGAGGGAGGTGTTTCCGTCGAATATGGAGGTTGTATAACAGAGGCGCTGAATAAATACAAGTGGGCAGAGTTAAGTCGAAACGGTGTATTGAGGAGTAGAACCAGAACCATGAGAGCGGAACCGTGACCGAGAGGAACAGTGAGCGTGGTTTGGAGTGAACAGTGACGGCAGTTTCCGGTTTACATCGCACCGCTTTTGTGGAGCAAGCGGTTTTCCCCTTTCGCGAGCGATTCCATAGAAAGCTCGACACGTGGCATCGGGCGAAGTTCCAAAAACGATGTTCAATGCACGCCATCGCGCATTAACCATCGACCAAAGATGCGAAGCGATATTGACACAAGCCGTCGATCTGGAGGGAAGCAATCTGACGATGATCATAGTGGGAAGTATCACGGAGTTTAACCAAAGGTACGGGCATATGTATTCCATTGAAGTCCCGCCAATCGTATATGTGGGCCCGGAGCCAAAGGAATGTTATAAGCGGTTCAACTGAAGTATAACTCGAGATATATATTTAAAATTCCCAAGGTCCGAAACATATATATGTGTTGATATATATATATGTAAAATATAAAATCTTGTATGATGCATCCATATGCGGATTTATTAACCTTTGGAACCTTAGTTATAAGGTTCAACGATAGAATAAAAGTCCAGAATATGTTAAAGATGTTTATTTAAGGGTTGCTAGGTTATTAAAATAAGGTAGGGAGATTAAGGTTGGAAGGTGGCGCACTCGTATTGTAGCTGAATTGTACTGTGGGGAATACATTGAATTAAAAAGTTGTGGAAAATATTGAATTATCTACCGGAAGAAATGTGGAAGACCTGGGGAAAATGGGACTGTGCAGAGTTACCGCTATCAATGAGTTGATAATTAAAACTTTTTGTTTTCTGTATTTACCAAATTTGGACTTCTACAAAAAGGAGCTATTCCTTGTGACCCGAATCCTTACAAGTGTATTGACAAAGATTCAGCATGCAAATATTGCCACTACAGAAATTGAAAGTATTGAAATTGCCCAACAGTGATATTAAAAGACAGTTATATGTACCACAGTTATACAACTGCAATGAAGAAGAGAGCCTACAGGAATGAAAGGGAGAGAAACAGCAGCAGAAAAGACAAATCCAGTCAAGCCAAAACCCAGAAAAGAAGCTGAGTGAAATTGAAGTGTGTAACTGAAAATCTGAATGTAAATGTTATAATTAAATTTTTTATTGTTTGTGATGCATTGGCAAGTATCCTAAGGAAAATAAAAAATCCCACTGTGGCATGAAAATTTGTACATATTGTTATAAATCTAAAATGAGTTAAATAAAAGGAATGAATAGACAAAAGCCAAAGAGTCATGACTGTTCACTCCAAATTCTTTGTGAAATACAAACAGTCATGTGAGGAACTCTATAAATAATATCAACTGGATATGCATAAAGAAGTTATAGAGAGAAAATATAGAGAATGCAGAGTATAGAAGAGTGAGGAAGAGAAGATTAAGAAAATAAGAGCAGAAAGAGATGCTACAGAACAAAGCTGATATCTGAGGTAAATCAGCAAACATTCAGTTTGATAAATTGAGGAAGTTGGAGCTTCCCTATCAAGTTGCAGCTTGATAGATGTCAGTTGTAGCTGACTGAGGTTGGAGCCTCCTGTAGGTTGGTGCCTACAAAAAATTGAAGGGAGTTGGTGCTTCCTTGCAAGTTGTAGCTTGCAGAATTGAGGTTGGATCCTCCTGTAGGTTGGTGCCTGCAAAAAAACAATGGTGAGAGGGAGTTGGAGCTTGCCTTTGCATCACAACAATAGATGTGGTTTTCTCCCTTTATGGGTTTCCACTTATATCTGGTGTCTCTTTGCATGATATCTATGTGTTGATCTGATTTATATCATCTGCTTATTACCTGTTGCTCTCATATTAAGTATACTATTATTTTATATTAATTCTTGCTGCTCACATTCTAAAATTACTCGCCTATTAAGTTGGATATGAAATGAAGGTGTAAATAAGTTTAATGAAAAGTTTTAAAAATTCATGAATGTGTTAAACTGATTCACCCCCCCCTCTCAGTTTAACTAAAGGTTTAACAAATGGCTGTAGAGACAAAATCTTATACAAGCAGCCAAACACAAACAAACTATCGACAAAAGGGTTTGTTCTTCAAGGATGGCCTTGAGGTCTTTTGGGTAAGGAAGATGCCTTCAACACTTTCTTCCTTCTTTTCCTCTAATGGACTTAGCTATTAGTAGCTATCCCTTCACCTCTAGCAAACTCAAGCAACAGTGAGTTTGCAAACAGTAAAACAGTCAATCTTTTGCACTTTTTAAACACCTTTCAAGTCAAACAAGCAAGTTATTGCTTTGTTAATCAAGAAACCAAGTGCTCTGATAAAAACCTAATATTAAAATGGGTTGGATAACTTGTTATGATTTTCAAGAACCTCCCACTCAGTTAAACAAATAAAAGATCTAGCTTATACTTGACAATTTGCGGAATTTATGCTTGAAAGAGGTGTATGGTTTTTAATTGTTTAAGTGTCTTACGTCCATTTGTTTTTTCTGAAATTAAACATGTGTAAAAAAAATATAATGCAACAATAAAACATCCACACATAACAGAAAAAATAATCTAATATTTCACCCGAATATTGTGGGCTACGTCTCCTTGCACTTTGTCATCTTGACTTGGCTCTTTGGGATTATGGTAAAGTTTCTTTTACAAGTTCCACACTTAACTCCAATGGTTACTGAAATGAATCAAAGGGCTTAGAATGCCATCTATATCCCTGTCATGGTTTTCATCACTCTACAAACAGATCTAGGCTCCCTTAGACTCGATTCCTTTTGTTGGTGCACTGAGCTACACTGAGCTTCTCCATGGCACTAACTCCTTCCGAATTATTTTACTGTCCCTGAAACCACACGTAGTGTCTCTGTTGGGGCCTTTGTTTTGGAAAATAAACATTTTTTGAGTTGCGGAGAACAGGTGCCGCAGCACAATCAAGGTAGACAAGGAGTTGTCACGGTTGCAGAAAGCTAGAAGATAGGTGGCGCGGCAGTTGCAGAGAACAGTGCACATGTAAGATATGGGAGACAAGGACAATAAGCAGAACTCCCAGTAATCAAGAAGAAGAAGCAAGCAGCGGAGCAGGAAAAGAGGAAAGACTAGCAGTCACCCTGACAGAAGAACAAATAGGCAATCAGCCAGCGTAGAAGAGTTGGTTAGTCAGTGTGGTAGAAGGTCGAGGGAGAGAGCAGATCCGTAGGAGAGCTCTGTGAGATATCTGTTGTACTGAATCACACTGTAATAGACTCTACAGAGTGATGTATGATGTTTTGATATTGATAATAAAATATGGTTATTGTTGCATGTAATGTTATGAGTTTATTATTAATCATTTGCTTACTATGAATGTATGCCCAGTTTTAAATTTCAATTCAGCATCCTGAACATGCTTGATGAGTAATAGCATATACAGAGGGGTGAGATTTGTTTTTTTTTCCAAGTTCCCTTATTTTTTCTTCATGGTTGTAATCATCTGGTATGTTGATCATATGGTTTGTTAGCCCCCTATGAATTTTTTGACAAGCAAACAGGGGGCTAAATTGTTTTTTGAGCCTTCAAAGAATGCATTTCCTCTGAAAACACATCATCCTTGAAGCCTCCTTGTGCCCTTGTCCTTTGATCAATCCTCACTGTTGTTCCTAGTTAAAAATCCTCTCTGTTGTGAAGAAGAATGCCCAAAAAGGCCTTTTCCTCTTATTTAATTCCCCCTAAACCTCTGTTTTCATCACCTTTTCTCCCCTTTTAATTCCCCACTTACCCTTAAAATCATCCTAACTCTCCTTTTAATCCTTTCAAATACCCTTTGACTGGTTTAATAGCCCCTTTTTCCCCTACCGTTTCCCTCTTTTGGCCTTAAAATGCACTAAAAATAGGCCAAAATCCCACTTTTTTAACATACGCAGGCTTAACCCCTTTCGGCCAGCCCCCGCAACCACTTCCCCCCATAAACCCGAGCGCTAAGACCAAGCGCTAGTCCTTAAAGGCGCCAATCGCATCGGAGAATCGGAGCGGAACACTCTTTTTCTTTGTAAACCATAAAAGTTCTGATGCGATAGTGTTAAGTCTATCGGCTCTTGGAAGCAATCTCCGCCATTGATCTGAAAAGATCCGACAGCCCAACGCTAATCGCATCGCGCCATTCCATGCATCCCCTCTTCCTGTCTTCCCCAATCGCGATCCTTTGTTCCGATCGTAGCCATTGACCTCTCAAGATCCAATGGTCCAGATCTCATCGCTCCCGCTCATCGCATTAGCCTCCCTCCCCGCCGATTTAATCTCCACCATCGATCCCCCACGCGATCCAATGGTTGGTGCTTAATCGTTGATCGCCCATCGGAAGATCTGAAGTGTGTCACCCTCTGCCTCCCCTAATTGCGATCCTCCGATCCAATCGGAGCCATCCATCCATGCCAAATCAAAGGTCCTCATTGCATCGCCTCGTTCGTTCATATTTCTCCATCGGAGTTTTGGCCCCGCTCTGCTCCGATGCGATTAGATCTCAACCATTGATCTCTCGGGATCTGACGGTTCATATCAAATTTCCCTCCGCGCATGACGGGTCCCACCATCCAAGGTCCCCGTTTTCATTTCATTTAGCCCCTTTCCTTTGTATTTCAGCCAAAGGTTAAACCTTAGTGTTTAACACTAAAGATCATTCTTCTACCACCGCTTCCACAGGCCTCCACAGCATTGCTTCCGCCATCCCTGGATTTTATAATCGGTTTATTTCATTATTGCAGGGTTTGCAGAGTGAAAATTTCACTTTGCCTTCATAATCACATCCATTGTGATTCGGAATACAGAGAGGCCATTACAGCCGCGGCCAGTGTAACAGCAGTAGAGATTTCAAGGTTGATTAAAGCCCGAAATTTAAGATTAAACACTTTAATCCTTTTTCAAAAGGAAAGGATGCAGTTGGAAGACTAAAGAGCACACGTAACAGCCATATCTGTGTTTGAATATCTATGGGACATTTTCTCCAGACAGTACACCTTCCCACTAAAGCCTCCATGCCTCCTCGAGCCCAGAAACAGTTAATTATACTGACAGAAGCTTCTTAAAGATTGTCAAAACCATCAGTTATGGAGTATGGAGGCCCGCGGACTTTCTATCCAGTTCACCAATTCCAGAAGGTAGAACAAATAGCTTTACATCCAGAAAGGACTCCAAAGAAACATCAAAGGTCAGATATCGACCTGACAAAGACCCCTCAGCCATACTATAAAGTAAATACAGCAATGCAGTGCCATTAAGCAGTATGGGCGTGGATGCTTCCTCCATGCTGTCTTAATGAATCAATTTAATGTACATCATCCACTCCTGTTACTCGTTTTTCTCCTATAAGAATCCCCAAGAACAGATTGTAAAAGGTTCCAGATTTTCAGAAGAACATGCTGTGAAAGAATTTTGTATGCATTTTTGCTGAGCTTTAATACAAGTGCAAAGAGCTCGTTGGGTTTCAGTGATGAGGAGTTCTATCTTTAATGAGGATTCTAGTCTCGGTGCTTTACAGTTTATAACTCTTTCCTATGTGTTATAGTTTAGCTGTTCATTTCATTTACATCCATTTATCTTGTATCATGTTCTGGAATGCGAGTAGCCCACTGGTTTTGGTATGAATTTATCCTAGTTGATACTTATGCCAGAACCTTTCTGGCACTTTAAATATGGCTCAGGCGTGATATACTGTTTCATTTTCCACTCCAACCATACTTCTGCTATATTAGCTTCTATGGGATGTTATTTTTAAAACGCTATTGTCATGTATGGATTCTTAATTTTGTAAGCCCATTACATGTTGATATTTGTTTCTAGATATCATCTTAATGAAAGTTAGTATTATCTCAATCTTGCATACGTAGTAACACCTTCTGATTATTCATCTTTGTGAGGTATTTTAGAACCCAACCCTCTTTACAGTAAACTGCCTTTGAATTGTCTGATACATTCGTGTTAGAGTTTCACGATTTTCCCCTGCAGTATTGCTTTCCATGTGTCAAAGTCTTGAAAATCTCGGTCCCATTCAAATTAAACCTTCCTGTTACTAAAGATAGCATGAAAGCCTTTTCTGATAACTTCCTGTGTTATATCATATGCTCCTTGCTATATAAGATGTCCTAGGCACTGGTCTTTCACAACTCAAGGATGTCTCTAGGGTTGACAACATGGTGCATGATCTGTCTCCTAATCTTACTAAGGTCACGACATGCCTCAGGTGAGACGCTCTACTCTCTGGAGTAGGGTGAAAATGTCGGCGTTGTGGTAGACTACTACGGAAACCTTGTTGGCCTCTATCCTGAACATGGGTCTTGCCCAGAGACCTTCTTTTTCACCAAAATATGGTTCCTTTGTCGAGATCTGAAGGATTTAGGTCATGGTATCGTGGATCTATGAGATAGAACTACGAAGTTGGTGGGATAACTACTTAGACCAATTCATATCGCAACAAGTGGAGCTGCGACAACAGAGGGAAAAGAATGTTAAAGATCGGGTCCTGTTTTCTGAATCTGCAAGTGACCCATACGAAATTTTCTAGGGAAAGTTTCTGGAAGAAATTTATAATTGGTTTCGAAGACTACAAATCAAGTCACTCCCAAGAGGATCGCGTAGAGTCTGTCACAAGTGGACGCACACGGATCTAGTAGCACTCCATCAGTTGGATACCGATTTGACCCGACCAGTAGATTTTTGGGAACAATCTACCTTGGAAGGATACATTGTGGAATTCGCAGCTGAGTGTTACCAATCCTTTACAAAAGTTGAGGACATATTCAGATCCGGATTTTGGGGAGAACTGTTGAAGGAAATCTCATTGTGGATCAAAGCTTTAATGGTTGACGAGGGTTTGATGGCATTTCAAAAGTCTGAGATGGAGACTTAAACCTCCATTAATGGGGGAAGGAGCTGAGGGAAAGATGTTACAAGTAAGTAAGAAGGGGGAATAGGGATATGGATTCTGGAACCTCCAGTAGATTGAGAGAGCGACGAGCACATCGGAGGGCGCATATTTCTGAGAAGTGGCGGGAAAGGGTGATGAAGGGGTTTGAGAAGTAGGAGAGTAGTCAAAAGGACAAGGAAAACGTGCCGCAGATGACAAAGGAAATGGAAGGTCATATGGGATCCCAAGGAATAGGAGGGACCATCAAAGAAGTTAGGCAAGTGTACAGGAGCCCAGCCCAAAGAGAAAAGGGAGAAAATTCCAATGTGGAGGATGCGCGCCCCGAGGAGACATCCAATGTGGAGCTGCATGTTGCGATGGAGCACCTATTTCGAGACAGGCCGACACCCGTAACTCAAGGTAATTCTATTCCCCAAATTTCAAGTAGCTCTAGTCCTAATCTTCCCCTGGTACACTAAGTTACGGGAGTTTAGCAAGTTGAATAGTGTTAAGTCTACAATACATATATCTACTAGCTACAGTGCTAGTAATGTAATCTCTCAGCCAGGAAATAGAGGCTTTATTTTAGTACCCACCAAACAAGGAAATATGGTGAGATCATTCACCCGATACCCAGAATTTTTCAGGAGGGGTAATGATGACGTGGAGCAACACTAGTATATCTTAGAAGTGATATGGAGGGCTCGGCAGACACCAGAGGCAGTTAAGTTTATCGAGTTCCAGACTACTCTAAGAGAGAGAGCTCTTCGTTGGTTCATTAAATGGTCAGAAGCTCATCCAAACCCAGCGATAGATGATGTGAAGGGAGAATTTGTCAAAGAATTTAAATTACCCCAGACAGATCAGCAAGGGTTGTCTAAGTTGTGGGAGATCAAACAACGAGAAGGTGAAACGGTGTGGGACATGATGAGAAGGTTCAAGGATTCGATTGGGAAGATGAGTTACCCAATCGACCCAAACCACCAGTGAGATTGGTTTATTAAGGCACTCCTCCCATTGACAAGAACTCCACTAACACAGCAGAAGATTGAAACCTTACAAGATGTCCTAGAGCAAGCCATGAAGATAGAAGCTATGGTGGGGTATCCGCAAGAATTCAGAGGAGGAGGAGCAGTACAAGACCCTTCCATACTAGGGCTACAACATTAGATAACCAGTTTAATGGAGAAGTTGAAAGACATTCAGCTGATATGACCTGCAAGGCCCAATGTTTGGTGTACCCATTGCCTGATGGAGGGACACGTGGCCACAGAATGCCCGAGGTTGTGGGGGAAAAATGCAGGAGCTTCAGTAGAAGGGACACAGGGGGCTCTACCAGTTGGGGGAGTTCCGCAAATAAATAGTCAGGGATTATACCAACCACAACCCCACTTCCTAGGGTTCCCCGCTCAACAGAATCAGACCACAATTGATTACTGTGAAATATGCAAAGGCATTGCTCATCCTCCACGACTATGCCCAATTTTGCAGAAATATTCAAAAATTCCAAACAATACATATTGTGAATTTTGTGCTTCTACAAAGCATAATACAAAGCAGTGTAGAGCCCTCTATGCACTAGAAGAACGACTGGACAGACCATCTTATAGGGTGAATGAAACTCCCAGCGGAAGAGGAGGGGGAATGAGAGGAGGCAAAACTGGAGGAAGAGGACCAATAAGGTGCTACAACTGTGTCCAAGAAGGGCACGTAGCAAGGGAATGTTCGCTACCCAGAAGACCATGGTTCTCTCAGTGCAGAATCAATACACACGCAACTGAAGATTGTCCAGAATTAACTAAGAGATGGGAGGAAAGAGCCAAACAGGAGGAGCGAATCTGGTGAATACAGAACCGAGAATAGTAGAAGCTTAGCCCATGCAAAGCATAGCCATAGTAACCCGAGGAGGAAATAAAACAGGGGAGGATGCACAGAATATAGACTCGGTAAAGTTGATCAAGCCCGCATCTCCAAAGAACGCTTTCAGACCGGATAGACAGAAGAAATATTTTAAGGAGGCAGTGGAAACATTTTCCTAGATAGGGGGATTAGAGGCATTGAGCTTCCACATCCGACCGTCGAAAAAGAGAAGCATACCCATACAAGTACAATGATTGAGGAATGGTTCTGATTGTTCCTGAAAATTGTAACCAATGCACCAATGCTGGAACAACTAAAGCAAAATCTAGAGTTGGTGGTGTAGGAAAATGCAGAACTTGGAGAGTCAAGAAATTCAACTGAAAAATACATAATAAGGATAAAAATAAACAAGAGAATAACTGGAAAGGAATTCAGTGTGAATACTCAAGTCACAGAATTTCAAATCAAAGACCACATGCTTGACCTAAAATCAGATGTCAATATTCTACCAAGAAATACATGGAAAGCACTAGGGAGGCCAAAGTTGACATATTCGCCAATACAGCTCTGCATGGAAAATCAGTATTGTATTGTACCCATAGGAAGGCTATAAGAGGTCAAGGTTGATGTCACAGGAGTGAAAAAAAAAATATATATATATATATATATATATATTTATTTATTTATTTATTTATTGAGGTGATAGACATCATAGGGACAAGGATCCCTATCCTGCATTATTGGGGATAGATTGGGCCTTTGAGAACTATGCAGTGTTTGACTTGAAAAAATAATTGATGATATTTGAAGACGAGGAAGTCAGGGTAACTCAGCCACTTAACCCATATCAGGGACCCCGATATACAGAAATAGTTGACAATAGAGAGGTTGCTCAAATTCTCGATCACCTTTACCAAATGACAACATGGAAGGGAGAAGACTATATCAATCCAACAGCAGGAGGGACTGTAAGTTGGAGAACTGTTCAGAGTTCAGATTTGGGCTCAGAAATAGCTTGGGATGATTGGCAACAGGGAGGATATGAGACTAACACTAGAAGATGTGCTAATATCTAGGGAGTCAACTGGATTGGAACCGAGGTAAGAGGATATCTGACTTTATCAAATATGCATGCTATAAATACATTTATTGCAAAAGTAGAAGAAAAGGTACCAATAGAACATAGAGCCCCTCTTATGGATGTAGCACTACAATCCACGTCGGCAAGATGGTGGGTCAACCATCGCAGCTCACTTCCGCAATGGGAATATGTCACAATAGCATTAAGAGCTAGATTCCAAGAAGTCTCGGGACCACAATTCATTGAAAAGTACCAAGGGGATTCCAACCCTATAGAGAATCTAAATAATTGTTGGTATAGCTTGAAGAAAGAAGAGTATCCAGAATATCTATGGATGCACAATTTTATACATTCACTGGAAACAATTCCACAAGCCTGGTACTTGACTGAAGAAAAGAAGAGAGGAACTGGCGCCTGACAATTAGTTGCGAAAAAATTTACGCAATGTTTTTATTTTAAAGGAGAAACAGAACCAGTTACAGATGCACTATAATCCATCAAAAGAGTATTTTTTTTTCCAGAGATTCAGGAAGATGAAGAGCAACCACTCTTGGAGCAGATTATCAAACAATCAGTAGCATGCAAACAGATAGATAGTGAGATGGATGATGACAATTTAGAGAATCTCTGACACTTATAATTTTAAGAGAAAGAGGGGGAGAGGGATATACATGAGGAACCAACCACAGAAGGACTACACCTATTACCCTTGAAGACTAAGAAGCTGAACATTGGAACCACGGAGAAACCCAAAATAACATCCATCGGAGAATACTGGGATACACAAACGACCAAGGAAATCTTCGACCTATTACAGGAATATGAATATTTATTCCCATCTTTAGTAGCAGAGATAAATGGAATAAAAGGGGACATGGGAGAAATGTGAATAGTCTTAAAGCCCAACGCAAGACCAGTGAAGCATAGGCCTTACCACCTAAATCCAAGGGTAAAGGAGAAAGTCAAAGCAGAAATAGATAAAATGTTGAAAGCAGTGTTGATTTTTCCAGTGGAGGAGGCAGAGTAGGTCAGTCCCATTGTAATACAAAGCAAAAAGGAGAAATTTGCGATTAGAGTATATGTGGACTACGGAATCCTCAACAGCACATGCATACATGATCCATTTTCCACTCCGTTTAGTGATGAGGTTCTCGACAATGTGGTAGGAAATGAAGCCTACTCATTCACAGATAGATTCTCGGGATATCATCAAGTAAGAATAGCAGAATAAGACAAGAAGAACACCACTTTCACAATCGAATGGAGATCGTTTGCATGCCATGTCATGCCCTTGTAGAAATTATATAACTTATGTGTTATATATCCAAGATTCTCCTGATCACACTCTATTTTAACTTCATGCACAATACAGAATCTATTCCACTATTGATCATCACATGTGGAAATTAAATCAATTGCAATGCACACATGAAACCATAAAAATTCACACACATTAACACAGTTTTTTAACTGGAAATCCTGAAGCTAAAAACCCCAACTATATGTATATAATATATTTCATATATATCATGTAAAAATCCTCATACAAAGCTGATCATATCAGGCTCTCAGTACAATACAATCGCTACACACTAATCAGGCCCGATCTTGCAAATCCATGCACCGATCTCTGACACCTGCTAGCCTGCCTCTACTGCGCAATCCCTGCTAAATAATGGCTCTGAATGAACTCGAATTCATCCAGCCTTTATCACACAATCCTCATTGGCATATCCACTGAGTGTTGGATGCAATCAATGCATCATTATAGTCACAACTTATAGTCACACTTGCTCTTTCACTTACCTCTCCACTGGTCTCCACTGAAAATATCCATGCACTGTAGTTAACTAATGTATTCATCAGTTGATTAATGAGTTATTATTTAGTGAATTAATTAACTAATTAATTCACACCACTCTCACTAGTGTATCAATCAGTTAGACTAGATACAACTAGCTCAACTAAGTCTAACTGAGTTAAACTAAATGAAACTCCACCAACTACTTCTATAACTCCACCAAACTCTGTCACATGAGTTCTAACTGAAGTCCTCATGCATTGGCTCCAGTAAACCCTCAGGAATAGCATAATTCCTTCTGTCAGTTGTTGTGCCACATCTGTGCACTTAACTGAAGTTCTCCAAGAGAATAAGATAATGTTTATAGTCCAAATATTATTAAGAGCTAATAATATTCGACATATCTATTTTTAGACTGGCAATCTAAAAATAGATTCTGCCCAATATGTCTAAAAATATAAGTCCATGTATTTTTCCAACTTGACCAACCATCAACAAATAGCATCCTGCAACTCATAGATTATGATCGACATGTCTAAAAAATAGAGATAGTTTAAAAATAGACTTTGCGCCAAAAATAGCCTGCGGGCCCACTTAGTGAAGGCGACTCTTTTCACTAAGCTCATCATCTTGTTGAATCTCAAAACTCCCTCTCAACAAGATAGGGATTATCTGCCACCCCAATCCTGTCTCTATGGTATTCGAATTTTCTCCTGGTGAGCGCCTTCGTCAGAATATCTGCATCCTGATCCTCTATAGGAATGTAAGATAGTAACATGATCTTCCGCTGCACACAACCTCTGATATGATGGTACCAGATGCCAATATGTTTAGATCTATCATGAAATACTGGATTAACCGAGAGTTTAATGCAACTCTGATTATCACAATATATCACAATAGGATCTAAGTGTGAACCGAACAACCCGACCAGGATCTTCCTCATCCATATAGCCTCGCAAGCAGCCAAACTTGCTGCCATGTACTCAGCCTCCATTGAACTGAGTGCCACGGATCTCTGTTTCCTGTTGTACCAAGAAATCGTTGTAGACTCGATACTAAATATCCCTCCAGATGTGCTCTTTTTGTCCGTTGGGCTCCCTGCCCAATCTGCATCCGTGAAGCCATGCAGCTTCAACTCATCCGACTGTCTGTACCACAATCCATATCCCAATGTTCCCCTGAGATATCTCAGGACATGCTTGCCTTCCTTCCATAAGAGATTGGTAGGCTTAACCATATCTTTTTAAAGTTGGTTAACAGCATAGCATATGTCCGATCGTGTATTGACTAGATACATGAACGAACCAACCAACTATCGATAAACAGTGGTATCCACTACCTCTGTTGATGTAGCATCCTCTTTCCTCCAACCACCAAGAAGAGGAGTGTCGATAGGCTTACAGCCTTGCATGTTGAACTTCTCCAGTATCTCCTGGGCATACTTTCCTTGAGACACAAATAGTCCATCCTTCCGCTGCCAAATTTCCAATCCCAAGAAATAATGAAGGAGGCCCAAGTCCTTCATCTCAAACTCCTTTGCAAGATCTACCTTGCATGAGTGTATCAACAGTTCATCACATGCTAGTATCAAGTCATCTACATAAAGTACAATGATCAGCAACTTACCCTCTACCACAATCTGGTATAGGTTCGGATCGGCCTCACTCTTGGTGAATCCAAGTCCGGTGAAATAACTGTCTATCTGTGTGTACCAAGCATGAGGTGCTTGTTTCAGCCCATACAACGCTCTTTTAATCCTACACACATGCGACTCACTAGTGAATATTTTGAATCCTTCAGGCTACTCTATGTACACCTCCTCCTCAATGAATCCATTGAGGAACGCATTCTTCACATCCATCTGATGAATGTGCCAACCCATCTGCACTAAGAGAGCAAGGATGGTCCGTATGGAAGAATACCTTGCGACAGGTGCAAAGGTTTCTTCATAGTCGATCCCCTCAATCTGTGAGAAGCCCCAGACAACAAATCTTGCCTTGTACTTATCCACGCAATTGTCAGCAGCTTGCTTCACTTTGTAGATCCATCTCTAACCTACCATTGATTTCCCTTCCGGCCTTGGGATAATCTCCCATGCACTGTTTCTGACAATCGAATCATACTCTTCAACCATGGCATCTACCGATGCAGGATCCTCCATAGCTTCCTCAACAAAAGATGGTTCTATCATGATACACTTGCTCATCAGAGCCATGTATCCATTAAATTGGTCAGGTGAGTGTCTCTGTCTGTGTTGTGATGTAGGTGCTCCTACATTCTGCGTTGCATCAAGATTCAGTCGCTCAGCTTCTGTAGTGCGCTTCCGCCCTCTGATGTTTGGCGTTGCATGAGTGGTTTCTTCCACTCCATGAACCTTTTCTTGTGGTTGATCCACATCCAGAGGTTCATCTTTAGGAACAAGTAGCTCCTCATATGCATGCAAGTGTAGCTCCCTCTCAAGCGACAACTTCATGGCTTTCTCCTCATGAAATTTGATATCCCGTCACACAACATTCATCCGACTATCTGGAAAATACACACAATAATTGTGGGGTGTTTCTGTGTACCCAAAAAATATCCCAACCTCTTCGATCGGCTATAGCTTCTTCCTGGCATCCTTCGTCACATGAATGTAAACAGGTGAGCCAAAAATCTTCAAATGAGAAATATCAAGCTTCTTACCAGAAAACGCCTCTTCGGGTGTACTCATGCCAAGTACTCTATGAGGACAATGGTTTTGCACATAAACTGCAGTGTTGCATGATTCAGCCCACAAGTGTATGGGAAGGCCCTGATCATGCAACATCGCCCGTGCAACACCCACGATCGTTCTGTTCTTTCTCTCCACGACCTCATTCTGCTGTCGGTTATGAGGCACTATGAGCTCTCTTTGAATTCCTTCTGCACTACAAAAGTATTTGAATTCACCAAAGATGTATTCACCACCATTATCGCTCCTAAGAGCTTTCACCTACTTCCGCGACTCTTTCTCAACCAGTGCCTTGAACTCACAGAACTTTGAGTATGTCTCGCTCTTCTTCTGCATGAAGACGATCCAGCACTTACGAGAAAATTCATCAACAAATATCACTTAATACTTGTTCTTTACTGTTGAAGCAACCGATAAAGGTCCACACACGTCTGTGTGAATTCTCTCAAGGATCATCGTGGCGCAACTATCCTTCTCATGAAAAGTGGTCTTCACAAATTTTCCCAAATTACATCCCTTGCACTGATCTGACTGTGTAAGTGTACCCTTGGGAAGCACAGTAGAAATCCACTGCAAAAATTTTAAAGCGCCATGGTGAAAATGGCCCAATCTCCTATGCCATAATTCGCCCTCATCCCGGCTCACCACTCCTTCTGCTTTGCCTGCCATAGCTGCATAGCCATCTACCTGCAATTGTTAAAGGTTCTTAACTCGAACCCCTATCCTCCGGGTTTCACCAGTTGCTTTACTGTGTAGGAAAGCCTTTCCCTCGCTAAAAACAACATCATATCCCTTGTCTTCCAACATCGCCACAGAGATCAGATTCTTCAATCCTGGAACATGCATGACATCCTTCAATATGAAAGGTTTACCAGACTCCCTCTCAAAGGAAATGATCCTGATACCAGTTGCACTGTATCTACCATCATCGCCCATCTCGATGTGCACTCCAATATCCTTCTCATCCATATCACTAAACAAATCTTTGTCTCTGGTCATATGGAAAGACGCACCACTGTCAAGAAACCACAATGATCCCATCACACCTGAAACCAAGCATGCGATCAACAAAAAATCCAGCTCAAACTACGAGGATAAGGCCTCTCCAAATACAAATCCAACAGCCTGCTTATTTTTCTTCTTCTGTGGACAATTAGTGGCGTAATATCCGTGTTGGTGATAGTGAAAGCACTTCACCTTGGACAAGTCCTGCTTCTTGCCTTTCACACTGGATTGAGAAGGATTTTTCTTTCCCTTCCCTTTCCTTTCTTTGGCAGCCAAAGCATAATTTTCTTCATCTTCATTCTTCGATGAAGATCCATCCCTGGTACCCCGCCTTATCTCCTCCTGCACAAGATCTGACCAAAGTCGCTCCCATCCCGACAGTTTCTCCTGACCATGGACAGAGCCCTCGTAGCTATGCCAACTCTTCGGAAGCCCAAGGAGAGCCAAGCTCACCAATTCCTCTTCATCTACAGTAACCCCCACACTTCCCAACTCATCCTTATAGTGGATGAACTTCGTGAGGTACTTGGGTATATTGTCGCCTTTCTCCATTTTTATTTTTTTGAGCTTGTCTTTAAGCACCAACTTCCTTTTTTCGCTTCTGCTTTGGAACAAGTCTATCAAAGCTTTCCACATCAAGAATGGAGAAGCTTTACCATGAAGGCTAGAAAATATGTGATCCTTCACACCTTCCAACATAATCCTTCAAAATTTTGTTGTCTTCTTTTGCCATGCGTCAAGTGCGGCTGCATCGCTAGAAGCAGGTTTTGGAATTTCTGCATCTATGAACTCCTTCAACCCATTATCATCCAGCACCACCTCCATCCTATCCTTCCATGCAATATAATTCAATCTGCCATCAATGGAATACTCTAATTGCAATCTGTTGAAATACATTTCAATGAATGCTCAACTTTGACACCAAGAAAACACTGCAGCAAATTCGAATTCCACCAGCACAAAACTCAACCGCTTCAATAATTGCAATCTGCTCTGATCAATATCGCTCTGATACCATGTATAAATTATATAACTTATGTGTGATATATCCAATATTCTCCTGATCACACACTCTTTTAACTTCATGCACAATACAGAATCTATTCCACTATTGATCATCACATGCGGAAATTAAATCAATTGCAATGCACACATGAAACCATAAAAATTCACACACATTAACACAACTTTTTAATGGGAAAGCCTGAACCTAAAAACCCCAACTATATATATATATAATATATGTCATATATATCATGTAAAAATCCTCATACAAAGCTGATCATATCAAGCTCTCAGTACAATACAATCGCTACACCACACTAATCAGGCTCGATCTTGCAAATCCATGCTCCGATCTCTGCCACCTGCTAGCCTGCCTCTAATGCGCAATCCCTGTTGAAGAATGGCTCTGAATGAACTTGAATTCATACAGCCTTTATCATGCAATCCTCATTGGCATCTCCACTGAGTGTTGGATGCAATAAATGCATCACTATAGTCACAACTGATAGTCACACTTGCTCTTTCACCTACCTCTCCACTGGTCTCCACTAAAACTTTCCATGCATTGTAGTTAACTGATGTATTATTCATTTTATTAATGAGTTATTATTTAGTGAATTAATTAACTAATTAATTCACACCACTCTCACTAGTGTATCAATCAGTTAGACTAGATACAACTAGCTCAACTGAGTCTAACTGAGTTAAACTAAATACAACTCCACCAACTACTTCTATAACTCCACCAAACTCTGTCACATGATTTATAACTAAAGTCCTCATGCATTGGCTCCATTAAACCCTCAAGAATAGCGTAATTCCTTCTGTCAGCTGTTGTGCCACATCTGTGCACTTAAATGAAGTGCTCCAAGAGAATAAGATAATGTTTCTAGTCCAAATATTATTAAGAGCTAATAATATTCGACATATCTATTTTTATACTGGCAATCTAAAAATAGATTCCGCCCAATATGTCTAAAAATAGAAGTCCATCTATTTTTCCAACTTTACCAACCATCAACAAATAGAATCCTGCAACTCATAGAATATGATTGACATGTCTAAAAAATAGATATAGTCTAAAAATAGACTTTGCGCCAAAAATAGCCTGCGGGCCCACTTAGTGAAGGCGAATATTTTCACTAAGCTCATCATATTTTTGAATCTCAACAGCCCTTTGGACTGATGAATGTGCCAACGATGTTTTCATGAATAGTGATATCAACATTTCGGGATTATATCCATAAGTTCCTTGAGGTGTACATGGATGATTGGACAGTTTACAGTTTACTGAAGAATAATGAAACTTTACTCAGAATCATGTTTGACAGATTCAAACAACTCCAAATCTCCCTCAACCTCAATAAATTCATCTTTGTAGTACCTTTTGGGATGCTACTAGGACATGTTGTTTGTAAACAGGGTGTTTGTGTGGATCCAGCAACAGTAGCAGTCATTGTTAACCTAGAAGCACCCGAAACTGTGAAACAGTTAAGATCACTACTCATGCATACTGGGTACTACAAAAGATTCATCCGCAATGATGAAAAGATAACAACACCATTGGAAAAGTTGTTACGGAAGTCGGAGAAATTCATGTGGAGCGACGAATGCACTAATTCCGTCAATACATTGAAAGAAAAGTTAGCAAGTGCACCCATCTTGGTTCATTCTAACTGGGAAAAACAATTCCATGTCCATATTGACACCTCCAGCATTGCATTAGGAGTGGTGTTAGCTCAGATAGGAGAAAATTTTGTTGATCATCCAGTCTACTTTGCAAGCAGGAAGTTATCTACTGCTGAAAGGAACTACACAACAACAGAACGAGAAGCTCTTGCGATAGTGTATTCTCTTCAGAATTTTAGCCATTACCTATTGGGAGGTATGTTCAAATTATTCACAGACCATTCATCATTACAATACCTGGTTAGAAAACCTGTGCTTGAAGGAATAATTTGTAGATGGCTCCTACTATTTCAGGAGTTCACCTTTGAAGTGATAGTGAAACCAGGAAGGTTAAACATGGGTCCTGACCATTTATCAAGGTTGTAGAATGGAGAGAATGGGGGGTCCCTTGATGATCAGTTGCTGGATGTTGATCTCTTCAGATTAGAAGACATCCCAGACTATCTAGAGCAGATAGAAGTATGTCTGGCCATAGGACAGTGCCCAACATAATACACGACAACTCAAATAAGGTATTTGGTTGTAAAAGAAATTGAGTATCAACTGATAGCAGAACAACTATATAATATGGGGTTGGACCATGTCTTGTGGAGATGTGTCATGGACCATGAAAGAGAGGATATACTATGGGAGTTTCATTGCGGAGTTTCGGGGGGCCATGTCGGCGCAAAACCCACCGCAAGGAAAAAATTACAAGCAAGGTTATGGTGGCCCACAGTTCATAAATATAGTAAAGCATATGTAAATAAATGTGATGTCTGCCAAAGAATAGGACGTCCATCACACCGGGATGAGTTACCTCTACAACCTGTAAAATCACTGCAACCATTTGAAAAATGGGTTGGTTATTTCGTAGGGCCAATTGCACCAGTGGCAAGACATTCATAGGTAAGGTACATAATAACTGCAACAGATTATCTCACAAGATGGGTAGAGGCAGCACCAATAAAATAATTCACAGCAGTCACAATAGCCAGGTTCATTTTCAAAAATATCATTAGCAGATTTGGCTGCTCCAGAAGCCTAACCAGTGATCAAGGTACACACTTTATTAATACAACAATCAAGTCTCTGTTAGATAATTTTATGGTACAACATCACAAAATCAACCCGTACCACCCTCAAGCAAATGGAACCATTTAAGAATTCAATAATATATTAGAAAAAGTACTAACCAAGATATGCAATGCCAATCGGGATGACTAGGATGAGAAGATACCAGCAACATTATGCACATACAAGACAACTGTAAAAGGTTGCACAATCAAAATCCATTCCAGCTGGTGTATGAGAGAGAGGTGGTGGTACCTGCTGAATTTATCATACCAAGTATATTAATCGCTTCAACAGTACAGATGACAGATGAAGACTCAATCACTGAATGCATCCATGAGCTACAAGAGATTGAAGAAGAGAGATTCATGGCGGAGTTCCATCAGACGGTTCAAAAGAAAAGACATAAGGCTTGGCATGACCGTCACATCAATCATAAGACGTTCACTATCAGAGGGAAGGTTCTGTTGTGCGACAGCAAATTTTAAAATTTCCCGGGAAAACTCAGAATGCACTGGATGGAACCATACCATGTCATAGAAATTAAATATTCAGGCATGGTTCGATTGGCGCAACTAGATGGCCAAGTATTGTAAGGATGGGTGAATGGCGCACACTTGAAGCCTTATCATGAGTAAGTTCCACTATTTATTTTTTCAAATAACTCTCACAACCGAGAGAAATCAATAGGGTAGAATAGAAATAGATAGAGTCAATAACTCTCTCACACCCGAGATGAGACATAGAATAGGAATCCCGATAAAAGACATCACAATAACGCATAGAATAAATCCAACTGTTGTGATGCAGAGACCACATCACAACCAATTGTGGTCGAGGGGTGGGGGGGGGTAGAGTCTAACGTTTCATCCATGTTAGAAAGCCAAGCGTGTCAAATATCATTCTTTCATAATAACCCATCATACCGTTGTCAGTCCGTAGGATCACCTAGATTTGAGAATTAAGTGCCATAATTAGTAACAACCATACCGTAATAAATTTTCCATATTAATCCATAATCATTACCTATCACGTCTACCCAAATCTCGAAGACACAGTTATCAATGTCAGAATACACCTCACTGCGGTAACTAATCACACGATTATAGTCGCAGGAGAGACAGAAAAAAATTAATTAGTTATTGGGTCTTATAAACCTCATTCATGCCGGTTACATTACTTAACCCGCATGAAAGAAGAAAATCACGAGAATGCCGGAAAATTCCAAGTTAGAACAAGAAAAAGCTACAAAAATACGTGAAATTTCATCGAAGGAAGTTCAAAGGGATAGTCCAGTAGTAGGAATTCACATCAAGAGATCATAAACAACACTCTAGGTATACAAAAGAAGAACGAAGATGACGAAGGTAGCACCAGCAGTCGTCGAGCCCGAGATCAATGAGAGAGTTCAGAGGATATAATCACTGGTTGGCAAGTATGACAATGCTTCACTAATTGATATAGATTTCATGGATTCCTATCAATTCCCAGCTATGAAGCGACAAGTATACATAAAAAATTATGCCACAGACGGAGGAGGGGAAGAAGCAAGGATGAATCTAGAGTTCAGAGGTATCCAAAAATCGACAATACTGAACCTCAGGAACCTCCCAGTGTTTGGAACAATGGGAGCGGCAATGCAATGTATGAAATTCCTGCTGAGCAGAGTCCAGAACTGCTCATTATGGCTGGGGAGAGAAATACTTATACATGCAGAGTACATTAGTAGGCTTACCAGATTATCAATAGAAGGGAAGGCTGTCTCAACGACATTCCAGAACGTGTCCAAGAGAACCAAGAAGGCAGGGGACTGTGATTATTATAAGAAATATGATACCATAAGAGGGGGGAAGGGGGTGAAGATAGACCTCATCAACAATCTAGCATTGAAATTTTCCTGCTATCTAATACCGGGTAAGACGATGAGGCATTACACTAAAGGCGAATGCACCCTCGACACCCTTTCAGTCGCGGAACACTGTATCTAAGGAGCCCAGCTAAACTAGTGTACCTTCCTATTGAACAAACTGTTTGAGGCCTGTAAGGATAATTATAGATGAGCCACAGGATTCATTTATGGCTATCTCTTTATGGAATTTGCGATGTGGAAATCGACTCACCCGAGGGTAAGACAACTTGCGGAAATCACAAACAACTAGCCAATGGCATTAAGTTTTACGCCCTCGAGAGTCTCAGGAGATCCCAACACCAAGGAGGTCAATGAGGAGGCTTTCTAATTTTGGTACAAGCAGATGGTGGATGTGGTGGAAAGACAGCAAAGGGTTTCGAGGGAACTATTGGACAGATATTCTTCGCAGATATGGTTTGGGGTCACCCACAAGCAGACATATATCATACCTAGTTGCATGGATGAAACCACGTTCAAAATGAGGTCGTTAAAGTTTCAAGTAGAATAAAAATCCTTCCACACCGAAGTCTGTTCGTGGCTAGGAGCTACCATGGAGATCAGGAGCAGAATACCTCACTATTCGTTTGAGGCCATGCTGCCGAAAGCACTCTCAGGGGATACACCAGAGGAAACAACGAGGAGGATTTCTCAACTGCAGCTAAGACCTTTACTGGACCAACGAGACACGAGGGTGAAGGGCTTCAATCTGGTAATAAAAGTCCTCACAAGTGCTTCTACTATGTTTCCTTCTTTTTATGATTTTCATCCTTCGAATTCTGCATCACCATCCACAACCACCCCTATCATCACTACCCTACCTTCCACAATATTCAATCCAACCCCAGCAACCACAATTACCCCAATCCGCAAGAGCAATGCACCTAAACCCCCAGTAGCTGCACCCAAGGCCAAGAAAGCAAGAATTATTATGCTTAAGCAAATAGGTGACCTCACTGAGGAAGATCAGACCCAACCTAAAGATACAAAAGTACCAGTTCAAGAAGAGCCAGAGGTTACCGCCCAAGTAACCTCCGTGCTAGATGTGTTTGATACTTCCTCAGTTTTAAACATTCAAACATCATATCCACCTCACACTTACAACTCATCACCCCATACTTAATTTACTTCCAAAGACCAATCCACCTGCACTCTGTCCACCTCAGTGATGATCTCAGACCCAGTAAAGATAAGAAACAAGAAAAATGGGGATACCGAGGCAGAAGTTAACTCGAGTACGGCTAGGGTACCTGAGGTTAACCAACCTTTGGTGGGGCAAGGCACTGTAGAAATTTACTAATACTGATGTATTACCAGATCCTCCTGATCTAACCAATTAATCTTATGTTAAATACATAATCCTTCCACTTAATTCTTTGCGGAAATGAAATCGCCAATTGTTACACAGTAGTTTGTCACCATCCCTGCAATCCCCAGTCCCGCACATTGGAGGGACTTTTCCGTGACCTATGAGCAGTGAAATAACTTGAAACCACTTTCATGGCATCCCCCTTGACAAGGAAAATCATTCCTTTGAAGAAAGTTTCCTTTGAAAACCCTAAAAACTGATCTTTTGGCCTTGGCGCGACCGGCCAGTTCAGCCCTCGCGCCAATGGGGAAAATCCACCAAAGAGGGTGCGCCAAATGGCGCTCTGTCCCAGTGTATTGCCCGTGCCAAGCTTAATAAGGATTGTTTTTTTTAAATAAATGGCAGAAGTTTGATTCCAACCAACTCCTGAGCGAGTCTCTAAAATTAGTTGGGAGGTTTGGCTCCGGATCTCCATGTATGGGAGATGGTTTTCCACCTATCATGGAAGCTTCCTTGAGGACAGGGCCAATCCCACAATTGTAGGGATCCCAACTCCCCTTCCACAGTCTATATAATCTTGCCATTTTCCCTTAGCAAGCTAGAAGCAAGAGCTGAATCTGTAGCAAGGAGACTATCGCCAGATAGCCTTTGAGAGCCAAGCCGAAGAGAGAGAGCTTTGTCCCATTCCCGACGAGCTTCATTGAGACGTGCTCCACTGTCGACCTGCCGAAGGAAGATCCAGCGTCAGAGCCTTGGGTTGTATCTTTCTTTGTTATTATTAATGATAAATGAATTTGGTTATGGTTTCATTCATGTGTCTTTGTTTTTGATGCAATGAATTACATCCTCTCTGACTGATGTATGGTTACAATATTTAGATTATATGTTGCATATCGTTGTGTTTCTTCGCATGTGTGCAGCTGTTTGAATGTGTTAAGCGGAAGGATCATGATCTGCCAAAGTGGAGGACGGGAAGCGTCATCCTTTCTTCAAGGACCACTGCGTAGGACCTGAGGTAGGCAACTTGTTATGTTTTTTCATTTTTGTAACTAGAGACCCGCGTCACTGCATGTCTGATTGTTGCTAGAACTGATCTGGGCTAGTAGGGATCGCCTCTGTCCACAGAGGGGATTTACCTCTCCAACAAACTGGAAACTCCACTGGGGACTTGATTGGAGTTTGTCTTGTCTCTTTCGATTGCTTTTGGCTTCTATCTGCTTGATTTTCTCTTATGGTCTGTCTCTTTCTGGTGTAGAACCTCTGTTCAGCTCCCACCATACCTGATCTACTCTTTGCTTGCTCTTTTTCATTTTTGTCATTAGTAAACTTGATTGGCGTGCTTTTTATCCTGACAGTCACGCCAACTGGCGCTTGTTGATAGTTAGGCACCCGCGCCAAAAAAAATTTGGCGCTAGATGCAGCCAAACAGTCGTGCCAACCCTGTGTGGTGCTAGGGTTTACTTGTTTTTTAGCCCTATGAGTTTGATTTTTGGTTTTGGTGTTGTTTTTCTGACTATCTGACTACCTTGAAGTACTCGTTGACTGTGTTTGACCTCCATCCTTCGGTTGTTTGCCCTCTACCTTCAGTTTTACATTCTAGCTCTAGGGCATCTAGATGCTATTGTGTGTTGAGCCTCCCGTAGAAGTTTTTGGTTTTTGTTTGTTCAGTTAACTTCGTTTTTTCCTCCTTACATTAATTTGGTTGGTTTTATTTGTATTATTGCGTGATTTTAGTGATTGCTCTCTTTCTCATTCAAGTTTCGCTTTGTCTTATTTCGAGCCTAGATCACACAATTCGTATGAGTTTTTTTGGGATTCCTCTTTGATTTGAAGGATCTCTTCGTCAATTTGAGGTTTGATTGTGTGTTGAGTGAACTTGCTTGTTACTCTTTCGTTATCAATTCTCAAATTGGTCTCTCATTAGTTTTCATTTCGTTTGGTGCATTTTGCTCTAAAACATTGAAAATACAAAAAAAACAATTCTTTTTTCTTTTGATTAGTTAGTGAAAATTGAAAACTTTTCAGCATTATTAGTGTTATATAACTCTAAAGGAAAAGCTTTTAGTTTCATTAGCGTGCATTAGGGATAGGAATGATTGTTTTGTGATCACTTTGTTATTGTTTTAAAAGCTCTCAACCTTCCCGTAGTTAGCTATTTATCGAACAAAGTGATTTGTAGTGGCATGTAGTGTGCATTTAGAGGATTTTTGAGACATAACATTCGGTAGGGCCTGAAATTGAAACATAATTGAAGATCAACTCTAAAATTTATTCAATTTACCTTAAGGTAGCATTGAAATATTAACGAAATATCTAGAGGTCTAGGCTAGTGACGTGTTCCGGCGTCGTTAAACCTAGTAGTTGTCATTCGCCTCTTGGCTTTAGACAGCACTAGTACGGACTTGTGCTCCCCGTACCGTCGCATATATAAATGTGTTGAGGAGGTAAATCCCCTCTGCAGACAGAGGTGATCCCTACTAGCCCAGCAGGGGTCTAGCAACAATCAAACAATGTTACGACGCAAGTTCCTAGTTACGAATGAAAAGACTAAGATGGAAGCCTACCTGGAATCCAATGCTATGATCTGAAGAAGAAGCGTCCCCGTTCCTCAGCCTGGCAGATCACAATCCCTCCACGATCTTCGCGGATGAACACCTGCACATGCAAGAAACAAACAGATACAAGCATAAAATCCGTCATACGTAACTAAATATCAGTCAGAAAGGATATTACTCATATTAACATAATGGAAAATAGAGTGGAACCATAATCGTAATCATCTATTAAATAACAAACGAAGAGAGATTACAACCAAGTTCTGACGTCGTGGTCTCCTTCGGATGGGTCTCCAGTCATTCACGTCTCGCAAAGCTCGCCAGGGAAAGGGCAAACCTCTCTAGAGTCTCTCGACGATAGTCTCCTTACTTGAGTCGGCCTTAAGGGAGGAAGAGGGCTCTTTACAGCACAAAGGCTCTTGGGAATATGGAGATTCAAAGCTTAGGCACTTCAAGACTAGCTTGCCATGGGATTGAGCAGGCTTTTATAGATGGGGAAGGAGGGAGTTGGGATCTCTATTATTGTGGGATTGGCCCTATCAACAAGGAAGGTTCCATCAAAGGTGGCAAACCACTTCCCTTCCATAGAGGAACTTCCCGCGGCCAAACCTCCCAACTCTCAAGATAGGCAATGGTTTACCGAGTTTGTTGGAACTCAGCTTCCGCCATCTTTGTTAAAAACGAGTCCTTAAATTGGGTGGTGAGACTCTTGCTCTCGGGACGGAAGCGCCGTGGCGCGGCCTCTTTGCGGGATTTTTCCCCATTGGCGGCAGCAATCTTGAACTATCTTCCCAGTGCCAATGCAAAGGATGTTTTCATGATTTTTGCAAGGAGATGTCTTCGGGGAAAATGAAGCTCATGCTTAGGAGATGGTGATGATTTTTTCAAGGCATGACAATGTTCACAGGTCACAAAATGGGTCCTCCATTGTGCGGGACAGGGAATGGTAGGGACGGTGACAAATTATTGTGTAACAGATGCCCCCTAAAGTATGAGGCCCGAGAGAGAGAGGGGTGAAATGCTTAACGAGAACATGTTCAACTGAAGGCCCACCGTCGGAAAACCTGCACAGAAAGATACAACTGATATCTCAAGTACATGATGTATATGTGGTATGGGCGCAGCCATCCGAAACAGAGTATGCTATAATCCGGATCCAGGGTATGGGCGCAGCCATCCAACTAGGATCAAACAAATAGACTCAGGTATGGTCGCAGCCATCCAATTAGTGAGTCATGTACATAATGATAATAATCCATAATCACAGCCTGGATTACAACAGACACAATCCAGGGTCTTGCGCTCCATCTCGACCCAACAAAGTACAAGTTCAAGCATGCAAATATATGAGCTGAAGTCGAACATGCAAGAACATCGTCTGATTACCAGCCAATGATGAAAGCTATTAACAGACGCGATAGAAACCACCAATAATGAAAATGGTCCTCAAGGTACTATAGGTACAATCTACGGCGTGCGAATAAATGAGTTGGCGTCGAACACCCGCAGAATCACTCGATCGGAGGCCAATGATGAAGACCTCACGTCGAGTGCGACGAACCTGCCATTGAGGCATGCAGGCTCCAAGGTACCATAAAGGAGTCTCTAGATCAGCTTCCTGGATAATGAGCTGAAGTCGACAGGAAGTGACCTTGATCGAAGGTGGTCCATAATGTTTCCCACATCATCGACACGAGACAGAGGAACATGATGTTTTGTTGTGAATCAGGATCGTATGAGAAACAGAGGAAGGTTGATATTTGCAGAGGTCAATTTCTCTTGAACATATAAATGGCACGATAGTGGACTTGGCAGTATTCGACATCAACGGATCAGAGGTCATGGTGACAAGGCAATGAGCAGAGGAGAGGTAAAAAAGGATCACCCAAACCCACGGAAGCAGGTGAAAAAATGAGATGAGATGTCCCCAACCCGACACGAATGCAGACAAGTGCCATGTTCAAGAGCGACATACTGCCGACGACAACGATTACGGTTCCATTTTTCCCCCACCATTTCTGGCGAGTACCTCTTTATTTTTACACAAGCTTGAAGAGGATACCATATGCTTGTCATATAAATCCATCCTTCGGACGAATCCATCCTAGTACATTTAACGAGCCCTAGGAAGGAGCGACTCGAATAACGTCATCACGACAATTTCCGATGTCATTTAGGTTTAACGAGTCTGACAAAGGAAGAACTCAGCGTCTTTTCATGTTTAGAGAGTTTGAAAAGACAGCTGAAAAGTAAACTCCAGAGGTCCCTTTTCATAAATAGTTCCTCAGATCCGAAAAGGTAGAAAACTATGTCTGAGAAAACCTCCTAGTCGTGATAGGCTAGGGTATTCCTTTTTCGTAATCAATCTAACCCAGCCCGAAAAAGGGGTAAACGTATACTGGGTAGATGTCGATTCGTGTCCATTTTAACGAGATCGAAACGACAAGGGCCTCGGCAATATTTTCATGTTTAGAGAGTCAGAAAATAGCTGAAAGATGACTCCTCCTGGAGGAACGAGTGGTATAAAGGGTAGCTACTGGTTCCGGTAATGGTGGAACTTCTCAAAACAAGTAAAGGTTAAGAGGCTGGCTAACAAGACCACTCATCGCAGCGGTTCCTCGGGAATGGGTAAAACAACCAAGTGAAGGCATATGATCGGCCAAGCAGATAGTGACGATGGAGTGAGAAAACCAAGGTTCATCTGGCAAAAACAGGCTGATAAAATGGCAATCACAAGAGGTAAAATGGGGAAGGTTTCATTTTTACACAAGCTTGAAATCAGGAAACTCTGCTTGAAACCGGTTTCATTTTTACACAAGCTTGAAACGGAAACAAACTATGCTTGAAAAAGCAAGCATGCCCCCAGCATGGTGACTCAATTCGAGGTACATGCCCCCCAAGCTTAAATCCATATGAAAGGCAAATGGAGTGAAGGTTCAAATTACGAGATCAAGAGAAAGACTCGACTGGGATTTTACGAGAACTTATCAGAGACTCGAATTGAACAGGAACGTGTTTCATTGTTTTAACGAGGTTGACACATTAAAAGAACTATCCTCAGGACACCTTGTTTCATGGTTTAAGGAGCTTGACACAAGACAAAGAACTCTGCTCCGACAATACCCAGTTTCATTTTTTAAGGAGCTTGAAACAGGAAAAGAACCATGCTCCGACAACCTTGTTTCATTTTTTAAGGAGCTTGACACAAGACAAGGAACTCTGCTTCGAGAACCTGGTTTCATTTTTTAAAGAGATTGACCCAAGGAGGAAACCATGCTCTAACCAACTTACATCAAAATGAACAAGAAGGTGGTGCTTCCAAGAGTTCCACTCCCGATGGAAGGAGAACATCCTGGAAGTCAGAACCCAATGCCCCCAGCACACTATGTACAATGGCATCATCACTGGGAACAGGCACGGGGTAGGTAGCCACATAGTTGACCTATGGTGGGGCAGATACAACGGGTGGATAAAAACCATGAGGGGGTGATCGCGGACCAGTTGCCATATTAGGACCAAAGAACGACAGCTGATCAATGGTCACGATATGTACTTCATGTGGAAAGCACATCACGCGAAAGAGGGAGGAGACAAGCGCTCCCATGGCATAGGTGTAATCGCGCCCCAAAAGCAGATTGAAATCCAAGGGGCCTGGAACAACCATCACGTCCATATGGACGGTTTTTCCTCCCAAAGTAATTGGTAACCTCAGAAGGATCCCCAACGGTTGACTCGTCCTTCTATTAAACGTCAACAGATTCTGCGTAACAGGCGCAAGCAGTGGCGAACCGAAAGCTTGCTAGGTAGTTGAGGACAGAATACTAACAGAGGCACCTTCGTCTATAATGGTACTGGGTACAACCAGACCAAGAGCCTGTACTGTGATCTCGAAAGGCACATAAGACGGAAGGCAAAATCCTGCAAATCGACTCCAATCAAAGGAGGCGACCAGACTACTCCGAGGGGCTACCATCGAACTGAGAAGGTCTTCCCCTGATGTTACGGAAGCAGAAGCCTCCTCTATGACCTCCATCTCGAAGGTGGGAGGAATATCCTCCGTAGCCTCCATCCTGGGAGGTGGAGGAGCAGCATCTTGAAGTACAGGGACAGGAGAATCTTTCTCCAATTCTGAAGAATCTGAAGAAATCAGAAGGACATGGGGGGTGTGAGATCCACTCTCGACAGAAAAGACCTGGTGCACCGCGGACGGGGTCAGTTCAACCGATCCTACAACCAATGGTTGGTCAGGGACGGATTCGTGAATTTGAATTTCTGGGGGAGTGGGATCGACCAAGGATGACTCTTGACCAATCATAGGATCAGCTGGCGGAGGACTCAAAGAAAGCCGATTATAACCAGGTGGAAGGCGTGGTGTAGAACCGGTTGGGTTGTCCAAAACTTGCTTGGCTTCATCCATATAAGGACAAAGGTGAATGGCATGGTGCCCTTCACACAACTTACAGGGATTGGTGATCTTACCCTGCTTCTTAGAGTTCTTATCAACAGTAGCTGAAGACGTGCCCCCAACTTGACTCCCGGAAGCCAAAGGCAACGGTGGGCGGCCGTTGGACCATACTTCGAGCACCTTGGGAATTCCAGGGCAGTCTCGAAGAAGATGGTCTCCCGTGCACAACAGGCAAGGGAACTTGACTTTCCGTGGAGGGTTGGAAGGTTTATCGGGAGGAGATATTTCAGAAACAGTGGCTGCACTTTTAGCCTCTCGCTTATCAGACTTCTTCTTCTTTGTCTTCTTCTTCTTCTTCTTAGCCACCTGGTTACTTGAATCCAGACTTTCACCGGGCGAAGTAGAAGAGGAGGACGCAGAAACAGGCGAAGAAGGGGAGAGGTCCACCTTGGAATCAACATGAGGTTGTTCAGGTGGAGGAACTGATTGAACAGTAGTGGAGACATTCGGGACAACAGAGGTTGAGAACAACCAAATAGGCAACCCAACAGTTAACCCAGGAAGGGACAACGTCGCCATGTAAGGAGCACCAACATTTCCAAAAGGAGGAAAATGACCAGGATTCCCTTCTGAGGGGATTCCTTGGTTGGTGAACTCTGGAAAAGTTGCCATTAAACTCAAAACCACACACGGGCTGAAAAAGAGTTAAGGGCACACGATCAAATGGTCAACAAGCAATATCTAAGCAGGCGTGTAATCGTGGGTGATTAATTTTTACCACATTGGAAAGTAAGAAATTCTACCGTTTCATATTTTAAGAGTCGAGAAACGATAAAAAGATGACTCTATCTCTTTCAGAGTTGACACAAGCGTGAAAGGACAAACGCTTGACGGTCTTTTCAAGTTTAGGGAGTCAGAAAAGACCAAATGACTGCTCAGGAAAAACTAGGCACAAAGGGTGTACCAAATATCCGTGAACTGCAATATACACCTTGGTTTCAAAAATGAAACAGAAATCGACCAAGGACTTTCCGTGCGTGCAGGTAGTCTCCCCGAATGCTGTGTTCGGTGTATCACGGGTATAGGGCGGCAGACTCGGCTTCCTATGGATAAAGGATTGAAAACCTATAGGGGTCTCCCTTTATATACGCGACGGTACGAGGAGCGCAAGTCCGTACTAGCGCTGTCTAAAGCCAACAGGCGAACGACAGCTGCTAGGTTTAACGACGCCGGAACACGTCTCTAGCCTAGACCTTCTAAATATGTTTCGTTAAGTTCCAATGCTGCCTTAGTTTAATTGAATAAATTTTACAGTTGATCTTCAATTAAGTTTCAATTTTCAGGCCCTATCATATGTAATGTCTCAAAAGACTCCTAAATGCAAAGCTACATGCCACAGACCAACATTTCGTTCAATGAAAACTAGTTACAGAAGAGTTGAGAGCTTTACACAAACGAAATGAACGGAAGACAAACAATGAGACCTCTAATGCAACTAATGAAATTGAAAACTTTTCATTCAAATCACTAATCACTAGCAAAATTGAAAAGATCACAATTTGCACTAATTAACAAAAGCAAGAGAGATTTTTTTTTTTTAATTTTCAATGTCTGATAGCTAATATGCACTAAACAAACTTGAAAACAAATGGAACAACTTGAGAAACGATATTCGAGAGAGCGAAACGAACAAATTTCACTCAACAACACAAGCAATCAAATCCCCAAATTGACCAAAGTCTCTCAAAACAAAGAAAAGACTCAAAAGCTTCCAATGGACCGTGTGATCTAGGTCCAAGGCAAGACCAAACGAATTTCGAATGAAGGAATGAACAATCACCCAAAAATCGCAACAAAACAATGAACAACTACTTCGAGGCTGTGGAGAACCAATCAGACAGTTGACAGGACAATCAAAACACCAAAACTCCCAAGGAGGGCTCGATACACTAAGCCACTAGATGCCCTAGGGCTTAAAACGTGAAATCGAAAGATAAAAGCGAACAACCAAAGGACAGAGGTGAATTCCCAGTCAAACAGGACTCCAACACACTCAGGCAGTCGGAAAATCAAGAAGAAAAACACTGACCAAACCCAGAGAGCTCAAAAATGAGGAAACTCAAAAACCTTACAGGAGTGGCGCGACTGTAAGGCTGCAACTGGCGCCAGAAAGCAATTGGCGCGGGCTAAACAAAAGCAACATGCGCCAATTGGCGCGACTGTCGAGCTAAAAAGCGCGCCAGTCGAGTTTCTCAGCCAAAATTAAAAAAGAACTACTCCAGAAGCAGATCAATGTAAACTAAGCAAACCAAGAAGCAAAAAACAGCAAAAGAACCCAGCCCAGAAGGCTAACCAAGCAAGGAAAATCATAAAACAATCAAACGAGACAATCCAAACGAGATAGTGAAGTCTAGACGATCCCCAGTGGAGTCGCCAAATTGTTGAGGAGGTAAATCCCCTCTGCGGACAGAGGCGATCCCTACTAGCCCAGCAGGGGTCTAGCAACAATCAAACAATGCTACGATGCAAGTTCCTAGTTACGAATGAAAAGACTAGAGATAGAAGCCTACCTGGATTCCAATGCTATGATCTGAAGAAGAAGCGTCCCCGTTCCTCAGCCTCGGCAGATCATAATCCCTCCACGATCTCCGCGGATGAACACCTGCACATGGAAGAAACAAACAGATACAAGCATAAAATCCGGCATACGTAACTAAACATCAGTCAGAAAGGATATTACTCATGTTAACATGATGGAAAACAGAGTGGAACCATAATCGTAATCATCTATTAAATAACAAACGAAGAGAGATTACAACCAAGTTCTGACGTCGTGGTCTCCTTCGGATGGGTCTCCAGTCATTCACGTCTCGCAAAGCTCGCCAGGGAAAGGGCAAACCTCTCCTGAGTCTCTCGACAATAGTCTCCTTACTTGAGTCGGCCTTAAGGGAGGAAAGAGGGCTCTTACAGCACAAAGGCTCTTGGGAATTTGGAGATTCAAAGCTTAGGCACTTCCAGACTAGCTTGCCATGGAATTGAGCAGGCTTTTATAGATGGGGAAGGAGGGAGTTGGGATCCCTATTATTGTGGGATTGGCCCTATCAACAAGGAAGGTTCCATGGGAGGTGGAAAAACCACTTCCCTTCCATAGAACTTCCGTAGCCAAACCTCCCAACTCAAGATAGGCAATGGTTTCTGAGTTTGTTGGAACTCAACTTCCGCCATATTTATTTAAAAAAAAGTCCTTAAATTGGGTGGCGCGACTACTGCTCTGGGACAGAGCGCCAGTTGGCGCGACCTCTTTGCAGGATTTTCCCCATTGGCGCGAGTACTGAACTGTCTACCCGCGCCAATGCAAAAAGGGATGTTTTTCATGATTTTTGCAAGGAGATGTCTTCAGGGAAAATGAAGCTCATGCTTAGAGGAATGCATTGATGATTTTTTCAAGGCATGACAATGTTCACAGGTCACAAAATGGGTCCTCCATTGTGCGGGACGGGGAATGGTAGGGACGGTGACAAATTACTGTGTAACAAAAGGGATACCCCACTAGGTTGCTATCCTTTATCTGTAGGAAGCCAAGTCTTCTGCCTTATACCCGTGATACACCGAACACAGCATTCGGGGAGATTTCCTGCACGTACGTCAAGTCCTTGGTTGATTTCTCTTTCATTTTTTAACCAAGGTGTATATTGCAATTCACGGATATCTGGTACACCCTCTTGCCTAGAGTTCCAGAGTAGTCATTTCGATCTTTTCTGACTCATTAAATTTGAAAGGATCATCAAGCACTTGTCCTTTCACGCTTGTTTCCAAATTGAAAGAGATAGAGTCACCTTTTACTCGTTTCTCGACTCTTTAAACATGAAATGGTAAAATTTTCAAGTTTCAATGTGGTAAAATTAATCACCTACGATCACACGCCCTTTTAGAGATTGTTTGTTGGCCGTTTGATTGTTTGCCTTGGTTTTAGCCTATGTGTTTTGTTTTTATTTCTTCCTCTTTTTGTTACTGTCACAGTGGTGGAACCCTCAGTTTCATCTATTGGTATTCCTTACACAGACGATTCGTCAGAGGTCTCTCAGTCCTCTGTTGAACCTCAACAGCCTATTGTCTCTGATTTTCCCGACGAGGGACCGGTTCTATCTGAGCTTCCCTTTGGAGGACCAGTTGAGTTCAATTGGCCCTTATCCAACGCTTGGTTTGGATTTGGAGTAGGGGAATATTTCCCTCCTCTTACATCAGGTTCTATTTTTTTAGCTGTTGTTATACCTCCTAGTCCTTGTCGTCTTTTGGAAGATCTTGCAAGAGGGTCAGATATGGACTCATCCAGTCCTTCTCCTAGTGAGGAAATTCCTACATTTGGTGAAGATTACCAGCTTTTCCCAGAAAACAACCCTGAGTCTTCTGTCATGTCTTCACCTGGTCCTTCGCTCCCAGCGAGATATAGATCCTTAAGTCAGATAATGGTCGTTGTGGCTTCCATGGGAGTATCGACTCCGTCCACGAGGCCGGTTATACCTTCGTTAGGGATGTCGCCATCGACACCTCTCACGTCATCCCCTCAGGTCACATCAGTACCTGTTAGGCCTACCGTCTGCATAGCCGCATCTACACCCGTTGTTACTACTCAGTCCATCAGGACCGCGTCACTCCTTGAAGACGTCTACATCACATCTGCGATTCCGGAAAATATCTCTCCTGAGGAGTATCGGTTGTCTTTACAGTCGTCAAACTCTGAGGTTGGTTAGTCCTCCCAAGATCCCAACCATCCTTATTTTTCCCATTATGGACCAGATGGTACCCCTGTTTATGTTTTTCCATATCAGTACGATGAGCAGGGAAACCCTCTACGTTTTCCTGCTCCAGAGGCTTATCAATATGTCCAAGGTTTTCTGTCGGCCCAGGTTGGGCAACCTTCCAACCCGCAAGGACAACCCTTCCAAGGTTAACCTTCGGGCCAGCCTAGTTATCTATATGACCCGTAAGGACAACCCTTACAGGGCCAACCTTCGGGCCAGCAGGGGTTGTTGTATGGTCCGCAAGGGCAATCCTACAACCCTCAAGGTCAACCTTTACAGCCTCACTTTGTGGTCCAACCAGGGAAACCTCAAGGACCCACAGGCCAACCGAGGTATCAAACTGGACCGTTGTACGGTCCTGGGGGGAAAATCCACCCTTCCCAACCTATGGTGAAACCTCAGTAATCTCAGTTTCCCATCGGTCTGAATGTTGCACAGCCAGGGCCATCTTATGGTCCTACCACAGGTCAACCTGGTTATCAGGCACAACCTGGCCCCATCCCGCCATCAGGCCAACCAGCTCAACCGAGCCAACTTGGTGTCCTCTACCAGCCAGGCCAACCTGTTCAACTGGGACAACTTGTTCACCCGGGTCAACCTGTTCAACCAAGGCAGCCCGCTCAGTCAGGTCAACCTGTTCAACCGGGCCAACCTGCACATCCAGTCAACCCTGCTCAACAGCCGATTTATTCCATGCCGCAGCTGAATCCTCCTGTGCGCCTAACTTATCAGGCTCAGCAGGGTCCCACTTTCCAACATCCCATTCGACCCCAAGGCAGTTATTACCTTCAAGGTTAGTCTCGACCGGTTTACAACCCGCCCCAAGGTTCTAGTTATTACGTTCAACAACCAAGCTATACCTATACTCAGCAGCCAAATCCATACACTGCTCAAATGGGGCCTACATATAATCAGGGTTAGTACCCTGGTTATCAACCCCCTTACACTGGTTATCAGCAACCATATCAGCCCAATTATACGGCCTATACCCCCTATGGTCAAAACCCTCAAGGACAGAACCAATGGGGGCAAAGTTATGCTCAACCAGGGTGGAGTACAGGTACAGGTCCTTATCGAGGGCCTGGTATGCCTTTCAATTCTCAGTTACCTTTCCTCGCCACATTGGAATTGCCGGACATATCTAAATTGACCAATGATCCGATTCTTCACAATCCTTATTAGCCTCCGGTTCCCACCAAGGTGCTTGGTGACTGTCCTAAATTTGAATGTAAAGCTGGAGAGGACCCCCAAGCTCATGTCATGACCTACCATCTGTGGTGTTCTTCGAACTCTTCGGTGGATGATTCAATTCGTCTGTGTCTTTTCCAGTGCACTCTTACTGGTGCTGCCGCTAAGTGGTATATAGAACTACCCCGCGATCTCTTTCAAGACTTCAATACGTTAGCTATGGCTTTTTTGACACATTTCCAGTTACCAGTTTGTTACGAAGTCGGGACGCATCTCCTGACTTCTCTTTAGCGGGATAAAGCCACCCACATATCTGATCATATTCATGAGTGGCGACGTCGTCATAGACTGATCAAGGTTGATATACCTGATCAGCTTCTAACTCATTGGTTCACTACCTCCTTCGTTAACAAGATCGCTCAAGATATTGCTATGGGGGCATGTGTGACCGAAGAACAAGCCATCACTCGTGCCTAGTACCTTGATTGGGTATACTCTCAGTCTGGCACGCTATATGATATCTTGATTGATGTCCCACGGCCAGGGACCTCTAAAGCACCAGCTACCCCATCAGTGGATGGTGTTATTGGTTCCGTTTCTCAGACTTCTCGGAAGTCCTCTAATGGGAAGCAGAAGTCGAATTCTTCCAAAAATTCTGCTCTTCCCGCCCCTCCAGATTCTGTTAAGACTGCGAAGGTCAATGTCATTCAGGCCAATCCTATGGAAAAGGCCTCCAAAGGGAAGAAGAAGGGCAAAGGAAAATACAAACCCGATGCCCCAAAACCAGAGTCTTCTAAACCTCGTGCTGACGATGGTTCCCAACGCAAACCAAAGTACCCCTGCCTTATCTCTGAAGGAGATCATTATACCAAATATTGTCCCCGACGATCTGAAATTAGTCAACTTCTTAAAGGCTCCAAAGGGACTCCGGCATTTTTGAAAGAACCATTCCCGTCTCAGCAGACCCAGATGGTTGAGTAGCCTTCACCATCTGCACCATTTGGGTCCCAAGTTTTTATGATGAATGGTGCTGCACCTGTTTCGATTGCTATGCGCTTGAAGGATTATGTTGAATCATGCCAAGCAGCTGGGAAGGAATTCGTTGATGGCCCACCTCCCCCACCTGTCTTTGGTCCTTTAGAAATTGAGAAACCCAGCGCTGAACCCGTTGTAAAGCCACCTTCTAAAGGTGTTCTGCGAAAATCTTCCTATAATCCAAACGCCCGTACCGCTCAGCACTACAACATTGTTGAGGATTTGGCACGAGCACCTTCCGCAATTTCTGCGTTGGAAGTGCTTCAAAGTTTCCCATCGCAACGGAAAGCTCTGTTGTCCGCAATTGATGGAATTGATCCTGCCGATTGTAGTCTTCTCACCTTCGACCTAGAAAATTTTGTCCCCCGACTTCCGCATCAAATTTCTCTCATTATAAAATTCAGTATCAACAGCCTCAACATCCATAGAGCCATTGTGGACGAAGGTGCTTCCACCTGTGTCATGTCATATTCCTGCTAGAAGGCCATTGGCTCTCCAGCTCTTACTTCGTCTCCCAATTCCCTAGAGGCTTTTGATGGTCAGGAATCAAAACCCCTGGGTGTTCTCGAGATTTTACCGATCACGTTACAGGGTAAGATAGTCAACGTAGAAGTAGAAGTGGTTAACTCCAAGCTCAATTACAATCTTCTTCTTGGTCGCAGCTGGACTCATGCCATGCTATGCATTCCATCCATCCTCTTCTGGCTTCTGAAGTTTCCTCATGAGGGAAAAATTATCACTGTCGATCAGTTTTCTTTCTTCACCTCATCCTTCGAGAACAACGTACCTTACATGGATCAGATCCCCAATCCCCCCGACAGTGTAGGACCCGGTCTTTTCAAGGACCACGTCCTCAAGGGTATTTTTCCCGCACCGACACCGCACACCGTTCAAGTTAACGTGATCTCTAGGTCAGATGACCCTTGGATCATCCCTTCGCCTGAACAGGTGACCTATTTTGGAGAATCGATGCCTTTAACTCCAGTTGAGATCAATTACTGCGAGATCGCCGCTGCATCAGATCCTCCTCCTTCTGAATATGCTCCTTTGAGCATGGCTCTAGATGTATATTCTCAATCCCCTTGGCTCGGCAATGCAGATTCGCCCGATCCTTTAAGAGAAGTCTTCCCCTCTGACGAAGCTATCGTTGAAATGATGTCTCTTGGAGATCTCCCGTGGAGCAATGGCCAACATCATTCCTCGTTCATGCCCAGCCTGGGGGCAATGTCTAATTTTCTAGAGTGCTTCGAATCTCAGGTTCCCACTCAGCCTCTTCAAACACCGATATTGACTCATGAGGTTCTTTCGGAGGGAAATCTGAGTAACATCATGCAAACCATGCCTATCAATGTCTCCGTCAAACCGGGGGTAGTCAAGAACATTCACGTGGGAGTTACTTGTTCTCCTGAAGAGATTCAAGTATACACGAACCTTTTTTGTGAATTTAGAGATGTTTTTGCATGGTCCTATGAAGAGATGCCTCAGATTGATCCCAGTATAGTCGTGCATGAAATTCCCACCTATCCAGGTGTGAAGCTCGTGCATCAGCGTCTTCGCCCAGTGCATCCCCGAAAATCCGCAGTTATAAAGGCAGAACTTGAAAAACTTCTTAACGCGGGCTTCATATATCCAATTCCCCTCACATAATGGGTTTCTAATATTGTCCCTGTAGATAAGAAGCAAGGCACTATACGGGTCTGTGTTGACTACCGAGACATCAGTCGGGCTTGTCCTAAGTACAATTACCCCACTCCTTTTATAGATCATATCATCGATGACTGCGCGGGGAGTGAGATCTATTCCCTCATGGAGGGCTTCTCGGGTTACAATCAAATTAATATTTTACCCGCTGATCAACATAAGACTGCCTTTATCTGTCCGTGGGGTACTTTTGCTTACAAGAAGCTCCCGTTCGGCTTAAAAAAATGCTGGAGCTAAATTCCAGCACGTTATGTCCTATGCTTTCCATGACATACGTCATATTGTTCCGCTGTAACTGGATGATTTGCCGGCCCATTTGGCTCGGCGTGAGGACCATCCTGAACACCTCCACCAGATTTTTCTCCACTGCAGACGTTACAATATTCGACTCAACCCTCACAAGTGCGTCTTCTGCGTAGATTTTGGTCATCTTTTGGGATTCATCATCTCCAAAGACGGAATTCGCCTTGACCCCCTCAAGGTCGAGGCCATCGTTAACCTCCCATCCCCATCCTCGTTGCATCAACTGTAGAGTCTTCAGGGGAAAGCCAACTTATTAGGTCGCTTTATTATGAACTATGCAAAAGTGGCCAAGGGGTTTACGCGACTTTTGAAATAGGACGTTCCCTTCCATTGGGACGAGATTTCTCAGCAATCCTTCGATAAACTTAAAATTTTTCTCACCAATGCTCTGTTAATATGTCCTCCCAACTATCATCGCGATTTCACCCTTTATTTGGTTGCCGCTTTTAGCACGATAGCTATGGTTCTAGTACAGGATGACGACGACGGGAATGAACATGTAGTTTACTATCTGTCTCAGAATCTCCTCGACACTGAAACACAATATGCCCATGTCAAGAATTTGGTGCTTGCCGCAGTCCAAGTCGTTCAATGACTCCACCATTACATCCTGTTGCGTACGGTAACTGTGATTTCCGACTGTAACCCCATGACATATGTTACACAGCAATTTGTCACCGTCCCTGAAATCCCCATCCCGCACATTGGAGGGCTTATTCCGTGACCTGTGAGCAGTGACATGACCTAAAACCACTTTCATGGAATTCCCCTCAACAAGGACATTCATTTCCCTGAAGACAATTCCTTTTGAAATGCCCTAAAAATAGCCTTTTTGTCCTTGGCGCGACTAGACAGTTCATCCCTCGCGCCAATGGGGGAAATCCTCCAAAGAGCACGCGCCAGCTGGTGCACTGTCGCAGTGCTATACCCGCTCCAAGCTTATTAAGGAGTGTTTTTTAAAAATAAATGGCAGAATATTGACTCCAACCAATTCTTGAACTGGTCTCTAAATTGAGTTGGGAGGTTTGGCTCCAGATCTCCATGTAGAGGAAGTGGTTTTCCACCTCTCACGGAAGCTTCCGCAGAGGTGGAAAACAGCTTCCTACATGAATACGAATTATGACGTTTAGAGACCGATTCAAGAATTGGTTAAGATCCATTTATTTTTTAAAAACACTCCTTAATAAACCTGGTGCAGGTATAACACTGCGACAGTGCGCCAGCTGGCGCACCCTCTTTGGAGGATTTCCCCCATTGGCGCGAGGGTAGAGGTAAATCCCCTCTGCGGACAGAGGCGATCCCTACTAGCCTGGATCGGGTCTAGCAACAATCATATCACGCTAAGGCGCAAGTTCCTAATTGCAATAGACCAAATTACGAAGAAGGCCTACCTTAAGTCCAACGTTGTTGTTCGTAGAGAAGATAGCGCTCTCGTTTCCTTGCTCCGGCAGATCACAATTCTCTTGCTTGTTGCGGTCAAACACCTGCACATACAAGAAACATGATGAACACGAGCGTAAAACCCAATATATGAAACTATGTATCAGTCAGATAAGACAAAACTCATGATCACAATGAACAATACGAGTGGAACCATAACCAAAGTCGCTTATCATTAATTAATGCAAAGAAAGATACAACCTGGCTCTGACGCTGGATCTTCCTTCGGCGGGTCGACAGCAGAATACATCTCGGAAAAGCTTGTCGGGAATGGGACATGCCTCTCTCTTCGAATGTCTAAACAATAATCTCCTTGCTACTGATTTGTCTCTATGACTATCAAGGCTCTTGCAGCATCCTTTAGGCTATGAAGGCTCTTGGAGACTAGCTTGCAAAGGAAAATAACAGGCTTATATAGATGGTGGAAGGGGAGTTGGGATCCCTAAAATCATGGGATTGGCCCTATCCTCAAGGAAGCTTCCATGAGAGGTGGAAAACCACTTCCTCTACATGGAGATCCGGAGCCAAACCTCCCAACTCAATTTAGAGACCAGTTCAATAATTGGTTGGAGTCAATCTTCCGCCATTTATTTAAAAAAAAACTCCTTAATAAGCCTGGCGCGGGTATAACACTGCGACAGTGCACCAGCTAGCGCGCCCTCTTTGGAGGATTTCCCCCATTGGCGCAAGGGCTGAACTGTCTAGTCGCGCCAAGGACAAAAAGGCTATTTTTAGGGTTTTTCACAAGGAATTGTCTTCAGGGAAAATAATGTCCTTGTTCAGGGGAATGCCATGAAAGTGGTTTCAGGTCATGTCACTACTCACAGGTCACGGAATAAGCCCTCCAATGTGCGGGATGGGGATTGCAGGGACAGTGACAAATTTTTGTGTAACAGATGCCCCCTAAAGCATGAGGCCCGAGAGAGAGAGAGGGGTGAAATGCTTTACGAGAACGTGTCCAACTGAAAACACTGCCGTCGGAAAACCTGCGTAGAGAAGTACAATTGATATCTCAAATACATGATATATCTGGTATGGGCACAGCCATCCATAACAGAGTATACAATAATCTAGATCTAAGGTATGGACACAGCCATCCAGTAAGGATCAGTAAATAGACTCAAGTATGGTTGCAGCCATCCAATCAATGAGTCATGTAACTAATCATAATAATTCACAAAATTGCAGCCTGGATTCCAATAGATAAAAATCCAGGGTCTTGCACTCCATCTCGACCCAAACAGAGTACAAGTTCGAGCATGTGAATATGTGAGCTGAAATCGAACATGCAAGAACATCATCTGATTACCAGCTAATGATGAAAGCTGTTAACAGACGCGAGAGGTACCACCAAAAGTGACAATGGTCCTCAAGGTACTATAGGTACAATCCACAGAATGTGAACAGTGAGATGACTTTGAACACCTGTAGAATCATCCGATCGAAGGCCAATGATGAAAACCTCACGTCGAATGCGAAGAACCTGCCATTGAGGCATGCAGGCTCCAAGGTACCAGAAGGGAGTCTCTAGATCAGCTTCCTAGATAATGAGCTGAAGTCAACAGGAATTGACCTTGATCGAAGGTGGGCCATAGTGTTTCCCACATCATCGACGCGAGATAGAGGAAAATAATGTGTTGTGAATCAAGATCGGATGAGAATCAGAGGAAGGTTGAAACTTTGTAGAGGTCAACTTCTCTTGAACATATCGGCGGCACGACAGTGGATTTGGCAGTATTTGACATCAAAGGATCTGAGGTCATGATGATGAGGCAAAGAGCAGATGAGAGGTCAAAATGGATTATCCAAACCCACGGAGGCAAACAGAGAATGAGATGAGATGTTCCCAACCCGACACGAATGTAGACAAGTGCCATGTTCAAGAGCGACATACTGCCGACACGATGACGATACTGGTTCCATTTTCCCCCACCATTTTTGGCAAGTACCTATTTATTTTTACACAAGCTTGAAGAGGATACCATATGCTTGTCATATAAGTCTGTCCTTCGGACAAATCCATCCTAGTACATTTAACGAGCCCTAGGAAGGAGGAACTCGAATATCGTCACTACGACTGAATCCGATGTCATGAGGGTTTAACGAGTCTGACAAAGGAAGAACTCGACATCTTTTCATGTTTAGAGAGTTTGAAAAGACAGCAGAAAAGTAAAATCCAATAGTCCCTTTTCGTAAATAGTTCCTCAAATCCGAAAAGGTAGAAAACTATGTCTTAGAAAACCTCCTAGTCGCGATAGTCTAGGGTATTCCTTTTTCGTTAATAATCTATCCCAGCCTGAAAAAGGGGTAAACGTATACTAGGTAGATGTTGTTTCACAGCCAATTTAACGAGATCAAAACGGCAAGCGACTCGACAATCTTTTCATGTTTAGAGAGTCAGAAAAGAGCTGAAAGTTGACTCCTCCTGGAGGAACGAGTGGTATAAAGGGTAGCAACTGGTTCTGGTAATGGTGGAACTACTTAAAACAAGTAAAGGTTAAGAGGCTGGCTAACAAGACCACTCATTGTAGCGGTTCCTTAGGAATGGGTAAAACAACCAAGTGAAGGCGTATGATCGGCCAAGCATATGGGGACGATGGAATGAGAAAACCAAGGCTCATCTAGCAAAAAAGGCTGATAAAATGGCAATCACAAGAGGTAAAATGGGAAAGGTTTCATTTTTACACAAGCTTGAAATCAGGAAACTCTGCTTGAATTTGGTTTCATTTTTATACAAGCTTGAAACAAAGATAAACTGTGCTTGAAACCAGTTTCATTTTTACACAAGATTGAAACGGAAACAAACTATGCTTGAACAAGTAAGCATGCCCCTAGCATGGTGACTCAATTCGAGGTGCATACCCCCCAAGCTTTAGTCCATATGAAATGCAGATGGAGTGAAGGTTCAAGTTACGAGATCAAGAGAAAGACTCAACTGGGATTTTATGAGATCTTAACAAAGACTCGAATTGAACGGGAACGTGTTTCATTGTTTTAACGAGGTTGACACATTAAAATAACTATCCTCAAGACACCCTGTTTCATGGTTTAAGGAGCTTGGCACAAGACAAGGAACTCTGCTCTGACAACCTTGTTTCATTTTTTAAGGAGCTTGACACAAGAAAATGAACTATGCTCCGGTGAGCTTGTTTCATTTTTTAAGGAGCTTGACACAAGAAAACGAACTTTGCTCCGATGACCTTGTTTCATTTTTTAAGGAGCTTGACACAAGACAAGGAACTCTACTCCAATGATCTTGTTTCATTTTTTAAGGAGCTTGACACAAGAAAACGAACTTTTCTCCGACGACCTTGTTTCATTTTTTAAGGAGCTTGACACAAGACAAGGAACTCTGCTCCAACCAGCTTGTTTCATTTTTTAAGGAGCTTGACACAAGCAGATGAACCATGCTCCAACCGACCTCATCATAATGAACAAGAAGTCATCGCTTCCAAGAGTTCCACTCCCGATGGAAGGAAAACATCCTGGAATTTAGGACCCAATGCCCTCAGCACCTTATGCACAACGGCACTATTACTAAGTACAGGCATAGGGTAGGTAGCCACATAGTTGACCTGCGGTGGGGCAGATACAACGGGTGGATAAAAACCAAGAAGGGATGATGGTGGGCCAGTTTCCACATCAGGACTAAAGAACGAAAGTTGATCAATGGTCACGATTCGTCCTTCATGTGGAAAACAGAACACACGAAAAAGGGAGGAGACAAGCGCTCCCATGGCATAAGTGTAATCACACCCCAAAAGCATATTAAAATCCAAGGGGCCTGGAACAACCATCACGTCCATATGGATGGTTTTACCTCCCAAAGTAATAGGTAACCTTGGAAGGATCCCTAACGGTTGACTAGTTCATCTGTTAAATGCCAACAGATTTTGTGTAACAGGCACAAGCGGCGGTGAACCAAATGCTTACCAAGTATTTGAGGATAGAACACTAACAGATGCGCCTTCATCTATAACAATTCTAGGTACGACCAGACCAGAGGTTTGTACCATTATCTCAAAAGGCACATAAGACGGAAGGCGGTATCCTGCAAATCGACTCCAGTCAAAGGAAGCGACCAAACTACTCGGAGGGGCTACCATTGAACCGATATGGTCTTCCCCTGGTGTTACGGAAGAAGAAGGAGCATCCTCCATGACCTCCATCTCGAAGGCGGGAGGAGTATCCTCCGAGACCTCCATCACAGGAGTCGGAGGAGCAGCTTCTTGAGGTATAGGGACAGGAGAATCCTTCTCCAACTCCAAAGAATCTGGAGAAACAAGGAGAACACGAGGGATGAGAGATCCACTCTTGACGGAAAAGACCTGGTGCACCGTAGACTGAGCCAGCTCAACCGATCCCATGACCAATGGTTGGTCGGGAACGGATTCCTGAATTTGAATTTCCGGGGGAGCGAGATCGACCAAGGATGACTCTTGAAAAATCATGGCATCAGCTGGTGGAAGACTCAAAGAAAGCTGTTTGTAACCAGCCGGAAGGCACGGCGCAGAAACAACCGAGTTTTCCAAAACTTGCTTGGCTTCATCCATATATGGACAAAGGCGAATGGCATGGTGCCCTTCACACAACTTACAGGGATTGGTGATCTTACCCTGCTTCTTAGGAGCTTTACCAACACTAGCTGAAGAAGTGCCCCCAACCTGACTCCCGAAAGTTAAAGGCAACGACGAGCGACCGTTGGACCATACTTTGAGCACCTTGGGAATGCCAGGGCAGTCTTGAAGAAGATGGTCTCCTGTGCACAACATGCAAGGGAACTTGACTTTCCAAGGAGGGTTGGAAGTTTTATCAAGAAAAGGTGCTTCGAAAGCAGTAGCTGTAGCCTTAGCCTCTCTCTTATCAGACTTCTTCTTCTTTGTCTTCTTAGCCACCTGGTTACTTGAATCTAGACTTTCACCAGGTGAAGTAGAAGAGGAGGACGCAGAAATAGGCGAAGAAGGGGAAAGGTCCGCCTTGGAATCAACATGATGTTGCTCAGGTGGAGGAATTGATTGAACAGTAGCCGAGACATTCGGAACCACAGAGGTTGAAAAAAACCAAACAGGCAACCCAACAGTTAACCCAGGAAGGGACAACATTGCCATATAAGGAGCGCCAACATTCCCAAAAGGAGGAAAATGACCAGGATTCCCATCGAAGGGGATTCCTTGGTTGGTGAACTTTGGAAAAGTTGCTACTAGAAACAAATCAGCACAACACCCTAAGGAAACTAACTTTAACTGGGAATATTTCGTGGGCAGTTAAATTTTTTTTTTAAACATTGAAACAAAACTCTACCGTTTCATATTTGAAGAGTCAAGAAACAAGCAAAAGGTGACTCTATCACTTTCAGTTTGGAAACAAGTGTGAAAGGACAAGCACTTGACGATCTTTTAAATTTAGGGAGTCAGTAAAGATCAAACTGACTGTTCTGGAACTCTAGGCAAGAGGGTGTACCAGATATCCTTGAACTGCAATATACACCTTGGTTTCAAAATGAAAGAGAAATCAACCAAGGACTTAACGTACATGCAGGCAATCTTCCCAAATGCTGTGTCTGGTGTATCATGGGTATAGGGAGGCAGACTCGGCTTCCTATGGATAAAGGATAGAAACCTAGTGGGGTCTCCCTTTATATATGCGATGGTACAGGGAGCACAAGTCCATACTAGTGTTGTCTAAAGCCAAGAGGCGAACGACACTACTAGTTTTAACGACGCCGGAACACGTCTCTAGCCTAGACCTCTAAATATTTCGTTAATGTTTCAATGCTGCCTTAGTGTAAATTAAATAAATTTTAATGTTAATCTTCAATTATGTTTCAATTTTCAGGCCCTAGCGAGTGTTATGTCTCAAAACCTCCTAAATGCACACTACATGCCATAGTATATCATTTCATTCGATGAAAGCTAATTACGAGAGAGTTAAGACCTTTTCACACAATAACAAAATGACCAGAAAACAACCATTGATGTCTCTAATGTAGCTAATGGAAACTAAAAAGCTTTTCTTTAAGAGTTACAACTCACTAATAACACAGAAAAGATTCAATTTGCATTAACTAATCAAGAGCAAAAGATATTTTTTGTATTTTCAGTGTTTGAGAGCAAAGTGCACTAAACAAATGAAAACTAATTAAATGAACAATTTGAGAAGCGAAAACAAAAGAGTAAAAGCAAGCAAATTTCACTCAATGCAAACACACAATCAGAGCTCAAATCGACAAAACAATCCCTCAAAACCAAGAGAATCCCAAAGACTCAAATGAACCATGTAATCTAGGCCCAAAATGAGACAAGGCAGAATTCGAATGAGGAAGAAACTAATCACTCAAACAACGCAAAAAAACGATAGACAACCACCAAATGAATGCAGAGAAGCAATCACACAGTTGACTGAACAAATAGAAACCAAAAACTCCCACTGGAGGCTCGACACACTATAGCACCTAGATGCCCTAGGGCTAGATTGCAAAATCGATAGAAGAGGACAAACAACCAGAGGATGAAGGCCACAGTTAGTCAAACAAGGCTCCAGAACACTCAAGCAGTCAAAAAAATGAAACCAACATCACAGATCAAGCTCAGAAAGCTCAAAACAGAGCAAACCCTAGCACCTTACAGGATTGGCGCGACTGTCAGGTTGAATCTAGCGCCAGAAAAGGATTGGCGCGGGTAATGCACTGGCAACATGCGCCAATTGGCACGATTGTCAGGCTAATAAGTGCGTCAGTCGAGTTTACTAAGAAAAAATAAAAAAGAGCAATCCAAGAAACAGACTAGTGATGGTAAAGCTAGACAAAATCCAAACACACGAAAGGAGCCAGCCAAAAGAGTTGATCAAGCAAGCAAAGTAAAGAATCGACCGAAAATACAAGACAATATCCAAATCCACGTCTCCCCAGTGGAGTTGCCAATTTTTTGTAGAGGTAAATCCCCTCTGCAAACAGAGGCAATCCCTACTAGCCCAGATCGGGTCTAGCAACAATCATATCATGCTAAGGCGCAAGTTCCTAATTGCAATAGACCAAATTGCGAAGAAGGCCTACCTTAAGTCCAATGTTGTTGTTCGTAGAGAAGATAGTGCTCCCGTTTCCTTGCTCCGGCAGATCACAATTCTCTCGCTTGTCTCAGTTAAACACCTGCACATACAAGAAACACGATGAAAACGAGCATAAAACCCAATATATGCAATTATGTATCAGTCAAAGAAGACACAACTCATGGTCACAATGAACAATATGAGTGGAACCATAACCAAAGTCGCTTATCATTAATTAATACAAAGAAAGATACAACCTGGCTCTGACGTTGGATCTTCCTTCGGCGGGTTGACAGCGGAATACGTCTCGGCAAAGCTTGTCGGGAATGGGACAAGCCTCTCTCTTTGTTTGTCTTTACAATAATCTCCTTGCTACTGATTTGGCTCTATGAGGACTATCAAGGCTCTTGCAACATCCTTTAGGCTATGAAGGCTCTTGGAGACTAGCTTGCAAAGGAAAATGGCAGGCTTATATAGATGGTGGAAGGGGAGTTGGGATCCCTACAATCATGGGATTGGCCCTATCCTCAAGGAAGCTTCCATGAGAGGTGGAAAACCACTTCCTCTACATGGAGATCCGGAGCCAAACCTCCCAACTCAATTTAGATACCAGTTCAAGAATTGGTTGGAGTCAATCTTTCGCCATTTATTTTTAAAAAACACTCCTTGATAAGCCTGGCGTGGGTATAACACTGCGACAGTGCGCCAGCTGGCGCGCCCTCTTTGGAGGATTTCCCCCATTGGTGCGAGGGCTGAACTGTCTAGTCACGCCAGGACAAAAAGGCTATTTTTAGGGTTTTTCACAAGGAATTGTCTTCAGGTAAATGAATGTCCTTGTTTAGGGGAATGCCATGAAAGTCGTTTCAGGTCATGTCACTGCTCATAGGTCATGGAATAAGCCCTCCAATGTGTGGGATGGGGATTGCAGGGACGATGAAAAATTGTTGTGTAACAACATATATCCTATCTCGATAATTGCTGGGGGGAAAGTACTCCAAATGGATTGTCATCCTTAAGGAGTTTGATTTGGAGTTCACCACCGCCAAATCGACGAAATCACTGGTTTTTGCTGATCTTATCTGCTCTCTCTTGACAGACTTTGTTCCATCCCAATCTGAGGATCACATCCCAGATGAAACACTCTTTCTTATCAACACTCATGATCCATGGTACGGTGACATCATCGTGTACCTTCAGACATCCACTTTCCGATCCGAGTTGACGAAGGATGCTCGACGTCGCGTTTGACATAAATCTCAACCATATCGCATTGTCAGAGATACCTTGTATCGTGTCGAAGTTGATTTTGTGCTTCGCCGATGCTTGACCCTAGAAGAGGCTGAGAAAGTCCTGAATGACTGTCACAGTGGCGCCTGTGGCGGTCACATGTCCGGATATGCTACCGCCCAGAATATTTTGCATGCGGGTTACTTCTGGCCATCTATATTCAAGGACTATATTGTTACAGTTCGAAAATGTCATGCGTGCCATGTCTTTCAGCGCAAGATGCGTGCACCACCCCTACCTTTGCATCATGTCATTATCGTAAGCCCTTTTTCCAAATGGGGCATATATTTTATGACATGTAACCCTCACTCGGCCGGGGGGCATGCTTATATAATCGTTGCCGTGGACTACTTCACTAAGTGGGCCGAGGCGATGCCTAAATTAGCTACCGACGGTAAGACAACTGCTCAATTCATTTTCAACCATGTAATTACGCATTTCAGAGTTCCTTGGGCCATTTTCACCGATCATGGCACTCATTTTTGGGATTACATGATGGCAAAGCTGACATCGAAGTTGGGCTTACGTCATGACAACTCAACGCCATACTACCCCTAGGCGAATGGCCAGGTTGAGGCCATGAACAAGGTACTGGTCACGATGCTTCAACGACCGATTGGTATTCACAAATCCAACTGGCATCTCCAATTGTTCTCAGCTCTCTAGGCCTATCGAACGTATGTAAAGAGCGCAACCGGATTCACACCTTTCCAGCTGGTGTATGGTCTGGAAGCAACTCTCCCGGTTGAATGTGAGATCCCTTCGCTGAAGTTAGCTGTGGAATTACTGCCTGACACTTCCCCGGAGGAAGAACGTCTCTTGTATCTGGAATGATTGGACGAAACCTGCCGCTTAGTTTCTTTGGTTATTGAGTCAGAGAAAAAGCGGGTTAAGGCTCATTTTGATCTATCGGTTTTTCCACGTTCTTTCATTGAAGGGGACCTCGTCCTCTTATACGACCAAGCACACGATAAAATTGGAGCGCGAAAATTCTAGCCCATGTGGCATGGACCCTATATCGTCAAACCAGTATTAAAAAATGGGGCCTATGAGCTAATCGACTATGAAGGTATTCCTCTTGCACAGCCTAGAAATGGGTTGTACCTCAAGAATTACTACGCTTGAATTATTCTTGTGTGGTGTGTGTACATAGGTGAGTGATTTCATTTTTTGTGCATGTGTGGTGTGGTGTGCTTTATAAGCGTCTTTCTGTTCATTGGGTCTTCCTGATTGTGCAAATGTCTATTAATCCTTTTGTCGATTTTGCGGATGGTGCCTCCCACAGTACCAGGAATCTGTCCTCGGCAGCCTGGGTAATCTACAATCCTACTAGTGAGTTAGTCAATTTGCAAGGTGTTTATCTAGGTTCTACCACAAATAATGTCACGGAGTATAGTGCCGTTTTGGAATTATTAAGCGAGGTTGTTAACCTTAGTATTCGTGCATGACTTGTATATCTGGACTCACAGCTTGTAGTGTTACAACTCAATGGTCATTATTCAGTTAGAAACCCATCCATTTTACGACTTTATCTACGTATTCATTTACTGGAAATAAATTTTGATTACATTACATATCAACATATACCCAGACACATGAATGCGTTAACGGATGCAATAGCTAACATGGTTTTAGATAGACATCTACGCAACTTGTAAAAACATCATCATAAGTAAAAAAGATCCATCCAGATATATATATATATATATATATGTCGAAATGTTTGCAGTTTTTTTACATCACATAAATTTCAAAAAATATACATGTCTATTTTAATAACAGCCGGAGACAACATGTCTCTCAAAAATGTGCAAATGAAAATCCTAGATGACTAATCAGCGTGGTGCTCATGGTAGCATGTCACTGCCCGCACCAATCACCTCAGTAAACTATGAAGGTGACTAGGCACCCCCACGGTGTGCCTCTGATAAGCCAATGGGACATCTGCTAGACGAGCATAATCTGGGATCCCACAGTAGATTCCCTCCAAGTTCTACACTAGCTCACTCCCCTCGCCACCCTTTCCTCCAGGGTCATAGGCAAGCGGGGTCCTCCGTGCAATCAAAGACATCCCGACGGGCCTCTCTAGGCCAACATCTACATACACATAGGATTTTGTTGTTAATACATGCATGTATATCCAAAAAAAAATCATAAAATACACAAAATCAAAAAGAGTCTTACCCAGCTCCTCGTCCCTATCTTCTCCCTCTGGGAGTGGAAGATCTGGGTCTCCCGTGAATTCAGTACCGACATAGGGCTAATCCTCTACGACGATCAGCTGTCACTGAAGCCATACAAAGAACTCGGGCTTCCATGACATTTGTTGGCCCCATCCTGATTTGGGCATGAGTGCTGCCCATCGAGCCATCCGTGGCTCCCTCAATCATGGCTCGACGACTATCACCCCCTGGCCCTGGAAGATTGGTAACCATTCAAGGATGAATGGCACCAAGATAGATCCATACCCAAACTGCTTCATTTTGGCCTTATTACACTTTGTCAACTGCCATTTGATGTTCATTGTTACGGCAGTGGCCCAATCGAATATTGTCTGGTTCATGCATTCAGATGCTAAGAGGAGTTGTGTTTTATTATCCTCATGCGGCGCCTGTGACCCCGCAGCCCGCGTAATGGTATGGAGCACCACCCTGAGTGCTAGATTGGGAACTGTGTGGATGTCAAATTTCCCGCTTCCTGATCCTGTCTATGCCCCTGGGCACACTCTCTCCATCACCATTGACATTTTCTCCCACGAGGGCCTAGTACCTGTCATGATCGAGACTAGACCTCTCCGAGACCATCCAATTATGAAGTAAACGTCGGATACTTCGAGCTCCAACACTTGGTCTCAAAGCATAAACTTCTCTTCATTCTTCTCATCCCAAATATTGATTAAGTACTACAGTAATTCAGGTTCTGCCCTGAGACATGGTGTTAAGAAGAAATTTTTTAAGATGCAATCCCGGAGAGCGTTCATACGTGCCTCGTTCTCCATGGCCATTTCATCTTCTTCACTATGTTCCCTTTCTTTCCATTCTATCACCATTGTGACTGTGTATCTACACAAAAATGGTCACAAACACTTTATTAGATTCCTTGAACTCTCAAAAATCTGGATGATTGGTTCATTTTGTAAAAATTGAGCGGAAATTTAGGTTGCGCCATTGGCGCAACTGTTTTGCTAACAATCGCGCCAACTGGCACGACCCCTTTGAAAAAAGGAGCCAATTGGCGCGGGTCCGTGCCTGATACCCACTCCAATTGGACGAGCCCTAAATTTGCAAATATCCCCTCAGGGATCAGAAATCACAGTGGAATTCTATGAAAAATGGATTACAACATAGCTAAGGGGAGTGCCTCTTACCTGGAAAAACGAGAACTGAAATGGTGCACTGGATCTTCCACAATCGTCGTCGCAAGTTCGCACAGGAAAAACTCACTGTTTCTCTCCACAAGAGGTAAAAAGTAAAAGTAAATATGTTTTTACTATTTTTGGCATATTTATAAATTTTCAAGATCAAATTAGGTTTTGAAGCTTATTTTTCCATTATTTTATTATATTTTGTCAAAAAATGGGTTTTACGCTTGCTTTCTTATGCAACAACAGGTTTTCGCATGATTAGGACGACGATACGAGTTGTATTTTATACTTTTTCGGACTCGGTAAAAACACGAAAAAGTCACTACTGGAGTCATCTTTCAGCTCTTTTCTGACTCTCTAAACATGAAAAGATTGTCGAGCCGGTTGTCGTTTTGATCTCGTTAAATTGGCTGCGAAATGACATCTACCCAGTAGACGTTTACCCCTTTTTGGGGTTGGGATAGATTATTTACGAAAAAGGAATACCCTAGCCTATCGCAACTAGGAGGTTTTCTCAGACGTAATTTTCTACCTTTTCGGATCTAAGGAAATATCTACGAAAAGGGACTGTTGGAGTTTACTTTTCCGCTGTCTTTTCAAACTCTCTAAACATGAAAAGACGTCGAGTTCTTCCTTTGTCAGACTCATTAAAACCTGATGACATCGGACTCCGTCGTAATGACGATACTCGAGTTCCTCCTTCCTAGGGCTCGTTAAATGTACTAGGTTGTATTTGTCCGAAGGAAAAACTTATATCACAAGCATATGTTATCCCCTTCAAGCTTGTTCTCAAAAATAATTTGGGTACTCACCAGAAATGGTGGGGAAAAATGAAACCAGTATCATCGTCGTGTCGGAAGTATGTCGCTCTTGAACATGGCACTTGACTGCATTCGTGTTGGGTTGGGGACACCTCATCTCGCTATCTGTTTGCCTCCATGGGTTTGGGTTATCCTTTTTTGACCACTAATTTGCTCTCTGCCTCATCATCATGACCTCATATCTTTTGATGTCAAATACTTCCAAATCCAGTGTCGTTCCGCCGATATGTTCAAGATAAGTTGACCTCTGCAGTTTCAACCCTCCTCTGATTCTCTACTGATCTTGATTCACAAACATTATGTTCCTCTGTCTCGCGTCGATGATGTGGGAAACACTATGGCCCACCTTCGATCAAGGTCACTTCCTATCGACTTCATCTCATTATCCAGGAAGCTGATCTAGAGACTCCCTCTAGGTACCTTAGAGCCTGCATGCCTCAATGGCAAGTTCTTCGCATTTGACGCAAGGTTTTCATCATTGGCCTTCGATCAAATGATTTTGCGGGTGTTCGAAACTAGCTCACTGTTCACATTCCATGGATTGTACCTATAGTACCTTGAGGGCCATCCTCATTATTGGTGATTCCTCTCGTGTCTGTTAATGGCTTTCATCATTGGCTGGTAATCAGACGATGTTCTTGCATGTTCGACTTCAGCTCACATATTCACATGCTAGGACTTGTACTTTGTACGGGTCGAGATGGAGCGCAAGACCCTGGGTTTTGTCTGATGGAATCCAGGCTGCAGATTTTGTGGATTATCATGATTGGTTACGTGACTCATTGATTGGATGGATGCAACTATACCTGAGTCCGCTTATTGATCCTTTCTGGATGGCTACGTCCATACCTTGGATCCTGATTATCGTATACTTTGTTATGGATGGCTGCGCCTATACCACATATCATGTATTTGAGATATTAGTTGTATTTGTCTACGCAGGTTTTCCGATGGTAGTGTTTTCAGTTGGGCACGTTCTCATAAAGCATTTCACCCCTCTCTCTCTTTCGGGCCTCATGCTTTAGGGGGCATCTGTTACACAGTAATTTGTCACCATCCCTGCAATCCCCCGTCCCACACATTGGAGGGCCTTTTCTGTGACTTATGAGAAGTGACATAACCTGAAACCACTTTCATGGCATCCCCCTTGGCAAGGACAATCATTCCTCTGAAGAAATTTTCCTTTGAAAAACCCTAAAAAATGATCTTTTGGCCTTAGCGCGACTAGTCAACTCAGCCCTCGCGCCAATGGGGAAAATCCACCAAAGAGGGTGTGTCGACTGGCACTCTGTCCCAGTGTATTTCCCGCACCAAGCTTAATAAGGATTGTTTTTTAAAAATAAATGGCGGAAGTTTGATTCCAACCAACTCCTCAACAAGTCTCTAAAATGAGTTGGGAGGTTTGGCTCCGGATCTCCATGTATGGGATGTGGTTTTCCACCTATCATGGAAGCTTCCTTGAGGATAGGGCCAATCCCACAATTGTAGGGATCCCAACTCCCCTTCCACCATCTATATAAGCTTGCCATTTTCCCTTAGCAAGCTAGAAGCAAGAGTTGAATCTGTAGCAAGGAGACTATCACCAGACAACCTTTGAGAGCCAAGCTGAAGAGAGAGAGCTTTGTCCCATTCCCGATGAGCTTCATTGAGACGTGCTCCATTGTCGACCCGCCGAAGGAAGATCCAGCGTCAGATCCTTGGGTTGTATCTTTCTTTGTTATTATTAATGATAAACAACTTTGGTTATGGTTTCATTCATGTGTATTTGTTTTTGATGCAATGAATTATATCCTCATTGAATGATGTATGGTTACAAGATTTAGATTCTATGTTGTGTATCATTGTGTTTCTTCGCACGTGTGTAAGTGTTCAGATGTGTTAAGCAGAAGGATCGTGATCTACCAAAGCGGAGGATGGGAAGCGTCATCCTTTCTTCAACGACCACTGCGTAGGACCTGAGGTAGGCAACTTGTTATGTTTTGTCGTTTTTGTAACTAGATACCTGCGTCACTGCGTGTCTGATTGTTGCTAGACCCGATCTGGGCTAGTAGGGATCGCCTTTGTCCACAGAGGGGATTTACCTCTCCAACACCAATTGCAAACACATGTGAAGAAAATCAATCGCACATAAACACAGTTGTTTAACGGGAAAGCTTAAAGCTAAAAACCCCAACTATCATATATTATGTATATCAATGTAATCATGTAATAATATCATACAAAGCTTAGTACATCAAGCTCTCAGTACAATCAACAATCATTACACACTGTCATGCAGAAATTTGCATATATATGCACCAATTTCTTGCCTCCTGACATCTTGCCTCCACTGCGTAATCCCTGTTGAAGAATACCTCTGAATGAATTCGAATTGGCCTTGCCTTGACTGCGCAATCCTCATTGGCATCTCCAATGTGTGTCAAATGCATTGAATGCATCACTATAGTCACAAAAGATAGTCTATCTCACCCTTTCACCTATCTCTCCACTGGAACTGACATGCAAGTAGTTAACTGTTGTATTTGTTCAGTTGTAAGTGAGTCTCTAGTTATGAATTAATTAAATAATTAATTCACTAAACCCTCACTAGTGTATCTTTCAGTTAGACTAGATACAACTAGCTCAACTGAGTTTAAATCACTTAACTGAGTTAAACTAAATAACAACTCCCATAACTACTCTTCCAACTCTGTCACAACTTTTCCACTTCAGTTCTAACTGAGCCCTCCATGCATGAGTCACCAACCACCCTAGGAATTACGTAAGTCCTTCAGCCCACTGATTTTCCAAATCTGTTCACTGAAATAAAGTGCTCCAAGAGAATAAGTTGATATTTATTGTCGGATTATTATTAAGGGCTAATAATAATCGACATGCATCTATTTTTAGATTAATGATCTATAAATAAACTTCGCCCAATATTCTAAAAACATAATTTCATCTATTTTTCACATTTGACCAACCATCTACAAGTAGCATCCTACAAATTATAGAATATGCTCACCATGTCTAAAAATAGACATACACCTAAAAATAGCCTGCGGACCCCACTTAGTGAAGGTGCTTACTTTTCACTAAGCTCATCATCTTGTTAAATATCAACACTCCCTCTCAACAAGATAGGGATTATCCTTCACCCCGATCCTGCCTCTATGGTATTCAAATTTTCTCCTACTGAGTGCCTTTGTCAGAATATCTGAATCCTGATCTTCTGTAGGAATGTACTGAAGCAACATAATCTTTCGATGCACACAATCTCTGATATGATGATACTAGATATCAATATATGTAGCTCTATCACGAAACACAGGATTAATCGAGAGTTTAATGCAACTTTGATTATCATAATGTATCACTGTAGGATCTAAATGAGAACCAAACAAACCAAAAAGGATCTTCCTCATCCAGATAGCCTCACATGCAGCTTGACTTGCTGCCATGTATTTTTCTTCTGCTGAACTGAGTGCCACAGATCTTTGTTTCCTAATGTACCAATAAACTGATATAGATCCGATACTGAAAACCCCTCCTGATGTGCTTTTTCTGTCCATTGGGTTTCCTACCCAATCTGCATCCATGAAGCCATGCAAATTCACCTCATCCGTTTGTCTGTACCATAAGCCATACTCAGATGTGCCCCTGAGATACCTCAGGACATGCTTGCCTGCCTTCCAAAAGAGTTTGGTAGGCTTAACCATCTCTTGACTAAGTTGGTTCACCCAATAGCATATGTTCGGTCTTGTATTAACTAAATACATGAGCAAACCCACCAAATGTCAATAAACAATAGAATCCACTACCTCTGCCGATGTAGCATCCTCTTTCCTCCAATTTCCTGGAAGGGGAGTATACATGGGCTTGCAGTCCTCCATGTGAAACTTACCAAGTATCTCCCAAGCATACTTTCCTTGAGACACAAACAATTCACCTTCTCGCTGCCATATTTCCAATCCAAGGAAATAATGAAGGAGGCCCAAATCCTTCATCTCAAACTCCTTTGCAAGATCTGCCTTGCATGAGTGTATCAACTTCTCATCACCCATTAGTATTAAATCATCAACATAAAGAACAATGATTAAAATCTTACCCTCCACCACAATTTGATACAGGTTTGCATCTGCCTCACTCTTGGTGAAGCCAAATCCAGTGAAATAGTTGTCGATCCGTGTGCACCAAGCACGGGGTGCTTGCTTCAGCCCATACAACGCTCTTTTGAGTTTGCACACATGCAACTCGCTGCTGAAGATCTCAAATCCTTCAAGTTGCTCAATGTACACCTCTTCCTCAATGATCCCATTAGGGAACACAGTCTTCACATCCATATGATGAATGTGCCAACCCATCTGCGCTGAGAGAGCAAGGATGGTCCTTAAGGAAGAATATCGTGCGACAGGTGAAAAGGTTTCTTCATAATCAATACCCTCAATCTGTAAGAAGCCTTGGGCAACAAATCTTGCCTTATAATTCTCGATGCCCCCATCAGCAGCTTGCTTTGCCTTGTAGATCCATCTTGAACCTACCACTAATTTTCCCACCGACCCTGGAACAATCTCCCAAGCATTGTTTCTAACAATGGAGTCATACTCCTCCACCATGGCATCTACCCATGTGGGCTTCTGCTCTACTTCTTCAAAAGAAGATGGCTCTGTCATGATACACTTTCTCATAAGAGCCATGTATCCAGTAAATCAGTCAGGTGATTGTCTCTGTCTGCACTGTGATGTAGGGACTCCTACATTTTGTGCCGCATCAAGCTTCAATCTCTCAGCTTCTGTGGTACGCTTTCTGCCTATTCTGATGTTTGGTTCTGCATGAGTGGACTCCTCCACTCCATGAATCTCCTACTGTGGCTAATTCACATTTAGAGGGTCATCTTTAGGAACAAGTAGCTCCTCCTCTGCATGCCAGTGTAGCTCCCTCTCAAGTGACAACTTCATGCCTTTCACCTCATTGAATTTTATATGCCGTCGCACCACAGTCATCCGACTATTTGAAAAATACACATGATAATTATGGGGTGTTTCTGTGTACCCCACAATTATCCCAACTTCTGCAGTCGGCTCCAGCTTCTTCCTGGCATCCTTTGTCACATGAATGGAAATATATGAACCAAAAAGCTTCAAATGAGAAACATCAGGCTTCTTACCAGTAAAAGCTTCTTCAGGTGTACTCATGCCAAGTACTCTATGAGGACAACGGTTTTGCACATAAACCGCAGTGTTGCATGCTTCCTCCCACAAGTGCATCGGTAGGCCCTAGTCATGCAGCATAGCTCGTGCAACACCCATGATCATTTTGTTCTTCCTCTCCGTGACCTCATTCTGCTGTGGGTTATGAGGCGCTATGAGTTCTCTTCGAATTCCTTCTTTGCTACGTAAGTCTTTGAATTCATTCGAGATATATTCACCACCATTATTGCTCTGTAGAGCCTTCACTTTCTTCCCCGACTCCTTCTCCACCAATTCTTTAAACTCACAGAACTTTAAGAATGTTTCGCTCTCCTTCTACATGAAGAAGATCCAACATATACGAGAATAGTCATCAAAAAATATAACATAATATGTGTGTTTTTTTGTTGAAGCAACCGAGAAAGGTCCACACACGTCTGTGTGAATTATCTCCAAGATCACTGAAGCACGGTTCTCCTTCTCATGAAAGGTGGTCTTCACAAACTTACCCATAGTACATCCCTTGCACTAGTATGGGTGCGCAAGAGTAACCTTGGGAAGTCCAGTATAAATCTGCTGCAAAATCTTCAAGGCACCATGGTGAAGATGGCCCAATCTCCTATGCCATAATTCGCCCTCATCCCGACTCACCACTTCTTCTGCTTTGCCCATGATTTCAGTGCAACCATCTACCTCCAGCGTGTAGAGATTCTTAACTTGAATCCTTATCCTCTTGGTTTGACCCGTTGTTTTATGTCACAGGAAGGCTTTTCCCTCGCTGAAAAAAACGTCATAACCTTTGTCCTCCAACATAACGACCGAGACCAAGTTCTTCTTCAGACCTGGAACATGCATAACATCTTTCAACATAAGTGTTTTACCTAAATCCCTCTCAAAGGTAATGGTTCCAATTCCGGTCGCACTGTATATACCATCGTTGCCCATCTCTATATGAATTTGGAGATCCTTCTCCTCCAAGCCACTAAACAATTCCTTGTCTCCCGTCATATGGAAGGAAGCACCACTATCAAGATACCACACCGATCCCATAGCGCTTGAAACCAAGCATGCGATCAAAGAGAAATCAAGTTCAAATTGTGAGGCTAAGGCCTCACCCGCTGCAGCTCCAACAACCTTCTTGTTCTTCTTTTTATATGGGAAGTTAGTGGCGAGATACCCATGTTCGTGACAGTGAAAACACCTCACATTGGACAAATCCAGCTTCTTGCCTTTAGCCTCGGATTTTGGGGATTTATTCCCCTTCTCTCTCCTTGATTTCCTAGCCAAAGTGAAATTCTATTCATCATCATTCTTCAATGAAGAGCCATCCCTGGTATTCCACCTTATCTCCTCCTACACAAGATCCGACCAAAGTCGCTCCCAATCCAGCAGTTTCTCCCGTCCATTGATAGAGTCTTCGTAGTTATGCCAACTCTTCAGGAAGCCCAAGGAGAGACAAGCTCACCAAGTCATCATCCACAACTGTAATCCCCACACTCCCCAGCTCATCCCTACATTGGACAAACTTCGTCAGATATTTTGGAATAATGTCTCCCTTCTCCATTTTGGTTTTTCTGAGCTTATCTTTCAGCGCCAACTTCCTATGGTCGCTGCTGCTTTGGAAAATATTTTTCAAAGCCTTCCACATTGCAAATGGAGTGGCTTTTCCGTGAAGTCTTGATACAATATGGTATTTCACAACTTCCAACAGAATTCTTCTTGTCTTTGCTACCTTCTTTTGCCATGCGTCAAGTACTGCAGCATCGCTAGAAGTAGGCTTAGGAACATCGCTATCGATGAAATACTTCAGTCCATTATCTTCAAGCATCGCCTCCGTCCTGTCCTTCCAGGCTATGTAATTCGAGCTGCCCTTAAAGGCATACTCCAATCGCAACCCATTTAAAGACATTTCAATGAATACTCAATTATTGCACCAAGAAATTTCTGCAGCAAATTCGAATTGTCCACCAGCACAAAACTCAGCACCGTTTCACAATTGCAATATCCAGTGATTAACACTGCTCTGATACCATGTAGAAATTTATTAATATTGATGTATTACTGGATCCTCCTGATCTAAAAAATTAATCTTATGTTAAATACATAATCCTTCCACTTAATTCTTCGCGGAAATTAAATCGCCAATTGCAAACACATGTGAAGAAAATCAATCGCACATAAACATAGTTGTTTAACAAGAAATATTAAAGCTAAAAACCCAAACTATAATATATTATGTATATCAATGGAATCATGTAATAATATCATTCAAAGCTTAGTACATAAAGCTCTCAGTATAATAAAAAATAATTACACACTGTCATGTAGAAATTTGCATATCTATGCACTAATTTCTTGCCTCCTGACAACCTGCCTCCACTGCGCAATCCCTGCTGAAGAAGACCTCTGAATGAATTCGAATTGGCCTTGCCTTGACTGTGCAATCCTAATTGGCATCTCCAATGTGTGTAAGATGCATTGAATGCATCACTATAGTCACAACAGATAGTCTATCTCACCCTTTCACCTATCTCTCCACTGGGTCTCCACTGGAAATGACATGCAAGTAGTTAACTGTTGTATTTGTTCAGTTGTAAGTGAGTCTCTAGTTATGAATTAATTAAATTATTAATTCACTAAACTCTCACTAGTTTATCTTTCAGTTAGACTAGATACAACTAGCTCAACTGAGTTTAACTCACTTAACTGAGTTAAACTAAATAACAACTCCCATAACTACTTTTCCAACTCTGTCACAACTTTTCCACTTCAGTTCTAATTGAGTCCTCGATGCATGAGTCACCAACCACGCTAGGAATTGCGTAATTCCTTCAGCCCACTGATTTGCCAAATTTGTTCACTGAAATAAAGTGTTCCAAGAGAATAAGTTGATATTTATTGTCGGATTATTATTAAGGGCTAATAATAATCGGCATGCATTTATTTTTAGATTGACGATCTATAAATAGACTTTTCCAAATATTCTAAAAATAGAATTTCATCTATTTTTCACATTTGACCAACCATCTACAAATAGCATCCTGCAACTTATAGAATATGCTCACTATGTCTAAAAATAGACATACACCTAAAAATAGCCTGCAGGCCCCACTTAGTGAAGGTGTTTACTTTTCACTAAGCTCATCATCTTGTTTAATCTCAAAAGGCACTTTCCTAGAACTATTAGTTCAAGGAGGGTGTTTTACTGCAGATACAATGCCCTCGCCAACAGAGCTGAACCCATTTTAGCAAGCCAACTTGATACTGTAGAAAATTCAGCCGACCATTAGTATGAATAACCCATAACCTCATCTACCGCAATAGAACCAACCAACATCCCCTCAGGAGCACTCAGAGAGATCAATTTCCAGCGGGCAACCCCTCAGAGAAAACCCGCCAACCCAGGACATATCAGGCGTTGAGAGCATGCAGAGTTGGGGGGATGGCCAGTTATACAAGTTCATTCATCAAGCAACACAACAAGCAGAGGTTTGAGCAACAACAACAGCAGGTCATCGTGCTTACTGAGAGTGCAATCAGCTAAAAGGGGTAAAGGAAAACTTGCAGGAGCAGCTGTAAAAGGTAAAAGACATTTTCAAAGACCTTTGGCCGACAGTAATTTCCTAGGATGGAAAAATGCCATAGGACATATCGGCCTGCTCCATGGTTGAAAGGTCGATCCAAGTGAAAATGGCATGTGCCAATATCAGCAGAGTGAACCAAGAGCTCAAAGAAACACTAGCTTCTAAATCAGCATTACCAGAACCTGCCACGACATATGCTGAGAAAGTTAACGAGAAAAAGAAGCAGGTAACTGGCATGAAAGAAACCCTGGGGAAAAAAGTTAAATAGGCCTACAACCTACTGAATCATTTACATGAATTCTATAACTTGATAACCATGAAAGCCCAACCTATCTCGGCACAGCTTCAACAAATTTCACAAGAGTTCAAAGAAGCCACTGATCCAGTCGGCATAACCCAGCTGTACAACCAATCAGAGATGTTGGAAACCAAAATCCAGAAGATCAAAGAACACTCTATTGCCACAAAACATGCCCTTATAGATTTAAGGCAACTGGTCAAGCAGAAAGTAGAGGCGATACAACAGATGGCAGCCGAAGTCGGGTTGAAGATACAGGAAGTATTCAGCAAGCTTCCGCTAGTGGCAAGTGAAACTGAGGCTGAAATAATCGCCACCCAAACCAAACAGTTAATTAAAGAATAGCAACAGGAAATCACTGAGTTCACAGAACTCAAGTCTTCAACATTGAGCAAGGTTCCAGAGTTGGGGCATTTGTTTGGACAGAGCGAAGAAACAGAGAAGACAAAGTCAGCCTCAAAAGCTGACATACCAATGGAAGCCATGATAATAGGAAAATATTGACTTGGGACGAGTCAATAACATGTGGTCAGGGCCTGTTGGGGCCTTTGTTTTGAAAAAGAAACAATTTTTGAGTTGTGGATAACAGGCGGCGGAGCGCAATCAAGGTAGACATGGAGCTGTCATGGTTGCAGAAAGCTGGAAGATAGGTGGCATGGCGGTTGTGGAGAACAGTGAAGATGGAAGATATGGGAGACATGGAAAATCAACAGAACTACCAGTAATCAAGAAGAACCAGCAAGCAACGAAGTAGGAAAAGAGGAAATACTGACAGTCACACTGGCAGAAGAACAAATAGGCAATCAACCAGCATAGAAGAGTTGATTAGTCAGTGCGGCAGAAGGCCGAGAGAGAGAGTAGAGCCGTAGGGGAGCTCTATGAGATCTCTGTTGTACTGAATCACACTGTAATAGACTCCACAGAATGATGTATGTTTTTTTGATATTGATAATGAAATATGGTTATTGTTGTGTGTAGTGTTATGAGTTGATTATTAATCATTTGCTTACTATGGATGTATGCCTAGTTTTAAATTTTAATTCAGCATCCTGAACATGCTTAATGAGTAATAATGTATACAGAGGGGTGAGATATGTTTGTTGTTCCAAGTTCCCTTAGTTGTTCGTCATGGTTTTAATCGTCTGGTACATGATCTCTCTCCTAATCTTACTAAGGTCATGGCACGCCTCGGGTGAGACGCTCTGTTCTCTGGAGTAGGGTGAAAATGTTGATGTTGTGCTAGACTACTGCGGAAACCTTGTTGGCCTCTATACTGAACCTGGGTCTTGCCCAGATGCCTCATTTTTTTTCCAATGGTCTCCAGCACATATCAGACACCAAATATTGACTCATCATTTTCTTTAGACGAGCACTGCATCCCCAAAATAGGCCTTCTTCCTCAGTTGACCCAGGGCTGCCCAAAACTTCCCTGAAGGTTCTAAACCTCTAGAAGTCTTCAAATGGCTCTACAAATCCCTTCATTGAATTTAGAATTCCAAAATTAGTCAGGATAGACTATTTGTTCACAGAAAATGGCCTTTGGCTGCTCCGGTTTCGCCTCCAACACCTGTCGACACCCCTGGCACTAGAGTCACTGGAAAATTATATGATGGGTTCTCAACCTCTATAAGTACTAAAAATCTTCTGCAACCTCCATCAATGGATTTATAATTCTTATTACAGTCATAAATGACTATTGGTTCACTGCATAAGGCCTCTAGCTGCCTTAGCTAGGCCCCGAACTGCTGCTCGCAAAAGCTGGCATTGTTGGCCCCAAGAACTTCACTGAAGCATATCGGCCTTCAAAAGGCCTCTATAAGCTCTGAAAACCACACCATTAGTTTCAAAACATCTGAAACATTGAAAATTGACTATTATGTTTCTGAATAAGGCCTCTAGCTCCCCTAGCTAGGCCTCAAACTGTTACTTCCCCCTAGTGGCCCTTGTGGCCCCTTAAACTTCACTGAAGAAAAAAATACTCAAAATTTCTCTGATGGCTCTGTAACCCACTCCATTGAGTCTGAAATGTTGGAGATAGTCGAAATTGACTATTGGCACTCGAAAATTGAGCGAATCTAGCTCAAGATAGAGCCTGAACTCATTTTTTCCTAGTGTCCCTAAAAAACTCCACTAATTGTGGAGAAACTGTAGTTAATCCAGACAAATTTCGCCAAATCCCCCAATTTTTGGGCGCGCTCAAAATTATTCGCTAAATTTAACTGTGGCAATAAAAGCTGGGTTAGTGGTTGGGCACATGCCACAAACCACGCAGTTAGTTCACCGCAACTGTTGGCGTAAACTACGCACAAATCGTAGTTGAACTCCACTGAAACCGGAGTTAGGAGCACAGTTTCTAACCGTTGGAGCAACCGTTTTAGTTTAACTCCATCATGTGAACGTGTCGAGGGTTTCTTAAGCCATGGAGCTTTCCATAACCGTCGGTTCTACATTTCATGTTATGGTTTATTGTTAAACCATGTGATCACAAAGCTTTGACCACCAAACATCATTTAAACGGAACCGTCTTTTGGAGCTTTGGCACTTGGTTCCTGGCTACGGCCACATGGGGGGCTGGCCCCCTTCCGAACCCCAAATGCAAAACCTTGAAACTTTAAATATGACCGGTGCACTTATGTGGTAAGAACTAAACGGTAGCTTGTATAGTCGAGAGCGTTGCATGCACGCTTGGAGGTTGGGTGGTCGATTCCCGGGGAGTCCACCAAAATTTTGATACACGGTCTTGAGGACACGTGGCGGCCTCAAGGCTAGCCACGTGTCACCCTGTAATTGGCCCATAAATAAACACGTGCTCCCAACACTGAACCACATTGCGCAATTTGTCCAACGCTAATTGGATTGAACATAATATTCAGAGGAATATTTTGGGGAATATTCTGAGGAATATTCTGGGGAATATTTTGAGGAATATTCCAAGAATATTCCTTAGAATATTCCAAGAATATTCCCTGGAATATTCTATTTTAAAATTTTCCCAATCCAAGTCAAACTTGGTCAAAGTCTAATTTTTGCAGTTTACTGGACTTTTCAAACTGTGATAACTTCTTCATATGGTGTCGGTTTTTTGAACTGTTCGTGGCGCCAGAATCAGAAAGATGAGATATATTCGGTCGCTCAAGCTCAAAACACTTCCAAACACTTTGAATTTTGAGCTATCACTTAGGTCTATGATCTAGTTCTAATCAACCCACATCCAAAGGAACATGAGAACCAACCAAAAAACAAAAGGGAAAAGCTCCCACAATACCGTGGCTATCCAAGAAATGGCAAGGCTAGTAAAAACCACTGTCAATCTAGGCAATCCTCCATGCCAATGATAGATCATAAACAAATAACCACACACATATGCCATGCATGCCAAAACTAGTGAGGAAATCATACATGCAACTCTATACCTGCAAGAAAAACTCGTTGTAGCCGCTGATCCTGATGTCCTCTTGTGCCTTCCTGTTTTTCCTTTTCCTTATTGCTCCAAATCCCTAGTATGCCACACTCCTCCAAAAGTTCTCCAAGAAAACTCTAAGTGTCCAAGAGTATGAGAGATAGAGAGAGAAAATGAGAGATTCAAAACTAAATTGATCAAAAAGCCATGAACTAATCCTCAAAAGCCTTTTTATTAATGATGCCTCTAATTTCTTTAATTTTCCATTATTTTCCGTCATTTTCCTTCTCATATGCAACCTGTGACCTTTTACCTTTATTTTCTTCTATTTTTAATTATTTTCATAAATAAATGTCAATTAATATCACTTTGTCTTTCCAAAGCATTTGTATTGCCTTTTCCAATTACCATAGCCATAATAAACCAAATGAACGCCCACACTAGGATGTTTTTCCCAACATTTAGCTTGGAATACGTGTCCCTTGACCATGGTTATTATTTTACCTTTATTAACTTTTACATGGATTTTTTACCAGGGTTGTTACACTTGGCTTGAATTACAGTGTCTCCTTGTGAGTGTTATTCCCTGCTAAGAGTTTTTCATTTGTCCTCATCTATCTATTTGCCTTGTTTACCCTAGATTCCCAAAAGACCCTGGTTTTTTCTTACTCATGGCTTCCTCATCCTTATTACTTTGAGTCCTGAGTTGTTGTGGGAAAACTATCTTGCCTGGATATTCATCTTTTGGTGCAATATGCCTCATCAGTGAATGTGCAGTCGCTACGAGGGGTGGGGAAGAGGCCCTTAGGGTAGGTCGTGAGCCCAAACTCACACCCAAGAAGCTACAACCATCTTTCATTCTACCATCCCTCTTGAAATTTGAGAAGAAATCCATCAACTTGAAGCCCTCGCCACCAATGATTGACAACCTTATTCAGATTAAAAAATCTAAGAGGAGGCAGCCAATGAGGTTCTTGACCTTGACCATACTAGGGGAAGATGCAACCAATACTTGAACTCCATCATCCTCCTTTTGAAAATGAAAAATCTTTTGGGCAGGGTCTTGAAGGAGAAGTGTGAAGTTTGAAATGGTATCATTTATTCATTGAACAAAATCAAGTGGGTGCAACGATATTAGTGCTCATGTCTTGCTAGTTTGGATGCCTTGTTACCTCACCTTGAAAGTCATCTTTAGTGTGACCTAAAACCTTCCGCTCCAAAGGATATGAGCTCTCAAGACCCAACTCCAATTACAACATATTTACCGATAAAATGAGAAAATTACCGATTACTCGTTATTTTGAGATAGCAAAAAAACACTTCATTTTGAAAATTGGTGATGCAGAATCACATTTTTTTTAGAGCATATTTTTGGCACTTAAAATTTTTTTATATATCAAGTTTTTTTAATTGTTAGTGATTTTTATGCTCATTTTGAAAAGTGGTTATATATATATATATATGAAAACATATTTTTGGTACTTTAAATTTTTTTATGTATCAAGTATTTTGGAACATATTTTCATGTTGATTTTGAAAAGTGCTAATGCAGAATCAACCCCCTTTTTTAGAGGGCTCATTTTTTACACTTTAAATTTTCAAATGTATTAAGTGTAAATAAATTTTTTTAAATATTGATTTTATCGTTTTTGTCTATTGTATTCTAAACAACCCTTTTTGCCCTGAAAATCATAGAAATTCTAGTAAGATTTCAATTAAATTCGGCAGAGATTTTTATAAATCCAGGTTATAGCTATCAAAATTCAAGATTTTGGGTGCCATAGAGGTTTTTTATGGTGCTGAATCTATTTCCACTATAAAAAACATGATTCAAACACTGCTAATGAAAGATTTCTTAAAAAAGAATTACTGGATTCCTGCCACTTTTGGCCGTCTGGGAAATTCCTCCGTCTCTGTAGACAACTCCTTTTTGTCTTATTCATCTTCTTGTTTTTTGTCTTAGGATTATTTTTTAAAGGTTTTCCAAACATGTGTTTTTTGTTTTTCATTGCAATGTTTTTTTATAATGAAATTTTTAATTTGTTTTGCAAAATTTGAAAAAAATAGTAACATTCATATTTTTAAGTTATGATGTTTTATATATTTATATATCATTAAAATATTTGTCACTAAAATGTAACAATTTTAAGCACCCGACGAAAAATGTACAATTAAAAAAATATGTATTGTAAGAAAATTTTGCTAAAAACATTATTTTTATGAAAAAATTGAATACAAAAGTTCAAAAATAACAAATTTTATGAATTTTATATTCAAAGATGATCGCATTTTAAGTATTTTTTCCAAAAAAATATGATTCAAATAAGATTTAAAGTAAAAATAACAAAAACAAAAAAATGTTAAAATTATAACATATAATTTAAAAAACAAACCGATAAATTATATAAAAAGAAGAAAAAAAAATTAAAAATATACCAACATAAAAAGTTGAAAAAATATAAAATATAAAATAAATTAAAAAAAATCAAAATAACAAAAACGCAAGAAAAAAATTCAAAACAATTAAAAAAAAAAAAAAATTAACTCAAAAAATAAATAAATTGAAAAAAATAATTAATAAAACAATTAAAATTAAAAATTAAAAAAGAAAAAAAACATTAAAAAATATCAAAGAAATAGAAAACATAAAAATGATAATAATTAAAAAAAAATAGATAATAAAAAAACATATTAAAAAACACAAATTATAAACAATTCAAAAAAAATAAACAATAAAAAAAACGTATTAAAAACTATTAAAATAGAAATAAAAAAATCAAAATTAATAATTAAAATTAAAAAACATAATTAAAAAATCAAAATTAAAAAACAAAATATTTAAAAAGAAATAAAAATTAAAAAAATCAAGAAATATATAAAAAAAATTAAATACTATTATATTTTTAAATAATAATTAAAAAAAAAAACATAATAAATAAATAAAAATAATAATTAAAAAACAAAAACATTTAAAAAATAAATAAACTTTATTTTTTATTTTTATGTTTTTAATTTTATTTTTTTATTATTTTTTTTAAATGTTTTAATTTAATTTTTAATTTTTTTTTTTCTAATTATTATTTTTAAATTTTCTTTTAAGAGTTTTTATTTTTTTTCCATACATTTTTTATTTTTTTGTTTATTTTTATTTTTTAAATTTGATTGTATTTTTAATTTTTTTAATTATGATGATGATGATGATGGTGGTTAACGTCCACTGAGACCAAGTCTATCGGACCTAAAGAAAAGAGTTATTTAATTTGATTTAAGATTTTATTTCTATGCTCAAAAAGCTTGGAGAGAAGCCTCTCGAGCTCACTATAATTTTGACATGTTAAAAGGCTAGGAAGGTCAATATTGCAACAAAGATTATGAAATTGAGCTCTAATGTGGTTGTACATAGGGCACTCTAAGAGGAAGTGATTTTCATCCTCAATGTTCATATTCTCACAGAGATGGCAGATCCTTTCCATCCATGGTGTTTTAGGAACTGTCCAATGACCTGTTTCACTATGGAGCCCATGAGAGTTCGTTCTAATCTTGGCTATATTAATTTTCTTCTTTGAGCTAGTTAAAACAAAGAGATACTTTTGATTTTCTAAGGTGGGGTTGATGACCTCCTTATAATACCTTAATTTTCTTTTAGCTGCTAGATCTTTCTCACACCACATTTTTTCTTTGAACTTAGAAGTAACAATTTTTTTAATGTTATTGATGTTTTGCAATGCAACATTCTTGTCGATCTCCCAATGGTTTAACCAGGCCCTAGTGTCTTTATACCAACCTCGTTTAAACCTTAGATGATTTTGGCTGGAATTTAAAGCTAGCTTAGGAAGTCTATGGTCTCCTATGCTATTGAGTTTGTGCTTGTACAATAGAAGCCTAGTCATAGCTAGGCTCTCGATAGGGGAAAGACCCACTTCTATAAGGAGAATATGATAGGGTGTATTGCTTTTAATTTTAAGGTTATACGTTATAAAATGCTTCTGGATTTGCTCAATCTTTCTCCAGGATTCTCTAGAGATGCTGCAACCCAAACCTCACACCCATATAAGATAACAGGAGTGACTAAAGTTTCAAAGAGGAACTTCTTACTATCCCACATTACGAGGTTTGTCGTTTTACAATTATTTTCAAGACCAAAATAAGCTTTCCACCCCACATTAATCCTTTTCTGAATACTATAGTTCCAGTTGAGCTTGTGATGAATATCAATTCCTAGGTACTTGTAAGAAGACACTTCCTCCAAGTTACTATTGTCATACATAAAATTAGCGTAAGTGTCCTTCTTGGATTTGATAATCATAGCTTTTGTTTTGTCAGTGTTAACAGACATACCCATAGTAGAGTATAAATCCTTAAGAAGTCTAAGTTGCTTATCAAGATCAGATGGGCACCTTGCGAGAAGAACAATATCGTCAACATAGAGAAGAAGGATGATGACTATCCTAGCTAAGATCTTTTAAATTTTTATTTATATATGTTTTCTTTTGTTATTTTTATTTTTAATCTGATTTAAATCATCTTTTTTGGAAAACAAACAAAACATAAAATGCCATCATTTTAGAATATAAAAATGTCATAAAATTTGTTACTTTTAAAACTTTTTTATTTAATTTTTTTGAAAAATCTTGTAATTAACATGTTGTTTTTAGCTCCCCGCCCACGCATTTCGATTTTTTTTTTAAACATTTTAATTTTAATTTTTTAAAGTTTCTTTAAAATAATATATATATATATATATATATATATATATATATATATATATATATATATATATATATATATATTCAAAATATTGTTTTTTAAATTTTTAATCATTTTTAATTTGCTTTTTAATTAAAAAAAAAAAATTAATGTTTTTTTTATAATTTTATTTTTTTATAATCTTTGTTGGATTGTTTTCCTTGTTATGAGGAGATCCAGGAGAAAAAAAAGGGATTTACATTTTTTTTTTTTAAGTTTCTTAAACTTTGCACATCTGAAATAGTGTTTACTCTTCAGATGTTTTTTTGTGATAAAACAACAAAAGGCTTGGCTTTGATTCCTATTTAGGGTTGTTTTTCCTTTTCATGGGAAGCCCAGGGGTCAACACAGGTGCTACCTTATTAAAAATATTGTTAGGGCTAGTGGAAACAGTGGCGCTGCTTTCCTCATAGCTTGCAAACTCTATGTTTTTTCATCTCCGACCGAGGGGAAAACATACAGTTTTTTTGAATGCCAATGAGCATATACTATGTAACCTTTTATCATCTTAATAGAAAGTTCAATTTTTCTTTTTCAAAAAAATTATAATTATGTATTTTCAATTACAAATTAATATTTTAAATTTTATTAAAATAAAATTTAAAATAAAGAAATTGTATTCACGGTCACATCAAAATATTATTATAAATAATAAATAATTAAAAAGATTATATTTGATTTTTTTAGTTTTTCAAACATGTTAACATATTAATAATAAGTAGGTTAACAAAATAACACATATTAATAATAAGTATGTTAAGATGATGAGGTTGTAAGAAACACCAAAACACTAAAGATTTATGAATGTGATTTTATCATAATTTTTTTTTAATCAATATGAATCACAAAAGATTAAATTTAAAGAAAACCACACATATTAGAAAATAATGTATTTCACCTATGAATATTGTTCCATTGGCACCATCTTAGATTTTGAAATATTGTATTAATAAAATAATAGATAAAACAAAAATAATTGATAGTAAAGTTAAAAAATTTCAAATAAATTAATTGATATTAAAAATGGATGATTTTTATAAATTTTTTATTTAAATTTAATTAATAAGAAAATACTCATATCTATATATATAATGTTTATGTAATTAGCTTAAACATAATACACATCAAAACATTTATTTCATAATAAATTTCACATGACCAAGATTAATTTTTTTTATAAAATTAACGAAATTATAACTTTATTTTAAATTATTATTATTATTAATTATTAAAAGAACACACACACATATATATATATATACACAACTTGAGTGAGCCTAATGGTTAAGAGCTTCATCTTGAGAGGTCACAGGTTCAAAACCAGAGGGGGGTAGAGTATGTATGCCTTCATAGACTTAGCAGCCAAATCTCTATATGGAGGTGAATCCCTTGCCCCACAAAAAATGGGGTTTCATACACCAATTTGGTGTTTGGCTTGGATAATAATAAAAATAATAATATATTCTTAATCATGGAAATTCAGATTTATTACAATAGTAGAGCTTATCAATATTTCATACACAAAAAATCATAACTAATTTCATATTTAATATGTATTTTAATTTAATTTAATTTTAAAACATTTTGCACTGAGAGACGCTCTCACCAGTTTAAAAGAGACGTTGTAATGTCCTATCCTATTCATACCCAAAAATTCATAACTTATTTCATATTTAATATGTATTTTTTTTAAATTTATTTTTTAAACATTTTTACACTGAGAGACACAACCTAGTTTAGAATAGATGTTGTAATGTCCTCTCCTGTAAACATTTTGACTAAATCAAAATAAAATAGAAAAAAAAAACAACTCTATTTTAAAATAAAAATAACTTCAAATTAATATAATGAAAATAAAAATTATACATTATTATTATTAATTTTGTTGGATAGTTAAAGTAAACTTGGCTTGGTTTTTGAGCTCTAGGTTTATAAGAACGCATGGTATCCATGGTATTAATGTGGAATATAGCCTATTTAAATGGGGAAATTAAATCAACGTAGATCCATCTTAAATCTAGATCTACCAAGCCCCTAGAGAGATCAAATCTCTACCTTGAAAAGGAAAATATTATAAATTTTTTTTGTAAGATTGGTAGTACCTTTCTTTTCATTCATTCATAAAATTATGTTACAATCATATAATATATTCAATTGCCTCAACCTTCCCAAAGGAAACTAGGTTTGTTGGCCATTGAACAACATTATAAGCCATCCAAAACATTAACACTTTAAGTATGTCTATCCAAACCTTGTATGCCATAAAGTCTGTTAACCATCTACACTTAAAACGACTAAAGTAAATGTTATCCGACCAGAACATCATAAGGAAACAAAAATATTAACAAGTCATCCCAGTAGCTAATCACGAGGCGATTCTACTGGAGCAGGGTCTTTGGCACTTGACCCTAGAATTTCAAATTGATGCAGACCCTGAAGCTAGTGTTCAATTCAGCCAAAGCATACATTCAGGTGATGTAGCTATAGTTGTATGGATTAAATTTATTTTTGAATATCTTTGAGACTCAACTTAGCCTTCGGATGACCCTCGAATTCCTGCGTGGCAGTTATGGATTTCACCATAATACATTTCATGAGACAATAGAGATGGACCAATTGTTTAAACAGGGTAAGAAATCTCGAGTATGCCCGGGGTTAGAAAGCAAGAGTATCTAATCCTCAACCAGGAGCTCTACTGTTATTTTTAAATTTAATTATGTCTCCCATGAAGAAATCATGGTTTTCACCTGTGTTGGGGTCCAAACGAAATACACATGCAGGATGCTTTGCATGTTCTCAAAATCAAATTTCCTTCCTCTTTGACGTTGGGGTTTACTAGTCGATGACCTCTGCGCTTTACCTCTTTCACTTGTTGGGTTTTTGTCACGACCTCCACGCCCTCACTTGCCTTCACCATTCTGACTTTTGTCGGATCACCCAAAAACTACGGAGCCACTCTAACCCACACAGGAGGTAAAACCCACAATGCAAGAGCTGGAGGGGTTGACAATTTATGCGGACCTGAAATGATAATACAAACAAATAGATTGTTAAATCTTCTCTGCTAGAAACCTAAAAATATTATGGTGTTCCTTTGCGTTTCCGAAAACCATAGTTTTCCCATATCACCAGGCGGTGTGTTAGAATAGGCGATGAACCCATTAGGTGCCAACATTCGGGACTAACCAACTTGGTCCCTTTCAAAACCCAGCACCACTATATTACCCCTAACTTGCCGAAGCAACAGAAAATAGAGATAAAACAATTCACATACGATATATGCATGCATAATATCGATAACGACCATAAATTACAATATATTCCCATTTGAGAAAGCAAATTGCCATAGAAAAACAAAAATCGACATGGAAAATGCAAACAAATCTAAATTAATCAACAACCTAATTTTCCAATGCAACAATGTCCTCAAACCCCTCCAAGCTTCAAACATGTTGTCATTAACCAGGAAAGCCTGAGAAACATACCAAAACCCACACTTTTCCTTCATGTCATGACAGTCTCCCGCGTTGTTCCTCCTTCACAGCGACACCCCAATGCAGTGAGAAATGTTTACCACCTTCCGAAGAAACCAGGAATAAAGCCCAACAAAGGCTTGCATGTAGCACGTGACTCTCACCACTTGGAGGGAGAGATAACCCTCGCACAAGGCTTGATCTGATAAAGGGCTACGGATCTACAGATCCTTAATTGCTTCGCGCATGGGAAGGCATTGGATGGGTCACTCACTTGCCCTATCCCTTCTATTTTTATGCACGAATTCGATCCCCATACAGATCATTATCATCCTCGCACCCCGATTAGGGAAAATTTTTTATAATTAATATCAACCCTCTACCTTGTTTATTACTTAAAAAATGGTGAATATTTTATAAATGTTAAATGCCTACCATTCATTTATTAATAACTGAGAATTGAATTAAAACTTTAAAAACTCTACTATGCAATAAACACACCTATTAACATAACTACTTTTAAGATTTAATAAAATTAAAATTAAAATATTTATATATATTTAGGCCGACAGGCCTTCACCTCATAATTTTGTCTACCTTTTTGTTTTGCACGTGACATGTGTGCACCACCACATTTACGCCTAATATCTGTCCCACTTTAGCTACGTGGTATGGATTCGCTAATGTGTGGCGACGATTTGTAAATAAATAAGCCTTACCCTAAGTGTTTTCATTTATGTCAATTACCCACTATGTTTTGCATGAATATGACCCTGGGATACAGGAGTCTGGTGCGATTTGTAGCATTTAAAAGTGACACGTGGCAGTATGTTTCCTCTTATAATGATCATGCATTTGATTTCATATTTTATTTTTTTCATGTACGAATATGAACAACCATTGAGCATTCATAGGAAAATCTCATGATCTGCAGTTTTGTTCTAGTGACCAACACTCTATTGCACTCTGTTTTCATCAACTGATGGTCATGTAGTGGTGCACAGATTTAGCAGATTGGACAAAGAAGGACTAGGTAGACGTTTGCCTAGTTCTTGTAATGGATTTTGATTATGTCATTTTAATGGCACGACTTTGATATTTGATATTTTAGTTCATATTTATATGATTTAGGTTTATAATTTTGAGTTCAAGGATAATATTTTCACTAGGGCGACATTTTCTTCGAGTTGTTAACCCTATATCCTCGTTTTTCTAGTTTTAGCTTTTCTTCCTTCAATGGGGTTTCGTGGGATGTGTTTCTAGTATCAGACGGGTTAATAATGGCATCACTCATGTGGCTTATTCTTCTATGTAACGGGAGCGAGTAAAAGCATCTACAATATCACCACTCAAAGAATTCCCTTCATTCTTACAAGTTGAATCGGGAGACCTTTATTAAAGTTGTACTCCTACAACATTGATGGAGGTGGCTAACAATATCAGAAAGCTTGCAGAGACCAAAAGTCTGCTTGAAGAGTGGGGAGGAAGTGAAAATTGAGTGTGTCCATGCATGAGGAGTTGAGATTGTTTTTAGTGAGTAACAATACATGAAATGTCAATATACATCTTATTCTTGGTAAGCATTTCCAAAGAAAAATAAAGTTTCCAACAACTTTTGGTTTTTCAATTTGGGTTCTTGCAGTAAAAATCTATTGTATCTGTGTTCATAGCTATTTGAATGAATTTGGCTATGTAATAGCTTCAATTTGAGCACCTTCATATCTCGTTCTTGCGGACCTCTATTATATTTGGCACCAAGATGAGTATAGAAGTCAATATTCTATGTTGTTACATGTCTCGTGATAATTTTAAAATATCTGTATTTTCTCTTAATCTTTTTTCAGCCTCCTCGTAGATTTGAATGGAACTATATGCCACGTTATTCCATGTGAAGCAGACTATAATACTCAAATGAGTAGTTTCTTGGTTACCCATATGCTCAATGCAACTGTTGTTGCAAAGTGCCAACTGAAAACTAGTGAGGAACATTCTAACTAGGGTAGAGCTGGTTAGGCCAACGTGATGTATTCAGTAGAGAAAACCAATATAGTTAAGGCGAGTTTTTGTTTCCGGGAGTTTGTAAGATTGATTTTTTTTCGGCACTCTCGATTTGATGACCAAATGGTGAGGACCAAAGACCCAATCCACACATAATTGGAGGGACTTAGTGAACAAATGGATGCCATTTTACAAAGCCTCCTGAAGAACAACAGTGTTTTTCATAGATGATGTGAACTTGGTGAGATTGAATTATTTCTCATTGGAGAGATGCTACGAATAAATTGATAGCTGGAAGCCATTTTTACAGGGCCACCGCATGACGATATTATTCGACATCTAATAATAAAAATGTTCACTTTGTCTCACTGCACAATATGAAACTGAGGAGATGTCAGATATGGATATTAATTAAAATCTGTACGAGATACAAATTTCCCACTGATTGCATTTCTTTTGTAGCAAAGGAACCTCCATAGATATTTAAATCTATGGGGTGAATTAGAAAATTACCATTGGTTATGTGAGTTGTCACAATAGATTTTGGGAGATGCAAATTGGTAAAGAGAGGTTTGTTTATATGAATGTCTTTGTATAATTTACTATTATGGTTTTGTATTTTTTATGGTTTATCTCTCAATTAAGAGTTAATGAGTCTTTATAGTTTATCTCTCAATTAAAAGTTAATGAGTTGTTGTGATAACCTTGAACTAAGAATTACTTTTATTAAATTTTTCAATTTTAAATATGTAATATGGGATATTTTGAGAATCAAATAGGATATTTTCATGTGTTTGAGAGTATATTTGTGAATAAATTGAATTATTCTCTAAGTTGTTGTGATAACGTTGAACTAAGAATTACTTTTATTAAATTTTTAAATTTTAAATATGTAATATGAGATATTTTGACAATCAATTAGGATATTTTCATGGCCTTGAGAGTATATTTATGAATAAATTGAATTATTCTCTTTTTTGGCATGTATATATATTCTTAAAGGTTTTTGGCAAGATTACAATACTAAGGTTTGGGCAAAATTATGATATTACGATTTTCAAATCTATTTGATTTTTAAATTATATTTTATTTCAAAAACAAAAATAAAAATAACAAGTTAAATGTTACAATTTAAAAATTATATTAAAATTAGTGCAAGGTTAATAAAATTAAAATAAATATATAAATAAAATATTATTAATCCATAATAAACATAAAAAAATCCATTTATTTCAATTGGTAAAAATTAAAAAAATTAAAAATTAACTAAATTTTATTTTTATTTAAAATAATAGTGATAATTATTATTGATATAAAGAATTAGTATAGAAGTAAACCATTTATTTAATATATATATATATATATATATATATATATATAACAAAATTCCAAAAAAATGTAGCAAGATTTAAGCAAACTAGGCAAAGTTAATCTTTATGTTGTTTCCTCTTAGCAAAAATTGTCCATTCTAGAAAATCAATATTTCTTCACAATGGTTTTAAAACTTTCATTGGTAACATAAGTAGCAAACTATATCTTAGTTAACTTTCATCATCTCAATATTTAATTATTATTTTAATTGTGTGTTACCAACTTAATACAAACTTAAATCAAAGTAGAACTTTTCCATTCAACAATTCTAATTTAACAATCCCGGTGGCCTTTCTTTGCACCTTTTGGGGCAATTGCTAGTAATATAATATTGAGACTTTTTGAAAAGTTTTCAGTTGGATTTTTCCGATATAATTTGTATAAAATCAGGCAAAAATTCATTGAAATCACAAATTTAATGGGTAAACTCTGCACAATCCAAATACACTAGGAGTTAGTGTTGAATCCATATATTCAATCAAAAAATTAAAAAAAACTAATATAAATAACACACATCAAGATTACAGCTCAAAATTTTCAACAAAATTCCAACCAAAAAATAACATTAAAAATAGCTCCTAAAATTTATATAAATATAAATAATGTTTTTCGTTTTAATTTCAAATTTATCAACTTTAACCAATCATACTATCTACCAATATATAACAATACCTAGCATGCTCGCCACCAATAGATATCCTCCTCCTCCAATAATATGAGTATCGTTGTCCTTGACCAAAGGTGTATCATTGTCCTAGGGTATAGGGTCGTCCACACAAAGAAGAGAAGATGATGCCACGAAGACCATGAATCCCTGTCGTGAACGAGGAGGGTATCCAGGCCCTAGGCCCTGTTGATAATTACTATAAATGGAAGATGTAGACGAGATAGGACACATGAGGCTACCATGGATTCATCATTATGAATCAGCACACTTGTCTATTCAAATTACGTCAACGTGTTACTATTAGGCTTATCCAGCTTCTTCTTCATACTTCAGCCTGTTATTTGTACAGCTATGCATGGGACTCTGTGATGGTCTCTGCTCCCTAGTACACCAACGGGAAAACACGCTGAAACTTCGAATGATGGACACAACCAGATTGCATAAATCAACGTTTCCTTTACTGCAACGCTCATACTATTCATCTATGTACCATTGGTGCGGTGCATTTTCGTCATCAGTATCTTGCAGCAATTGGTCGCATTTTCCATTTATTCTGTCATGTTCATGGAGAAAACACATCACAGGGCTCGGCGCCTTCAGAATTCAAACTCTACACAACAGAAGAGGCAAAGGAAGAGAAAACAACATGCGGCATCATCCAGTTGTTGCAGAGGCATCTATGGATCACAATTTTGTCGCGATTGTCATCACTGTTGCGGCGATTTATACCGTTCTTCCTCTTCTTGGACTTCATGTTAGAAAAAAATACTTTTCTAAAACGTCCTCCTCTAAAACGTCGGAGGACTCTCAGGATATGATTACAGGTTCAGGTTCGATTCCCTTCAGAAAGTTTTCATCTTCAGTAAACGATGATGGCGTTCCTCCAGCTGGCGACACAGCTGAGAATTTCCAGCCGCACGTTTCGAAGTCTGTTCGGAATGACGATATTCTGGATGGACTTGAAACTGACAATGTAATTACACAAAATATAAAATGCGACAATTCTATTGCTGATGACGGAATTGTGTTCACAGTTGCCGCAGACCGAAGAAAACAGGATCGGCAGCAGGATCAGGAGACTGGTTTAGCCAAGACCGAGGTGAGGAAATCTAATTCTCGTTTCTATTTAGCTCTCCGAAACGATTCAGCATAATTTCTTTGCTAGTTTACAGAAATTCAACGGGACATAATGTAGGGCAACTTATAGTGGCAAACAAACTACGAAACATAAGACCGTGGTTTCAGGAGCTTGGCTTAAAAACTGTGAAGCATAAATTTATTGTTCTCCTAGGGTGTTTAATAGGTGTTACAGAACTCATTCTAATATATCTTCTATAAAAGTTTGTTCAAAGCATCTTTAAGGGCCATTCCACACAGATGTATATCTCCAAATAAAGCACATCTGATAGTTTCCTTTTTATTAAATTAGAGCAACTACCTGCAAAATCTTTAAAGTAGATGCCAGGAATTTTAAGATGAGAGGACATATTTAAGTCAAATTTAGTTTGAGTTTCTCGACACAAGTCCTTAACATGAAACCTGCAATAAGGTGGTTCATTTTAACAAGCAATAATAGTTTTATCCAGATTTTGTATAAATAATAAAAGCTAGCCTAAACCCGGCTTAACTTGGGTCTTTTTCTTCAAGGGAAAACTGCATTAGCGTCAATATTTCAAGTGTGAAATCAGAACATACATCAAGCTGCCTTAGAAGGCCCCATGTGTTAAAATTGGCAACTAGGGCCAAATTCCACTTTGGACAGCTCCTATGGAAGAGATAATTGCAGCATTGAATTCCCCTCGTTGAGAGGAAAATCGATATAAAGATTGTCTCATTTGAACAAGCGGAAGTGTGATTTGAATTTTTGAACTCTCTCCAGCAAATTATTAAGGTCGGCCTCTCCTATATGTCAGCTCATCAAGCCCAATGGTCACGTCTCTTGACACAATTCAAGGGCTCTAATATATCTCGGTGGTAGCCGCAGCATGGAGGAGCTTGAGAGGACAAGTTTTGGGTTTGTTTTTGGTGTGCTCTTCCTCTCTCAGGTTCAATCCTGAAACAACATGGTAGGTGTAGGTCAGGGCTGGAATTTTAGTAAGTTATTTCCTTTGTTGAAGGCCGCATCTTCTTCAGGAGGACCGCAGGTCTTTTAAGTCATGGAGAGGGGAGGCCGAAAGGCTATTCAGTGGAGCAGATCAGGCCACAGATCCTTACCCCAGCACACGTTGACATGGAGCCTTGATTAGTGTTGTTTTTAGCAGTAAACCTTAGCCAAATAATTTAGGTTTGTCTGAAGAAAGGACCGCAGCAAGTGTCTCAAAGATCTGGGCTATTTAGGCTTTAATCCATCCTAACTTCACTGTTCTGTGTCATTTTTCCGAACTTCTGTAACTTGTCTTTTGGGTTGAGTTCACATAGGTATTTATAGTTTTTTCTGACTGTAAGTGAGCCGACATGACTAATTTGTGGAAGCCAACTTGTAGAGGATCAATCTAGAGGCCGAATTGCAAGGTGATTTGATGGAGGAGGTTTTGACATGACAAAATTGATTTTTATCTTTGACACTATGAACCTGTTAGCCTGTGACTGCACATGACATGGAATAACATTCCCTATAAGGAAATCACAGAGCAACGGCAGAGAAGCAGTTGCGAAACAACAACAAATGGTAGAATCATGCACGCATGCAGGTCAAGTCGTGAAGGTGGGCAAAACTGTGAAAGGGGTGAACATTCCACGAACAACTGTGTTATATTAAGCCTTGTCGTTATATCATATATATGACAAAACCCGTTCAAACCTTTGGTGGGATCCCATATGCCTCATCGCATACTGTTGTCGCAACATTTTTGTTATAACAATCAAATGCCAAAACTCATAAAATCGCCGATGTGGTACAATGTGGGACCCAATCCCCGCCGCCCCTTCATTGCATTTCGCACCTCCCCCATCTGATACCGCAAAACACCCTCCCCCCCTCCAAAATCTGATTTTCGGTTTGCAATTCAAGTACAACACGGGCTTCTACTTGGAACATGCAGGGGTAATCTATTCAGATTGCTTAGGGGTTCTCCGCTAAAGAGCCAGGCGCGCGCAGTACGACTTCCACTTCACAGCAGATCGAGTGGAAATCAGAGGACTTTCAAGTAACAGGAGAAGCCGTGTGATGACGGCCATCCCTGCCCACCTACAATTGCTCCTCGCCGTACCGTTATAAAGGCTCCCATAAGTGGCCTCAATGGGCGAACCTGTCCTTTCTGCTTTCGGTTTAATTCTGATGATTTTGCTGGTGAAATCTCAATTTCATCCCATTCCTGTTTTAATTTTCTCCCATCCCCATTTTAACTCCCTCAGTACATAAGTAATTGCTCGACGTGCGCTCTGCAAGTTAGGTAGCAAATTTTGATTTCATAGATATGAGTCGATCATAAATGATTAAGTACCATAGCTCCTCCAGGAAAACTCTATATATAGCGAGTTCTAAGATGAAACAAGGGTTTAGGAATTTTGAAGAAATCTGCTGTAGTTTTGTATGATTGTGCTCCCTGCGCTCTGAGACACATATTTGGGAGAGCTGTCTGAGTTTAATTTGAATACATAGCTGATATTTGGATTCCAGATGGATCAATGAGTAGTGTGTATCTGTTTCCTTATGTTATTAGTGATCTCCTTTTTAAGTATAATCATTTGTCATGCAATGTTGCTTTGAAGGTCCGTGTAATGTAGTTGCTAGTAGTCTGCAATTTTATTCATGAATTCGTGTTTACATAACGCTTAGGTGTTAACGCTCATGTATTAAGCTTGTTGTACTCCCTTAATTTGCGCTCCACGAACCTTTGTTGTCGTTCACACCTTATTCATATCCGTTTCCTCTGAGTTTACGGGAGACAAATTCTTAATCTTCTTAAGCCTGTCTTTGTGAGGTCCTTCTATGTTCTCTCTCAGTGCCTCTGCATAATTTAAAGCTTCTGCATTTTTTTTATACTTGGCCCATCTAAAAGCCATCAGTCTCACAACCTCTTAAGCCCTCTCATTGTTAAGGGAATTCACCTGAAACAGACTCAAATGGTCTTCTCCATTCTCAAACCAACAAAACCATTGTTCTCTTGAACTATATCCTGTTAGAGGTATTTATACCGTTGCCCACTCTAAACATCTGATTTAAGATGTCCTAGGCGCTGGTCTTTTGCAACTCAAGGCTGTCTCTAGGAGCTACAACAGAACCCATGAAGGGATTCTTACATAATAAATTTGATTTGACTCAACAAAAATCCTAGATGCCTACAATGGAGGCTTGACCTATGACCGTCGACCCAAGCATGAAATGCATGCTTTAATAAGTCAATTTAGTAATAATAAAAAAAAACTTTTCACAAATATATTACATCAAGACTCAAGTACAATTATGAATATCGACGCTAGTTACATTCTTCAACACTCCCTCTTAACTAGGGAGGTATTCATAAGTACATACATATGAAGGTACATGGAAGATCTCAAAATCAAGTGAACTACGAAGAGTTTTAGCTGTAATATCCTGTACGGGATATTTCACTGATTTTGCAAAAAATTAACTTAGCCCAAAATTTCACCATAAAATTACTGGTTAATTAACAGAATATTGCCGTGTAAAATATAAAAAGCAAAATACATGCAATTCAATAACATAATGAGCAGAAATAGTCTCAACTTTCATGATAATAGATGACTGAAAGAGTGTACATGATGATATAAGTTGAAATGGCTGAGATAGATGATCTGGCCCTCAAAACTGATCTGCTCCGATGCTGAAACCTGCCCTCCAAAACTGAATTGAAATCAATCACTGCACCTGTGAATTTCGGCTGAATCCACCAAGGAGATGAGGTGGGTTTCCGTCCACTCTCACCAAAATCACCCGAGGGTTTCCATCCTGGGGCTCCTGCTGAAGTAGAGAACCGGGTTCTCAACTTCTCATACAAGAAGAAATATTGAATCTAAGATGTACTCTAATGGCCTTCTCCTCTTCTTTATAGATCTCATGGACCCCTCTAGAGCCTCCTATTTTATTATTATTTTAATCATGGAGCACTTTTCCCTCTTCTATTTCAATTAAATATTTTTTTTTTAATGCGAGAAAAGAGTAAATCTGCCACCATGTCTCCTCAGGTGATTGAAAATCACATCTAGCCATTCCATGATGTAGATATTTTCGTTCTAGTTCCAACGAGATATTACACTAAGGTGTTCTGTCAAGTATTCCTCCCGGAATGCTACCTTGAGCGTAATTAATTGAGTTAGGCCCAAAAATAACTCTGTTTTTTGAAAGTTGTCAGAATGCACTGGAATGAAAGGAAAACTGTGCGGATGATGGAGTATACTAAGCGAATGCCATCAAACCTCATAGAAACTCCTCAAAACCCTTCTAAAACCCCCTGGGCCCGCTAATGACACCAACCTGCCAAGGTTACTTGGGAGCGGGAGCGGGAGCGCCATTTTCAGAAGCTCCCGGTCTGGGAGTGTTTCGGGGAGCGTTTTTTTATAATATATATATATATATATATATATATATATATATATATATATTTATTTATATTTATATTTTTTTATATTTTGAGGCATATATGTCAACAAAAGCATGTAGAATGGTGACTTAGACATAAAAAAGATAAAAACATAGATTGAACCATATAACATCAATCATCTAGAAGTTATAATCTTCTAATCTAGAAGTTATGCTTCTAATCTAGAAGTTAGAAACATACAACATATGGACTCTTGAGTCTCATGATTCATCAATCTTAAAGGTTCAAGCTTTAAAAATTCAATATATAACATTTATCATCATCGATTAATTGATCACCATAGTTGTATTTGTAAGCTAAGTGTAACATTTACAACAAAGAATATTTAACACGAAATGAAATGTTATAAAATGAAACGAAATGAAACAACTTTCAAATTTCATGAAGCATCATATTCATAATTCATAATGAGTTATAAACTTATAACAACCAACTTCAAAGTTTCAAACTTCAAACTTAAATTGTCATAAATTGTTTACAAAAAATATCATAATAAATATGAAAGAGTCAAGTTTCAACAGTTATAAAAAGTTAAAAACTACTAGAAACTAGAAAAGACTAGTAAATATATTTTATCTATTGCTTGGCCTCTTGCCATGAGAAATGTCTAATTTTTGAAATTTGAGCAGATTGTGGAAATGGTGGTCATCTAAGGCTTGGCCTTAATGCTTATTGACATTGTCTTCCCTCAGAAAATATAATTAAAAAAATGTGAATAATTTCTCCGGAAATGTTAAAGGGTATTTATAAAGATGTAAGAATGAAGAATAATTTCTCTAGAAACGTTAAAGGGTATTTATAAAGATGTAAGAATGAAGAGAAGATACTTTATGTCAGGCAACCTCTTAAAGATAATGATCCAATAAAATATTCACACAAATTCCCAAGATGTAACCCAGAAGAAAATGAAAAAGCGCTAACTTGTGGTGTGTCTTGGATGAAATAATGTGCAAATTGTCAGCCATACAAATCTAGATGGTTGTAAATATTTAAAAATATTAAAAATGATGGCGTATTAATAAACACTAAACACATTGAGAAAATCACATGATACATCTAGTTTTTGGAACACTTCTAACAGAATATCATCCTAAAAGATACGGTAAGATACGGTAATGTTGGGGTCACATTAGGCAACTTAAATTGGGGCTTTGATTTTGATATCATTGTGCAGAAGGCCACATGCTATTTTATGTGATGGCTGCATAAGAAAAAAAATGGGATCTTGCCTAATAAAATATAATAGATTTAAAATCTTAGAGTCGTAAGTCAGTCCCTAGGGGGAGAATGGGATCTGCACTTTAGCTGACTGTTTAGGTATTCGGCATGTCCAATAGGTGGAGAACACGTAGAATGTGTTGCTAAGGAATAAATTAATTTCTTTTAAGGAAATGGGAAATTCAACCTAGAAGGCATATCATTAATTATCCAAAGTTTAAGCAATTGCATTTTCATCAACTTGTTACCCACTTTGCCATTAAGGTCGTAAAATCTCTAAGAAACAGTAGATGGGAAAATACACAAGCCCCCATCTCATGCAAGCAATATGGCCATGACCTAAAAGGGTAGAGGCATTGATGAAACATCAACAAATATTTCGGTCATCCATCACTGTCTCCAATAAGATGGCATATCTTGATTGCAAAGGATTGTCAACTTGGTTTCAATGTGAGAAAGGAGTAGGTGTAATGCATTAACAATAGTACAAAGAATGATTTCATAATATTTAGGCCCTTTTTACAGTAGAGAGAAATTGTTGTTGAATTAAATACCGAGTTTCAAAGGTTCATATATTCTGCTTATAATAACTACAACACAATGAGTCTTGAAGCTAAGCTTTTGTTTTTATTCCTTAATGAAAATTAGCTTTTACTCATATCTTGACAGTTGATCCTTGCATAAAACGGATATAATGTATGCTTTTCAACTAGTTTGAACAAAACCCATTCTACTTTATGGTAGGAAATTTTGTCTCAAGATTGTTAAAGGATATACCTTTCTTGGGTTTACAATAAAATAATGGCCATTACCAAATGGAATTGTATCATAATATGTTAAAAAATAGTCGATACAAAAATTATATTGACAGTATAGTTAGGTTGGCATATGGATGATTTAAGCAAATGGAGAGCAAGTAATTTCATTTAGGACCAAGTCTTTAAGCAAAAAAAATGCTCCCAAAAATTCTCCCTCCCTAAAAAAAACGCTCCCTCCCTAAAAAAGCACTCCCTAAAATGCTCCCTAAAGCGCTCCCTAAACGGTCCCTAAAACGCTCCCTGAGAGAGCAAGTAATTTCATTTAGGACCAAGTCTTTAAGAAAAAAAAATGATCGCAAAAATGCTCCCTCCCTAAAAAAGTGCTCCCTAAAATGCTCCCTAAAGCGCTCCCTAAACGCTCCCTAAAATGCTCTCCTTAGGGAGTGTTTGAGCGTTTTCGGGAGTGCGCTCCTGATGTGCTCCCAAAATGCTCCTGCTCGGAGTGCGAATTGGGAGCGGGTTCGAGAGGGGGCTGACGCTCCCCCGCAACCTTGCAACCTGCACCTGTGACCTGTCTGCCCCCAACTCTGAGAGTCCATCCTAACTATGTCATAAGGAACACTAGAAAAAGGAATATCACATTAGCACACTCAGTGCTACAAACTAGATACCTGACCAGGGTAATCTATCCAGGTGGGACTGAAATGGACTCAAGCTTTTAGCCACTCTAGGTACCATCAGACTTACCTGCTAACCATCAACCCAGGGATCTAGATGCATATCCAAGGTTAGATCTCCATGACCAATGCCACCATCCCTCTTCGGGATCTAGACATCAACACATAGGCTGACCAAATGTCCTCCCAAGCATTCACCATTAGATGCTTCAACTCTCCCTATCAAACTAGATATATCCTTTTGTCCAAGCATGCTTCCAGTGTTTTCAACCGTTTTATGGAGAGATTTACCTGTACAAACACAACCCCAATCAATAATAAACTTTCAAATATGAGTAAACACAAACCTTCGGGGTCCTCTGTGTGAAAATTCCTAGATCTCAATCAATCTAAGGAATCCTTCTGCAACCATCCGAATTACTTCATCTATTATGTAATTTACTTTGCACAATTATTTATGAATACATTTATGAAATACTGAAGCAATCACTGAAGCAACCTACACTACAATAATTATGATTATGAAAACAAGGAAACTGGACAAGGAAATCATTCACACATATGACACTTTTATTTTGGAGTAAGTCCCCGGAAAAACCCAATGCGGGAAAACCGATACAAAATATCTGAGGGTTTTATTATTATGCTGTAGCAATGTCTGAATACATCTCTGACTACCCCTAGGGTGATTCAGTTATAGAGAGAAATACTGGCAGAAGAGTTTGTGAGGACTTACCTCACTCAATCACTGAATTTCCGGCTGATCCGGATGAAGAAAACACTGCCTCAGAGAAGCTCTGCGCAGATCCAGCACTGGAACTTCCAGCCACTGCATCAGCCCCTTCTAGGCTCAGCGTTAGCCCTCAACCAAGTCGTTTTGCCTCTGTGGACCCTGAGGAACACCCTCCCGGTGCCACTTTTCGTATCTCGGTTTCTGAAACTGATCTACCAACAAAATTCTGAAAACCCTTCCTCTGCCTCTGTGCTGTTTCTGCGTGAGCCTATGTAGTCACTGCGTCAACCCTCTTCCTTCAGTGCTGGCTTTGGTTAGATCTCTTCTGCCTCTCTCTGACTGATGCTCTACCGACTGAGAAAATATCTTCCTCTCTAGATAATATCTGTACCCCTCACTGCTCAGATCTCTAGCACGAATTTCTCAGCAAACTCGCCCCATAAATTTCGATTCAATTCAATGTCTCGGTGTGTTTTCCAAATGATCCTCAAGCCTTCCTTTATAGTCTTCTCATTGACATTTCAACGACCCAGATTATATGTCTAATCAACAACTAAGATTATAACATGACTTGATCCATGTCCTTTAGAAAATTCACACTCTGTTTTATTTAATACCCTTTAATTATTTTATTTCCCTAAGTTTAGACTTAGGGTCCCCATTAAAATAATTAATTTTTCAAATAAAACAAAATTTGAGTGGAATTTCCACAAACACTTTTTGGGTTCTTTGGAATACTAGCATCTAAGCCTCTACACCAAATTTGAGACTTAGAGCACTTTCTGATGCTACAAAAATTAATACTCCCTCTTAGCAAGGAAAGTGCTCTAGCAATTATGCCTGCTGCATACTGCTCTGACCCTGAAGCATCCTCTGCACTGTTGATGCTGTCCATCGACACTGCGCTGTTGCTGCCATTGTACTTGCTGCCCATGACACTGCCACTGTCGCTGCTGCATTTGTACTACAACTATCTCTCAAGTGCTGCATTTGCTGTGTTTCTAACACTACCACTGCTAACACTGCAACTCATCTAAAACTCACCCAAAACTGAACAAGTGTTTAGTGGATGCACCTCAGTGTTGAAGATCTGACTACTGATAGCTACTGCATTGTCCCTCTGCTGCTTTGCACTGCTGCTGCTCTGCACTGCGTAAGCACTGCTCTGCACCATTGTGAATTGCGCTGCTGCTGCTGCCTCAGCTCTGCGCTGCTACCCACTGCTCTGTCGTCTCCATCACTCCTCAACTCTCATTGAAACTCTTCCATCCCGCTACTGCTGATCATGGGCTCTCATAGCAAGGTATGATCCATGAGGTGGGCTCCTGAAGGATCCTGCCCAACTGAAGTTCAAAGAACTACAACTCAATATCACCCCACTTCTCACCAGGAGAAGCATGGGCACTCATGGCCACCTCATCCTCCTCGATTCTCGCGGCTGCAACCTTCGGGTCATGCTTCTCATCTTTGTCCTTCTTCTTCGGAGGACACTAAGATGTATAGTGGCCCATCTCGCCACATCTGAAGCACTTGACCTTTGAAGCATCACGCTTCAGTTTCCATTGTGCCTGTCGTCCCTACGATGCAAGGGCCGCGTTCTCCTCTTCCTACACGGATTTCGATCTGCTTCCACTGCTCCCATCAAGTTTGTACTTGACGAGATCTCTCCTCAGCTCTTACTCCTAAAAGATGACCACAACTGCTCCCAGCTAGGTAACACTGCTCGGCCCAGTATGCTCTGGACAAACACTTGCCACTCCTCCGTGACACTGTTAAGGGTCATCCATACCATGGTTGTAGCTGTAGGTGTAGCACCTACTGCCGACAGCTGATCTCGAACCTCCTGAAACCGCATGAGGTATGAAGCCACACGCTCCCCTTTCTGCATTTGGATCATACGAAGCTTCTGCTCTAAGTACAACTTCCACTGCTCGGAAGATCCCTCATATAGGTCATGCAAAGATACCCACATCTCTCTGGCAGTATTGTTGCCAACCACATTTGAGACAATGTGATCCTTGACACCATCAAGGAGCAACCTCTTCACCTTTGCCATATGACCCTTGTACTTCTTGTTTTGATCCGGATGTACGTGTCTGGCCTCCCGGTCTGCTTGAGCTTTGTTAGCTCAACAAAATGCTCCTTTGGATACCTCCAATCAAAATGCTCTACCAACCTCCGCGTAAACTCGGCATATGCCGTCACTCTCGAGTGCCCCAGCGTAACCATCGCATGAAACCACCAATCCTAGGCCACGCCCTCTAGGTGCAGTGCTGCCACCTTGATGGCCTCTAGCTCAGCCATCTGATTAAGCTGGAAATATTTATCCAACTTCTCCACCCAAGCTTTTGCCGAACACTTGGCCGATCCGTCAAATGTCGGTAGATGGAATCTGCCCACCTTGCGCTGTAAGTCCCCGTCATGTGAATGTCTGTTCCCCCTGTGATGGTTGCGGGGTCTGCTGTCCCGCTTGAGCTGAACAAAATCATGGAACGTGAGGGCATCTCTGAACTCCTGACCGTATGACTGGTACTCAGCAAAATAATCTCCCATGTGTGCCAGTTCCTGCTCCTGTTGTGCTTCTGCCCCAATGTCTGCGGGAAGAAATGTTGGCATCGTGGAACGGGGGGGTGTGTGCGATGCTATCTTCTGCGTTGTGAGGTGCTCCTGTAAATGATGGGAGGTGCTTGAGCCCTCTCCAACATGAAAACCCCTTGGAGTCTCGCGTTGTCTAGACTCTGCCGTGAATCTCTGCTCCATCTCCTCTATTCACCTCGACAAATCCTGCACTGATTTGAGGAGGAGTTCCCCGAACTCCTTCCCGACATCTCTCTTCTCCGCCATTGGTTCCTCTTCCTCTGCGTCCACCACTGGAACACTGTCTCCTTTCCCGAAAGTGAGCTCTAACCTCCGCTCTTGGTCTTTATACTTCCTTCCCCGGTAAGTGATGTAAGGTATTCCTGCTGGTGTCATAGACAATCTGCTCCACAGGCTGAGCCAAGTCTATGAGCTCTGATACCACTGTAATATCCCAAATGGAAATAAACAGCAATACAAACACATAAACAAAGACATATAGCAACTAGAGACAAATCATAAGGGAAACAAACAATGTGGAGAACGCTGAGCCATTTTATTAATACTGAGAAATGGAAATGAGTACAAAGGTGATCAGAATGATGGCACCTTGGCTTTCACTAGGCAAGCATAGAAAGACTCTTAGGAAATGACCTGGAATGGCTGCTCCCTCTGGACTGCGTTATCTCCAAAGCTGCTGGTACTGCTACTGTGCTGCTGGTACTGTTGGAATGAACTGAATCTTTAGGGCTGCTCCCCACCTCGGAAAATTCTAAAATTTCGGGAATGGCCTCTACTCCCAATACCCAGAAAAGCCCAGAAAGCTTTTCAGAAATGGCCAACCCCCAAAAATGGCTCCCTTGAGGAACTACGCTATTCCTCAAGGAGGGACACTGGCCTTGAATGATCTGCTCCAAATAATGGCCCCTAACTCCTCCAAAATGCTGGAATAGGGAAGGGCTGGCCCCTTACCCACTATCCCGGGCTGAATCCACCAACAAACCCCTGATCCAGAACCACCTCCTCTCAAGACTGCGTCCTCCCTCTCACTGACTGCGTTGTCTCTCTGAGTGGATGCTCCTCCTGTGGTAGCTGCAACTCTCTCCAGCAAAACAAGGATGAAACTCCTCACCCGAGCAGGCACTCGAAGTCCCCCGGGGTTGAGGTTGGGATCTCCGAACGAAGACACCCGATGTACTGAATAGTACGTGAAGACTTTGCTAAACAGCAAGTGTGCTCAATGTCAGAAGACAAATCTCAAAGATGTATAATCAGAATGAATGAGAATGAGGAGACCCTTCCTCCCTTTATGGTAAGTGTCCCCTTCACCCACTTTATTTATATTTTAACTCTATAAAGGAAAAATAGTCAAAATTAATATTTCCAATTAGCTATTGCTAATTGGAATATTACAGTCTCCCCCGGCAAAACGTTGCTTGTCCTCAAGCAACTGTAATGATGGATGCTGTAGAATCTTCTCACTCTCCCAGGTGGCATCCTCATCCGGTAAATTCCTCCATCTCACTAGGTACTCCCTGTCTGTCCTGCTCTGTAGCTGCCTCTCCCTAGTGTCAATAATGGCCTCCGGCTGTAGTACCAAGTACCCCTCATCATCTGTGGGCGGAAGCTCCTCTGTTGCAGTCACCTGTTGCCCCAGTGCCTTCTTCAGGCATGACACGTGAAAAACGTTGTGAATCTTGCTACCCTTGGGTAGCTCCAATTCATATGCAACCTGTCCCACTCTGTGTATCACCCTGTAAGGTCCATAGAAGCGAGGCTTGAGCTTTTTAGCCCCCTTCTGCTTTAGCGTGGACTGCCGATATGGCTGCAAGCGTAGGTAGACCAAGTCCCCTACCTCAAACTACCTCTCAACTCGTCCCCTGTTGGCGTACAACTTCTGCTGGTTCTGTGCTGTAGCCATGTTATCCTTGAGAGCTCGGAGTATATCCTGACTCTCCTGGATCCAATCCTTGGCTCTAGGAGCCTTGCTAGTACCAAACATCATGTCAGCAAAAGATAAAGCATGATATCCATACAATGCATAAAACAGAGACATACCAATGGACATATGATGAGTGTTGTTGTAGCAATACTCCTCCAAGTGCAACCATCTCAACCATGCCTTTTGTTGCCCGCTGACATAGTTACGCAAGTAGCCCTCCAACCACTTGTTCACTATATCGGTCCATCCATCCGTCTGGGGGTGGTAACTAGTACTCGGTGTCAACTTAGTGCCCACCAAACGGAAAAGCTCCTGCCAAAATCTGCCCATGAAGCGGCTGTCCTTGTCACTGACAATGGTCTTTGGGAGACCATGCAATCTGAAAACGTCCCTGAAGAACAACACTGCTACCTGTGCTGTAGTGTAATGTGCCGATATGGCAAAAAAATGAGCATATTTAGTCAGCCGATCAACGACTACAAATATGCAATCCTTGCCTTGTACTGTGGGCAACCCTGTAATGAAGTCCATCGAAATACTCTCCCATTTCCCCTCAGGTATGGGAAGAGGCTGCAATAATCCTGCCGGATGGTTCATCTCCCCCTTGTTACGCTGGCAAACCTCGCACTTCCTGACATGTTGGAGCACGTCCTCCTTGAGGCCCTTCCAAGAGAACCTCTTTCTGATGGCCCTATAGGTTTTGGTAAACCCCTGGTGGCCTGATAATGGAGAATCATGCGAGACGTGCAATATCTTCTTCTTGAGCTGGGAGCCTCAGTCAAGAAGATCCTGTCCCTGTAATAGATCACCTCGTCCATCACTCTGTACCTGTCATTTGTCACCTATCCATCCAAAATCTCACATGCAAAGCGGTCCTTGGAGTACTCCACCAACAGTTGAGCCCTCCAGTCCATGTCCAAACTCATCAAGGACAATGTTGCCGGTCTGCGGGAAAGTGGATTTGCCACAACGTTGTTCTTCCCCTTATCATACTCGATGTCAAAGTCATAAGCCTGGATCTTGCTGACCCACTTCTGCTGCCTCTCCTGCAACTGTTTCTGCTCTAAAAAGAATCGGAGGCTGTTGTGATTCGTCCTCACCCTGAGTCTGTTCCCCACCAGGTACTGTCGAAACTTGGCCAATGCATGCATGATGGCCAACATCTCCTTGTCGTGTATAGCATACAACCTATCATGTGGCAATAGCTTCTAGCTCTCGAAATCTATGGGGTGGCCTCCCTGCATCAAAACTGCGCCGATCCCCTCCCCCAATGTATCACACTCCAAGACAAAGGGCTGTGTAAAATCTAGCAATGCTAACACTGGACAGCTGCTCATCATGTCCTTGAGCCTGTCAAAAGCCCTCTGCACTGTATTCGTCCAACTGAATGCCCCCTTTTTGGTAAGGTCTGTAAGGGGTGCAGCAAGCTGGGAAAATCCCTTGATGAACTTTCGGTAGTAGGTGCAGATCCCAACAAACCCCCGAAGTTCCGCCACGTTCTTCAGCTCTGGCCAATCCCTGATGGCCCTGATCTTCTCCTCATGGACCCTCACTCCGTCCACCTCGATGATGTGCCCCAAGTAGAGCATCTCTGTCAACCCAAACTCACATTTGGAGAGCTTAGCGTAAAATTGCTGCTCTTCCAAAATGCGCAATACAGCCTCTATATGTAGGAGGTGCTCCTCCCATGTCCTGCTGTAAATCAAAATGTCGTCAAAGAACACTAATACACACTTCCTCAAATGACTACGGAAGATGTGATTCATGCATGACTGGAAAGTGGCCGAGGCATTGGTTAGCCCAAAAGGCATCACCAAAAACTCAAAATGGCCGTGATGACACCTGAAAGCGGTCTTGGGAATGTCCTGCTCCCTCACGCGAATCTGATGGTACCCGGATCTCAAATCAATCTTTGAGAAGAACTTGGCCCCCCTCAGCTCATCCATCAGCTCATCAATCCGTGGGATGGGGTACCGGTTCTTCATGGTCTTCTTGTTCAAGGCGCTGTAATCAATGCACATCCTCAACGTGCCGTCCTTCTTCTTCACAAGTACTACTGAAGAAGCAAAGGGGCCAGTGCTAGGACGGATGTGTCCAAGAGCTAGGAGCTCATGGATAGCCCTCTCAATCTCATCCCGATAGGCTTTGTGATGCCTATAGGGTGTAGTGATAACAGCCTGGATGCCCTGCTCCAGCTCAATCGTGTTCTCAAACCCCCGATCTGGTGGTTGTCCTGGTGGTATCTCCCCAAAAACCATAGCATACCTGTCAAGAATGGACTGTACATTTGGGTGTACGGCCTGCCCTGTAGATCCTGCCTCCGACACACACAACTCCACTGCCCACTCTATATCTCCCTTTTGAAAATCTGCCTCCATCCGGTGTGCTGAAACTGTCTGTGGTGGATAGGTGTGCATACCTCGAATCTTCTCATGCCTCTCAGTCTTCTTGTCCGTCCACTCCATCTCCAAGGTCTCCCAGTCAGTGGTGACCTTCCCTAGTGTGATAAGCCATTGTACCCCAAGTATCACGTTGGTGTCCGGAAGGTCCACCATGAAGAAATGCTCCGTCAGGGTGTACGTCCCCATCGTCACTGCCAAGGCTAGCACATGCCTGGCAAACTGCATGGTCCGGTCCCCTCGAACCAGTACCGAAAACCCATCAAAAGTCTTCGTCTGCATGCCCCTCCTCTCTACCAGCTGGGCATCAATGAAATTGTGGGTAGCCCCACTGTCTACCAACACCAACACACGCTGCCCTCGTACTGTGCCTCGGACACACAGTGTCAAGTACTTGGGAACTCCCCGCAAGGCTGCAAGGGCTCCCTCGGTAGGTGCAAAAGTTGCACCTCCTGCTCCAGGTGGTGGAGGTGGCAGATGATCCCCTCTCTGCACTGTATTGCTGCCTCCAGCCTCCATCTCCTCATACTCCTCTTCTTCCCCGCTACTATCGAAGAAGACCTCGATGTAATGTGCCTTCCCCGTGACACAACGGTGTCCTGATGCCCATGGCTCCTGGCATGTGAAGCATAACCTCCTTCGCTTCAGGTCTCTCCTGACCTCATCATCTCCAAACCCTCTGCCCTGGTTCCCCTTGGCAGGTGGAACCCTCTCATGCTTTCCCTTCGACTGGAATGCCGATCTCTGGGGAAAAGGAGCTCTAGTCCTGGGAAGTGCGTCCTGCAAATCCCGAGTCCTCTCAACTACATCATGGAGTGTCGTGGGCCTCATCGATCTGACTAATCCCCGTAGAGGCTCTGCCAATCCATCTATGAACATATAGATCATCCGAGCTGTGGATTAATCAGGTACCATCACAAAGAGTCTCAAAAAATCGGAGATGTATGTGTCCGGCCTCCCAGTCTGTTAGCTTAACAAAATGCTCCTCTGGATACCTCCGATCAAAATTCTCTACCAACCTCCGCGTAAACGCGACATATGTTGTCACTCTCGACTGCCCCAGTGTAACAATCCCATGAAACCACCAATCCCGGGCCTCGCCCTCTAGGTACAGTGTTGCCACCTTGATGGCCTCTAGCTCGACCATCTGATTAAGCTGGAAATATATATCCAACTTCTCCACCCAAGCTTTTGCCGAACACTTGGCCGATCCGTCAAATGTCGGTAGATGGAATCTGCCCACCGTGCGTTGTAAGTCCCCATCATGTGAATGTCTGTTCCCCCTGTGATGGTTGCAGGGTCTGTTGTCCCGCTTGAGCTGAACAAAATCATGGAACGTGAGGGCATCTATGAACTCCTGACCGTATGACTGGTACTTAGCAAAATAATCTCCCATGTGTGCGAGTTCCTGCTCCTGCTGTGCTTCTGCTCCAATGTCTGCGGCAAGAAATGTCGACATTGTGGAACGGGGGGTGTGTGCGATGCTATCTGCTGCACTGTGAGGTGCTCCTGTAAATGATGGGAGGTGCTTGTGCCATCTCCAACATGGAAACCCCTTGGGGTCTCGTGCTGCCTAGACTCTGCCGTGAATCTCTGCCCCATCTCCTCTATCCGCCTCGACAAATCCTGCACTGATTTGAGGAGGAGTTCCTCGAACTCCTTCCCGGCATCTCTTTCCTCCGCCATTGGTTCCTCTTCCTCTGTGTCCACCACTGGAACACTGTCTCCTTTTCCGAAAGTGAGCCCCGGTAAGTGATGTAAGGTTTTCCTGCTGGTGTCATAGACAATCTGCTCCACAGGCTGAGCCAAGTCTATGAGCTCTGATACCACTGTAATATCCCAAATGGAAATAAACAACAATACAAGCACATAAACAAAGACATACAACAACTAGAGACAAATCATAAGGGAAACAAACAATATGGAGAACGCTGAGCCATTTTATTAATATTGAGAAATGGAAATGAGTACAGAGGTGATCAGAATGATGGCACCTCAGCTTGCACTAGGCAAGCGTAGAAAGACTCTCAGGAAATGACCCGGAATGGCTACTCCCTCTGGACTGCGTTACCTCCAAAGCTATTGGTATTGCTACTGTGCTGCTGCTACTGTTGGAATGAACTGAATCTTTGGGGCTGCTCCCCACCTCGGAAAATTCTGAAACTTTGGGAATGGCCTCTACTCCCAATACCCATAAAAGACCAGAAAGCTTTTCAGAAATGGCCAACCCCCAAAAATGGCTCCCTTGAGGCACTACGCTATTCCTCAAGGAGGGATGCTGGCTCTGAATGATCTGCTCCAAATAATGGCCCCAAACTCCTCCAAAATGCTGGAATAGGGAAGGGCTGGCCCCTTACCCACTATCCTGGGCTGAATCCACCAACAAACCCCCGATCCGGAACCACCTCCTCTCAAGACTGCGTCCTCTCTCTCACTGACTGCGCTGTCTCTCTGAGTGGATGCTCCTCCCTTAGTCGCTGCAACTCTCTTCGGAAAAACAAGGATGAAACTCCTCACCTGAGCAGGCACTCGAAGTCCCCGAGGGCTGAGGTTGGGATCTCCGAATGGAAACACTCGATGTACTAAACAATATGTGCAGACTTTGCTAAACAACAAGTGTGCTCAATGTCAGAAGACAAATCTCAAAGGTGCATAATTAGAATGAATGAGAATGAGGAGACCCTTCCTCCTTTTATGCTTGGTGAGTCTTTCCCTCACCTAGGCCCCACCAATCTCTGCGCTGACCCCCTTGGCCCACGTTGTCCAACTCACTCTGTGCTGGCTTGGCCCCACGCTATCTACACTGCTCCTTTTCCTACGCTGCCACTTGACCACTAGGCCCCACGTTGCCAAATAGACATGTCTCTTAAGTGACTTTAGGAAATACTTTTTATCCTAAGTGTGAGCTAAGTGTCCCCTTCACCCATTTTATTTATATTTTAACTCTATAAAGGCAAAATAGTCAAAATTAATATTTCCATATAGCTATAGCTAATTGGGAATATTACAGGAACCCTCCAACCAATCCTGATCACGAAGTCTGTGAGATGCCATCTCAGCCGAAAAGTAGTCGAATCTGCTCCCTCTTTCTCCCTACTGCGCAGTCCCGGTAGGCTTACGCACTTCCTGATGGATTTGTAAGTTCTGCAACTCCTCTACTGCTCAACAACTGAGAAATGCTAACTTCGTCGGCTAGGAAATCACTGAGGAAGAATTCCCCAAATATATGCTCTGGATTCCTTCTAATGCTTTTCTGCTTAGCAGCAGCTTCAGAAAACTGCATCCCTCTGTCTTTTGCGTGGAGGCTCTGCGCTGCTCCTTCTGCCACAACAAGATCTCGATCTGGAAGTCCTTTCTCTCTGTTGACTCACTCAGAGAGAGAGCGCCACGAAAACCTCAGCCCTCCTGGCCAGAATTGCGCAATCCTTCAATGGATCGTTCTGCTACTCTACAGCAAAAACAACTTTCACTTCAGAAATCAGATCCGTCCTTCCAGTTTCACATCAATTCTCTGATACCATGTGAAAATTCCTAAATCTCAATCAATCTAAGGAATCCTACTGCAACCGTCCGAATTACTTCATCTATTATGTAATTTACTTTACACAATTATTTCTGAAACATTCATGAAATACTGAAGCAATCACTGAAGCAACCTACACTACAATAATTATGATTTCGAAAACAAGGAAACTGGATAAGGAAATCATTCACACATATGACACCTTTATTTTGGACTAAGTCCCCGGAAAAACCCAATGCAAGAAACTTTTGCAACAGATCTAAGGGTTTTATTATTATGTAGTAGCAATGTCTAAATACATCTATGAATACCCCTAGGGTGATTCAATTATAGAGAGAAATACTGGCAGAATAATTTGTGAGGATTTACCTCACTCAATTACTGAATGTCCAGCTGATCTGAATGAAGAAAACATTGCCCCGGAGAAGCTCTGTGTAGCCTCTGCGCAGATCCAGCGCTGGAACTTCCAGCCACTGTGTCACCCCCTTCCAGGCTCAGCGTTAGCCCTCAATCAAGTCGTTTTTCCTCTGTGGACTCTGAGGAACACCCTCCCGGTGCCACTTTCCGGATCCCGACCTCCGAAACTGATCCACAAGCAAAATTCCGAAAACCCTTCCTCTGCCTCTGCGCTGATTCTGTGTGAGCCTACGCAGTCACTACGTCAACCCTCTTCCTTCAGTGATGGCTTTGGTTAGATCTCTTCTGCCTCTCTGTGACTGATGTTTCACTGGTTGAGAAAATCTCTTCCTCTCTGGATGCTATCTCTTCACCTCACTGTTCAGAACTCTAGCTCGAATTTCTCAGCAAACCCGTCCCAGAAATTTCGATCTTAAATCAATTCAGTGTCTCGGCATGTTTTCTAAATGACCCTCAAGCCTTCCTTTATAGTCCTTTCGTTGACATATCAACGACCCAAATTAGATGTCTAATCAACAACTAAGATTATAACATTACTTGATTGATGTCCTCAAGAAGATTCACACTTTGTTTTATTTAATACTCTTTAATTATTTAATTTCCCTAAGTTAGACTTAGGGTCCCCATTAAAATACTTAATTTTTCAAATAAAGCAAAATTCGAGTGAAATTTCCACAAACGCTTTCTGGGTTCTTTAGAATACTAGTGTCTAAGCCTCTACACCAAATTTGAGACTTAGAGCACTTTCTGATGCTACAAAAATCAACACTCTGATGCTACTATCATCAAGTTATCCATATACAATTTGCCAAAAGCTTTCTTCTTCTTTCATTTCTTCGACAACACCAATTACATCTTTAGATTTTCTTAAGTATTTTTTTTGCAAATGAACGTTTATAGATAGTACTTCATTCATTTGGCTTTGTTCTTACTTCAAGGAATTCACTGACATAATATGCCCTACCTCTTAATTGGAGATATATACTCTTTCTTCTATCTAGGCTCCCTCTCAACTTAGGGAGATCAACCACTTTCTTCTTTTATAACATCGAAGAACCTTTCATGACTCCATCCCTTCTTACGGCATCAAGGTCATCTTAATCATCATTATTCATATAGCTTCCTTCGTCATGCTTATTATTATCATACGAACATCTTCATTATCGTGAAGATTATGTACTTGGAAAACTTTAATAACAAGTACAACCAAATACAAACATACAGAAACATGAAGTACCAAAATCATGTTACTATAATGGAAGCATTTAGAATTTAGATATCAAACACCTAAACTTAGTTAAGCTCATAAGAGACACATACTAGACTTTGACTTCTTGCTAGGGTTTTGTAATAAACCCTAGACTTCATCTTCAAGACACAACCTAAGATATCAACAATTCAATCAAATAACAAATCTACTATACATCTAAGGTTTCAACAATACATGAAAAACTTCTACTAGGGTTTGTTGCAAACCCTAGATTTTATCATCAAAACTAAATCATATCAAAAACCATATCATCATATCCTAGAATATCAATCTCTACTAGGGTTTTACAGACCCTATATTTTACAAACTAAAACATGAGTATCAATAATTAGGTTAGCATACTCGCATATACATATCTAAGATCTCATAAATACAAACATTAATACATCGAAGTTAGATATACAACAATTTTCTCCAGGTTGGGTTTCAATCATATAGACAAGTATACGCCTAGGGTTTCATTCCTAGGATATTTCCATATATATTGTAGGGGTTTTTCTCATACACCCTAATTCATCAAACCCTAAAGGTCTAGGGTTTCAATATATAACCTAGACATTAATAACAAATTCTAAGGAACTAGGGTTTCTATCACAACAATATCAAAACATAAACGTCAAAAGAATAAGAATTCTAGATTTCATCAACAACCCTAAGTAGACTAGGGTTTCAATATGTGATATCCCCTCTAATATGTGATTCCACGCAAAGTACTTGCCACCCTATTTTCAAGAGCAGCAAGCTGGGGCCTTCCACATGTTAATCCAAGGTAATCAAACAATGGAAGAATATGAAACAAAGTTTATGGAGCTCGTGAAATATGTTCCTTCTCTAGATACTAACGAACGCCAAGCTGAGCGATTCATGTATGGATTAAATCCTCGAATCAGAGCCATGGTTAGAATGTGGAAGCCATCATTAGTAACAAAGGCAGGTTTCCGTTATGCAGAGGAGCATTTAGGGATCAAAAGAAATATCAGGCCAACAAGACCCCCACAACCAGGATTTCTAGGGAAGACTCCTGGGAACTTCTTCAGGGGGACTAGTTTGAGACCACCTCCTTATGGTAATATATTTACTCCAAAAGGAGTAGGAGCAAGAGCTCCCATGGCAGCTAATGATATATCTGCAGAATTATTAAGATCTAATGCAAGCTAGTGGAACTATTAAGGAACTACTAATAGAGGAAGAAGCGTGAGAGGAAGTAGCACACAAGGACGAAGCTCCTTTTCTAGAAACTCACAATTTGACATAAGGGGTGTTAAAAAGTGTAACTAGGTCGGTCTTCATATTGACTGTGTAATTATGTGTTTTATGTAAAGAAGAAGACAAAGATAATAAAATGTATTTTTGGTTGTACTTGCTTCATGAGTTTCATGAGCAAGATTTTATTATAGACTTCTTCTTGATGTCTATTAGGGTTGTCTTCTAGTTAAATTTGTAATTAAATGTCTAGTAAATGAAGAGTCTAGTCATCAATATATGCTCTAGACCTTGTCATGAACCTTGTTAGATATCCTTGAAGAAAATGGCTCTAGAATGATGCTCAAGTAACCCTCAAGACAACCTCCTTAACGCTGGAATATCAACCCTACAGGTTGTCTTGAAATTGCTAGAAAAGTCGGCTCAATAATATGTCACATCAGTTCAATGAGAGGTCAGCTAATTATAGGTTCGAACAACTATAAATAGCCCAGAAATCTGCGCAGAATTTACATAAGTGAACTTCAGACAGTTTGTGATTAAGTGAAGACTTCAGGACAGGAACAAGTGCGAGTTAAGGATAGAAAATGTGGATAACACTAAAGCAGAAAATGCGGATTAGTGCGGAAGTGCAGTTGCAGGTGCAGTGCAGACGTATTCTGTGGTTTTATGCAAGCTACAGGACTTTGTTAAAGTGTGGATTAAGGTGCTGAATGAAGACTGTATTAAGGTGCGAAATAAGTCTGTGTTAAGGTGAAGTGCGAGATAAGCCATTGTGTTAAGGTGCAGTGAATATATGACTGCGCTAAAGGACTGCCAATAAGTGAAAAAGGGGATTGTATTAAGTAAGGGTTGTGTTAAGCTGAGGTCTGCTTATTGAAGAAAATAAGACAAGGATATAGTCAGAAAAGTTAAGTGAAGGTACAAAGGAAGAAGAATACAAGTAGAGACCGAGATCTCTAGTTCTGGTGCAGAAAGGTGCAAGACAGTGCAGGACGGTGCAAAAGAGAAGGATCAACTACTGACAAGGTTTTGGAGGCATACAAAGTTCAAGGGTCGGTGTCATGGTCATGGCACTTGTCATTTGAAAGTCTATAAGAAGAATTTCTAGTGGGTTTTCCTCTCCAAGAGGGAGAGGTTTTGGCCCTAGCTTGAAGAGCTTAAATTTGTGTCTCTTGTGTTTTTGATAATTGACTTGATGAAAGATATAATAAGCTAAGAAGAAAAGACATAAGTGAAATTTCAAATAAGTAAGCTCACAAGTAATTATCAAGTAGAGAATTTGAATTAATCACCAGCTCTACAAATTCTCAACATGGTATCAGAGCTAAGGTGCTAAAGAGAAAAAAAAAAGGCTATTTGACAAGAATACACTCAAGGATCAATATTCAGTTTTCTAGAAAGCATCAAAGGAAAAGTCAAAGTCTACATTGAAAAGTCAAATCAGTTTGCAAGGAAATCCTCAAGCCATCTCAAGAAGACTTTCAACCTTACTCAAAGAATCCACACATCGAGGAGGTAATCTTTGACATCAAAGATTCTTGATATTGAAGACATTGTTGGAAGACACATCATTAAGCAACACCCAACACTATTGAAGACATCTTCATTCTGAAGTAATCCTTGATCATCAAGGATCCAAGATCACCTACTTTGAAATCAATCTAAGAGGGAGTTTTTGCCATCATCTTCAACAAGGAAGCTGATAGAAGAAGAAAAGCATCTACTCAAGTAAGTATCCTTTTGACTTCATATGAAACTATCAAAATGTCTTCTTTGCAAAGAAAGCAAAAAACTGGTTAAGGTTTCAAACTTTCCTGCATGGAAGACAAGGACAATGAAGTCATGCCAAATATATGATGGGAGATATAAGAGCCCAAAGGATTCTTACAGAATCCATAAAAGACTCTCTCATCTTCGATGCATCAAATCTAGAATCATCAAAAGGAATATAAGAGAAATTGGTGGAGCTATTCTCTGTGAGTACTGCAGGAACTGGGAGAAGGAATGTCTGACACTGAGATGACTACAGTGGTGTTGAATGCTCTGCCAAAAGAATGGGGAAACTTCACTTCAGGTTTATACGAGAAGAAAGAAGCCACACCATTCCACGATTTATGGTCTCAATGTAAAATGGAGGAAACAAGATTGAAAGCCAAAGCTGTTACAGGATTAAGTGAAGGGAATCAAGCCTTTGCAGCCATGTCCAGGAAGAAAGGAAGATTCAGTAAGTTTGGTCCTCGGAATAGAAGAAGAAATATGGACAAAGTACGATGCTTTGGATGTGATGAACTTGGGCATTATAAAAGAAATTGTCCTTAATCTGAAAAAGGACAAGAGAAATAGGGAAGAAGCCCATGTCTCAGAAATGAGGGAAGAACCGGATGCAAAGAAATCTAAGAAAGAAGAAGCGAGGGATCTCCACCATGATTGAGATCATCTTCTCCTTTAAGTGATTTTTGTTGGTTGTATGATAGGAAGCAATGTAGCATCCTGATCGAAGCATGGCAGGAGCTCCTGGTGAAACAACTTTGGAAAAACCTCTCTGATAACATTACTAATGGAAGGTAGTCATCAAGATCAAGGGTCATCATGGAAACAAAATTTTGGGATGTGATGACATACTGATGGAGCAAGTCAAGGGAATGAAGCTCTTCATTCTAGAAAAACTGCTAGAGGATGACTCAAGGAAAAAGGTATGAGGTATATATATGGTTATATGCTGACATTGGATGTTTTGAAGTCATGTCATATGGTTGCAGGTAATGGACTTCTGTATTTAGAAGTATGATCTATGGAGGAGTATCTCTCTGTGCACGGACAGATGAAATCAACATAATATATCCTCATGGAATATGAGGTGGTTGTATATGAACGAGGAACTGGAAAATTTGTAAGTTCCTGGGAATGAAGAATGTGCAGAAGGGAAGAGATCATGAAAAGCAACCATGTCAAGAGGCATTTATCATTCGGAAGCCAAGAAGATGTGACTAGGAGATCTCCTGAGAGGATATGCAGACTCTGACAGAAGTCTGGTAAAGAAGAAGACCCTTGACAAAACATATCACTAGGAGATGTGTCAATTTATATAAAGGATGTCGATGCCTACAGGAAGATGTCATGGTGAAAGATCATCACTAAGGTAACTTTTGCTTTTAAAAGTTCATATGTATATGTTTATCTGGATCAATTTGTGCAAGGCTGCTAATCATGAGAAAGGATGTATGATCCTTGGAGATGATTTGAAGGAAAGCAGCATGGCATAATGGTGGACCAGAGGAGAAAGACTGATGAATCACTTTTTGATAGTGGACATGACTCGTGAGTCGTGACTGAAAGTGATGGATGATCTATGCCCTATGAAGCCAAAAGTTGAATATTCCTCAATATCGAAATCCATGACATTGAGGGGAGGAATTCTTCATGAGTAGTTGGATTGCTGCTGCAGGACCCTGGTTGATAGGGAGTCTGGTGGTAAGTTTCTTGCTTGGAAGAAATTTGAAGTATGTCCTTCCTGTGTTGAGAGGGAGTGACGTATGTGATTCTCTATTACATGTGTCATGCACTAGACCAGGACTAATAACCGTAAGTCTTAATGAAGCCCATCTGAAGAGAATGGATAGACACATTATTCTAGTCTTCACCTAGAAGACAGAATGGAGGATTGGGTAATCATCTGGCATTCGATACTCTTTGAGAATGAGATAGGGCATTCAAGATAAGAGTAGTCGAGAACCGATTTTCTTTGAGGGTTGGCTACCCAAGAGAAGAATAGTCCAAGAAGGTCATACTCTGGGAACACCTAGGTGGGGTATGTACTTTGGAGAGACAATGACTATGGTGTCTATTAGTCATGTGTCTTGCCAGCATTGTAGCCCATTGTCTCGTTGAGAGATGGGGTTGTTAGTCAAGGCCTTGCACTAGGAAAATGCTAGTTGATATGATTGTATACATATGAGATTACCAATTTGATTCTTCTTATGAGATTCTTCAGTTTGAAAGTGACCATGTACCTGTATGAATACCTCTCTAGTTAAGAGAGAGTGTTAAAAAGTGTAACTAGGTCGGTCTTCACATTGACTGTGTAATTATGTGTTTTATGTAAAGAAGAAGACAAAGATAATAAAATGTATTTTTGGTTGTACTTGCTTCATGAGTTTCACGAGGAAGATTTTATTATAGACTTCTTCTTGATTTCTTTTAAGGTTGTCTTCTAGTTACATTTGTAATTAAATGTCTAGTAAATGAAGAGTCTAGTCATCAATATATGCTCCAAACCTTGTCATGAACCCTGTCAGATATCCTTGAAGAAAATGGCTCCAGAATGATGCTCAAGCAACGCTCAAGACAACCTCCTTAACGCTGGAAGATCAACCCTACAAGTCGGCTTGAAATTGCTGGAAAAGTCGGCTCAATAATATGTCACATTAGTTCAATGAGAGGTCAGCTAATTATAGGTTCGAACAACTATAAATAGCCCAGAAATCTGCGCAGAAATTACAGAAGTGAACTTTAGATAGTCTGTGATTAAGTGAAGACTTTAGGACAGGAACAAGTGCGAATTAAGGAAAGAAAATGTGGATAACACTGAAGCAGAAAATGCGGATTAGTGTGGAAGTGCAGGTGCAGGTGCAGTGCGGACGTATTTTGTGATTTTATGCGAGCTACAAGATTGTGTTAAAGTGTGGATTAAGGTGCTGAATGAAGACTGTATTAAGGTGCATAATAAGTCTGTGTTAAGGTGCATTGAAGTGCAAGATAAATCACTGTGCTAAGGTGCAGTGAATATATGATTGCGTTAAAGGACTGCCAATAAGTGAAAAAGGGGACTGTATTAAGTAAGGGTTGTATTAAGCTGAGGTCTACTCATTGAAGAAAATAAGACAAGGATATAGTCAGAAAAGTTAAGTGAAGGTACAAAGGAAGAAGAATACAAGTAGAGACCGAGATCTCTAGTTCTCGTGCAGAAAGGTGCAAGACAATGTAGGACGGTGCAGAAGAGAAGGATCAATTACTGACAAGGTTTTGGAGGCATACAAAGGTCAAGGGTTTGTGTCATGGTCATGGTACTTGTTATCTGAAAGTCTATAAGAAGAATTTCTCGTGGGTTTTCCTCTCCAAGAGGGAGAGGTTTTGGCCCTGGCTTGAAGAGCCTAAATTTGGGTCTCTTGTGTTTTTGATAATTGACTTGATGAAAGATATAATAAGCTAAGAAGAAAAGACATAAGTGAAATTTCAAATAAGTAAGCTCACAAGTAATTATAAAGTAGAGAATTTGAATTAATCACCAGCTCTACAAATTCTCAACAAGGAGATCATCCTAGGTTAATTGTTGGGGATGTGGAGAATCACATTTTCAACGTGATTGTCTAGAGGCCTCATCAAATATAATACAACGAGAAGGAAAAGAGCCATTGTTACGTGGATTAATCCCTCTTGCAGACAAGAGCGATCTCCCTAGTACTCCAGCGAGTAACTAGAAACAAAGATCCATTTGAAAACCTTTTCCTCTAGATTAATTGCATTTCAAAATTGTTATAATAAAGTAGAGAGGACATGCCCCTACCTTGAAATCCAAACGTTCGATGTATCCTTTTGTCCCATCGCTCCAAAGTGGTTTCTCCAATAAGTAGAACCTGCAATCAAAGACAAGACAAAGGATCAAAGCATCTGCAACATATAATAATCAAGAAATGCTAATCCAACTTAGTGATCAAGGAGTCTAGTATTGATGTTATTCCAATAAGCATAGCAACAACTCAATTAGAAAAAGAGATCCATATGTATTATCTTGAATAAAAGAGTAATCTTACAACCTGATGCCTTGATGTCGTACAGATTTCTCCCAGGGTCCTGAACAATCGTTTCTCCTTCAATCTGATAAGCCGTCCTCTCTGAATACCAGCATGGAGTTATAGACACAAGGGTGTGATCATTCTCATGCCAATAACAACTCACTAGTATAGAAAGTATGCACTCTTATGAATTCTCTCTAGCATCTACCATGTGTGTAGAATCTACCCTTCAGCCTGAAACTTGAGCTCAATTTATAGGGAAATGAAGATAGTTTCAGTTCCATGAAGAGGGGGATGGATTCCTCTCATGAAGGGATTTGAGCTCCATGGACCAAGGGATAAGCTCCATGAGTGGCGGGATAAAGTTTGAACTGATCGCGACTCTAGAAGCTTCTAATTTGGAGAATATTCGGCCAACTAAGCTCTTCTAGAATTTACTTTTCGCGGGGGTGCACAGGTAATAGTGGCAGAAAGTGCTGGAGTTGCTGTAGTTTATGGACAGAACAATAGCGCATGCACAAGGAAAGGCTAGAAAAACCGTGCAGGTAGACTTTTAAGGGTTTTACAGAGCTTTTCTCCAATTCCAAGACTTGATTTAGGAACATTGGTGTTTTTGACTTCTAAGGGAACATGATATAGGTGGTGATAGACCCATATGAACAGTCAAACGTTGTGGTGACAAAATGACGTGTAACAGATTGCCCCCTAAAGTGCGAAGTTTGAGGTTATTCTGAAGAGTGAAGTGGTTTATCATTCCGAGGATTGGATTGGAGACACCGGTCGAAAACCTGTAAAAACATTCAATGCAAACATATATATCATCGCTGAGGTAGGCATTCCCATTCTTAGATCAAAACTAACTAAATGTTCTGGTACAAATCTGGTTTCAATATTACATCAAAAGTAGACACAATATGGACGCAACCATTTGTCATGAGTAGTCTACTGTATCATGCACAATAAAACTCCTCGCAGCCTGGATGGTCGAAACTAGATCCAGGGTCTTGATTTCCGCTTCCAGAACTAGTACGAATCTAAACATGCGATTGATTGTGTCGAAGTTGAACATGGTAGAAACCACTTGATTACTGGTCAATGATGTGAACCGTTAACAAGTGTGAGAGAAACCACCAATAATGACAATGGCTCTCAAAGTACTCTAGTACAACCTATGAAGTCTGAATGAATGATTTGCAGTAAAACACTCATAGAATCGTTCGATCGAAGGTCAATGATGCAACCTGTCGTCGAAGGCGAAAAATCTGCCATTAAGGCATGCAGATTCCAAGGTACTGATAGGATTCTAGATCAACTTTCTAGATGATGAACTGACGTCAATAGAAAGTGATTCGTCACAGGAAAGCCTATGACACGAAACCATTAGATCAGGTTTTGAAGAAATATTTTGCAAGGACTGACTCAGGGATGGTCAACATGAATGGAAACAAATGTTTGCAATGAATGGTTTATTTGAACTCTCTGTTGAACACATAATGACATTGTAGATGGTTTGGCAACATTTGACCTAAAGCTAATACCCAGAAATCGGCTGAAGACTTTCAATGTGGTTTGATTAACTTTTAGACAAAGGATTTCCCAACCCAGGTACAAGTGTGACAAAGTGTCGTCTTCAAGAGTGGCATGCTGCTTTTTAAACAAGGGTGACAATTGGATTCTTCTTCTCTCTTTTCCCCCACCATTACTGGCAAGTACCTCTTTATTTTTGTCAAGCTTGAGGAGGATAACATTTGCTTGTTTGTGTAAGCTCATCCTTCGGATGAGTCCATCTTAGTATTAAAATCGAACCCTAAGAAGGAGTGTTTCAGTCTTGTTGTAATTGACAGGTCTTTTACTGTTAAATTTTAACGAGTTTAGTATAGGAGAAACTCGGTGTTTTTCAATTTAAAGGAGTCAGAAGAAAAAACGTAAGTAAACTCCATGGTTGTTCTTTTTCGTAAATTTAGTCTGTTAGGCCCGAAAAAGGATAAAGTAATGCAGGAGAGAACTCTATTGACCATGATTAGTCAATATATACCTTTTTCCCAATTAGTCCACTTCAGTCCGGAAAAGGGGTAAACTTATATTGAAGAGATGACTGTTCATTTACTTTAACGAGTTCGAATAGTCAAGTACTCGACAATCTTTTCATATTTCGAGAGTCTGAAAAGGGCTTAAAAGAGAACTTCAGGGTTTCGCTTTTTCGTAATTTTACAAAGCTCGAAAAAGTGATTAAAGTATACTCAATGTCAAAATAATTCCTTTCACCAAAAAATCCTGTATCCTGCACAAAAACTCAAAAGATTACACATATACGTTTCCAAAAAGTAAAAATATTTAAAAATGACCTTTTAAAAGTGAAAATAAATAAAATAATAATATTTTATTCATTAAAAACTATAAAAAGGGATTAAAACAAGTCATTTTCACCTTTTATGTTCAGAACAGTGCATAAAGAGCTTTTGGCCAAAAAACTTCCGGAGCAGATATCGGGAGAACCGACCGTTCTTTTCTTGAATCGTCAGAACCAGGTAATTTACATCATCCTTAGCTACATTTTTATCCGTTTCATTTTTTATTTTGAGCTTTTATTTCATTTTTTGGGAGGACTTTAGGTTTTAAAATACGCTCTCGGGGGATGCGCATGCGATCCATGTGATAACCGCAGACCCCGACGATTTTTTAAAGGAAAAATTTGGAGTGTAAAAACTCTGGTAAACTTGATAAATATATATTATTAATGATGAAGATAAGAGATGATTACAATGAGGGATCGCCTAGGCTTTAAATATAGCCTCAAGGTGTCCCTTGGTGAAGAGGCATGATCTTTGATCATGCCCTTTCAGTTAATAAAACCTAATATAACTATATCTAACTAATAATTAATAAAATATTCGTAACATTGCCCCTCTCTTAATGTAATATCCCCAAAGGGGAATAACCAGTAATAAACAGAAATATACCAGACAGATATAGAAAATACAATGCTGAACCAGATCACTGAACAATTACACATAGGATGCCAGAAAACTGAGCCATTTTATTAATCTGAAAGTACATAGAGAGGAGTACAAGAAAATCGGAAATAGATCCTTTTTTTTATCCTTTGCCACAGGCAAGTGGAAGTCCTCTCGGACAGATAATGGGCGCAGCAAGGACGGCGATCACAAACTGGCATTGAAAGAAGAGGCACTCACGGCGAAGCCACTGGATGATGGCAATCATCCAAGCCTCTAACACAAACCGGCTCCTCGGATCGGCGTCTGCGAGTGGATCTGCCTCCTGTATGCTCAGATCTACTGGATCTGGAGCCTCCAAACCAGATCTGCGTCCTATCCCTCCAGATCTGCGTCCTCCTAGATCAGATCTGCTGTCAAACCTTCAGATCTATGCTGGATCTGACAATATCTCTTCAGATCTGCAACCTCCAAGGCTGGATCTGATGTTATCCCTTCAGATCTAGGCTAGATCGGCCAATATCTCCTCAGATCTGCAATCTCCCAAGCTGGATCTAGTGCTATACCTTCAGATCTGCACCATACAGAACTAGATCTGCAAATATCAGTTCAGATCTACACTCTCCAAGGCTGGATCTAGCAATGTGCCTTCAGATCTGCGTCCTCCTCTTCCTGCTGGAACAACGTCCTCCTCCAAGACTGATCTGCGTCCTTCCTCCTCTCCTGGAATAGCGTTTTCCCTGCTCAGATCTGGACTGCGTCCTCCCTGGGACAGCGTCCTCACTCTCCCTGCTGATCAGCGTCCTCTCTCCTCCAGGAACAGCGTCCCTCCTCCTCAGAACTGCGCAGCCACAAGAGGGCTTCCTCCTCTCCAAATCTGCACCAGAAACTGCTGCTACTTGCTACTGAAACTGAAAGGTGTACTCAGGACAAAACCTTACTAGGGCAGGCACTCGAAGTCCCCCGAAGCTAAGGGTGAAACCAGAAATAACCTTACCAGGGCAGGCACTCGAAGTCCCCCGAGGCTAAGGGTGAGATCTCCGACCGGAGACACTCGGTTGCACTAAACAATGCTGCAGACCGACTAAACAACCGGCGTGCTGAAGCAGACAGAAGTCTAGCTCTCAATAATAATATCAAATCATGGATGATCCAAATGAGGTGAGAACCTCTCCTTTTATAATGCCAAACTCCCTCCAAAACTTAACTTCTCCCTTACTCTTCTTTGAACTGCGCAGTTTACCTTGGGTCAGCCTGATGCCTCCCCCATCATAATCACGTGGACCCCCAAGGCCCCCTCTCTAAGTTACAACGTCCATCTACTAGGAAAAGAACACTTTATTTATAAAGTGAGATGACTAAAGTGAGGTGACCCCTCTTATTTCTCACTTTATTTATTATATCTAGCTAAAGCGGTAAAATAAAGCAAAATTGAAATATTCCAATTAGCAAGGCTAATTGGGAATATTACAGTCTCCCCCGGCAAAACGTTGCTTGTCCTCAAGCAACTGAAGTGATGGATGCTGTAAAGTCTGCTCGCTCCCCCAAGTGGCATCCTCATCCGGCAAAAATTGCTTGTTCTCAAGCAATGCTTGAACAAGCCCACTCTCTAGCTGATGCTCCCTGCCAATACTGCAAAATGTGCCTGGGTCCCACTGAAACCTCTCTGCCTCCTGCATCACCCTGATATGAAGGGACATCTCAATGCCAGGATCCCAAACTGGCCTCTCATGGTACCAGCCAATCAATAGTCCTCCAGGATCCCATCGCCACTGTGGCCAATAATCGCACAAGTCCCAAGGCTCGGACCGCTCACTGCCTCTGGCTATGACTGAAGACCATGACCGCTGCTGCTCTGCACCTATGACTGTGTAAGCTGTCCCCTCAACTGTGAACCAACTCGTCACCTCTCTCCAATCAAGGCATGGGGTCGAAAATATAATGAGGAATATCTCCCTCCATCTCCCAGCAATCATCCCGACAAAATGAGCCACCTCCCAACAAGGCAACTCCTGAAAATCTCCTTCCACCTCAAGATCTGGTAATGAAGGTGGGCTGAAAATATGAACTTGGCAAGCATCATAGCTTACCCCATGCTGTCCTTCTCTCCACTCATGACAAGTGTAGAGTCTATGCTGATCCTGGGCTGCAAAATCATTGCCTTCCAATGGCAAAGTGAAAAATAATCCACCATCGAAGGTTCCTCTATCAATGAAGAACAAGCTGGCCCAAAACAACCCGTCCATGAAGAATATGACATGGTCATCATGGGTCATCCTAATGAGATGTTTGCTGAAGGTTCTACATGAGGATACATAATGCAAACAATTTCTCACAAGGATACAACGTAGTCTCATCCACTGCAATCTCAGAAAATTACATGGCAAGCAATGTACATCTACTACTGGATAGCAAATGGCTGAATATGAAAACGATAAAAGACCGAACAATTGCCCATGGCTATACAATGGATGACTATCAATCTCATGGCCCACCTCAGAAGAGAGCACATATGTAGTAGTGGTGGCCATGCCTCCTCCCATGCTCCCATTAGAACATGTAGTGCAGAAAATACTCAAGAACACATCCAGCTCATGTGTCTCTCTCATAATCAAGCCTCCCATACAAATCTGATCTATATCAGCAAATGGAGACATGATCAGCAACAGAATGAAGGAAACGCTGAAGGTTACATGTGATGAAAAAAAGTACCAACAGCTTCCCCAACAAGTACAGCGCAGTTTTACAAGTTGCTGCTTGATAAGAGTACAAGGCAAAATGTTTATGTTAAACCTGCATGTCTTCATATAATACATGATATAGTGCTGCAAATGATAGAACACTTTCCCAAAGCCACAAAAGATATGGTTGCCTCCATCATGTAGTTTGGCCCGATAAAACTCACGGAGCAATATGACAAGCTTGCCCCCTTGTGAAGCAATGCACTGCCTAGGAGCGTGCAAATCAATGAATGTATAGACAAACTCCTCACCATATGCTGGAAGTAAGATGGTACATGGATCCATAAATGAGTCCTCCATATTGTTTTGGCATGCTATGAAGGAGAATGAACCATGTGCTACAAGAAGATAATCCTCCCTATGCTTGGAAATCCAAGTCAAGAAGAATATGCCATAGCGATAAATGTCTCTATCATCATTACCTCCTCTCTGTTCATCAAGTGCAACAAATATGAAGTGATCCTGGGACCTATGGGTTATAGATCCACCATATCTCTGCTGCGCACACTTCATCCATAATGTCCTGATCCAAGGTGACAACGCTGTGAGCTCATGCAAATAAGCTCCTGTCAATACCAGACTCTGTCCTTTGACATGCTCCTTGTCAAAGACTCCTCCAATAATGCTACAACAAGTGCGGAATACTTCCCAAGATGGAAGTGCTTCCAAGCCATCATCAAGGATCAAAGAGATAGTGTCATCCCCTCGTCCTGCAACATCATACAAAGTGTGAGAGCAAATCTGCCCTTGCTCTCCTAGGAACAAACCAAGCAACAAGACATTGTGTTGCCTCCCCATACCTCCATCATACAACTCATGTGATGAAGACACAATGAATGATAGGAGTAACACATCAACACCATGCATCCATACTCTATGCTGCTCAATGATGCCAGTATCCATCCATCTTTTCCCCATCCTCCTACTCTTAAGAAGAGTGTTTGCCAAGTGATGGCCAAACTCTTTCAAGAGTAACCAGCGCAGCCAAGCCTCCTGCTGCCTTGTGTCATAGATCTGCAAGTAGCCCCCTAGCTCCTCACTCATCAACCACGTCCACTCAATCATTTGTGGATGCCTTTTTCTTCTCCTCATCCTGGTATTCCTCCCACGAGGGCTACCATCCTCCCAAAGCAAGTTTCTGACTTTGCACTCCATGGGATCTTGAAATATAAACTTCTCAAGGATCAATGAGACCCTATCAAGAATCAAATAGGTGGTAGGCAAAAACCTCCCATCATGATGTGTATGGCTCAAGGGATGTCCAACACAAGCTTGAGAGATGTTATCCATCCGAAGATGTCCTCCATCTTCTATCTGCTCTTGTGAGAAGGGAACCAAATCATTGTGTTCCATAGCCCGCTCCACCGAGTACCAACTCAAAATCTCTCTCCATCCAATCTCAACATATGGATGCTGTACCCTGTACAACTCTGATCGTCTCATACCGCTATCCAAGTCAACATATGATATCTGACTAGGTGGCTCTGCCTCTCTCTCTCCAACGGGAAGAGATGACTCAACAACACCGCCAGTCCCATCCATGCATACCTGAAGGGGAATGATCTGACGCTCCAATGTGCCCTCTGGTTGTACCATCAGGGAATCCAGCTGTTCCCCAATGCTGACCAACTTGGCTGCCGACTTGGCACAAGTCACTCTCATACCCTCCCGCTCCTGGTCCTGCAACAAAAGGGTCTCCCGTACTGACGCGGCCTTCTCTCTCAAAACTCGAAGGTCCGTCCGAAGCCGATGATACTGCTGTCTGCGACCATCATCCAATACCTCTGTACCTGCTATTACCTCATCGAAGGTGGATACATCTCCTGACACCTCACCCATCTGTTGTGTGCTGCTACTACCCGAAGACTCGGACATGGCTCCAGTCATCACCTCAGTGGATGGCTCTGCCGGGGTAGGCTCTACCTCCATTACGATATCAACCGGCATGGTCAAGGAGGTCTCTAATGATGGTGAGTCCTGTGTCTCACTAGGTGTATCCTCGAACTCCCTGCAATCCTGTGTTCCCTCATCCTCTTCTCCACTGCTCTCAGAGAAGACCTCAATGAAGTGTGCCTTCCCTGCTGCACACCTGTGTCCTGATGCCCATGGCTCCCGGCAAGTGAAGCACAACCGCTTCCTCCTCAGCTCTCTCCTGGCCTCATCATCAAACTGCCCTCGTCCAGGATTCGCCTTGGGAGGCGGAGCCCTCGTGTCTTTACCCTTGGGCTGGAAGGCCTGTCTCTGGGGATAAGGTGTCCGAGCCCTGGGTAAGACATCCTGTAAGTCCCGAGTCCTGCTGATGGCATCCTGAAGGGTAGCCGGTCTGTGCGACCGGACTAGGCCACGAAGTGGCTCTGACAGCCCCTCCACAAATATGCAACCCATCCAAGCTGCCGATAAATCAGGTACCATCACCGAAATCCTCAAGAAGTCTGAAATGTATGTCTCTATACTCCCAGTCTGTTTGAGCTTGGTCAGCTCAACAAAATGCTGCTCCGGATCCCTCCTGTCAAAGCGCTCTAACACCCTCTGAGTAAACTCGGCATATGTCGTCACTGTAGAATGCCCGAGTGTCACCATCCCATGGACCCACCAATCGCGGGCCTCACCATCCAGATGCAATGTTGCCACCTTAATGGCCTCTGACTGAGTCATCCGGTTAAGCTGGACATAGATGTCCAGCTTCTCTACCCAGGACTCTGCCGAACTGTTTGGTGAGCCATCAAACCTGGGCAAATGAAATCTACTAGCTGCACGGTGGTCATCACGGTGGTATCCATGCCCCTTGTGCTGGTGCTGCTCATGCTCATGGGCCTTGCCGCCACATCGGAACTGGAAATAGCGCTCTAAGGGGAAAGCATCCATGAACGCCTGACCTAGGCCCTGCCATTCTGCAAAAACGACCGCATGTTGAGCTGGACTCACATCTCCTGCCATTGGCATTTTCTGATAGGTGCCAACAGGCTCCTCAGAAACTGCACGGCTACTGCAAAACCATACTGCTGCTTAACTTCGACATCCGATTTACCCACTGAAAACAACTCAGAAGATTCCAGGAATTTGGGAAGGTGATCCTTGTCCAAAACCCAGAAAAACCCAGAAAACGTTTTTCCTAATTCCAAACTTCAAAATTTGACCTCTTTTATTTTGGCCCTTTTTCCAACTGCGTTTCTGGTATTGCAACTGCTATTGCTCTGTATGATTTCTTCTCTGATGTCATAGACCACAGGCTGAGCCAGAATTATGCTCTGATACCACTGTAATATCCCCAAAGGGGAATAACCAGTAATAAACAGAAATATACCAGACAGATATAGAAAATACAATGCTGAACCAGATCACTGAACAATTACACATAGGATGCCAGAAAACTGAGCCATTTTATTAATCTGAAAGTACATAGAGAGGAGTACAAGATAATCAGAATGAGTGCACCTATCCTTGCCCTAGGCAAGTGGAGGTCCTCTCGCATGCATAATGGCCGCAACAAGGACAGCCCTAGCCGGGCCGAAGACTGCCTCCAAGACCGAAGCCCCAAACACTGAAAAACGCCGTCAAGCCCCTTCTAACAGACGGCTTCGCCCCGGTGAAGACAAATACCCTACCCGATGGTAAGTCTCTGACTCCTTGCTCGGGGACGGCCGGACTTCGGAGCCTCCAAACCGTATCTCGCGTCCTATCCTCCAGATCCGCGTCCTCCTAGATCGCATCTCGGCTGGCCAAACCTTTCCGCATCTATGCCGGATCCGGATACCCTTCAGACTCGCAACCTCCATGGGCCGGATCTCGCTGTTATCCCTTCGATCTAGGCTAGATCGGCCAATATCTCCTCGTATCCGCAATCTCCCAAGCTGGATCTAGTGCTATACCTTCAGATCTGCACCATACAGAACTAGATCTGCAAATATCAGTTCAGATCTACACTCTCCAAGGCTGGATCTAGCAATGTGCCTTCAGATCTGCGTCCTCCTCTTCCTGCTGGAGCAACGTCCTCCTCCAAGACTGATCTGCGTCCTTCCTCCTCTCCTGGAATAGCGTTTTCCCTGCTCAGATCTGGACTGCGTCCTCCCTGGGACAGCGTCCTCACTCTCCCTGCTGATCAGCGTCCTCTCTCCTCCAGGAACAGCGTCCCTCCTCTCGGGGACCCCGCCAGCCCACAAGAGGGCTTCCTCTCTCCAAATCCGCACCCGAACCGTCGCTACTTGCTACCGAAACTCGAAAGGTGTACTCGTGACAAAACCTTACTAGGCGGTGCACTCGAAGTCCCCGAAGCTAAGGGTGAAAACCAGTAAATAACCTTACCAGGGTGTGCACTCGAAGTCCCCCGAGGTTAAGGGTGAGATCTCCGACCGAGACACTCGGTTGCACTAAACAAGGTGAATCGACTCAAACAACCGCGTGTCAAGTTTATTAAGTCTAGCTCTAATAATAATATCAAATCATGGATGATCCAAATGAGGTGAGAACCTCTCCTTTTATAATGCCAAACTCCCTCCAAAACTTAACTGCGTCCTTACTCTCCTTTGACCTGCGCAGTTAACCTTGGGTCAGCCTGATGCCTCCCCATCATACTCATGTGGACCCCCAAGACCCCCTCTCTAAGTTATAACATCAATCAACTAGGAAAAGAACACTTTATTTATAAAGTGAGGTGACTAAAGTGAGGTGACCCCTCTTATTTCTCACTTTATTTATTATTTCTAGCTAAAGCGGTAAAATAAAGCAAAAATGAAATATTCCAATTAGCAAGGCTAATTGGGAATATTACACTTAAAGATGCTTTCTCCTCAAAGCATACGTAATGATGGACAATGTTGACGAATGTCTGGTTTTCGCGAGCGGCAAGCTCTTGCTTCCTATATTTTAAAAAGGTCGTGGAGCATATTCTCGAGTTCAATCTGTTGTTGATCTGGATAGTGAAAATATCTGATATCGACAGGGTCGGATCCTGTCTTGACTTCTGGCGACTCTTCGTGGCTCCCTTTTGAAGATAACATTTCTAACTGCTGACATTGTATTGTAGATGTTGGCGCTCCTATTTGAGTCATCTTCGTCATCAGAGAGGAAGATACGACTTGATTTTTTGGGGCTTGGAATCCATACAACTTGTATTTCTGCCCCTTCCACTTAAAACTTATAAACTGCTTCTGATGGTTGGCAGAATAAGTACCTAGAGTTCGTAGCCATTGAATTCCTAAGACCACATCTACTCCTCGTAATGGAACGGTGTAGAACGGCGATTCTAAATGGAAGTCTTTAATCTGCAATTTGACTTAATGGCATTTTCCTACTTGTTCAATCTTCTTACCATCGGCCACCATTACCTTCATATTAGGCATGGGAAAAGCAAAGAGGTTGAGTCTTTTGGCCATGGTTGAATCTAGAAAATTGTGCGTGCTGCCTGTGTCTATTAGAACCGTTACATTGTTTTTCTTAATATGTCCTCTTAACCTTAGGGTTTGAGGTTGTAATATGCCTGTCATAGCTGATAATGACACTTGTGGAATAATTTTGCCATCCACTTCTGGAGAGAACTCTAAGTTGTCTTCTAATCCTTCTATACATGAATCAGTACTGTTAGCATCGTTAGTTGCTTCACAACTGTATAGATTCTTCGCTTTTCCATTAGCACATCTGTGCTTAGGGTCCCAATTTTCACCGCATCGTTTGCACTTGCCCTCTCGCATTCTTTGTTTTTCCAAACTAGATTTTTCTTCTTCACGAAGATGGACTGGGACATATTTTGTGTCATCTACATTTTCAGATTGAGGAAACCGTCGTCTCGAATATACTTTTTCTGGTTTTGATAATCTTTCAAATTTCTTTTCAGCAGCTTTTACTTTTTGCCTTGCTACTTCTACGGACGTAATTTCATGTAGTTCTAGCTCTTCTTGTATGTGGATTTTAAGTCCTGAGATGTAAGACTGGATTAGACGAGATTCCGACAATCCCGGTACTCGTGTTGCCAAGGTCTCCCATTCTCGAGTGTACTCATCCACATCTCCTTTTTGGCGTAATTTGATAAACGTTGAAAATAATTTTTCTTCTTTTATGCCTTGAAACCTTTTGAAGAACGCATCCTTAAATTTCCTCCAACTGATAGCGAGCATTGTTTTTTTCCACCACATATACCAGTTATATGCTTCTCCTTTCATTTTCATGGAAGCATGTTTAATTTTTTCATCATCACAAGTAATGTCATAAATCTCAAAATATTCTTCCGCTTTATTAAGCCATGCAACGCTATTCTTTTCATTACCATCAAATTTGGGTAGGTCGATCTTGGCTTTGCGCTGATATGCTAATGGTGGAACAAGAAGGGGATATTGATTAGCGAATGCATTTCAGAGTTGCTTATTTTGAAAATCTGCATTACTGTCTTCTTGATGATGTGGGGAATCGGTTTTTTCCTGATGCTCTCGGGAGTTCCCTGAATCTGCGGAATTGTTTTGTTGATTTTGTTCCCTGTTAGGAGATATTGGGGATTGTGTCTGACTTAACTTATCTATCTTATCATTTAGCTTACTGAAGAGTTCTGTCATATTGTTCATTGCTTCGCCATGCTTTGTCATCTTGTTCATTGCTTCGTTAAGCTTTTCTGTGGCCTCGTGATGATTTAGCCACATTTGTCTTTCTATTCGATTTGTTGTATCATGAACCTTTTTGATGTCGTTGGAATGCCCTGCAACTGTACCTTCCAGATCGACTAATCTCCTTCCGAATTCTTCAGAATTATTATTAATTTGTTTCTCAAGATCTCCCAATTTCTTCTGGAATTCCGCCATCGACATTGACGAAGACATCGAGCGTGTATGAGGTGGGGAATATCTTTCTGCCAGTTTTTCTTTTCCCTTTTTTTTTTTAAATTATATAATTATTATATATATATAATTTTTAATTAAAAATTATATAATATATATAATTTAATTATATAATTATTATATATATAAAATTATTATATGAAAATTATAATATATATATAAATAAATTATATAATTATAATATATATATATATATAATTATCAATTTGAATTATATATTATATATTTTATATAATAATAAAAAAATCATATTTTTTTTTAAAAGTGTGCTCGATCCGTTTAAACGACACACTGTCTCATAACTTTAACAAATCGATTATTAATATATCGATGGCCGGGTTGCTGTCGATTGGTGTAAGGTTGACGGTTTATTGTTCTACTGTGCCGCGGAGTTCAAATGTCACGATAGTTCACGATTTTTTTTATTAAGTGTGAACTATATAATATATATTATATATTTATCGATCAACTTTTCAAACGAAAACCTGTCCGGCAGTCGTCCAATGGAAATTTAAACGTGCCGTTCCGTTTTAAAACGACGCCTGTGAAGTGAAATATCGAACTTCTGAACCTGTGAGTATTGTTTGGACCCACAAATCTCGCACTTTTTCAGACTGCTGGCGTCTTCAATTGCAGAATTTAAAATCTTGAAATGGCTGCTGAACAGTTCGTAAAGTAATTCTGCACTTGTTTAAAAAATCTGCAATTCTGGAATTGCAATTTTGGAATTCTGTAATTCCTGGGTGATCACACAGATCCTGAAGAGCGATGGCTTCGATACCAATGGAGTGTAAAAACTCTGGTAAACTTGATAAATATATATTATTATTGATGAAGATAAGAGATGATTACAATGAGGGATCGCCTAGGCTTTAAATATAGCCTCAAGGTGTCCCTTGGCGAAGAGGCATGATCTTTGATCATGCCCTTTCAGTTAATAAAACCTAATATAACTATATCTAACTAATAATTAATAAAATATTCGTAACAAAATTGTCGAGTCGCGTGCGGACGACCGCACTGTCTGCACACGAAACTTGCGCAGGCGCCGCGAACATTTTAAAAAACTAAACTTTATCTTCAAATATGGTTCAAGTTTTCTTCCAAATGGTTTTAACTGTTAAATTTGTTGATTTGTAGGTTGTTTAACCATGTTGGAGTAGCGAGAACGCGAACACGAGCTCATAGATAATGAGGCCATGGATGACAATGCAACCATGCTTGCATTGAAGAACTATGGTTTGGATAAATTATGGGCTATTCAAGGGATGAAGGCACAAGTGGAGTTAATGATTTGGCTTGTGAATACGTGGGACGTTCAAGACCAATGCTTCATAATTGGTGACCATCGGCTCGAGATTGAGCTAGAGACATATATTTTCTTACCGGATTATCTCGGAGAGGGAGAAGCATATCCTTATTTGGGGCCAGACAGGGAGGTCTTCCCATTGCTAGCTACAAAGAACAGTATTGTAGCAATAATGCAGTTTTAGATGATGGTCGCATAGATATCAAAACTATCTTGCGATTGGAACTTAAAGTTATAACATTCACAGTGACCAAGTTGTGCGAGAGTGCAGCTCCTCATGTGGCTACTAAATCACAGATGCAATCGACAGTCGAGTGTTGCGGAGGAACCATATTCAATATGGCGCCATCCTTATTTCATTTGCTTTAGAGAGAATTCCTCTTCTCGCTCCTCAACTGATTCCAGTAGATCGTGGGACTCCTCAGGAACCTCGGATGGTGCGATGGGTAGCACTAATGGCTCGCAATGGTGGCAAGGGTGGTTCAGTAGCTTGGTTTACTCTGGCCTATTTCATGTGTCTTAGGAACCAAGTCTTCACCATTGAAGACTTTCCTTATACAGGAATGGATTACAGGGGTGACCTTGAAACATCTTTGCCTCTAGGGGCACAGTGGGACGAGATAGGTTCGTGAATCATTTTGATGTTTTTAATCTAATTTTTATTTGATTTTTATCATCCAATACTGACAAAAATATTTAAATGCAGATGTCGGTCCACAACGACCAACAACGCTTAGTCGCTTTGATAGGCGAGAGGCACAACCCGTAGCACCTCCACAGGACCAGGGAGCAGAGATCCTAGTAGACATGGAACACAACCTTGAGAGGTTGACCATAGATATTCCTGAAACAGGAATGGATGATATTCCTCTTAGGCTTCAGAGACATGTGACAGGTGTTCCATGTCCATTCAGGAGATTCCTGTGCAAGGTGGCGCGTGCTATAGTCTATTACCATGATCATCATCACGGATAGTTGATGGTCAATGTAGATCGACATTTTTGTTTTTTGTATCAGTATCTATTAGATCATAAGGTGTTTGAACCTATGATCACAGACGATGTAATATTTTTTGAACACAAACTTATCTATCCTAATGATATTACTACTTTCGTTCTCTGAATATCTTGTTCAACATGGATTGTGTAATATTCCCAATTAGTAAGAGCTAATTGGAAATATTAATTTTGACTATTTTGCCTTTATAAAGTTAAGTTATAAATAAAGTGGGTGAAGAGGGACACTTAACTCACACTTAGGATAAAAAGTATTTCCTAAAGTCACTTAAGAGACAATGACTAGTTGGCAACATGGGGCCTAGTGGTCAAGTGGTAGCGTGGGAAAAAGGGGCAGCGTAGGCAGTGTGGGACCAAGCTAGCGCAGAGAGAGATGGACAACATGGCTCAAGGAGACAACGTAGTTGATGGTGGGGCCTAGGTGAGGGCAAGGCTCACCAAGCATAAAAGGAGGGAGGGTCTCCTCATTTGGATTCCTTCTGATTATGCATCTTTGAGATTTGTCTTTTGACATTGAGCACGCTTGCTGTTTAGCAAAGTCTGCACGTACTGTTCAGTACATCGAGTGTCTCCGTTCAGAGATCCCAACCTCAGCCACGGGGGACTTCGAGTGCCTGCTCGGGTGATGAGTTTCGTCCTTGTTTTGCCGGAGAGAGTTGCAGCAACCACAGTCGGAGCATCCATTCAGAGAGATAGCGCAGTCAATGTGAGGGAGGACGCAGTCTTGAGAGGAGGTGGTTCTGGATTGAAGGTTTGTCGGTGGATTCAGCTCGGGATAGTGGGAAAGGGGCCAACCCTTTCCTATTCCAGTATTTTGGAGGAGTCAGGGGCCATTATTTGGAGCAGATCATTCAGAGCCGGCGTCCCTCCTTGAGGAATAGTGTAGTGCCTCAAAGGAGCCATTTTCGGCGGTCAGCCATTTCCGGAAAGCTTTCTGGGCTTTTTTGGGTATTGGGAGGAGAGGCCATTCCCGAAGTTTCAAAATTTTCCGAGGTGGGGTGTAGCCCCAAAGATTCAGTTCATTCCAGCAGTATCAGAAACAGAGTAGTAGTACCAGTAGCTCTAGGGATAACGCAGTCTTGAGGGAGCAGCCATTCTGAGTCATTTCCTGAGAGTCTTTCTACGCTTGCCTAGTGCAAGCCGAGGTGCCATCATTCTGATCACCTCTGTACTCATTTCCATTTCTCATTATTAATAAAATGGCTCAGCTTTCTCCATATTGTCTGTTTTTCATATGATTTGTCTCTAGTTGTTGTATGTCTTTGTTTATGTGCTTTATATTGTTGTTTATTTCCATTCGGGATATTACAGTGGTATCAGAGCTCATAGACTTGGCTCAGCCTGTGGAGCAGATTGTCTATGACACCAGCAGGAAAACCATACATCACTTACCGGGGAAGAAAGTATAAAGTCTAAGAACGGACGTTAGAGGTCACTTTTGGGAAAGGTGACATCGTTCCAGTGGTGGACGCAGAGGAAGAGGAACCAATGGCGGAGGAAAGAGATGCCGGGAAGGAGTTCGGGGAACTCCTCCTCAAATCAGTGCAGGATTTGTAGAGGCGGATAGAAGAGATGGGGCAAAGGTTCACGACAGAGTCTAGACAGCGTGAGACCCCAAGGGGTTTCCATGTTGAAGAAGGCTCGGGCACATCTCATCATTTACAGGAGCACCTCACAGCGTAGCAGATGACATCACACACACCTCCCCGTTCCATGATGCCTACTTGTCTTGCCGCAGTCACTGGGGCAGGAGCACAGCAGGAGCAGGAACCGACACACATGGGAGATTACTTTGCCGAGTACCAGTCCTACGGTCAGGAGTTCAGAGATGCCCTCACATTTCATGATTTCGTTCAGCTTAAGCGGGACAAGAGACCCTGCAACCATCACAGGGGGAACATGCACTCACATGATGGGGATATACAATGCACTGTAGGTAGGTTCCATTTACCGACATTTGACGGATCATCCAAGTGTTTGGCAAAGGCTTGGGTGGAGAAGTTGGATATATATTTCCAGCTTAATCAGATGGCAGAGCTAGAGGCCATCAAGGTGGCAGCACTGCACCTAGAGGGTGAGGCCCAGGATTGGTGGTTTCACGGGATGGCTACGCTGGGGCACTTGGGAGTGACAGCATATGCTGAGTTTACACAGAGGCTAGTAGAGCATTTTGATTGGAGGGATCCAGAGGAGCATTTTGTTGAGCTGACAAAGCTCAAACAGACCGGGACTCGGACACATACATCTCAGAGTTTTTGAGACTCTCCGTGATGGTACCTATTTATCCGCAGCCCGGATGATCTATATGTTCATAGACGGATTGGCAGAGCCTCTACGGGGATTAGTCAGATCGACGAGGCCGACGACACTGCATGATGCAGTTGGGAGGACTCGGGATTTGCAGTATGCACTACCCCGGACCAGAGCCCCTTTTCCCTAGAGACCAGCATTCCAGCTGAAGGGGAAGGACGTGAGGGTTCCACCTCCAAGGGGGAACCAGGGCAGAGGGCCTGGAGATGATGAGACCAGGAGAGATCTGAAGCGGAAGAGGCTGTGCTTCACATGCCAGGAGCCATGGGTGCTAGGACACCGTTGTGCCGCAGGGAAGGCACACTACATCGAGGTCTTCTTCGACAATAGCGGGGAAGAAGAGGAGTACGAGGAGATAGAGGCTGGAGGCAGCAGTACAGCGCAGAGAGGGGATCATCTGCCACCTCCACCACCAGGAGCGGGAGGTGCAGCTTTTGCACCTACCGGGGGAGCCCTTGCAGCCTTGTGGGGAGTTCCCAAGTACTTGACACTGTGTGTCCGAGGCACAGTACGGGGACATCGTGTTTCAGTGTTAGTGGACAGTGGGGCCACCCACAATTTCATTGATGCCCAGCTGGTAGAGCGGAGGGGCATACCGACAGAGAGCTTTGATGGGTTTTCGGTACTGGTTCCAGGGGACCAGACCATGCAGTGTGCCAGGTATGTGTTAGCCTTGGCAGTGACTATGGGACGTACACCTTGACAGATCACTTTTTCATGGTGGACATTCCGGACACCAACGTGATACTGGGGGTACAGTGGTTGATCACGCTGGGAAAGGTCACCACTGATTGGGAGACCTTGGAGTGGACGGATAAGAAGACTGGGAGGCATGAGAAGATTCGGGGTATGCATACCTACCCACCACAGACAGTTTCAGCACACCGGATGGCGGTAGATTTTTGGAAGGGCGACATAGAGTGGGCAATGGAGTTGCATGTGTGAGAGGCAGGATCTACAGGGTAGGCCGTACACCCAGACATACAGTCCATTCTCGACAGGCATGCTACGGTATTTGGGGAGATACCACCAGGGTAGCCGCCAGATCGGGGGTTTGAGCACACGATTGAGCTGGAGCAGGGCATCCAGGCTGTCATCACCACACCCTATATGCATCCTAAGGCCTATCGGGATGAGATTGAGAGGGCCATCCATGAGCTCTTAGCTCTTGGACACATCCGCCCCAGCACTAGCCCTTTTGCTTCTTCCATAGTAGGACGACACATTGAGGATGTGCATTTACTACCGGGCCCTAAACAACAAGACCATGAAGAACCGGTACCCCATCCCACTGATCGACGAGTTGATGGATGAGCTGAGAGGATCAAAGTTCTTCTCAGAGATTGATTTGAGATCCGAGTACCATCAAATTCGCGTGAGGGAGCAGGACATTCCCAAGACCACTTTCAGGTGTCACTATGGCCATTTTGAGTTCTTGGTGATGCCCTTTGGGCTGACCAATGCTCCGGCCACATTCCAGTCATGCATGAATCACATCTTCCGAAGTCACTTGAGAAAGTGTGTATTAGTGTTTTTTGATGACATCTTGATTTACAGCAAGACATTGGAACAACACCTCCAAAATATAGAGGTTGTATTGCGCATCTTGGAGGAGCAGCAATTTTATGCTAAGCTCTCCAAATGTGAGTTTGGGTTGACAGAGATGCTTTATCTAGGGCACATCATCGAGGTGGACAGAGTGAGGGTCCACGAGGAGAAGATCAGGGCCATCAGGGATTGGCCAGAGCCGAAGAATGTGACGGAGCTTTGGGGATTTGTGGGTATCTGCAGCTACTACCGGAAGTTCGTCAAGGGATTCTCCCAGCTTGCAGCACCCCTTACGGATCTCACCAAAAAGGGGGCATTCAGCGAGACTGATACAACGTAGAGGGCTTTCGACAGGCTCAAGGAGGTGATGAGCAGCTGTCTAGTTTTGGCATTGTTAGATTTTACACAGACTTTTGTCCTGGAGTGTGATGCATCAGGGGATGGGATAGGCGCAGTTTTGATGCAGGGAGGCCATCCCATAGCTTTCGAGAGTTGGAAGTTGTTGCCACATGAGAGGTTGTATGCTATATACGACAAGGAGATGTTGGCCATCATGCATGCATTGGCTAAGTTTCGACAGTACTTGGTAGGGAACAGGTTCAAAGTGAGGATAGACCACAATAGCCTCTGATTCTTCTTAGAGCAGAAACAGTTGCAGGAGAGGTAGCAGAAGTGGGTCAGCAATATCTAGGCATATGATTTTGACATCGAGTATGTCAAGGGGAAGAACAACGTGGTGGCCGATGCACTTTCACGCAGACCGACAGAGTTGTCCTTGATGAGTTTGGACACAGATTGGAGGGCTCAACTTTTGGTGGAGTACTCCAAGGACCGTTTTGCCTGTGAGATTTTGGATGGACAGGTGACAGATGACAGGTACAAAGTGATGGACGAGGTGATCTACTACAGGGACAGGATCTTCTTGATTGAGAGCTCCCAGCTCAAGAAGAAGATATTGCACGCCTCACATAACTCGCCATTATCCGGCCACCAAGGGTTCACCAAGACCTATAGGGCCATCAGGGAGAGGTTCTCTTGGAAGGGCCTCAAGGAGGATGTGCTCCAACATGTCAGGGAGTGCGAAGTTTGCCAGCGTAACAAGGGGGAGATGAACCATCCGGCAGGATTATTGCAGCCTCTTCCCATACCCGAGGGGAAATGGGAGAGTATTTTGATAGATTTCATTACGGGGTTGCCCACTGTGAAGGGCAAGGATTGCATATTTGTAGTCGTTGATCGGCTGACTAAATATGCTCACTTCTTCGCCATATCGGCACACTACACAACAACATAGGTACCGGAGTTATTCTTCAGGGACGTTTTCAGATTGCATGGTCTCCCAAAGACCATTGTTAGTGATAGGGATAGTCGCTTCATGGGCGGGTTTTGGCAAGAGCTTTTCCGTTTGGTGGGCACTGAGTTGACACCGAGTACTAGTTACCACCCCCAGACGGATGGGCAGACAAATATAGTGAACAAGTGGCTGGAGGGCTACTTACGTAACTATGTCAGCGAGCAGCAGAAGGCATGGTTGAGATGGTTGCACTTGGGGGAGTACTGCTACAACAAGACTCATCATATGTCCATCGGTATGTCTCCATTTTATGCATTGTATGGGTATCATGCTTTATCTTTTGCTGACATGATGTTTGGTGCTAGCAAGGCTCCTAGAGCCAAGGATTGGATCCAAGAGGGTCAGGATATACTCTGAGCTCTCAAGGATAACATGGCTACAGTGCAGTATCAACAGAAGTTGTACGCCGACAGGGAACGTGTTGAGAGGTGGTTCGAGGTAGGGGATTTGGTCTACCTATGCTTGCAGCCATATCGGCAGTCCACGCTGAAGCAGAAGGGGGCTGAAAATCTCAAGCCTCGCTTTTATGGACCATACAGGGTGACACGCAAAGTTGGAGAGGTTGCATATGAGTTGGAGCTGCCCATTGGTAGCAAGATTCATAATGTTTTTCACGTGTCATGCCTGAAAAAGGCACTAGGACAGTAGGTGACTGTAACAGAGGAGCTTCCGCCCACCGATGATGAGGGGCATCTGGTGCTACAGCCAGAGGCCATTATTGACACTAGGGAGAGGCAGCTGCAGAGCAGGACAGTCAGAGAGTACCTGGTGAGATGGAGGAATTTACCAGATGAGGATGCCACTTGGGAGAGTGAGAAGATTCTACAGCATCCATCATTACAGTTGCTTGAGGACAAGCAAGGTTTTGCCAGGGAGGACTGTAATATTCCCAATTAGCAAGAGCTAATTGGAAATAATAATTTTGACTATTTTGTCTTTATAAAGTTAAGTTATAAATAAAGTGGGTGAAGAGGGACACTTAACTCACACTTTAGGATAAAAAGTATTTCCTAAAGTCACTTAAGAGACATGACTAGTTGGCAACATGGGGCCTATTGGTCAAGTGGCAGCGTGGGAAAAAGGGGCAGCGTAGGCAATGTGGGACCAAGCCAGCGCAGAGAGAGATGGACAACGTGGCTCAAGGAGACAACGCAGTTGATGGTGGGGCCTAGGTGAGGGCAAGGCTCACCGAGCATAAAAGGAGGGAGGGTCTCCTCATTTGGATTCATTTTGATTATGCATCTTTGAGATTTGTCTTTTGACATTGAGCACGCTTGCTGTTTAGCAAAGTCTGCACGCATTGTTCAGTACATCGGGTGTCTCAGTTCGGAGATCCCAACCTCAGCCCCGAGGGACTTCGAGTGCCTGCTCAGGTGAGGAGTTTCATCCTTGTTTTGCTGGAGATAGTTGCAGCAACCAGAGTCGGAACATCCATTCAGAGAGACAATGCAATCAGTGAGAGGGAGGACGCAGTTTTGAGAGGAGGTGGTTCCGGATTGAGGGTTTGTCGGTGGATTCAACCCGGGATAGTGGGAAAGGGGCCAACCCTTCCCTATTCCGGTATTTTGGAGGAGTCAGGGGGCCATTATTTGGAGCAGATCATTCAGAGCCAGCATCCTTGCTTGAGGAATAGCGTAGTGCCTCAAGGGAGCCATTTTCGGAAAGCTTTCTGGGCTTTTCTGGGTATTGTGAGGAGAGGCCATTCTCGAAGTTTCAGAATTTTCCGAGGTGGGGAGCAGTGCCAAAGATTCGGTTCATTCCAGCAATAGCAGCAACATAGTAGCAGTACCAGTAGCTCTGGAGATAACGCAGTCTTGAGGGAGCAGCCATTCCGAGTCATTTCTTGAGAGTCTTTCTACGCTTGCCTAGTGCAAGCCGAGGTGACATCATTCTGATCACCTTTGTACTCATTTCCATTTCTTAGTATTAATATAATGGCTCAGCGTTCTCCATATTGTCTGTTTTTCATATGATTTGTCTCTAGTTGCTGTATGTCTTTGTTTATGTGCTTTATATTACTGTTTATTTCCATTCGGGATATTACAGATTGAATGTTGTTTTGGTTTACTTTGTTAATGTCCCAAATGTCTATTTAGAACATGATTAGCTAATGCATCAACCAACGTGTTTAAATTTCTTGAAATATGTTGATATTCGATATAATCAAATTGTTGTTCCAAGAGACGAACCTTCAAAAATAATCTTAACACTGGATTTCTAATTGCATAAACTTAGTTTAAATATAATACAATGAGTTGTGAATCCAACCTAATGATCAAACGTCGAATACCAAATGAAATGGCATCAGATAATAACTCAATGACTACTCAATATTCTGCAATATTGTTCGTTGTTTGATCAAGGCATATCCCATGAATAAAAACTAACTCATCGGTGGGTGAAAAAATAACCCAAGCCGCGGATGAAATATTCCATGTACTATGATAGGCACCATTAGCAAAACCAATTTATGTTTGAAGGGATGTCGACATCTGCAATATCAAGAGTAATCAAGATAAGCAACGATAGTAGTAACAACAAAACTAATCTAGGCATACTTGTCTAATCTAAGGCACACTTAAAAGTAACCATTGTATAAGAGAGATCTTCACACGAAAGTCAAGCATAATATCTCTTAAGATAAAGACCATTTCTGAGTTTATCTAAAGAGACCCCGTCATAATCAATTAATTCATAGGCTCCTTTTGCAAGCACACGCTTGACAATATAGGGACCATGCCACATCGGTTCGAATTTTCCAGCCCTTAGCTTGTCATTAGCTTGATCGTATACTAAAACTAGATCACCTTCTGAATAAATGTGAGGATTAACACTTCGATCATACTGAGCTTTCACACGTTTCTTATGAGCTTCGGCAGCTAATGTAACGGTGCGCTGAGTCTCTTCTAATTGTGCTAAGTATAGAAAGCGTTTCTCCTCTTCAGAGGTAGCTGGTAACAATTCAATGGCTAATTTGAGCGACGGTATTTTGCATTCAATGGGTAACACAACTTCTAAACCATAGACAAGTTGAAAAGGAGTGAACCCTCTAGCAGTTTTTGCAGAGGTTCGGTATGCCCATAATGCCGAAAAAATCATGGTATGCCAATTCAATTTACGAGTCCCGACAATCCATTTAATCATGGTGGTTAAAACCTTGTTGACGGCTTCAACTTGACCATTAGCCTGTGGGTAATATAGAGTAGAATTATCATGGCATAGGCCAAGTTGATCGGAAAGTTTGGTCATCATAATATTTCGAAAGTGACTCCCATGGTCTGTGATAATAGCTTGAGGCACACCCAAACGAGCAATCACATGATTAATTATGAAAGTAGCTGCAGTTTTGCTGTCAGCTGCAAATGTAGGCATCGCCTCGGCCCATTTGGTAAAGTAATCTATGGCGAGAATAATATACCCATGCCTCTCGGCCGAGTGAGGATTACATGTAATGAAATCAATGCCCCATTTCGCAAAAGGACCAACAACAATGATTGGGTGAAGAGGAGCTGGAGATGCACACATCTTTCGATAAAAAATTTGGCAGCTGTGGCATTTTCGAACTGCAATAATACAATCTTTGTATAAAGACAACCAAAAATAACTAGTGCGCAATATATTTTGGGCTGTGGCAAACCCAAACATATGACCATCACACGCTCCAGAGTTGCAATCTTTTAAAACCTTTTCAACCTCTTCGTGAGTTATACAACGTTGAAAAACAGAATCTGCACCACGACGATAAAGAGTGTCGCCAACAATATTGTATTATTAGGATTGATATCGGATTCTCCGTCGATCTGAACGTGAAAGCTCTGGATGAAAGGTTTGGGTTTGAAGATATATAATGATATCTCCATACCATAGGTGTAAATTATTGATGAGAAATAAAGATTCATCGATGATGGGATTCTCTACCACGGTTTTTGTCTTAGTATTGGGAAAGTCACACATAAGTTCAGTGAAAACTAGTGATTTCTTTGACTTGTATTTCTTGAATTCCAAATCAAACTCTTGTAGGATGGCAATCCATTTGGAGTATTTGCCCCCGAGTAATTGTTATGTCAAAATATACATCATCGGGTTGCAATTAGATATCACAGTTGTTTTACGTAACAGTATGTAGTGACAGAATCGTTGGACAACTTGAACTACTGCCAAGGCCAATTTCTCCACATGCAAATATTTGATTTCTGTCTGGTTAAGATTCCGACTTAGGTAATATATCACATGTTCATTGTGAGATTCATCCTCCTGAACCATGACCATTCCAATGGTGGAATCAGAGGCAGCTAAGTATAAAAATTAATCCTGGTGGTAATTGGGCGGATGCAATAACGGTGCATGGGTCAACGCGTCTTTTAGTGCATCAAAATATTTGTGAGAAATCTCATCCCAAATAAAAGGAACACTTTGTTTCAACAACCGGGTAAAACCTTTTGTTATCTCAACATAGTTTGGGATAAACCTACGTAAAAAATTTGTCTTCCCTTGCAAACTTTGGAGTTGGCGAAGAGTGGAAGGAGGAGGTAAATTGATGATAGCCTCAACCTTTGAAGGGTCGACAAAAATGCCATCTTTTGAAACGATGAATCTAAGTAATCATCCTGATTGTACACAAAAAACACAGTTGTGCAGATTCAAACGAATTTTGTAATGCCTACATCTCATGAAAATAGCTCGTAAGTGTGTAGGATGATCTTCTCTGTGTAAAGAATGAGCAGGTAAATCATCCAGATAAGACTGTACAATATGTTTGATATCATGAAAAACATAAGACAGCTCTTTGAAAAGTTGCACCAACGTTTTTTAGTCCAAAAGGTAATTTGCAATAAGAAAATGTCCCCCAAGGACATATAAACGTTGTTTTTGGTTGATCGGCAGGGAGTATGTTGATTTGATTATAACTAGAAAAGCCATTCATAAATAAGAATATTTCATTTTCGGCACAATTATCAATAATTTGGTCGATATAAGGTGTAGGATAGTTGTCTTTTGGACATGCTTTGTTAATATCCCTATAATCTATGCATAGTCTTATAGTCCCTTGTTTCTCCGTAACAGGAACTATGTTAGATACCCAATTTGTCAATGGAATTGGATAAATAAATTCTGCTCATAATAGCTTCTCAACTTCAGCGTTGATAGCTGCAGATTTCCGTGGATGTATTGGACGTAATCTTTGTCTAATAGGCTTAGCATTTGGGTATGTCTTAATTTCATGAATTACAATCTTAGGATCGATTCCTAGCATCTCCTCGTAAGATCAGGTAAAAATGTTTCGGAATTCTTGAAATAGGGCTTTGTAAGTGTTAATCTCTTCCATCGTACAAGAAGCACCTATATGAATGTTTTCAATAATTCCAGGTTTAACTGATATGTCGATAGGAACTGTTGTAGAAATATTTCCGAAATTTGTCTCGGAATCCGAATGTGTAATCGATATGGGATTCTGTGGTTCCTTGACATAATCAATCGTAAAAATAGACGAAAAATCGTTTTCAAAATTATCAAGATCAGGTAAAAATGAAGATCTATGATGTAGGTCATCTCAGGGTAATTCGTTCGATGACAAAATTTCTCGAATACTTTCATCAATGTTAAATACATGTGAAAGGGATCTGAAAATGATGTCAAGGCTGAGCTTGAGAGAGAAGATGATTCTTCGTTGATCACATTCATTTGATCGGGAGTAGTTGAAAGTGTGTCAGAATACAATTGTACTGCTACATATGCCTTTTCAAAAGGACTCAAAGGCATCTCACCATTGAAAGAGTCCAATTCTGATTCTGAAAGCACTAGCCACGTGTCATCAAATGGTATAGTGCTTGATGAGATCATATTGATGTTGGCAATTGTTCGCAGTACGTTGGGTGGAGGTATGGAGAAAGTTCCCATAAGAGCAGAATCCTTCACTAATCCTACACCAACATCTTCGTATGGGATAACTGTTTTTCCGACATGCTGGATGCTGTCTGCAGAAGCAGGGTCTGATGAAAAGTATGACAACTGATCGATTTTCACAATATTTCTTTTATGAGGAAACATGATTACCCGAAAGACTGATGAAACGACATCAGCCATGGCATAAGACCAACTACGACCCAAAAGAAGGTTGTAATCAAGAGGGGCATCAACAACTTCCACCTCTAGATTAACAGTTGTTCCTTCTGCTTCTATAGGTAGATCATGGAGTGTTCTGTATGGATGAAATCCTATTCCATCAAAGGCTTTAAGGATAGTCGGTGATTGGTTGAGTGCTGGAGAACCAAGGTTTTTCCAACAGTTTAACGACATTATACACATAGATGCCCCCTCATCAATTACAGTACGAAAAAACTCGTCTGGATTTTACTAATATTGGGATCTGAAAATCCATCTGACGAGGGAGTCTTGGTGTAAAATTTTCGAGATCAAAGACCATGAGGTTCGAATCCTGAGAATCTATAGCTCCGATAGCTGATAATAGTAATTTCCTTTGTGCTGGACATGATTGTAGCACTTCTAAGGCCTACATTGCTGAAGGGATATCGCCAAATCTTCAACAATGTTGTAATTGTGAGCAGCGCTCGCATGTGGATTGAAAGATGACTTTCGAAGTACACCTTTAGCAGGCGGTTTAATTACTATATCAGGATTAGTTTTCTCGATTTGAAGCGGTTCAGAAACTGAAGGAGGTATGGCTGGTGTTTGACTAGAATTTTCTGTCTCTTTACCAGTTACAGGATTTTTAGTTCCATAGTCTTGAGATCGTGTCGCAACCATGACCTGAGACATCATTAAAATATCTGCCAATGAATTTGAAGAAGATTCTATCATTTTACTATCTTGAGTGGGAAAATGATCCTTCAAGACAGCAGGTGTGGGTGAACCTTTGACAAACTTGGAGACCTCGGACCGATGTGGACACTCTTTAGTATAGTGATCCTCTTCACAGATAAGAAAAGGATAACGAGGTTTCCGTTTTTCATCAACTGGTTCGTTCTTTTCCGTTTTCTCTTTGGGAGATGTATTTTGTTTGTTTTTATTATTTCCTTTCTTCTTATTACCAGTTGTAGATTTAGCTGTGGATGAGTCTACAACATGAATGTCAGTAGAAGTTTCAAGGGAAGAATCTCCTTTAGATGAATTTGGTAAAGTTATGATGGGAGAAGTAGGTTTGGATGGCTTCTTCTTACTCTTGTTAGCGCTAACAGTACCAATTACACTGTTGGCAGAATGAGAATCGGAAGGAGTTGCGGTTATTTGACCTGGACGCAGCAAGTCAGGAATATTTTCGTATAAAGTACCAGATTGTGTATATACAAGCTCTAAGTACTGTGCTTGAGCTATGACCTGTTCTTCTGTAACAACACGTCCCTTAGCTACATCTTTAGTGATCTTTGGAAGTAATGATTTGATAAACCATTTTGCTAAGATTTGATCCGGAATGAAAACTTTCACTAAACGTCGTTTACGTCTCCATTCGTGTATGTGATTTGAAATGTATGTAGACGTACTTTGTTTTAATGAAGTTAAGAGTTCCGTGCCATTGTCATAACGGATTGGCAACTGAAAGTGTGTTAAGAAAGCTGTTGCTAACGCGCTGAAATTGTTGAAAGAGCCACGTGGTAGTTCAATATACCACTTTGCAACTAAGCCTATCAATGTTCTTTGAAACAGTCTCAATCGAATGGAATCATCGATTAAAGAGTTGGTTGCGCACCAAATGTGGTAAGTCATGACATGATTTGAGGGGTCTTGTAATATTTCTAATTAGCAACAGCTAATTGGAATATTCGATTTTGTATAGTTTTGCCGTCTATAGTTTATAAATAAATAAAAAGTGAGTAGAGAGGGTCTAACTCACTTAAGTGAAATAAAACATCCTCCTAGTAGCATGACGTTGTAACTTAAGGGGGAGCCAAGGGGGGCCAAGCACCACGCAGAGAGGGGGCTCATGTTAGCTCTAGAAGCTTCTGCGCAGGAGAGGTTGGACACGTGGCAAGAGATGGAGGCTACGTTGAGGAGATGGCCTTGGGATTGGAGGAAGGCCAACGTTATAAAAGGAGGAGCCTTCTCATTTGATTCATTCTGTTGTTGATGATATTGAGCTAGACGTTTTGTCTTCTTGAGCACGCTGGCTGTTTAGCTTGTCTGCAGCACTGTTTAGTGCATTGAGTGTCTCTGGTCGGAGATCTCGCCCTTAGCCCCAGGGGACTTCGAGTGCCTGCTCGGGCAAGGTTATTTCTTCAGTATTTTGTGAGAGGTTTGTTGTTTGGGTTTGCTGCGGAGCTGGGCTTTCATAGAGACTGCGCAGTCACTGGGAGAGAGGACGCAGTCCATTTTGGAGGTGCTCCGGATCGCGATTTATACAGGAGATTTAGCCGAGATTTTGAGCAGAGGATCAGCCTTTGCCCACAGGAGGATTTTGGTGGAGTTTGAGGCAGTATTTCAGCTGTTCTCATTTAGCCTCTACGCAGAGCCTTGGAGGCCAGCGTAATTCCCTGAGGAGGTATTTTCTGGTGATTTTCGGGGGTCGGCTATTTTTGATATGTTTTCTGGGTTTTGTCAGGATTGATGAGTAGAGGAGGATTGCAGATTTTCAGCTCATTCCGGCAAGGGGATCAGCCCCTAGTCTTCAATTCATTCCAGCAGTAGCAGCGACACGACAGTTTTCCAGCAGCTGGGACGCATTTCATAGAGCAGCCATTCCCTATATTTTCTGAGAGTGTTTCTTCACTTGCCTTGAGCAAGTTTAGGTGCCATCACTCTGATCACCTATTGTATTTCATTATATTTCTCAGATTAATAAAATGACTTAGCATTTCCTCTCTATGTTTCTGGATAAGTTGCCGTATTTTCTTTCTATGCTATTATATGTCTGCTGCACTGTTATTTTATATATATTCTTGAGCATTCTAGTTCTATACCACTTTGTGTGTTTATCTCTCACTCTTAGACAGAGTCTGGAAAGGGCCAGGGAGCCTCCGGATCTCGTCCTCTTTTCAGAGGCGAAATATCCGGTAAATGCCCTCCTAGTCCATCTCTGGTTGGAGTTTGCCGTGTTTTAGAAATATCCCCGAAACGGGATATTACAGGTCTTTTCCTGATTTACCTTCAAACTTAGGAATATCACTGGGCAACTTATTCGGCATTGGCGACCAAAATGGAAGATAATAAATCGGATCATTTGTGAGGCACAACAAATCTGGCAAGTCCAAAGTTGCAATGAATGGTAATTGACGGTTAGGGTCTTGTTGAGAAAACTGATAACCTTGAGGAACGATACCAGTATCCGGAGGAGGATATCCATGGTAGCCTGGAATAGCCTGTGCGGTTGGAATTGGAATACCTCCGGGATAACCAGGGTTAGCCATACCAAACTGAGGTTGAGCTAGTATCTGATATGTATAACCAGGGTATGGTTGACTTTGGTAGACTGGATTTTGTCCTACGGGTCCATATTGAAACTACCCTTGATATGGTTGATTAACAAACTAACCTGTATAAGGTTGGCTTGTTGGAATTGTAGCTATACTCGGTTGTCCCGCAGAGGTTTGAACAGTAGACTGAACCGTAGGTCCAGGTCAATGAACATTGACTTGAGGGATTGGTTGTGATACAATTGATGTCGTTGTTTGAGGGGCTGTAGCAATAGGGACTTGGAAACTCCAGGGATAGGTGTACTAGGTTGTTGAACAGAAGTTGATACAACAGATTGGACAGGAGTTCTAGGTGTACTTGGACCAGGTTGCTGAATACTACTAGGTATAGATACCTGAGGTATAACTTGAAGCGTAGGTTGGACAAGTTGCTGGATTTGGGTATAACCAGTTGGTTGACCATGCTGATTATAAGGTACTTGCACGGTAGGTTGCAAATTCTGTTGGTTCAACGACGGATTCCACACTGTGTTTACTCCAGGATAAGGAGATCCCATCAAAGGTTGTGGTGCGTAAGGTTGGCCATAACCAAGTTGAGGAATTGGAACGTAAGTTTGATAATTTATTGGATAATTTCCACTAAAAGGTTGACCTTCTTGAAAGAATTGTTGCTCTTGATAAAACTGCTGCCCCAAAGGAGGCTGCTGTCCTTGAATAGGCTGTTGCCAAGGCATAGGGTGCTGCCCTTGAAGAGGTTGTGGCCTTGGGTAGAGTACTGCCCTTGAAGTGGCTGTGGCCCTGGTACAGAGTATTGCCCTTGAGGATGCCCCCCAGGCGGTAAATTGCTACATTGAGGGTCAGGTAAGGGAATATTTCCAGACATCATATAGACTTGTTCCATTGTGAAAGTTTCGGTATCAGATTCATTGGGACTAGTTGATTGTATAAGTTTGTCGGAAGAGGGAGATGCTCTTGAGAAAGTACTAGAAAGCGACTGGTATCTGTTAGGATATTCCGACACATAGGAGATAGTTAAGAATAACTTAGTCTAGTGTAGAGTTAGGTAAAGTGTGTTTCTTTACGATGTACATTTGTAACTTATAATCCGATGGTCACGATTTGTAGTGATCCGACGATTATCTTTCACCTCGGTATTAACGACACTTGATCCGTGGCTTAACACCCGATTGGTCCATGATCTCTATTTAAAGAGCATGGAGGGTCATTTGTCTGGTAATCATTTATGAGAGAAAAATATGTAACCTTTCTTTTTATATTAATAAATTGCCTGAAGTGGCCGCGTTGGCTCAGGCCGTGGACTGTTTCCTTCTTTGAGGGTTTTAACCACGCGATTATACTAGTGTACTGATTTGTGATCTGTTTGTGAGCGGTGACCTTTGGTTCTTGATCTAAGGAAATTACCCTGTAAATTCCTACATGGTATCAAAGCTATTTTGAGGGTCGCGTCTGTTGTTGATCAAAATCTGAAGCTAATTTGACTGCATGCGAATGCCGTTTTATAGATCTACTATTTCTGAACATTTTTGGGCTTGGAGAACTGCTCGGTTGTATCCGGAGTGTCTATTACAGTGAGGAACACCTTTCGTTTCATGCGAAAAGGTTTCCGGCTGCCCAAGTTTTGACAGTTTAGATTTGGAGGTATAAATTATCTATTTTGTAGTTATATTTGTTAATAGTTCTGCTTATTTCGGTTTTTTATTTTTATTTTTTTATTTTTATTTTTATTATTATTATTATTATCAGTATTAAGATTTTATTTATTTGCCGGATCTATACCCTCTTCTCTGTGTATGCTCTTTGCTGTGCGCTGCGTGCGACCTCGGTAAATTAGAAACAGGAAAAAGAGATTTTTTTTCCTACGTATGTTCTTTCCCCGCGTCTTTGTGCGATCTCGAGAAATCAGAAATAGTGAAAAAAGTGATAGTTGCCGGTAAGGCTAACTGAAAATCTAACATTCTGCCATAAGGCTTTGCATTTCGTTTTTTTTTTTGCTCGGTTTTTGTGTTTTTTTGTGCAGGAAAAGGCACGCACACCGAATAGTTAAAAAAAAACAAAAAAAAACCCTTCCTCCTTTCATACAATAACGTGATCCTTTTACTATCTCACTTGGTGAGGGGTTAGTTTATGAGAATAGAGGTCTTGGGTTCAAATCTCTTTCTCAAGCTTCTTTTGTAAAAAACATTTGTTAAAAGGGGCGGAATTTTTTTTAAAGCCGCACTTCATCCTGTTCCCGTAACTATTTGGCATCTTCAACTCAGATTTTTGAAAAGGCATAACTTCTTCATCCGGAAGCCGTTTTTTTTTAAACAGCGTAATTTTTCGAGATCTTTCCATTGGAGCAGTTAATTTCAGTTTTTCTCAGCTTCATTTAAAAAAAAATGGAAAGTGCATGCCTGGTTATTCTTAACAGCACCAATTATTTCCAATGGCTACCTCACATGGTAGATATACTTAGAAGTAAAGGGCTTTATAGAATAGCCACAGGAAAAGAAACTAAACATTCTGATGATGATAAAGCTGCTAAATGGGAAAATAAACAAGATCAGTTGATAGGAATGTCCATTGCTCAAGATCTTCGATTTCATATCCTTGACATTGGCACCCCTGATGAAGCCCTGGAAAAGCTAAAAACTATTTTTGGCATTCAAAATCAAATCAGGGTCCACTAGCTTGAAAATGAGTTGCTTACTTTGGACCCTAATAATTTCTCCTCCATTGAAGATTTTTTGTCCAAATTCAAGACCCTCAGAATTCTTTTAGAAGGTTGTAAGATCAAAAAAGACGATGGTAGCCTCATCTATTGCATTCTTGCTAAGCTTGGCCCTGCATACTCTGTTTTTGTTTCCGCCTTCCATTCCACCAGAGAAACCATCATTTCTTCAGGAACCACATACAAGAATCCCTCTTTTGATGCCTTTTGTGATTCTTTGATAAGAGAACAAGAAAAACTTTTACACCTTGGTCTTATCATTGTTGGAAATTCTTCTAAGAAAGCCTTATCAGCCCAACAACAACCATATCAAAAGAATCCCAAGAAGCAGTATCCTAAAAAATATGGTCCTAAACAAAACAAGGGCCCTAAAAAATTTCAGCCGCAAACTGAAAAATCAAATCACCAAAATACCAAGGCAAATCAAAACAAAGGGAAGAAGACCGATAGACATTGCAACTTTTGCAATTGGGATGGCCATATAGAGTCCAAATGTTTTAAGAAGATGGAAGCCTTAGAAGCAACAATGAAGAAGCACAACATTAATTTGGAGCACTTTTCACCTTCATCTTCAGGCATGGCACTTTCTGCTTGTGGTTGTCAAGCATCAAGATCTGGTTATGCATTAAATGTATCTTCTTCTTCTCCTTCTCATGAGTGGCTCATTGATTTTGGAGCTTCTTACCACATGGCTAAAAATAAATCCATGTTTTCTTCTTTAAATGATTGTAACACCAAACATATTTATGTTGGTGATGATAGATCTCTTAGTGTTGTAGGATCCGGAACCATTCATCTAGATAATGGTCAGTTTAATGATGTACTATGTGTTCCTACCTTGTCATGCAACCTTCTATCTGTTTATCAGATAACTCATTCAGGTGAAGGGAAAATAGTAGAATTATCACCTCATGATGTTGTAATCAAGGACCTCAAAGATCCTAAACATATTTTAGCTACTGGCATTGCTGAAAAGGAAGAATCGCACCTTAAAAGAAATGGCTAATTGTATGCTTCAATCTAAAGGACTTGGTCTCAATTTTTGGGCAGAAGCCATTAACTGTGCAAATTACATAGTAAATCACACTCCTACTAAGGTTTTAAAGAATATAACTCCAGAAGAAACTTGGAGCTCAATCAAACCAGATGTAAGTCACTTTCGTGTTTTTGGAAGTGATACTTGGGCCCATATTCCAGATATGAAATATAAAGCCTTAGAACCTAAGAGTGAAAATTTCATTTTTTTTGGATATTCTGAAGATGTCAAAGGATATAGACTTCTTCAACCAAAATCCAAAAATATTATCATTAGAAGAGATGTAAAATTTGATGAAAATATATTGGCCTGTGAGCCTAGTTCGACGAGTGTGCCACCTTTGGCCTATGAGCTTGATTCGGCATATGTGCCACATCTCTCTCTCTCTTTTATTTTTAATAACATTCCTTCTATTTCAGATGATGATAGTGAGGATGACAATCCTCCTCCACCTCTTGAAAAATTTCCTTATACTCCACCGCTTCCAAGATGGGTCCGCTCTACTCGGGATGCAGCAGGCTCTCTTGCAAGTGACCCTGTCGATCGATGATGTACACATTCTCAGTTCGAAAGAGCCTCTTCCTTATTGGCTCAAGTTTTGAAAAAACTTGATCCAGAAACCTTTGAAGAAGCCTCCGATCATCCAGATTGGGATGCATCTATTAATGAAGAGTATCGTTCCTTATTGGCAAACAATACTTGGGATCTTGTTCCTTTTCCAAAAGGAAGAAAACTTGTCAGATGCAGATGGGTTTACAAAACCAAGTTTGGACCAGATGGAAAAGTGGATAGACATAAAGCTCGTCTTGTCGCTAAAGGATTTTCACAAGTTGAAGGCATTGACTATACTAAAACCTTCTCCCCTGTTGCCAAAATGAATTCTATCTGCCTTGTTCTTTCCCTTGCTGCCTCCTTTAAATGGGAAGTCCATCAGATGGATGTTAAATCCGCCTTCTTACATGGAGATTTGCATGAAGAAATCTACATGGAACAACCCCTTGGCTTTATCCAAAAAGACTCCAGCCTTGTTTGTCGCCTTAGGAAGTCTCTCTATGGTCTCAAACAAGCTCCTCGGGCTTGGTATGCCAAAATGGATAGATTTCTCTTAGATAATGGCTTTTCTAGGTGTCATTCTGACAACACTGTATACACCAAGAGAGTGGGTAATTTCTTCACCATTCTTGTTCTTTATGTTGATGATCTTATCCTTACTAGTAGTGATCCAAACCATATAAACCATGTAAAGTCTAGCCTCAAAAAGAAGTTTGAAATGACAGACTTAGGACACTTGCATTATTTCCTTAGTCTTCAAGTCTTGCAATCCAAGGAGGGCATTACCCTCTCTCAGTCCAAGTATGCTTGTGATCTTCTAAACCACTTTCACATGGAAGACTGTAAGTCAGCCCCTTCTCCCTTTCAGTCTGGAGTCAAGCTTTCAGTAAACTGTACTACCCCTGAAGTTGATGCTACCTTATATCGTCAACTTGTTGGTAAAATTCTGTATCTAACCCATACCCGTCCTGACCTTTCCTTTGCCGTTGGTCTTGTCGCTCGGTTTATGCACCAACCTCATGAAAGTCACTGGAAAGCAGCTAAAAGAATACTTCGATATATTTGAGGTACAGTTCAGTTCGGGATTCATTACAGTGCAGGAGCATCTCCATTATTGATTGGTTTCACTGATTCTGATTGGGCTGGTGACCCTGATGATCGGAAGTCTACTGCAGGATATGTATTCACTCTTGGTTCAGGACCTATTACTTGGTCTTGTAAGAAACAAAGTGCCATCTCTCTTTCTTCAGCAGAAGTAGAGTATCATGGTGCAGTTGAAGCCAGCAAGGAAGCCATGTGGCTTTGTTAGATTCTGTTTGAATTTGGTCTTCATTAGCATCATCCAACTACACTTTGGTGTGATAATCAGAGTGCCATTCAGCTATGTAAAGATCCCGTTCAGCATCAGCGTATGAAACACATTGAACTCCACATACACTTCATCGGAAAGCTCATTCATGATCGTGTTCTTGAAGTGCAGTACTGTCCAACCAATGATCAATTAGCCGATATCTTTACAAAGGCTCTCACAGAAGCGAAGTTTACCAAACTTCGATCCATGATTAGAGTTCAGGAAAGTTGTCATTAAGGGGGGATAGGCTCTAATGCCTCCTTCCCTCTCCTATTGTGTCACTTTTGTAAATCCTTCAATCCTATCCCAATTTGTTCTTAAGGGGGGATGTTAGGATATTTTGACACATAGGAAATAGGCTCCTTTTGTGTCACCTTTGTAAATCCTTCAATCCTATCCCAAGTTGTTCTTAAGGGGGAATGTTAGGATATTCCGACACATAGGAAATAGTTAAGAATAACTTAGTCTTGTGTAGAGTTAGGTAAAGTGTGTTTCTTTACCATGTATATTTGTAACTTATAATCCGACGGTCACGATTTGTAGTGATTCGACGGTTATCTCTCACCTCAGTATTAATGACACTTGATCCGTGGCTTAACACCTGATTGGTCAATGATCTCTATTTAAAGAGCATGGAGGGTCATTTATCTGGTAACCATTTATGAGAGAAACATATGTAAACTTTCTTTTTATATTAATAAATTGCCTGAAGTGGCCGCGTTGGCTCAGGCCGTGGACTGTTTCCCTCTTTGAGGGTTTTAACCACGTGATTATACTGGTGTATTGATTTGTGATCTGTTTGTGAGCAGTGACCTTTGGTTCTTGATCTAAGGAACTTAACCTGTAAATTCCTACAGTGTCCTGAAGGAACTAATGGACCACCATACAAAAAAGTTTTTGGCGATAAAGAAAACATGGATGACTCACTAGACATGTTTGATGAAGCCATGTAACTACCTCTGGGTATAGAGTAAAAAGGAATACGGGGTGGCGAATAATTGAGACCAGAATTATGTAGAAAGTTGGTTAACTGAGAATACCAAGGATCCAGTTTAAAAGGGCTATAATGGTAAATCGATTCACTATGCCTTAGATCTAAAGATTCTTGATGTGAAGGAAGTACAACTTCTTCTGTGTCAGTAATCTTTTCGATACTAATCAGGCTAGGAGGAAGGTTCTCAATGATGCGAAACTTCACTCGAGGTGAATGAGGATGACCACGGGTTTGGGCTATGAACTCCGAAGTTGACTCAGTGAAGTAGATTCAGTTTCAAGTTCAGATATCTCGGGTCCAATAAGTTGTCTGTCTGAAAATTCACCGGTTGCAAACTCAACTGTGAGTAATTCCGAAATTTCTGGTTGCTCTTCTGTCTAAGGTTGGTTTACTTCGTAATCAGGATGTATAATTATTGATGTATCCTCTTATTTAGTAGATCTGGTTCCTGATGGTTGACCTCTTTCAGATTTAAGCTTTTCTAATTGACTTGGTGTGTACTCAGTGGGTTTCCCCTGCATTTTATGAGAGTGTCTCGGTAATTCAGCCACGGTTAATGTTTAACACACGATCAAAAAATATTTCAACAAAATAGACCTAAGGTCGCTAAGGAAACAATCAAATTGAACACATGCCTACAAAATCTAAGAGACAATCCACACACAAACAATATGTTTCCACACTAAAAACACTAGTTGGTGATGAAATCCAACGTCATAGAATTTTAATGTGGAAAACTTGGCGGTTGGAACAGTTACCCCGACAACCTGCTTAATGAAACAGTCCAGTGCAAGTCCCTCAACTTATGCCATCTCGAAGTGAAGAGTATCCTCCGGAAAGTCCAAGTGAGTCTAGCCGACGTTTGTTCCAGGTACAGTGGGACCTTCCCTCCACTGTCACCTTGGGAAAAATCCTGAAGATTATGGTCACTAAGTTCACCAATAGAAACAAATGTACCTGGGGGAACAATCTACGATCCGATATACATGCAAGGGCAGAGTATCAAGCTCAATCCCCTTGAAGTCTCCTCGATATGGTAAATCTGAGGTTTGCCAACAAGTGACCCCAGGCTCCTCGACAATGGTTAATCCGAGGTTTACCATTTGTATTACGTGCACATCTTCTATCTTTCCCAATGAGATAGGTACGATTACCTCAATGAGTCCGACATGATCTCGTGCTTGACTCTTTTAAGAAGAGCTTCCCAGAGCACAAATGCACAATTGGATTTTCCTACCGCAAGGTTCTGTTTGTTTGTTTAAGTTGTTTTGGAATGTTTATTACAATCTATTCCAAAACACTAGCTTAAGCTATGTTGGTGGAATGAGCCCTATAAAATGCAAAATATCTAGATTGATTTTATTAACGCGTTGTATTAATTTGGCTGTTGCTTAAGACAAAGGGAACGGAGTTGAAACTTTAATGATGTTTGTGGCCCGACTCAAAAGTACTCTAAATGCATCTAAATGAAAAGTGCAACTCTTTCTTTTCAATGAATCTTATTTAAGAGAAAGTTGAGAGATTTATCAATTTTCAAAACACCAATTCATTCATAAACAAAATCCTTTTTGAAAAGAAGACGATTTCATGAAGAACTTAATTTGCAAGAATGATCAATTGCTCTTTTGAAATGAAATTCCCTGAACAATCAAATCAAAAACTACAATTCAATAAACAATCCATTTCCAAAGGAAAACAATCTCTAAAAGCCTCTAAAAACATAAATTTCAAAATCAAAGAAAAATCTAATTTTGAAGTCTATCTAGAATGTTTGAGGACGTTTTCTCCTAGTTTGTGTGTAATATTCCTAATTAGCACCGCTAATTGGAATATTTGATTTTTGTATAGTTTTGCCGACTATAGTTTACTAATAAATAAAAGTGAGAAAAGGGGTCTAACTCACTTAAATAAAATAAAGTGTTTCCCTAGTAGATGCAACGTTGTAACTTAAGGGGGGAGCCAAGGGGGGCCACACACCACGTGGAGGAGCCAATGAGAGAGAGGACGTTGGTTTTGGAGGGAAACCAATGTTATAAAAGGGGGAGGAGTCTCCTCATTTGGGGCATTATTGATATTGTTGATGATATTGAGCTAGACTTCTGTCTACTTGAGCACGCTCGCTGTTTAGTCGGTCTGCAGCACTGTTTAGTGCGACTGAGTGTCTCCGGTCGGAGATCTCACCCTTGGCCCCGGGGGACTTCGAGTGCCTGCTCGGGCAAGGTATTTAGTCTTTAGCAGGTGATTTGCAGGTGATTTGGTTGGGTGTTTTGCTAAGGAGCTGAGCTTCATTGGGTGACTGCGCAGTCCTTGGGAGAGAGGACGCAGTTCTTGGAGGAGGTGTTCTATCGCGGGGTTTTCTGCAGGAGATTCAGTGTTATTCGATGTGGAGGTTCAGTATATATCAGTTGGAGAGTTTCCTGAGGAGTTTGTGGCTCCATCTCAGTATATTTCGTTTGGCATCTGTGCTGGGCCTGGAGGGACAGCGTTTTTTCTTGAGGAGGGTTTCTGGGGTGAATTTCGGAGGTGGTCCATTTTGTTTATGGTTTCTGGGTTTTGTCCGGAGCAGTGAGTACAGGTGATCTACAGATTTTCCGCTCATTCCGGCGAGGGGATCAGCCCCTAGTTCCAGTTCATTCCAGCAGCAGCAATTTACGGCAGTTTCTTCCAGTAGCTAGGACGCAGTTTCTGTAGCAGCCATTTCTTGTTTCTGAGAGGGTTCTTCACTTGCCTTGTGCAAGGTTAGGTGCTCTTATTCTGATTATCCATTGTACCCATTTATATTCTCATATTAATAAAATGGCATTCCTCGCATTTTATGTGTACTTGCTTTATATTCTATTTCCGACATTTTTCTATATAGTTGTATGCTTGTATTGCTATCTATTTCCTATTCGGAATATTACAGTGGTATCAAAGCATAATTCTGGCTCAGCCTGTGGTCTATGACATTGGGAAAGAGATCATACAGAGGTTTGCTGGAATTTTGGAGAGCAATAGCAGTTGCAGTACCAAAAACGAAATTGGAAAAAGGGCCAAAATATGAAGGGTCAAATTTTGAAGGTTGGAATTAGAAGAAATGCTTTCTGGGTTTTTCTGGGTTTTGGGCAAGGATCACCTTCCCAAATTCCTGGAATTTTCTGAGTAGTTTTCAGTGGGTAAATCGGAGGTCGAAGTTAAGCAGCAGTATGGTTTTGCAGCAGCCGTGCAGTTTCTGAGGAGCCTGTAGACACATAGCAGAAAGTGCCAATGGCAGGTGATGATGGTGCAAAGAGATTTTGGGAGATGCTCCTCAAATTAGCACAGGATCTGTCGAGACAGATGGAGACGGTGGGACAGAGACTCACTGCGCTAGAGGTTAGGCAGCGGGAAACCCCAAGGGGTTTTCAGATTGGTGAGGGATCAGGCACATCCCACCATTTTCCGGAGCATGATGCCACTCAGCATATGGCATCACATACACCCACACGTCCTACCATGCCCACTTTTCTGGATGAAGACATAGGGGCAGGAGCACAGCGGGAGCCGGAGACTGACCCTGACCAGATGGACGCCTACATTGCAGAGTACCTGGCACGTGGGCCGGCGATTAGAGATCTTATCTCATTCAGAGATTATGTTCAGCTCCAGCGTGATAGTAGACCTCACAACTTTCACAGAGGGAACAGGCGCTCACATGATGGGGGCTTACAGCGCACAGTGGACAAATTCCATCTACCAACATTTGACGGGTCATCCAGGCGCTCAGAAAAAGCTTGGGTGGACAAGTTGGATACCTCTTTCCAGCTTGACCGAGTATCGGAGAGGGAAACCATTAAAATGGTTACCTCGCACTTGGAGGATGAGGGAACACAGGATTGCAGGGAGTCCGAGGTTACACATAGTGTGACACAGGATTCACTCTCATTGGAGACCTCCTTGGCCGTGTCGATTGATGTGGGAGTGGAGAAGGTAGAGCCTACCCCAGTAGAGCCATCCATTGAGGTGATGACCGGAGTCGCGTCCGAGTCTTCGGGTGGTAGCAGCACACAGATGGGTGCAGTGTCAGGAGATGTATCCACCTTCGATGAGGCACTAGGAGATACAGAGGTATCGGATGATGGTCGCAGGCAGCGGTATCATCGGCTTCGAGCAGACCTTCGAGTTTTGAAAGGGAAGGCCACATCAGTTCGGGAGGCCATTTTGTTGCAGGACATGGAGCTGGAGGGCATGAGAGTGGCTTGTGCTGAGTCAGCTACCAAGTTGGCCCGCATTGGGGAACGACTGGATTCCCTGATGGTACAACCAGGGGGCACATTGCAGCGTCAGATCATTCCCCTTCAGGCATGCATGGACGGGACTAGCAGCATTGTTGGGTCACCTCTTCCCATTGGAGAGAGTGAGACAGAGCCACCTAGTCAGATCTCATATGTTGACTTGGATAACGGTATGAGACGATCAGAGTTGCACAAGATACGGCATCTGCATGTTGAGGTTGGATGGCGAGAGATTTTGAGTTGGTACCCGATGGAGTGGGTTTTGGAGATAGTGGTGGACCCAGGTGTAGTTTAGCAGGAGTTCCTAGGTGTTGGGCATACAGGGACCCCAGATTGGCATTGGGATCCAGGTGGGATCACCTATCATTTCCCAGGCATGTCAGTTGACTATGTATTGGAAGATACAGTTGGCGTAGTAGCAGAGCATGCGTATTCGCTAGGGGAGTGTCGGTCAGCGTCAGTGGCCAACCAGTTTATGAGCAGACACCCTAGGTTGTCTTGGTATGACACCCGTATACGGGATCCGGGGGTGGTCAGCACACCTTGGCAGGAGCTTGTCGGAGGAGGTGACATTGGCAGGCCACCAGATGGCACCTTGTATGGGGCCAAGGATTCTTCACCTTTGTGTGGGGCACAGAGGACGCAGCGGAGCCGAGCAGTGGTGGTAACACTACTGACACACCGGGAGATTCACTTCTCGGACCCCTTGAGGAGGATTTGGAGTGATGATCCTTTCGTCGGCAGGTATAGTGATACGACGGTGGAGACGATGTTACCGATTGGTGGTAGTCCGACATGTAGAGGCACAGCTCTAGGTCATCACATCTAGGGATGTGTGGGAGCCTCTAGCATTGAGCGGTGGATTGCCGGTGGACATGGAGTAGCATGGTGGTGTACCATAGTGTGTGGGACTGCATTGTGGAGTAGGAGTATCCTACATCACATTGAGAGCATGCGGAGAGTGACCGATGCCTGGACACAGTCAGGGCACGAGACGGTACAGGGTGCTACAGTAGTAGCACATGGTATCCAGCAGCATACCGAGGTATGCCTCAGTGTGCAGTGGCATGTTGAGGAGTATATGGATGATCAGTGGTATGCGAGGGCATACGGTGCTGCACAGCAGGGTCTTAGAGCATTGCTTCCAGAGAGACTCATGGACAGGAACATCGGGCTTACCTTTGGTAATAGTTCACCCAGGATCGATGGAGAGACAAAGGAGCGATACTTGGCAGTATCTGTGGGGACTCACACACCTGTCTCGCTTCGACATCACTCACAGGTACAACTGATTATGTTTTTGACCTTTGGCACTTTGGGCGTGAGCAGCAGGGTACGCGAGGTTCAACCTAGATATTTGGATGACACTCAGTACACTAGGCGAGAGACTTCTCAGCAGTGGCACTGGGTTGGTGTGCTAGTTGACAGCCACAAGTTGGGGGATGAGATGATCCTTTGCAGAGGTGGTGCATCAGTCATCACTGAGCCTACGCTTGGGGAGCAGGTCACGAGGGAGACATGCATCACTTTTCCCTCACGGCATGTCGAGAACACGCATGGGCAGAGGATACTGGGTTCAGTAGAGATAGCATTCCAGCATGCATCTAGACTCCAGACATTGTATCGACACTTCATCAAGAGGGTGGATGGCATATTCACTGCAGATGAGGTGGTGGAGGTAGAACAGGAGGACCTTTCTCCTGTATGCCAGAGTGAGGACTCTTCTTCATATGAGTCCATAGGATCAGTTGAGGTCGCTTCTGGGGAGCGAGAGCAGTCACATAGAGATGGAGACAGTAGACCAGAGCTGCATTCCAGTATACAGGGTGAGCAGTCAGGGGACTCTATGGGATATGCCCTAGGCGATGAGACACTTGTGACGATCCAGTCGGAGCTATATGTGATGGAGCCTGTGTCAGTAGAGGAGGATGCTATGCACATCATGCATGATGGTCCTTTGAGGGAGAGCCAGATGGAGGCTCACATCGAGTCGGTGATGGATATGCGGCTAACCGCGGGGTTAGCCATTGAGGAGGAGCAGTCAGATGCATTGACACTGAGTACAGTGACGGCAGTTGTAGATCCATATCCTCTAGAGATGTTGGAGGTTTATGGGATTGTTATGCAGGGGGCTATTAGACAGCAGGAGCTGTTGGATATGGTGGAGCATTCATCTTCTGGCCGACACATTGATGAGGTACAGATAGATGTACATACAGTTGGTCGAGCTGCAGTACTTTCAGTGAGTAGTACTCTCCAAGAATACATCGATGGAGCTTGCAGCATATCTTGCCCCCTTTGGCCCATTATAGAGAGAGGGGTTTCCTTCTACAGGCAGCTCCCATTGGCAGACAGGGCAGAGCAGTGGGAGTTGATTACGGGTTGGCGGCAACACTTCAGGCGTGTTCCATATGCCGTTGTTATTGCTACATCAGATTCTTCTTCCAGGATGGACTGGCGAGAGATCATGAGTTGGTACCCTCTAGATGGTACGGTATTCTTCGTAGGGAGCACAGTCGAGCAGGGGCCCTTGGACATAACAGAGGTTATAGATTCCAGCTGGCAGGGCGGCACAGGACATCGTTTCTTCAACACTCCATCCCGATTTCAGGAGAGCAGGATCAGCATGGGATTGAGTCACAACTTGGATTGGAGAGAGGTGATGAGTGGGTATGCAGTTGGAGGGGTAGCATATGCAGCTGCAGGTACAGCGCAGCAGGAGCCCGGGAGCATTGATGCTTGTTGGTGGTCTTCACCTCTTAGAGCATTGGTCATAGCTAGAGGCAATGCACCGTCTGAGCCGTGGGACTTGTGCGATTATTGGCCACGGTGGCGATGGGATCTAGGAGGATTATTGGTTGGCTGGTACTGTGAGAGGTCACTTTGGGAACTTGGCATTGAGATATCCCTTCGTATCAGGGTGATGCAGAGGTCTGAGAGGTTTCAGTGGGACCCAGGCACATTTTGCAGTATCGGTAGGGAGCATCAGCTAGAGAGTAGGCTTGTTCAAGCGTTGCTTAAGGACAAGCAATTTTTGCCGGATGAGGATGCCACTTGGGAGAGCGAGAAGACATTGCAGCATCCATCACTTCAGTTGCTTGAGGACAAGCAACGTTTTGCCGGGGGAGACTGTAATATTCCTAATTAGCACCGCTAATTGGAATATTTGATTTTTGTATAGTTTTTCCGACTATAGTTTATTAATAAATAAAAGTGAGAAAAGGGGTCTAACTCACTTAAATAAAATAAAGTGTTTCCCTAGTAGATGCAACATTGTAACTTAAGGGGGGGAGCCAAGGGGGGCCACACACCACGTGGAGGAGCCAATGAGAGAGAGGACGTTGGTTTTGGAGGGAAACCAATGCTATAAAAGGTGGAGGAGCCTCCTCATTTGGGCATTATTGATGTTGATGATATTTGAGCTAGACTTTTGTCTTCTTGAGCACGCTGGCTGTTTAGCCTGTCTGCAGCACTGTTTAGTGCGATTGAGTGTCTTCGGTCGGAGATCTCGCCCTTAGCCCCGGGGGACTTCGAGTGCCTGCTCGGGTAAGGTTTTTCCTTCAGTCTTTTGCGGGAGATTTGGTTGTTGTTTCGCGGAGGAGCTGGGCTTCTTTTGGTGACTGCGCAGTCCCTGGGAGAGAGGACGCAGTTCTTGGAGGAGGTGTTCTATTGCGGGGTTTTCTGCAGGAGATTCAGTGTTATTCGGTGTGGAGGTTCAGTATTTATCAGTTGGAGAGTTTCCTGAGGAGTTTGTGGCTCCATCTCAGTATATTTCATTTGGCATCTGCGCTGGGCCTGGAGGGACAACGTTTTTCCTTGAGGAGGGTTTCTGGGGTGATTTTCGGAGGTGGTCCATTTTGTTTATGGTTTCTGGGTTTTGTCCGGAGTGTGCTGGAGGCTGTGTGATCTGCGTATTTTTAGGCTCATTCCGAAGGAGGGATCGCCTAGTTCCAAGCTCATTCCACAGCTGTTAGCCATCAGCTTTCCATGTGCCAGCCTAGACGTTAGCTTCGTAGGGGCAAACATTTCGTTTCAGAGGGTTCTTCACTTGCCTGGTGCAAGGATAGGTGCTCTTATTCTGATTATCCATTATACCCATTTATATTCTCAGATTAATAAAATGGCTTAGCATTCCTGGCATTTTATGTGTACTTGCTTTATATTCTATTTCTGGCATTTTTCTATATAGTTGTATGCTTGTATTGCTGTCTATTTCCTATTCGGAATATTACATTGTGATCACAGTAAGAAAAATTTCTACTTATCTCAGCAGAAATGAAAACATCCAAAAATGTTTTGGTGTTATATCAGGCTTCAGTAAGCTAAAAGCTCTTCTAGATTTGCAAATGAAAAATGAATGAATTTTCATAAAAGTAAGGTTTGCAATGATCATAATGGCTCAAAAAAACAATATCATCATACTAGTAAGCTAAGGCAAATGAAGGTATCTTTTGTATAGAGCAACAATAAACTAGGGAAAACTCTCACTTATAAAATTCAAATAGGATGATAAATCACACAAACGCAAAATTTGTTGAAAATAAATTCTCACACAAGATTTGACAACTAAGATAGATCAGGGCAAACATGAAGAATCAGGTTATCTGGCTCTAAAAAAGAGATTTTTTTTTTTTTCAAAAATTTTCCAGGGGTGCGCAGGTTATAGTGGAAAATAGAGCGCATGCGCACTGAATTGAACTAAAATCTGTGCAGGTTGCCGCACTGTTTTCTGCTAAGAACAGCGCAGGCAGGGAAAATTTGGAAAAAATAAATAATAAGCTTTCTCTTTTAGGGATTCTTAAAAGTTATCTACCCAACCAGACTCAGAGAAGTCAAAATCAGAAAACTTTAAAATTCAAACTGAAAATAAATAAAGAAAACTAAGCTCTAGATTCCCTAGTAAGGTCGCCATTTTGTTACGTGGATTAATCCCTTTTGCGGACAAGAGTGATCTCCCTAGTAATCCAGTGAGTAACTAGAAACAAAGATCCATTTGAAAACCTTTTCCTCTAGATTAATTGCATTTCATAATTATTATAATAAAGTAGAGAGGACATGCCCCTACCTTGAAATCCAAACGTTCGATGTAGCCTTTTGTCCTGTCGCTCCAAAGTGGTTTCTCCAATAAGTAAAACTTGCAATCAAAGACAAGACAAAAGATGTAATATTCCAAGTAGAAATAAACAACAATATAAAGCACATAAACAAGACAAACAACAACTAGAGAGATATCACATGAATAATAACCAATATGGAGAACGCTGAGCCATTTTATTAATACTGAAAGATAGAAAATGAGTACAAAGGTGATCAGAATGATGGCACCTTGGCTTGCACTAGGCAAGCGTAGAAATACTCTCAGATTGGGACCCGGAATGGCTGCTAACTCAACACTGTGTTATCTCCAAGTTGCTGGCACTGCTATTGCTGGAATGAACTGAATCGTTGGGGCTGCTCCCCACCTTGGAAAATGTTGAAACTTCGAGAATGGCCTCTACTCCCAATACCCAGAAAAGCCTAGAAAGATTTCCAGAAATGTTCGACCCCCAAAAATAGCTCCCTTGAGGCACAACGCTATTCCTCAAGGAGGGATGCTGGCTCTGAATGATCTGCTCCAAACGCTGGTCCGTAAATCCTCCAAAACGCTGGAATAGGGAAGGGCTGGCCCCTTATCCACTATATAGGGCTGAATCCACCTCAAACTCCCAATCCAGAACAATCTCCCCACAAGATTGCATCCTCCCTCTCACTGACTGCGTTGTCTCTCTGCGTGGATGCTCCTCTCATGATCCCTGCAACTCCCATTGACAAAATAAGGATGGAACTCCTCACCTGAGCAGGCACTCGAAGTCCCCCGGGGCTGAGGTTGGGATCTCCGAATGGAGACACCCAATGTACTGACAGTACGTGCAAACTTTGCTAAACAACAAGCATGCTCAATGACAAGAAGACAAATCTCAAATGCATAATTAGAATGATCAGAATGAGGAGACCCTTCCTCCTTTTATGCTTGGTGATCCTCTTCCTCACCTAGGCCCCACCAATCTCTGCGCTGTCCCTCTTGGTCCACACTGTCCAACTCAAACTGCGCTGTCTAGGCCCCATGCTGCCCCTTTCCCTACGCTGCCACTTGGCCACTAGGCCCCACCTTGCTAATTTGATATGTCTCCTTAGTGACTTTAGGGAATGCTTTTATCCTAAGTGTGAGCTAAGTGCTCTTTCACCCACTTTATTTATATTTTAACTTTATAAAGGAAAAAATAGTCAAAATTAATATTTCCAATTAGCTATTTCTAATTGGGAATATTACAGTCTCCCCCGACAAAACGTTGCTTGTCCTCAAGCAACTGTAATGATGGATGCTGCAGAATCTTTTTGCTCTTCTAGGTGGCATCCTCATCCGGTAAATTCCTCCATCTCACTAGGTACTCCCTGACTGTTCTGCTCTGTAACTGCCTCTCCCTAGTGTCAATAATGGCCTCCGGCTGTAGCACCAAGTGCCCCTCATCATCTGTAGGCGAAAGCTCCTTTGTTGCAGTCACCTGCTGCCCCAATGCCTTCTTCAGGCATGATACGTGAAAAACGTTCTGAATCTTGTTGCCCTGGGACAACTCCAACTCATATGCAACCTGTCCCACTTTGCGTATCACCCTATAGGATCCATCAAAGCGGGGCTTGAGCTTTTCAGCCCCCTTCTGCTTCAGCATGGACTGCCGATATGGCTGCAAGCGTTGGTAGACCAAGTCCCCTACCTTAAACTGCCTCTCAACCCGTCCCCTGTCAGCATACAACTTCTGCTGGTTCTGCGCTGTAGCCATGATATCCTTGAGAGCTTGAAGAATGTCCTGACTCTCTTGGATCCAATCCTTGGCTCTAGGAGCCTTGCTAGCACCAAACATCATGTCAGCAAAAGATAAAGCATGATATCCATACAATGCATAAAAGGGAGACATACCAATGGACATGTGATGAGTGTTGTTGTAGCAGTACTCCCCCAAGTGCAACCATCTCAACCATGCCTTCTGCTGCTCGCTGACATAGTTACGCAAGTAGCCCTCCAGCCACTTGTTCACTATCTCGGTCTGTCCATCCGTCTGGGGGTGGTAACTAGTACTCGGTGTCAACTCAGTGCCCACCAAACGGAAAAGCTCCTGCCAAAATCCGCCCATGAAGAGGCTGTCCTTGTCACTGAAAATGGTCTTTGGGAGACCATGCAATCTGAAAACGTCCTTGAAGAACAACTCTGCTACCTGTGCTGTAGTGTAATGTGCCGACATGGCAAAAAAATGAGCATATTTAGTCAGCCGATCAACGACTACAAATATGCAATCCTTGCCTGTACCATGGGCAACCCTGTAATGAAGTCCATCAAGATACTCTCCCATTTCCCCTCAGGTATGGGAAGAGGCTGCAATAATCCTGCCGGATGGTTCATCTCTCCTTTTTTACGCTGGTAAACCTCGCACTCCCTGACATATTGGAGCACATCCTCCTTGAGGCCCTTCCGAGAGAAGCTCTCCCTGATGGCCCTGTAGGTTTTGGTAAACCCCTGGTGGCCTGATAATGGTGAATCATGCGAGGCATGCAATATCTTCTTCTTGAGCTGGGAGCCCACAGTTAAGAAGATCTTGTCCCTGTAATAGATCACCTCGTCCATCACTCTGTACCTGTCATCTGTCACCTGCCCATCCAAAATCTCGTAGGAAAAACTGTCCTTGGAGTACTCTACCAACAGTCGAGCCCTCCAATCCGTGTCCAAACTCATCAAGGACAACGCTGCTGGCCTGCGTGAAAGTGCGTCTGCCACAACGTTGTTCTTCCCTTTGACATACTCAATGTCAAAGTCGTAAGCCTGGATCTTACTGACCCACTTTTGCTGCCTCTCCTGCAACTGCTTCTGCTCTAGAAAAAACCGGAGGCTGTTGTGGTCCGTCCTCACCCTAAACCTGTTCCCCACTAGGTACTGCCGAAACTTGGCCAATGCATGTTGATGGCCAACATCTCCTTGTCGTATATAGCATACAAACTCTCATGTGGCAATAGCTTCCAGCTCTCGAAAGCTATGGGGTGGCCTCCCTGCATCAACACTGCGCCTATCCCCTCCCCCGATGCATCACACTCCAAGACAAAGGGCTGTGTAAAACCTGGTAATGCTAACACTGGGTAGCTGCTCATCACCTCCTTGAGCCTGTCAAAAGGCCTCTGCGTTGTATCCAACCAAATGAATGCCCCTTTTTTGGTGAGATCTGTAAGGGGTGCAGCAAGTTGGGAAAATCCGTTGACGAACTTTCGGTAGTAGGTGCATATTCCCACAAATCCCCGAAGTTCCGTCACATTCTTCAGCTCCGGCCATTCCCTGATGGCCCTGATTTTCTCCTCGTGTACCTTTGCTCCATCGACCTCGATGATGTGCCCCATGTAGAGCATCTCGGTCAACCCAAACTCGCACTTGGAGAGCTTAGCATAAAACTGATGGTCTTCCAAAATGCGCAATACAACCTCTATATGTTGGAGGTGCTCCTCCCTTGTCCGACTGTAGATCAATATGCCGTCAAAAAACACTAACACACACTTTCTCAAGTGATTGCGGAAGATGTGATTCATGCATGACTGGAAAGTGGCCGAGGCATTGGTTAGCCCAAAAAGCATCACCAAAAACTCAAAATGGTCGTAATGACACCGGAAAGCGGTCTTGGGAATGTCCTGCTCCCTCACGCGAATCTTATAGTACCCGGATCTCAAATCAATCTTTAAGAAGAACTTGGCCCCCTTCAGCTCATCCATCAACTCATCAATCCGTGGCATGGGGTACCGGTTCTTCATGGTCTTCTTGTTCAGGGCCTTGTAATCAATGCACATCCTCAACGTGTCGTCCTTCTTCTTCACCATCACTACTGAAGAAGTAAAGGGGCTGGTGCTAGGACGGATGTGTCCAAGAGCTAAGAGCTCATGGATAGCCCTCTCAATCTCATCCCAATAGGCTTTGGGGTGACAATAGGGTGTAGTGATAACAGCCTGGATACCCTGCTCCAGCTCAATGGTGTGCTCAAACCCCTGATTCGGTGGCTGTCCTGGTGGTATCTCCCCAAATACCGTAGCATACCTGTCAAGAATGGACTGTACATCTGGGTGTACAACCTGCCCTGTAGATCCTGCCTCCGACACAGGCAGCTCCACTGCCCACTCTATGTCCCCCTTCTGGAAATTTGCCTCCATCCGGTGTGTTGAAACTGTCTGTGGTGGGTAGGTGTGCATCCCCCAAATCTTCTCATGCCTCCCAGTCTTCTTGTCCGTCCACTCCATCTCCAAGGTCTCCCAATCAGTGGTGACATTCCCCAAGGTGATAAGCCACTGTACCCTTAGTATCACGTTGGTGTCCGGAATGTCCACCACGAAAAAGTGAGCTGTCATGGTGTATGTCCCCATCGTCACTGACAAGGCTGGCACATACCTGGCACAATGCATGGTCCGGTCCCCTGGAACCAGCACCGAAAATCCATCAAAAGTCTCCGTCTGTATGCCCCTTTTCTCTACCCGCTGAGCATCAATGAAATTGTGGGTAGCCCCACTGTCTACCAACACCGACACATGCTGCCCTCGTACTGTACCTCGGACACGCAGTGTCGAGTATTTGGGAACTCCCCGCAAGGCTGCAAGGGCTCCCCTAGTAGGTGCAAAAGCTGCACCTCCTGCTCCAGGTTGTGGAGGTGGAAGATGATCCTCTCTGCGCTGTACTGCTGTCTCTAGCCTCCACATCCTCATACTCGTCTTCTTCCCCGCTACTATCAGAGAAGACTTCGATGTAATGTGCCTTCCCCGCGGCACAACGGTGTCCTGGTGCCCATGGCTCCTGGCACGTGAAGCACAATCTCTTCCGCTTCAATTCTCTCCTGGTCTCATCATCTCCAAACCCTCTACCCTAGTTCCCCCTGGCAGGCGGAACCCTCTCGTCCTTTCCCTTCGGCTAGAATGCCGATCTTTGGGGAAAAGGAGCTCTAGTCCTGGGAAGTGCATCCTGCAAATCTCGAATGCTCTCGACTGCATCATGGAGTGTCATGGGCCTTGTCGAGCTGATCAATCCCCGTAAAGGCTCTGCCAATCCATCTATGAACATATAAATCATACGGGCGGTGGATAGATCTGGTACCATCACAAAAAGTTTCAAAAACTTCGATATGTACGTGTCCGGCCAATCGATCTGCTTGAGCTTGGTTAGCTCAACAAAATGCTCCTCTGGATCCCTCCGGTCAAAATGCTCCACCAATCTCTGCGTAAAATTGGCATATGCTGTCACTCTCGAGTGCCCCTGCGTAACCATCCCGTGAAACCACCAATCCTGGGCCTCGCCCTCTAGGTGCAGCGCTGCCACTTTGATGGCCTCTGGCTCTGCCATCTGATTAAGCTGGAAATATATATCCAGCTTCTCCACCCAAGCTTTTGCCGAGCACTTGGATGATCCATTAATTGTTGGTAAATGGAATTTTCCCACCATGCGCTGCAATTACCCGTCATGTGAATGCCTGTTCCCCTTGTGATGGTTGCGGGGTTTGCTGTCCCGCTTGAGCTGAACAAAATCGTGGAAAGTGATGGCATCTCTGAACTCCTGACCTTATGTCTGGTACTCAGCGAAATAATCCCCCATGTGTGCCGGCTCCTGCTCCTGCTGTGCTTCTGTCCCAATGTCTGCGGCAAGAAATGTAGGCATCGTGGAACGGGGGGGTGTGTGTGATGCCACCTGCTGCGCTGTGGGGTGCTTCTGTAAATGATGAGATGTGCCTGAACCCTCTCCAACATGGAAACCCCTTGGGGTCTCGCGTGGTCTAGACTCTGTTGTGAATCTCTGCCCCATCTCCTCTATCCGTTTCGACAGATCCTGTACCGATTTGAGGAGAAGTTCCCCGAACTCCTTATCGGCATTCCTGTCCTCTGCCATTTGTTCCTCTTCCTCTGCGTCCACTACTGGAACGCTGTCATCTTCCCCGAAAGTGAGCTCTAACCTTCGTTCTTGATCTCTGTACCTCCTCCCTCGGTAACAAATGTATGATTTACCTGAAGGTGTCATAGGCAATCTGTTCCACAGGCTGAGCCAAGTCTATGAGCTTCGATGCCACTGTAATATTCCAAGTAGAAATAAATAGCAATATAAAGCACTTAAACAAAACAAACAACAACTAGAGAGATATCACATGAACAATAACCAATATGGAGAACGCTGAGCCATTTTATTAATACTGAAAGATAGAAAATGAGTACAAAAGTGATCAGAATGATGGCACCTTGGCTTGCACTAGGCATGCGTAGAAATACTCTCAGATTGGGACCCGAAATGGCTGCTAGCTCAAGACTGCGTTATCTCCAAGCTGCTGGCACTGCTACTATACTACTGCTACTGCTGGAATGAACTGAATCGTTGGGGTTGCTCCCCACCTCGGAAAATGCTGAAACTTTGTGAATGGCCTCTACTCCCAATACTCAGAAAACCCCAGAAAGCTCTCCAGAGATGGCCGACCCCTGAAAATAGCTCCCTTGAGGCACTACACTATTCCTCAAGGAGGGACGCTGGCTCTAATGATCTGCTCCAAAAGCTGGTCCGTAACTCTTCCAAAACACTGGAAAAGGGAAGGGCTCGCCCCTTATCCACTATCCAGGGCTAAATCCACCTCAAACTCCCAATCCGGAACAACCTCCCCACAAGACTGCGCCCTCCCTCTCACTGACTGCGCTGCCCCTCTGCGTGGACGCTCCTCTTGTGATAGCTGCAACTCCCACTGACAAAATAAGGATGGAACTCCTCACCCGAGTAGGCACTCGAAGTCCCCCGGGGTTGAGGTTGGGATCTCCGAACGGAGACACCCGATGTACTGAACAGTACGTTCAGACTTTGCTAAACAGCAAGCGTGCTTAATGCCAAGAAGACAAATCTCAAATGCATAATCGGAATGATCAGAATGAGGAGACCCTTCCTCCTTTTATGCTTGGTGAGCCTCTTCCTCACCTAGGCCCCACCAATCTTTGCGCTGTCCCTCTTGGCCTACGCTGTCCAACTCAAACTGTGCTAGCTACGCTCCACGCTGCCCCTTTCCTTGCGCTGCCACTTGGCCACTAGGCTCCAACTTGCTAATTCGATATGTCTCCTTAGTGACTTTAGGGAATGCTTTTATCATAAGTGTGAGCTAAGTGATCCTTCACCCGCTTTATTTATATTTTAACTTTATAAAGGCAAAAATAGTCAAAATTAATATTTCCAATTAGCTATTGCTAATTGGGAATATTACAGTCTCCCCTGACAAAACGTTGCTTGTCCTCAAGCAACTATAATGATGGATGCTGTAGAATCTTTTCGCTCTCCCAGGTGGCATCCTCATCCGGTAAATTCCTCCATCTCACTAGGTACTCCCTGACTGTTTTGCTCTGTAACTGCCTCTCCCTAGTGTCAATAATGGCCTCCGGCTGTAGCACCAAGTGCCCCTCATCATCTGTAGGCGGAAGCTCCTGCTGCCCCAATGCCTTCTTCAGGCATGATACGTGAAAAACGTTCTGAATCTTGTTGCCCTGGGGAAGCTCCAACTCATATGCAACCTGTCCCACTCTGCGTATCACCATGTAGGGTCCATAGAAGCGGGGCTTGAGTTTTTCAGCCCCCTTCTACTTTAGCGTGGACTGCCGATATGGCTGCAAGCGTTGGTAGACCAAGTCCCCTACCTCAGACTGCTTCTCAACCCGTCCCCCGTCAACATACAACTTTTGCTGGTTTTGCACTATAGCCATGTTATCCTTGAGAGCTCAGAGAATGTCCTGACTCTCTTGGATCCAATCCTTGGCTCTAGGAGCCTTGCTAGCACCAAACATCATGTCAGCAAAAGATAAAGCATGATATCCATACAATGCATAAAACCAAGACATACCAATGGACATGTGATGAGTGTTGTTGTGGCAGTACTCCCCCAAGTGCAACCATCTCAACCATGCCTTCTGCTGCCCGCTGACATAGTTACGCAAGTAGCCCTTCAGCCACTTGTTCACTATCTCGGTCTGTCCATCCGTCTGGGGGTGGTAACTAGTACTCAATGTCAACTCAGTGCCCACCAAACGGAAAAGCTCCTGCCAAAATCCGTCCATGAAGTGGCTGTCCTTGTCACTGACAATGGTCTTTGGGAGACCATGCAATCTGAAAACGTCCCTGAGGAACAACTCTGCTACCTGTGCTGCAGTGTAATGTGTTGATATGGCGAAAAAATGAGCATATTTAGTCAGCCGATCAACAACTACAAATATGCAATCCTTGCCCTGTAGCGTGGGCAACCCTGTAATGAAGTCCATCGAGATACTCTCCCATTTCCCCTCAGGTATGGGAAGAGGCTGAAATAATCCTGCGGATGGTTCATCTTTCCTTTGTTACACTAGCAAACCTCGCACTCCCTGACATATTGGAGCACGTCCTCCTTGAGGCCCTTTCAAGAGAACTACTCCCTGATGGCCCTGTAGGTTTTGGTAAACCCCTGGTGGCCTGATAATGGTGAATCATGCAAGGCATGCAATATCTTCTTCTTGAGCTGGGAGCCCTCAGTCAAGAAGATCTTGTCCCTGTAATAGATCACCTCGTCCATCACTCCGTACCTGTCATCTGTCCCCTGCCCATCCAAAATCTCGCAAGAAAAATGGTCCTGTTATCGCTTGCCGCCTACACCTACCTACAGTTAGTGGGAAAAGCCTTCAACCCCACAGGTGTGGTTGGTGGCAAGGAACTCAGAGAAGGGGTTGTCACCTATTCCCAACTCTCTCCGTTTAAGCTATCTCCTAGGTTAGCTAAGCGGGGTGGTCCCTAAAGGAAAACTAAGTTAAAGATGTGAGATTTCTAGGAGAATTGATTAGAAGGAATTACTTATCAAAGATGACTCGATTCCAATATGTAAACAAGCATATAAGTATATGAGCAATATCCAATGATGTGTTCAAAATATAGACCAGTGCTTTAAAGTAGATGACAAATGCTTGCTCAAAAATGAAATTCAAGATATAATGACAATAATCCCACAAAGGAAGTGTTAGACCAAGATCACAATATGCAATTAAATTTGCAACACCAAATAAGGGTATTTTCCAATGAAACGAGATATATCAATCATCCATAAGCATAATGATCAGTAAAATTACAACATGCAATGAAGTTGTATGTAGAGGCAAATTTCCAAGTACCATAGAATTAAACTTGTTGCAAAATTTAAGGAATTAAAATGCTTGCATCCAAAGTGCTTCTTGAGATAATATTTGCATGTGAATCTGTAAACCATCAAGATAGCAAAAAATTTGGGAACTTTGCAAGTAAATGTGATGAGATAGTGCTCTTGGTTTATTTTATTAACTAGTTTTAAAGCAAGGTTACAATGAACTCTAATCCTCAGACCTCACCCTCGCCCAAATATATGGATCTCACAGTGAGGAGTCCATAGAGGTAGAGGGTCCCTAAAACGTCTATTCAACCAACTTAAGTCGGAGGTAAATTTTAGAAATGCAAGTCTAGTATGAAAAGTGAAATGCCTAAATGATATGAAAGTGAGTTTGCAAGTGCTATGTAAAAGATGGAGATGATTCAATTAAATATGCTTCATAGTTAGAACAATAACTCAAGTTGCCATAAATTGAAAGTGATATGCTTCTTCACTTGTAGTATATTGTGAAACTTATTCAAAAGAGAAATAAATCACAAAACATAAGTAAGTGATGGCAAATGAGATTGTAAATTAAGAAATTAAAGGACTATGAGATTTGTGTTACTTCCCAATTAGAGCATGCGTATGTGATGTGAAAGAAAACGGAAATGTCAAAACCACTAAGTCAATCCATCTACAAATTCTTTCATTTGAAATGGAGAGATAGGGATGCCAATGGGTAAAACCCACGCTCCCACAACAAAAACAAATTTTTTTATTAATTTTACAAAAATGAAATGACCATGAGGTCTTTTCTAAACCAAGGAAAGTCTTTACAAATAAAAATTGAGACCATAGACTTTTTCTCGATGAGAATTTCTAAGAACTCAAAATAAATTCAGACTTTACAATAGGAGAAGAGAAGTTAAGCTTCTTCTATGCCCACAACCAAAGAAGAGAGGGTTATCTTCCTCATTTGAAATTCAGCCCAAAGGTCCTGCAACAACTTGTTAGTAATTTCTTATAGTTGTCCACTCAAGCTGTCACAAGAAAAAATTCGAAAGAGGGCTACAAAATCAATCAAATATTAGATAGATAAAATTACAAAATATTGCACAACAGTTTACAAAGGGCTAAGCCAAAGAGTTTGAGTAAACTCTCCTCTTTGCTTAGTCATCTTCAAGCTCTTAGATAGCAAATGAAAGCAATGAAGTATCATGTTTTAAAAGATATTTAAATTTAGAAGTATTCGGCTTGTATACAAGCTATGTCTCAAAACCCCTGCGAAACCACTTTGTAAGATAAGACTATGAAGGTTCAAAGAACAAATGAGAGCTCCTTTGAGAATGTATCAAGAGTGGGTTGGTCTCTCCAAAGACTTCCCCCAACACTTGATTCTTTGACCCCAACAAGATGTTCCCTCTACAAAACTTCAATCAAGAATTAGTTCCATATAGATCTAGCAATAAACAATGATAAGAAACTCTAGAGATTTGTTTGAAACCGACTAAAGCATTCTATACTTAGAGCATACTCCTAAATCAAATGTCAATGTAAGATAGCTCTACATTAACAAATCTACAAGAGCATATGGAAACAAATTAGATCAAAGCATGAGTAAAAGGAATTATACCAATGATCAACAATTCATCACACTCCAAAAGGAGGAACACCTCATGAATGAAACCCCAAAGTCTTTATTGATATTTCTGAAAGTGTACAAGGCAACAACGCTTCTGCAAGCACAATAGCTAGTAAACAATGATTACAATATGAGAGCCCATGGCTCCATTATATAGAAAGTTGGGAGCAAATCCCAATGAAGAACCATATGCCAAGTGGTGAGAGGGAGGAGATCTTAAGACAAATTCGAATTTGGTAAGTGGAGCTCCAATGCCAAGTGTAAAAATCGAATTCTGGCAAATGGACATCATTTTCTTCTTCCCTTATGTGCCAAATTCGAATTTTATGATGGAATGACATGTGTATATGGTTGGTAATCCATGTGGAGACATTTTCCCACAAAAATCTCCACCAAATATTCTCCCAAATCCTCCCAAATATGCACTAACTTTACAAATTCGAATTTCCAAGTAAGCAACTCTCATTTAATGCCGGAAATTCAATTTTATTTGAGCACATTTCTTTTCCTTGATTTTAGGAGTTCATATCACCTTGGGACTTCACTTTAACTCCTCCATAATTTTCCACTTCATTTAGCATGTGTGGATATTTATTTTTCTTCATTTATTTAATTTCTGGCTTAATTAATTGCCAGATTTCCCACTAAACTTAGGAAAAGTGGGTTTTGAGGGTTCAAAACACATTTTTAACCCCTCAAAGTGTGTCATAGTAGAAAGTTGAGCGTGAGAGGTGTAATTTTGATTACTCATACCCCATACAACTTCTCTAAACAAATTTATTACAATTCAATTACAATTTTTATTGCAATTTTCGACTTGCGGGAAATCTAAAAAATTAAAAAATCACTACCTAGACCTAACCAAATTCCACGAAATTTTTTGTGTGATCTAGTATGGTAATATACATTGACTATAGACACTAGGAGTCACCCAAGGCCTCACCATCAAGCCGTACTCCGGCTTTGGGGTAAGATTGAAGGAAAAAACTCAATTAATTATTAACTCCTAGTAGGGAGATGATAATTAACCAAGTAAAAAAAACCTCCCAGAGTAATACTCACTTGTTGACAAGGTCCCAGGCTACCTAGGCTTGTTACAGACTCAATACTGACTCAAAACTCATCATTACTAGCATCACTTATTACAATTCCCCGTAGGGCGTGGAATCTGGGTACAAGAGAAAATGATAAGAAGTAGAAGTAGAGTTTAAAAACTCTGTTGAACTGATGATATCTGATGGTACAAATGTCTTCTGGTTCATCCTTGGGCATGAAGTCTTCTCATTATCATCAGGTGCCACTCCAGTGGTCAACAGGTCCTTGGAGTACTCTACCAACAGTTGAGCCCTCCAATCCGTGTCCAAACTCATCAAGGACAACGCTGCTGGCCTGCGTGAAGGTGCATCTGCCACAGCGTTGTTCTTCGCTTTGACATACTCGATGTCAAAGTCGTAAGCCTAGATCTTACTGACCCACTTTTGCTGCCTCTCCTGCAACTGCTTCTGCTTTAGAAAAAATCGGAGGTTGTTGTGGTCCGTCCTCACCTTGAACCTATTCCCCACTAGGTACTGCCGAAACTTGGCCAGTGCATGTTGATGGCCAACATCTCCTTGTCGTATATAGCATACAACCTCTCGTGTGGCAATAGCTTTTGGCTCTCGAAAGCTATGGGTGGCCTCCCTGCATCAACACTGTGCCTATTCCCTCCCCCAATGCATCACACTCCAAGACAAAGGGTTGTGTAAAATCCGGTAATGCTAACACTGGGCAGTTTCTCATCACTTCCTTGAGCCTGTCAAAAGCCCTCTACGTTGTATCCGACCAAATGAATGCCCCTTTCTTGGTGATATCTGTAAGGGGTGCAGCAAGTTGGAAAAATCTATTGACGAACTTTTGGTAGTAGGTGCAGATTCCCCCAAATTCCAGAAGTTCCGTCACATTCTTTGGCTCTGGCCATTCCCTGATGGCCCTGATCTTCTCTTCGTGTACCTTTACTCCATCCACCCCGATGATGTGCCCCATTTAGAGCATCTCGGTCAACTCAAACTCGCACTTGGAGAGCTTAGCATAAAACTGATGCTCTTCCAAAATGCGCAATACACCCTCTATATGTTGGAGGTGCTCCTCCCATGTCCGGCTGTAGATCAATATGTCATCAAAAGGCACTAACACACACTTCCTCAAGTGACTACGGAAGATGTGATTCATGTATGATTGGAAAGTGGCCGGGGCATTGTTTAGCCCAAAAGGCATCACCAAAAACTCAAAATGGCCATAATGACACCAGAAAGTAGTCTTGGGAATGTCTTGCTTCCTCACGCAAATCTGATGGTACCTGGATCTCAAATCAATCTTTGAGAAGAACTTGGCCCCCCTCAGCTCATCCATCAAGTCATCAATCTGTGGGATGGGGTACCGGTTCTTCATGGTCTTCTTGTTCAGGGCCTTGTAATCAATGCACATCCTCAACGTGCCGTCCTTCTTCTTCACCATCACAACTGAAGAAGCAAAGGGGCTGGTGCTAGGACGGATGTGTCCAAGAGCTAAGAGCTCATGGATAGCCCTCTCAATCTCATCTCGATAGGCTTTGGGGTGCCTATAGGGTGTAGTGATAACAGCCTGGGTGTAGTGCCTATAGGGTGTGGCTGAATCTGTGTAGTAGTCAACAACAATCAAGCAAAACATTAGTCCACTGTAGTGGAGTCCTCAAACCTAAAAAAAATGGCATAAAACTCAAAATATTATTTGATACTGGTGCTACTGATAGTTTCTTTTCATCATATGCATTAAATAAATGTGGTTTGGCAACCCGCAAGAAAAATGATTTCAGACAGGTAGAAATGGCTTCAGGAGAACTTCAGTCCGTTGATTTATGTGTTGAAAACTGCAAAGTTGATCTAGGGGTTTGTTCGACTAAGTTAAAAGTATATGTCACAGCCCTGGGAACTTATGATCTCATTATAGGGATGGGTTGGTTAGAAGCTCATCGAGCTTGGGTAGACTGTTACAAAAAAAGAATTCTTTGCATAAATGATGAAGGAGAGATGATCCAAATCCAAGGTATTAAGAGGAAGGTATCTTTAAGCTTCATTTCAACAATGCAAGTGAAGCGTTGCTTAAGAAAAGGTTGTCAAGTATATGCAATAAAGGAAGTACACAAAGAAAAAGGGCCATCCCTAAAACAATATCCAGTGTTATCTGAATTTTGGATGTTTTTCCAAAGAAACTATCAGGATTATCTCATGAAAGGGAGCTTGACCTTACAATAAAATTAAAAACTAGTACAAAACCAATCTCTAAAACACCTTACAGAATGACTGCTTCGAAACTTCAAGAGTTACAACTTCGACTGAAGGAACTACTGGATATAGGACACATCTGACCCAGTATTTCACCTTGAGGAGCACCTGTGATTTTTGTCAAGAAGAAGGATGGTTCCTTGTGGCTATGCATAGACTATCGAGACTTAAATCGAGCTACAATAAAGAATAGGTATCCAATGTCCCGAATTGATGAACTCTTTGACCAAATGAAAGGACCTTCAGTGTTTTAAAAAAAATCGATATACGATCGGGTTATCATCAATTAAGAATCAAGGACAATGATATTTCTAACACTACATTTTGAACACGCTTCGAGCATTACGAGTTCACAGTGGTACCATTTGGATTGACCACTACTCCAACAGTATTCATGAATCTTATGAATAAATTTTTTCTGTAAATACCTTGGCCATTTTGTACAAGTCTTCTTAGATGATATTTTTATCTACTCCAAAAAATGAGAAAGAGCATGAAGAAAATTTGCGGATAGTATTATCTTGCCTTAGGGAACACCAATGATATGGAAAGTTATCCAAGTGTTCCTTCCTTCAGAAGAAGATTCATTACCTAGTTCATATTATATCTGGTGAAGGGATATCAGTAGACCTTGAGAAGGTAAAAACAATCATGGAGTGGTCGATACCGAAGAATGCACATGAAGTGCGAAGTTTTATGGGTTTAGCCGAATACTATCAAAGGTTTGTAGAAGAGTTCTAAAAATATATAAATTGCAAAGCCTATCACAACCCTCCAGCGTAAAGGAGTTAGGTGCGAGTGGATCGAGGAATGTCACAGGGCATTCTCTGAACTTAAAAGATTGTTGACCAGTGCACCAGTATTGCGAGTACCAGTATTAATGCAAGACAAAGGAGTAATAGCATATGCCTCAAGGAAGTTAAAACCTCATGAAGAACTCTTTGCCACGCATGATTTAGAGTTGGTCGCTGTAGTACTAGCTTTGAAGATATGGAGGCACTGACTTGTTGGGAGCAACTTTGTACTTAAAAGCGACCACCAAAGTTTGCAATACTTGTTTACCCAAATGGACTTGAATGCTAGACAAAGACGATGGAGTGAATTCCTAAGTGAGTAGGACTATGGAATTTCGTACATTAAAGGAAAATAAAATGTAGTGGTAGATGCTCTAAGTAGAAGACCAAGAATATTTTCCCTTATACCCATCAAGGCAGACTTGAGAAAACAAGTGTTAGAACATCTCTCGAAAAATAGCTGGTATTTAAAAATAAGATCTGGGCTTGATAGTAAAGGTCCAAAGAACCTAAGTTTGAGGGATATGAACTAGAGGATGATGGATTGTTATGATTCCATGGAAGAATGTATATTGTTGATATTGGAGATCTCTGAAACACCATCCTCAAGGAAGCTCACAAAGCACTATATTATGCACATCCTGATGTAAAGCAAATGTATGTTGACACAAAGAAACTCTTCTTTTAGGCAAGAATGAAGTGTAATATTGTCTAATTCGTAGCAAAATGTTTTGAATGTCAACAAGTGAAGGCTGACTATCGTTACCCAACAGGTCTCTTGCAACCTCACGACATTCCTATGACCAAATGGGAGGTGATTTCTATGGATTTTACCGTGGGGCTACCTATTACACCACAAAGGCATAATGCCATTCTGGTTGTGGTGGATAAACTAACGAAAAACGCACATTTGATTCCCGTAAGAGAGACTTATGAAGTGGCTAATGTAGCTCGGGTATTTATAAATGAAATTATTAGATTTCACGGAGTACCTAAAGAAGATCATATCAGACAGAGATTCATGATTTACTTCAACATTTTTGACTTGTATGTAGTTAGCCTTAGGAACTCGATTAAATTTAAGTACAACTTATCATCTTGAGACTGATGGGAAATAGAAAGGGTGAACCAAGTAATAGAAGATATGTTGAGGATGTAAGTTATGGATCAACAGATGCACTGAGAAAAATATTTTCCGTTGGTTGAATTTGCATACAATAACAACTACCACAGCTCAATCGGAATGCCTCCATTTGAAGCATTATACGGCAGACCTTGTAGAACACTGCTAAGTTGGGACAAGTTAGAAGATTGAGTGATAGTGGGGCCAAAATTAATTCAAGAGATGGAGGAATAGGTAAAACAATTAGACAACGGTTGAAGGAGGCACAAGATAGACATAAAAGTTATGCTTATGCTCACAGAAAAAATAAGAATTATGAAGTAGGGGATCGGGTTTTCATCCACATCAGACCAAATAAAAGCACCATCCAATTTGGAAAATGAACAAAGTTGTTGCCCCGATTCATTGGGCCATTCAAAGTTCTGGAAAAAGTTGGACTTGTTGCTTATCATCTTGCACTTCCACCCTGTTGACCAATGGAGTGGCACCTGATGATAATGAGAAGACTCCATGCCCAAGGATGAACCAAAAGACATTTGTACCATCAAATATCATAAGATATCATCAGTTCAACAGATTTTTTAAACTCTACTTCTTATCATTTTCTCTTATACTCAGATTCCACGCCCTACGAGGAATTGTAATAAGTGATTCTAGTAATGATGAATTTGAGTCAGTATTGAGTCTGTAACAAACCTAGGTAGCTTGAGACCTCGCCAACAAGTGAGTATTACTTTGGGAGGTTTTTTTTAACTCGGTTAATTATCATCTCCCTATCAGGACTTGATAATTAATTGAGAATTTTCTTCCAATTTTACCCCAAAAATGGAGTATGGCTTGGTGGTGAGGCCTTGGGTGAGTCCTAGTGTCTAGAGTCAATGTATATTACCATACAAGATCATACAAAACATTTCGTAGAATTTGTTTAGGTCTAGGTAGTGATTTTTTAATTTTTTAAATTTCTCGCAGGTCAAAAATTGCAATAAATATTGTAATTGAATTGTAATAAGTGTTGTCTAGAGTGTTTAATTTTCTTGAGTGATGGGGTAGCATCGGATGTGCTCTAGCTCCCAAAATTTGTGGAGGGACTAGAGTACATAAGATCTCCAAGACCCATGAAGAGATTTGGGAAATTTCATCCAGTTTGGGAGATAATTAATTAATTAATAATTTTAATTAAGGACCCTAAGTCTAACTTAGGAAAATTAAATTATTAAAGATAATTAATTAAAACATGTGATGAAATTGTCTTAAGTCACACGTATCAAGCTTTCTTTTAACCTTAGCCATTGATTCAAGATCTGATCATGACCGTTGGTTTCCCAACAAAAAAAGTATAAAGAAAAGGCTTGGGGTCATTTGGAGAAGACACACGGAGGCAGAGCACTGAAGCTAAGCTGGAATTCTAGGGCGTGGTTTGCTAAGAATTTTCAGAAGTGTTTTAGCTGCAGAGAGGGGTAGTTTAGGCAAAGGGGATGGTCTGATCCCAGTGCCTAGAATCAGCAAGAGGCAGAGAGCAGTTTCCAGAGGCAACGCAGAGAAGCAGAGGCAGCAGAAGCAAAGAGGGCAGTAGCTGCACAACGCAGGGGCAGCTTCAGCTACACAGGTGCTACGCAGTCCCTTCTAGGGCAGCGCTGGTCAACCGGGGACCCATTTGGGTTACGCAGAGACCCTTAGGGGCAGCGTATGGTCTGCATCACCCATTCTGGGGTTACGCAGCCCTCTCCAGGCTAACACAGAGGCATGCAGAGGCTGCAGAGGCTACTAGGGTGATGCAGTCTTACGTTGTCTCCACGCAGACCCACGTACTTACTGCGCAGAGCCAGTGTTGGGACTGTCTGCTCATGCAAAGGCCAGCCTGGGTGATGCAGATCTGAAGTTGTCTGATTCAGAGTGCCACAAGCAGAGCTGCATGACTTCATAAGGTGTTGGTGGGGTTAAATATCTGAAGTTTTTAGAATTTAGCCTAAGCACTAGAGATAGAGCGGGAGGAGATCAGCTTCTTAGACGATTTCTAGCCAAAGAAACCTGAAGATCGATCAGTGGATCGAAGAGAGTTGTTTCATTGATTGATTTGGTGGATTTCCAAGAGAGGAAATCAATTGTCAGAGGGAGCAGAGGGTGCCTATTTCGCCAAGGACCCTAGATCCAAATCTCTAGCGTAGAGAGGAGGAGCTCCGATAGCTTTTCTGAGCTAATGGCACCTCACAGACTACGTGATCAGGATAGGTTGGATGGCCTGTCCAACTTTGCAGTCTGGAAGGCCAGAATCCTGGTAGTCTTGGAGGCATATCGTCTAATAGACCATGCAGAACAAGTCCTGGCCATGCCAACGGATGCAGATCTCCTGAAGAAGCATGAGGAAGCTGCGACACATGCCAAGTGGCTCATAATGGATGGAGTTAAGGACCATATTGTTCCACATATAGCTGAGAAGAAAAAAACTAACGAGATGTGGAAGGCCTTAACAACCCTATATGAGGGGAAGTCCGTCGAGAGGAAGATGCTTCTGGAGACTCAGCTGCGGTCATTCATGATGACCAAGGGGGAAGAGATGGAGCACTTTCTCTTCATATTACAGACGATCATATATCAGTTGACTGCCACGGGAGCAAAGGTGGAGGATGATGTGATGGTAAGGATTGCACTCAATGCAGTCACAGAAGAGTGGGAAACCTTTGTCCAAAGTGTCTTGGGTAGAGCAGACCTTCTCGACCGGGACAACTTGTGGGCAATCATGCGTCAAGAAGAACTCCGCCGATTCACCAAGAAGTAGTACAACTTGGGATCCAGTAAAGTGAAGAAGGAAGCCGAAGATGATGCCTTGGGATTTGTGCCAAGGTTCTACTCTTCTTCTTCTCCCTACTCAGAAATTCTCCTTGCTCTCTCTTACTCTTTCTCTCAATCTGTTGATGAAAAGAATGAATGACCTGTTCTCTTCTTTTTGTAATATTCCTAATTAGCAGTGGCTAAATGGAATATTCAATTTTGCTCAATTTTGCGTCTATAGTTTATTAATAAATAAAAAGGTGAGTAGAGAGAGTCTAGCTCACTTAGTGGAATAAAACCCACTCCCTAGTAGCACAACGTTGTGACTTAAAGGGAGCCAAGGGGGGCCAAGCACCACGTAGAGAGGGGGGCCACGTATGCACTAGGAGAGACTGCGCAGATGAGGATGAGCACGTGGCAAGAGGGAGGCTATGTTGAGGAGATAGGCCTTAGGGTTTGGAGGAAGGTCAACGTTATAAAAGAGGGAGGAGCCTTCTCATTTCAGTGATTCGTTGTTGATGATATTGAGTTGGTAGTTTTGACTTTTTGAGCACGCTCGCAGTTTAGCCTGTCTGCAGCACTGTTTAGTGCGTTGAGTGTCTCTGGTCGGAGATCTCGCCCTTAGCCTCAGGGGACTTCGAGTGCCTACTCGGGCAAGGTATTTTATTCAGCATTTTGCAGGAGGTTTGGTTTGTGGTTTTGTTGCGGAGCCGAGCATTCAGAGAGATTGCACAGTCATTGAGAGGGAGGACGCAATCCATCTAGGAGGAGCTCCGGATTGGGATTTTTGCAGGGGTTTCAAGTCGGGAGATTGAGCAGAGGATCAACCTTTTCCGTTTGGAGGATTTTGGTGGGGTTTGAGGCCGTATTTTATTCATTCCTATTCAGCCTCTGCGCAGAGCCTTGGAGGCCAGTGTAATTCCCCAAGGGGGTGTTTTTTTGGGGGTCAGCCATTTCTGATATGGTTTCTGGGTTTTGCCGAGATTGGTGAGTAGAGGAGGATTCTAGATTTTCAGCTCATTCCGACAAGGGGAACAACCCCTAGTCATCAGTTCATTTCAGCAGTAGCAGCTACACGGAAGTTTTCCAGCAGTTGGGACGCAGTTCAGAGAGCAGCCATTTTCAGTGTATTCTGAGAGTATTTCTTCACTTGCTTTGAGCAAGTTTAGGTGCCATCACTCTGATCACCTATTGTACTTCATTATATTTCTCAGTTTAATAAATTGGCTTAGCATTCTCTCTCTATATTTCTGGATGATTTGTCGTACATTCTTTCTATGCTATTGTATGTCTGCTGCACTGTTATCTTATATATTTTTGGGCATTCTAGTTCTATACCACTTGGTGTGTTTATCTCATACTCTTAGACAGAGTCTGGAAAGGGCCAGGTAGCCTTCAGATTTCGTCCTCTTCTCAGAGGCGACATATCTGGTAAACGCCCTCCCAGTCCATCTCTGGTTGGAGTTTGTTGTGTTTTAGAGATATCCCCGAAATGGGATATTACAGTGGTATCAGAGCATAGTTCTGGCTCAGCCTGTGGAGCTAGTTGTCTATGACACCGGGGAAGAGGCCATATATTTGTTATAGAGGCCGGAAGTACAGAGAGCGTGAGCGTAGGTTGGAGAACACCTACGGAGAGGGAGACTGTGTTCGGGTGGTGGACACAGAGTAGGAGGAGCCTGTGACAGACACAGAGTAGGAGGAGCCGGTGTTAGATTCAGAGCAGAGAGAGCCGATGGCAGATGACACTGAGGCCAAACAGTTTAGGGAGGCACTCCTCAAATCGGTGCAGGATTTAGCGAGGCAGATTGAGGTGATGGGTCAGAGATTCACCACTGTAGAGGCTAGACAGCGTGAGACCCCACGGGGATTCCAGGTAGGTGAGGGATCAGGTACGTCCCACCATTTGTCGGAGCATGGTGCTGCTCAGTGTGATACAACTCAGCCGATGGCTTCACATGCACCTACACGCTCTACCATGCCCACTTTCTTGGGAGCAGACACAGGGGCAGGAGCCCAGCAAGAGGCAGAGCCCGGGCACATGGGCGATTATTTTGCAGAGTATCAGGCCTATGGGCAGGAGTTCATGGATGCTCTCTCGTTCAAAGATTTTGTTCAGCTCCAGCGGGACAGTAGACCTCGCGACCATCATAGAGGGCACTGGCATTATCATGATGGAGATACCCACCGCACATCTAGCAGGTTCCATTTGCCTACGTTTGATGGTTCATCAAACAGTTCGGCAAAGTCTCGGGTGGAGAAGCTGGACATCTATTTCCAGCTTTACCAGATGTCCGAGACGGAGGCCATCAAGGTGGCGACATTGCATTTGGATGGTGAGGCCCAGGACTGGTGGTTCCATGGGATGGTTACACTCGGACATTCTACAGTGACGACATATGCCAAGTTTACTAGGAGGTTGATGGAGCGATTTGACCAGAGGGATCCGGAACATCACTTTGTTGAGCTGACGAGGCTCAAGCAGACTGGGAGCCCCGAGACATACATTGCAAATTTCTTGAGGATTTCAGTGATGGTGCCAGATCTATCCGCAGCACGGATGATCTATATGTTTGTGGAGGGATTAGCATAGCCACTTTGAGGTCTAGTCAGGTCTACTAGACCAGCTACACTCCAGGATGCTATTAGCAGGACCCGGGACTTACAGGATGCATTGCCTAGGACTCAGACACCTTACCCCCAGAGATAGGGCTTCCAGCCCAAGGGCAAGGATGTGAGGATTCCGCCTCCAAAGGGGAATCCAGGATGGACACAGACAGATGATGATTCCAGGAGGGAGCTGAAGAAGAAGCGGTTGTGCTTTACATGTTAGGAGCCGTGGGCACCAGGACATAGGTGTGCTGCTAGCAAAGCACACTTCATTGAGGTCTTCTCCGAGGATAGCGGGGGAGAGGATGAGGAGGATGATGAGGAGGCAGGAGATAGTCAGACAGCCCAGGATCAGTTTCCACCCCCACCTCTAGGAGCAGGAGGTGCAGCTTTTGCACCCACAGGAGGGACCCTTGCAGCATTGCGAGGAGTTCCCAAGTATTTGACGTTGCGCGTACGAGGGACGGTACGTGGCCAGTGAGTATCAGTTTTGGTTGACAGTGGGGCAACACACAACTTCATCGATGCACAGATGGTCGAGCGGAGAGGTATACCGACCGAGAGCTTCGATGGATTTTCAGTTCTAGTCCCAGGAGGTCAGACGATGCAGTGTGCCCAGTATGTTCCAGAGTTAGCAGTGACGATGGGTACCTACACCGTGACCGACCACTTTTTCGTGGTCAACATACTGGATACCAATGTGGTATTGGGTGTTCAGTGGTTGATTACTCTGGGGAAGGTCACCACAGATTGGGAGGCCTTGGAGATGGAGTGGGATGACAAGAAGACCGGGAAGCAAGAGAAGATCCGCGGGATGCACACTTACCCACCTCAGACTATTTCGGCACACCGGATGGAGGCAGATTTTCGGAAGGGAGACATAGAGTGGGCGGTTGAGTTGTGGGCATCAGAGGCAGAGACCACGGGTCAAGAAGTTCATCCTGATATACAGGCCGTCCTTGACAGGTACGATGCAGTGTTTGGGGATATACCACCAGGTCGGCCACCGGACCGAGGGTTCGAGCACACCATTGAGCTTGAGCAGGGCATTCAGGCAGTGATTACTACCCCCCTATAGGCATCCCAAAGCCTATCGAGATGAGATTGAGCGGGTCATCCAGGAGTTGCTGGCTCTTGGGCACATTAGACCGAGCACGAGTCCGTTTGCTTCTTCCGTTGTAATATTCCTAATTAGCAATGGCTAATTGGAATATTCGATTTTGCTCAATTTTGCCGTCTATAGTTTATTAATAAATAAAAAGTGAGTGGAGAGGGTCTAACTCACTTAGTGGAATAAAACACACTCCCTAGTAGCACAACGTTGTGACTAAAAGGGAGCCAAGGGGGGCCAAGCACCACGTAGAGAGGGGGCCCACATATGCTCTAGAAGCCACTGTGCATATGAGGATGAGCGCGTGGCAAGAGAGAGAGCCTACGTTGAGGAGATAGGCCTTAGGGTTTTGGAGGAAGGTCAATGTTATAAAAGAGGGAGGAGCCTCCTCATTTGATTCATTCGTTGTTGATGATATTGAGTTGGTCATTTCGACTTCTTGAGCACGCTAGCTGTTTAGCCTGTCTGCAGCATTGTTGCATTGAGTGTCTCTGGTCGGAGAACCCTTAGCCCTGGGGGACTTCGAGTGCCTGCTCAAGCAAGGTTATTTCTTCAGCATTTTGTGGGAGGTTTTGGTGTTTGGGTTTGTTGCGAAGCCGAGCATTCATAGAGACTGCACAGTCACTGAGAGGGAGGACGCAGTCCATCTAGGAGGTGTTCCAGTTTGGGATTTTTGCAGGAGATTTGAGCGGAGATTTTGAGCAGACGATCAGCCTTTGCCTTTGGGAGGATTTTGGTGGAGTTTGAGGTGGTATTTCAGTCATTCCTATTCAGCCTCTGCGCCGAGCCTTGGAGGCCAACGTAATTCCCCAAGGGGGTGTTTTTCGAAGATCGGCCATTTCTGATATGGTTCCTGGGTTTTGTCGGGATTGGTGAGTAGAGGAGGATTCCAGATTTTCAACTCATTCTGGCAAGGGGAGCAGCCCCTAGTCATCAGTTCATTTCAGTGGTACCAGCTACACGGCAGTTTTCCAGTAGCTGGGACGCAGTTCAAAGTGCAGCGATTTCCAGTGTAATCTGAGAGTATTTCGTCACTTGCCTTGAGCAAGTTTAGGTGCCATCACTCTGATCACCTATTGTACTTCATTATATTTCTCAGTTTAATAAAATGGCTTAGCATTCTCTCTCTATATTTCTGGATGAGTTGCCGTACATTCTGTCTATGCTATTGTATGTTTGCTACATTGTTATATATATATATATTCGGGCATTCTAGTTCTATACCACTTGGTGTGTTTGTTTCATACTCTTAGACAAAATCTTGAAAGGGCCAGGTAGCCTCCAGATTTCGTCCTCTTTCAGAGGCGGCATATCTGGTAAACGCCCTCCCAATCCATCTCTGGTTGGAGTTTACCGTGTTTTAGAGATATCCCCGAAAGCGGAGCCAAGTTCTTCTCAAAGATTGATTTGAGATCAGGGTACCATTAGATTCGCGTGAGGGAACGGGACATTCCCAAGACCGCCTTCAGGTGTCATTATGGGCATTTTGAGTTTCTGGTTATGCCCTTCGGGCTAACCAATGCCCCAGCTACTTTTCAGTCTTGCATGAACCATATCTTCCGCAGTCATCTGAGGAAGTTTGTATTGGTCTTTTTCGATGACATACTCATATATAGCAGGACTTGGGAGGAGCATCTCCAACATATAGAGGTAGTACTACATATCTTGGAAGGGAAACAGTTCTATGCTAAGCTCTCCAAGTGTGAGTTTGGGATGACGGAGATGTTGTATTTGGGTCACATTATTGGAGTGGACGGAGTGAGAGTCCATGAGGAGAAGATCAGGGCCATCAGGGTTTGGCCGGAGCCGAGGAACGTGATGGAACTTCGAGGATTCATTGGCATATGTACTTATTATAGGAAGTTCGTCAAGAGTTTCTCACAGCTTGTTGCACCCCTTACAGATTTGACGAAGAAGGGGGCATTCAGTTGGTCGGATACAACGCAACGAGCCTTTGACAAGCTCAAGGAGGTGATGAGTAGCTTCCCAGTGCTTGCATTGCCAGATTTTACGCAGCCATTTGTTTTGGAGTGTGATGCGTCGGGAGAGGGGATCGGCGCAGTATTGATGTAGGGAGGACACCCTATAGCCTTTGAGAGCCGGAAGCTCCTTCTGCTCGAGAGGTTGTATTCTATATACGACAAGGAGATGTTGGCTATTATGCATGTGTTGGCCAAATTCCGGCATTATTTGGTAGGGAATAGGTTCAGGGTGAGGACTGATCACAACAGCCTCAGGTTCTTTTTGGAGCAGAAGCAGCTACAGGAGAGGCAACAGAAGTGGATCAGTAAGATCCAAGCATATGACTTTGACATCGAGTATGTCAAGGGTAAAAATAACGTGGTAGCAGATGCCCTTTCACGAAGACCAGCCACGTTATCTCTTATGAGCTTGGATACAGATTGGAGGGCTCGACTTTTAGTGGAGTACTCCAAGGACAGATTTGCATGTGAGGTCCTGGATGGACAGGTGGCGGATGACAGGTACAGGGTGGTCGATGAGATCATCTACTACAGGGATAGGATCTTCTTCACTGAGGGATCTCAGCTCAAGAAGAAGATACTTCAGGCATCACATGATTCACCATTGGCCGGCCATCAGGGGTTTACCGAAACCTATAGGGCCATTAGAGAGAGGTTCTCATGGAAGGGCCTCAAGGAAGATGTACTCCAGCACATCAGGGACTGCAATGTTTGCCAGAGAACAAGGGGGAGATGAGCCATCCCGCAGGATTATTGCAGCCTCTTCCCATTCCGGAGGGGAAATGGGAGAGTATATCGGTGGACTTCATCACAGGGTTGCCCATGGTGCAGGGCAAGGATTGTATCTTTGTCGTCGTTGATCGGCTGACAAAGTATGCTCATTTTTTCGCCATATCCGCGCACTACACAGCAGCACAAGTGGCCGAGCTGTTCTTCAGAGAGGTTTTCAGGCTACATGGTCTTCCTAAGACCATCATCAGTGACAGGGACAGCCGCTTCATGGGCAGATTTTGGCAGGAGCTTTTCTGGTTGGTGGGGACAGAGTTGACACCGAGTACTAGTTATCACCCACAGACGGATGGACAGACGGAGATAGTTAACAAGTGGCTGGAGGGCTACTTGCGTAACTATGTCAGTGGGCAGCAGCGAGCATGGCTGAAGTGGCTACATTTGGGGGAGTACTGCTACAACACTACACATCACATGTCCATTGGTATGTCTCCATTCTATGCCTTATATCCATATCACTCTTTGTCTTTTGCTGACGTGATGTTTGGTGCTAGCAAGGCTCCGAGAGCCAAGATTTGGATCCAAGAGAGTCAGGATATTCTTCGCGCTCTCAAGGATAATATGGCCACAGCGTAGAACCAGCAGAAGCTGTATGCTGACAGAGGTTGGGTGGAGAGACAGTTTGAGGTAGGGGACTTGGTCTACCTACGATTACAGCCATACCAACAGTCATGGGCCCACGCTGCCCACGCTGACACTGTCCCCACGTTGCCACTTCAACCGCTGGGCCCCACGCTGTCAGATAAATTTGCTCAAGTGACTTTAGGGATTGTTTTATTTCCTAAGTGTGGGCTGAGTGTCTTCTCACCCACTTTATTAACTGAGTTTAACTTTATAAAAGTAAATTGGCCAAAAATTAATATTGCCAGTTAGCTGCTGCTAATTGGGAATATTACAGTCCTCCCCGCCAAAACGTTGTTTGTCCTCAAGCAACTGCAATGATGGATGCTGCAAAATCTTCTCACTCTCCCAAGTGGCATTCTCATCCGGCAAGTTCCTCCACCTCACCAAATACTCCTTGACCATCCTGCTCCACAGCTGCCTCTCCCTAGTATCTATGATGGCTTCTAGCTGTAGCACCAAATGCCCCTCATGATCTATTGGTGGAAGCTCCTTTGTTGCAGTCACCTATTGGCCCAATGCCTTTTTTTAGGCAAGATATATGGAAGATGTTATGGATCCTGCTACCTGTGGGTAATTCCAGCTCATATGCAACCTCCCCGATCCTGTGTATCACCCTGTATGGTCCATAGAAGCAGGGCTTGAGCTTATCGTCCCCCTTCTGCTTCAGTGTGGATTGCCGGTATGGCTGAAGCTAGGTAGGCCAAGTCTCCTACCTCAAACTGCCTCTCAACCCGTCCTCTGTTAGCATACAGTTTTTGCTGGTTCTGTGTTGTAGCTAAGTTGTCCTTGAGGGCCCTTAGTATATCCTAACTCTCTTGGATCCAGTCCTTGGCCTTGGGGGCCTTACTAGCACCAAACATCACGTCAGTAAAAGACAAAGCATGATATCCATATAAAACATAAAATGGAGACATACCAATGGACATGTGGAAAGTAGTGTTGTAGCAGTACTCCCCAAAGTGCAACCAACGTAACCATGCCTTCTGCTGTCCTGTAACATAGTTTCGCAAGTAGCCTTCCAACCACTTGTTCACTATCTCCGTCTGCCCATCCATATGAGGGTGATAACTGGTGCTTGGAGTCAACTCTGTACCCACCAAACGAAAGAGATCCTGCCAAAATCCGCCCATGAAACGGTTGTCTTGATCACTAACAATGGTCTTTGGGAGACCATGCAACCTGAAAACATCCCTGAAAAACAACTCCGCCACCTGAGCTGCCGTGTACCGTGCTGATATAGCGAAGAAGTGTGCGTACTTTGTTAGCCGATCAACGACTACAAAGATGCAATCCTTTCCTACACCACGGGCAACCCTGTGATGAAATCCATCGATATGCTTTCCCATTTCCCCTCTGAAATGGGAAGAGGCTGTAGTAATCCTGCTGGATGGCTCATCTCTCCCTTGTTCCGCTGACATACTTCGCACTCCCTGACATGCCGTAGTACGTCCTCCTTGAGGCCCTTCCAAGAGAACCTCTCTCTGATGGCCCTGTAGGTTTTGGTGAACCCCTGGTGGCCTGATAGTGGTGAGTCATGTGAGGCACGTAGCACCTTCTCCTTGAGCTGAGAACCCCCAGTCAAGAAGATCCTATCCCTGAAGTATATCACCTCATCCATCACCCTGTATCTGTCATCCATGACCTGTCTGTCCAAGATCTCACAGGAAAAACTGTAATATCCCGAATGGGAAAATAGACAGCAATACAAGCATACGACAATATAGAAAATGCCGAAAATAGAACATAAAGCAAATACACATAAAAATGCCGGAAATGCTAAGCCATTTTATTAATCTGAGAATATAAAGAGATACAATGGATAATCAGAATAAATTCACCTATCCTTGCTCAAGGCAAGTGAAGAACCCTCTCAGAAAAACAGGAAATGGCTGCTACAAGAAACTGCGTCCCAGCTGCTGGAAGAAACTGCCGTAAACTGCTGCTACTGGAATGAACTGAAGCTAGGGGCTGATCCCCTTGCCGGAATGAGTTGAAAATCGGCAGACCACCTGAACTCACCACCCCGGACAAAACCCAGAAACCATATACAAAATGGACCACCTCCGAAAATCACCCCAGAAACCCTCCTTTAGGAAAAACATTGTCCCTTCAGGCCCAGTGCAGATGCCAAATGATATATGCTGAAATCGGGCCACAAACTCCCTGGAAAATCTCCCATTGATAAATACTGAACCTCCACACCGAATCTCACTGAATCTCCTGCGGAAAAACCCTACAATAGAATACCTCCCCCAAGAACTGCGTCCTCTCTCCTAGGGACTGCGCATTCACCCAAAAGAAGCCCAGCTCCTCCGCAAATCAACAACCAAATCCTCCGCTGAAAACTGTAGAAAAGACCTTGCCCGAGCAGGCACTCGAAGTCCCCTGGGGCTAAGGGTGAGATCTCCGATCAGAGACACTCAATCACACTAAACAGTGCTGCAGACAGGCTAAACAACCAGCGTGCTCAAGAAGACAGAAGTCTAGCTCAAATATCATCAACAAGAAGAATCCCCAAATGAGATGGCTCTCCCTCCTTTTATAACGCTGGCCCTCCTCAAAACCCTACGTGGTCCCTCACTCTCCCACGTGCTCCTCCTAAGACTGCGCAGAAGCTCCTAGAGGTTACGTGAGCCTCCTCTCATGCATGGTGTGGACCCCCAAGGCTCCCCCTTAAGTTACAACGTTGCCTCTACTAGGGAAACACTTTATCTTATTTAAGTGAGTTAGACCCCCTTTTCTCACTTTTATTTATTAATTAACTATAGTCGAAAAAACTATACAAAAATCAAATATTCCAATTAGCGGTGCTAATTAGGAATATTACAAAAACAGTCTTTGGAGTACTCCACCAGCAATTGAGCCCTCCAATCCGTGTCTAAACTCATCAGGGACAGCGCTGTCGGTCTGCGTGAGAGAGCATCGGCCGCCACGTTCTTCTTCCCCTTAACATACTCAATGTCAAAATCGTATGCCTGGATCTTGCTGACCCACTTCTGCTGCCTCTCCTGCAACTGCTTCTGCTCTAAAAAGAACCGAAGGTTGTTGTGGTCAGTCCTCACCTTGAATCTGTTCCCAACCAAGTACTATCGAAACTTGGCCAGTGCATACATGATAGCCAGCATTTCCTTCTCGTATATGGGATACAACCTCTCATGCGACAATAGATTCCTGCTCTAGAAAGCTATGGGGTGGCCCCCCTGCTTCAAAACTACGCCTATCACTTCTCTTGATGCATCACACTCAAGGAAAAAAGGCTGCGTGAAATCTGGCAACACAAGAACTGGACAGCTGCTCATCACCTCCTTGAGCCTGTCAAAGGCCCTCTACGCTGTGTCTTTCCAACTAATCTTCGTAAGATTTGTGAGGGGTGCAGCAAGTTGGGAAAATCCCTTGACGAACTTCTGGTAGTAGGTGCAGATGCTTACAAATCCCTGAAGCTCAATCACGTTCTTCGGCTCTGGCCAATCCCGGATAGCCCTGATCTTCTCCTCATGGACCCTCACTCCGTCAACACCAATGATATGTCCCAAATAGAGAATCTCTATCAATCCAAACTCGCACTTGGAGAGCTTAGCATAGAAATGTTGCTTCTCCAGTATGTGCAACACAGCCTCAATGTGCTGCAGGTGCTCCTCCCACGTCCGGTTGTATATCAAGATGTCATCGAAGAATACCAACACAAAATTCCTCAGTTGACCATGGAAGATGTGGTTCATGCAGGACTGGAAGGTGGTTGGTGCATTGGTTAGCCCAAAGGGCATCACCAAAAACTCGAAGTGGCCGTAGTGACATCTGAAAGTGGTCTTGGGAACATCCTGGTCCCTCACGCGAATCTGGTGGTACCCTGATCTCAGATCAATATTCGAAGAGAACCTCGATCCCCTCAACTCATCCATCAACTCATCAATCCGTGCGATGGGGTATCGGTTCTTCATGGTCTTCTTGTTGAGAGCTCGATAGTTGATGCACATCCTCAGTGTGCCATCCTTCTTCTTCACTTGTACAACAGAAGAAGCAAACGGGCTAGTGCTAGGTCGAATGTGCCCCAGCGCTAAGAGCTCATGAATAGCTCTCTCAATCTCATCCCTCTAGGCTTTAGGATGCCTATAGGGTGTAGTAATCATAGCCTGGATGCCCTGCTCCAGCTCGATGGTGTGCTCAAACCCCCGATTTGGTGGCTGCCCTGGTGGTATATCTTCGAAAACTGGGGCATATCTATCCAAAATAGACTGAACATCTGGGTGTACGGCCTCCCTTGTAGACCTTGCCTCCGAAACACGCAGCTCTACTTCCCACTCTATATCTCCCTTCCGAAAGTCTGCCTCCATCCGGTGTGCAGATAATTGTGCATGCCCCGAATCATCTCATGCTTCCCAGTCTTCTTGTTCGTCCACTCCATATCCAAGTTCTCCCAATTTGTAGTGACCTTCCCCAGCATGATCAACCACTGCACTCCCAATATCACGTTGGTGTCCAGAATGTCCACCACAAAGAAATGATCTGTCAGAGTGTAAGTCCCCATAGTCTCTGCCAAGGCTGGCACATATCTGGCACATTGCATGGTTCTGGCACCTAGTACTAGTACTGAAAACCCATCAAAGCTCTCTGTCAGTATGCTCCTCCGCTCTACCAACTATGCATCAATAAAATTGTGGGTAGCCCCACTGTCCACTAATACCGAAACATTCTGTCCCTGCACAGTACCCCAAACACGTAGTGTCAAGTATTTGGGAACCTCTTGTAAAGAAGCAAGGACTCCCCCGGTAGGTGCAAACGCTGCCCCTCCTGCTCCTAGTGGTGAAGGTGGTGGATGATTTCCTCTCTGTACTACACCACTGCCTCCTGCCTCCATCTCATCATATGCATCCTCTTCCCCATCACTGTCGGAGAAGACCTCTATATAGTGTGCCTTCCTAGCGGCACAACGATGTCCCGGTTCCCATGGCTCCTGGCATGTGAAGCATAGCTTCTTCCGTCTCAGATCTCTCCGGGTCTCATCGTCCAAAGGCCCCCAGCCTTTATTCCCCTTCGGAGGTGGAACCCTCGTGTCCTTCCCCTTTGGCTGAAATGCCGGTCTTTGGGGGAAAAGAGCTCTGGTCCTGGGTAGGGTATCCTGCAAATCCTTGGTCCTCCCAACCGCATCGTGAAGTGTAGCCGGCCTCGTCGATCTAACTAACCCCCGTAGAGGTTCTGCCAACCCATCAATGAACATGTATATCATCCTGGCCGGAGACAAGTCGGGTACCATCAGGGAGAGTCTCAAAAACTCGGAAATGTAGGTGTTCGGGCTCCCGATTTGTTTGAGCTTAGTCAGCTCAACATAGTGCTCCTCCGGATCCCTCCGATCAAACCGCTCTATCAGCCTCCATGTAAACTCTGCATATGTTGTCATCGCTGAGTGACCCAGTGTGGCCATCCTGTGGAACCACCAATCACAGGCCTCGCCCTCTAGGTGCAGCGCTGCCACCTTGATGGCCTCTCCCTCTGCCATCTGATTGAGCTAGAAATAAATATCCAACTTCTCTACCCAAGCCTTTGCCGAACACTTGGAGGATTCGTCAAATGTCGGCAAGAAAAATCTGCCTAATGTACACTATACATCCCCATCTTGTGTGTATCTGGCCCCTCTGTTCTGGTTGTGGGGTCTGCTGTCCTTGAGCTACATAAAGTCATGGAAAGTGAGAGCCTCACCAAACTCTCGCCCATAGGACTGATACTCGGCAAAATAATCCCCCATGTGAACCGGTTCCAGTTCCTGAGGTGATCCTGCTCCCGTGCCTGTAGCTAGAAATGTGGGCATCGTGGAATGTGGGGGAGTTAGTAATGCCATCTACTGCACTGTGAGATGCTCCTGCAAGTGATGGGAGGTGTCGGACCCTTCTCTGGTGTGGAAACCCCTTGGGGTTTCACACTGTCTTTGGTTTGCGGTAAACTTCTGTCCCATCTCCTCTATCCTCCTCGACAACTCCTGCACAGACTTTAGGAGAAGTTCCCCGAACTCCTTCCCTTCATCTTTATCCTCTACAATTGGTTCCTCCTCTTTTGCGTCCACTACCAGAATGCCGTCACCCTCTCCAAAAGTGGCCTCAAGCCTCCTCTCTTGGTCCTCATACCTCCCCTTGTAAGTGATGTATGGTTTTCCCGCGGGTGTCATAGACAATCTGCTCCACAGGCTGAGCCAAGTCTATGAACTCTGATACCACTGTAATATTCTGAGTAGAAATAAACAACAATATAAAGCAACATAAACATGAAACTACAAATAGAGAGACATTATACACAGAATGCAAAACATGGAGAACGATGAGCTATTTTATTATATCACTGAAAGAGATAATAAGTACAAAGGTGATTAGAATGATGGCACCTTGGCTTGCACAAGGCAAGCTGGAAATACTCTCAGAAATACTTTCGGACTGGCTGCTCTATTAGTGACTGCGTTATCTCCAAACTACTGCTGCTACTGCTACCGGATTGCTGCTGCTACTAGAATAGGATGACTCTTTGGGGTTGTTCCCCTGCTCAGAAAAATACAGGACTCTGGAAATGAGCTCCCCACCTAATACCCAGAAAACCCCAGAAAGGGTTTTCGGAATAGATGACCCTGGAAAATCACCTCCCTTGAGAAATAATGCTATCCCAGTGGAATACGCTGGCCTTGAATGTGTCTCTGCAAATGGTGGCCTCCTCCTCTACCAAAATGATGGAATAGCTAAAGGCTGATCCCTTCTCACTATCCCGCGCTGAATCCCCTAATAAATCTCCGCTCCCGGCACTACCTCCTCCAAGAACTGCGTGGTCTCTCCTCAAGACTGCGTTGCCCAAGCAAGTGCGTAATCCCTGCTGAAGATGCTATAGCTCCCACCTGAAAATCAATGGATAGAACTCCTCACCCGAGCAGGCACTCGAAGTCCCCCGGGGCTGAGGTTGGGATCTCCGCTCGGAGACACCCGGTGTGCTAAACAACACTTGCAGAGTTTGCTCAACAGCAAAAGCGTGCTCAATGTCAAAAGACAAAACATGGATGCATAATCGAATGACGGAATGAGGAGCCTCTCCCTCTCTTTATGCTTGGAGAGCCTTTCTCTCCCCTAGGCCCCACCAAAACTGCGCTGTCCCTCTTGGCCACGCTGTCCCTCTCTCTCTGCGCTATCATGGGCCCACGCTGCCCATGCTGCCACTTCGACCCTTGGGCCTCATGCTGTCAAATAAATGTGCTCAAGTGACTTTAGGCCCTAGGGAGTGTTTTATTTTCTAAGTATAGGCTGAGTGTCTTCTCACCCACTTTATTAACTGACTTTAACTTTATAAAAGTAAACTGGCCAAAAATTAATATTGCTAATTAGCTGCTACTAATTGGGAATACTACATTTAGACTTAGGGTCTCATTAAAAATAATTAATTTATTAAATAAAACTGTTTCTGTGTGGAATTTCCCCAAACGATTTCTGGGTTATCTGAAATACATGTGTCTAAGCCTCTCCACAAAATTTGAAACTTAGAGCACATCCAATGCTACCCCAGATCAACATAATAGATTAGGTCAGACGAGCTCATAAGAACTATCTTGGATATGTGCATACAACTTTTAGGTGGGTTTGCAGGTGCATCTCATAATTGGTAATTTAAAACAGAGATTTGTGTAACATGTAGTACAGTTTATTACAGTAGTGCTCCAAGTGATGAACAAGATTTGTCTTGGTTGGGCGCATGCATAGTTTGTCTAATTTGCAATTTTGGTGACATTAAAGATGAGTAACACTCAATATTAAGGTTCCCTGCCCTGTTTATGCAAGAATTCACCATTCGAGTATCAGAAAACACATGCATCTACAACACCAAAAAAAACCAGTGTATGCTGGGAAGTATTAATCGTAAAATTGTTATGATCGTTAACCTTTCGACTTGAATAAAAAACAAGATATTCAGGAATCCAAATGCCCAATACTTTATTTACCAAAATACACTTAAGGTAGGGCAATATCATACAATGATCATTTTATGGAAGGAATCCACTCCTGTCCATTTGATTCATAAGGTTGGATGACCTCTACATGAGCTAAGCTCTAATACCTTCCTATGAGGAGAACTCCATCCATATTTATAGCTATCTATGAAATCCTAATCATAACTATCTCATATCTAGTGGACCTTTAATGAGGCCACTTTACATTTATTTCATGATAACTAACTTGTGAGCCTTATTTAATAATAACATAGTGGAACTAGTCTACCTAACATTGAATGGGCATGATAACCACACTGTTATTACTCTAGTGGGCCCTTTCATCCCCGCATTACACTGCCAAGGAGGATCCCAACAGAAATTTAGGAATCACTGAAAGTGATGAATTGAGCTATATTTGTTAAGTCTGGTTGGTCAAATTGGCCTGAGGGTATGATAAATGAATTATTTTCTCAAATATTTAGATGATTTACTTTGGATATATACATGATAATTTATATAATGGACCAATGGTTGCATGCATTCTTCTTTTATAAGGTATAATTGTTACTTCTATACAATTTCTGATTGTTACTGTTAGATGTTATAGCTTTTAGGGCTTGGCGTTTTGGCTGTAAATGCAAATATTACATGCTGGAAAGAAACCCAAGATATGCAAGCAGAAAACCAGATTATGGCAGCTAATAAAACGGAAGAGCCAGGTGATGCATTGATCAGTAAGAGCTTGGAAAAGAAATATCAAGATATACGGATGGAACACCGGATAGATTTAGTTAATGAAGAGCATTTGTCAGGTCTTCAGAGTTCAGTTGTCAATGAAAAGAGCAATGATATCAAACAAGAAACTCAAGGCACGGGAAATGGGCATTCAATAATTAGTGCTGATAAAATGCAGGGGCCAGGTCTTGAAAATCCACTTATCAATAGAAAGATGGCATATTTGAAAGAAGCTCAAGATATGCAGGCAGGGCACCTGTTATTGAGAAATAATGATCTGCAGGAATCAAGTATTGAAGTGTCATCATTGAATGCAAGGAATGCATGCCCTGAAGAAGATCATGATGCTGGAGCAAGACACCATACTGTAATAGCCAGTGAGGTACAGGAGCTTTTCAGTGCAAGTTACAGTAAATCTGACAATTTGGAGGTGTCATTTTCCTCAAACCAAAAATCACAAGACACACAGCCCTTTTATGGAATGTGCGTAGGTCATCTAAAGAATGAAAAAATGGAAACAGATTACCAAAATAGATGGCATCTTGAAGATCATGGAGGTAAAGTCAAACTTTCATTTGTTGTTTCAGGTCTTGAAAGATAGTATTGAAATTTATTGGATAGGCTTCCATGCAGGAAGTTTGACAATTGCAAATGCGGATAAAGAATTGGCAACTTCTCAGTTTATAAAAGAAACAACTCCCCATTTTGCTAAGGAAGAATGCAGAGATGCAATGATGCTAGCAAATGAGGCTGCTGCCAATGGAGTAATGTCTGTCAAAAGTGCGAAAAAGAAGAGGATCATGCACAAATTTCGAGGTTGCTCAGTAGACTTTAATGTAAAATTGAAATACTTGCTTCCTATTGATGCTACAAAAGATGCTTCAGAATATTTGCAATATTATGATCGTTGGCTTAGGGTTGGCAGGTAAATCAAGAGCATTTATGTATATGGATTATTTGAAAGTAAAGTTGTTCTTCTAGATTAACTTCCTGTTATAGCTAATAAATGACTTAATTATATCCATTTGGGGACCTTTTGTCAGTGCTTTAAATGCTTGTTAATCATATCAATTCATTGAGGCATTGACTGATCTTCCAATCAAGTCAGTGGGATAACTGAAGATGGATATGGTTGAGGAACATGGGTTTAGCTATAACCATTGCATCTTGTTGATTGACCTGGACTTTGGCATTGGCTGATTCCAATGTGAATAGCCATATATGTTGGGTTCAACTCTACTTAATGTAAGTGGGGACGCAAAAGCCGACTATGGAAATATAACTTTTCTCTCAATTTGGTTTTGATTCTCAGATTTGAAGACTGCATAAAGCTGCTAGAAAGCATGGAAAGTGCGGGAGTTTTAGATATGAATAAGGTATGCTGTTTATTACTTCTACTCTGCTTCTGAATAATTTCCACTGAAAGGAGTTTAAAGACATGAATTTTTGTCTTGATTATCCATGTTTAGTGTCTACAATTATTTATTATTCCTAATTTTCAGGTCTACCATGCAAAGTTCTTTGAGATTTGTAAAAAGAACCAGGCTGTGAAAGAGGCATTTCGATTTGTTAAGATGATTGTGAATCCTACGCTCAGTACATTTAATATGCTTCTTTCAGTCTGTGCTAGTGCAGAAGATGTGGAAGGTACTGCTTAAGTCACATTCAACTTGAATCTCTTGTGCACAGGTTTCTTGCAGGAATATATTTTTCTTCCTTTTCATCCAGCATCACTTTGTAGATGGCAGTAAGCATAGTATGACTATTCAAAGTGGAGAATTTATTGTTTTTTGCATGTCACATATGCAGGAGCGTTTCAAGTTTTACCCTTGGTGAAGAAGGCAGGATTGAAAGCCGACTGCAAATTATACACAGCATTGATATCAAGCTGCGCAAAAGGTCGCAAAGTTGACATCATGTTCAAGGCAAGACCATATCCACTTCATATTATACTTCGGAGGTCCAATAAATACATGCAATCAAACTATTCACAGTTGCTCTTGCTTTTAGCTGTGGATCAGCTAGATTAGAAAAATTATAAATATATCCTGGTATAATGTGTTGGTGAGATTTTAGTAGTCTCTCTGATGGTGCTCAGGATGATCATTGCTTCTTAGATTGAAACTTTTGCATATAGTTGCTCACCGAGTATTATATTTTTCTTCAGTTGAAGGAAAATTGTAATATTCCCAATTAGCAGCAGCTAATTGGTAATATTAATTTTTGGCCAATTTACTTTATAAAGTTAAAGTCAGTAAATAAAGTGGGTTAGGAGACACTCAACCCACACTTGGGGAAATAAAACACTTCCTAAAGTCACTTGAGCACCTTTAATTAACATGTCTAAGTCTTTATTTAAGTGGGTGAGTGATTAAATAGAAAAAGTGCAAATAATGTGCATTTATTTTCAGCCCTTGATCTAAAGCTATCTCAACCATTGGATCTAGGGATTTCCCAAAAGTCACTTAGGTTAGGGTAAAATGAGAGAAGAAGAAGGAAAGATCACATTCATTCTTTCATGAGCATTTGAGAGAAGGCAAGAGAGAGCAAGGAGAGTTTTCTAAGCAGGGAGGAACTGAAGGAGAGTAGCAAACCTTGGCACGCATCCCAAGGAGGCATTCACAGCAAATCTGTACAGCAAGAGTTGGCACGCATTCCAAGACATCAGACTGTACAGTAGCTATTTGGCACACATTTCAAGGAGGGACAGCACAATTTTCGAGGGAATAAGATAACAGGCTGAAGGCACGAAAATTGAGGCAGAGCTGGGCATGTTTTTTGAGGAGAAAGACTATTGTACATTCCGTACAGGCTGTACGCTGCATTCTGGGCACGAAAAGCGATGCAGGCCGTACAACATTTATTGCTATAATTTTTCTGTTTGGACAGTTTTGCTGTGGCATGATTTTCGAGGTGGAGTTTATGCACGGAAAATGAGATAAGTCTGTATTTTGTGAATGTTGGAATTTTCCTGTGTATTTCATTTTCTCTGGAAAAGATTTTCAGAAATAAAGGAGAGCTCTCAAACTGGTTTTCCCCAAGGGTTGTAGGGGGTTTTTCCAGGGTCACATTGACCAAAAATCACTGTGTTATTTTCTGTGTGGCTGTTATAATTTTTTGTGCATTTATTTCCAGTATTTCCAGCAATAGTAAAATCTCCAAATTTGTATTTTCAGAAATAAATGTCATTTCCAAATTTTAGTGTTTTTATCATGCTTGGATTTAACATTAAATGCATGGAGTGATAAGGGAAAACTGATAATTGAAGTGGGGACTGAAATTTTACAAGCATCAGGTTAGCTGCAGATTTCTTTTATTCTCTATCGGGTTTTCCAGATCTTGAACCCAGATTTACTGTACTCAGAATCTACTTAATAAAATAAATCCTCATATATGCTGCACCAGTTTTCCTGCTTTGGGTTTTTCCGCGGACTTATGTCCAATAATCCATGTGTCACTTTGATTGAATGAGCGTAGTATTCAGTAAATGATCTGCATGTGTAGACTGTAGTTGTGTTTACTCAGGTATTTTCTGAATCTAATTTCTAAAGATAACTTGTATAATTTAAATCAAGAAGGAGAAGTAAACCATGATATTGCAGTAGAATTTTCACACGACAACCGGCCGAAACCACTGTCGCCGCTAAAGACCATTTGACGTCACCGCTACTGCAGCATGCAATGACCATTCAGATCCCAAGGGAATTACTCACTATAACAATTTTGTCAGTACAGAAAAAGTGTAAAAGAAATTGATTTCTATACAATATGTACGATCCGCCAAGTTTGGACTCCATTCGTTGAGCTATTGCTGCAAGAAAAGGCGGAGGACTCGACCGTAGGGAGGGACACGAATTGTCCAAAGCATCACATCCTTTCATAGTAGTTTCTTTTAATTTTTGGAAGAAGTTACTTTTTGAAATTTTATTAAAATATAATAAATAAATAAACTAAAATTAGGAACAAATAAGATATTCGAAACAACGAAATTAATTCAAGGGGAAAAGGAAAAAATGTAAGGGAGAAATCGTGACAGTTTAACAAAAATTATTGATCTATATATAATAAAAAGAAGGTTATATATATATATATATATATATATATATATATATATATATATATATAAAGAAGAAGAAGGGGAAGAGGGTTGAAGTAATTGAGGATTTTGAAGTTTAAATAAAAAAAATAAAAATATAAAAAGAGAGTTAGGAATAGGGTTGCCTTAAAAACCCTAAAGCTCAATTCAAGACTAGAAAATGGGGTCAATCATGGAAAAACAAATGATGGAAATAATGGAGCTCAAGTCTAAAAAGACGAAGGGAGAATGATTTTACTACGAAGGTCTTTTAGTTATAGATCATAGATTAATTATATTAAAGGGAAGTATCCAAGGAAAAGAAATTAATATCGCCATCAACACACTCGACGAGGAAAACTACATCAACATTAATTTAGAAAATCAGCGATTAATTCTAGAGTCAAGCATTGGTGAAAGGAAAAATATTTGTGACAGAAAAGAATATGAAATTAGTGATTTACAAGTGACTATAGTTCATTAAGAGTACATATCTCAAATTCATGTTGTAACTATGTATGATAGAAAGATTGACATCATTCTCGGTCAATCTTGGTTTAAGGATTTGGGTACATTCATGTTAAACATGGAGAACGAAGTTTTGACTTTTCCTTACAAGGGGAAGATGGTCACATTTCGAGACATGACAATGGAGTCAAAATCGATAATGTTTGCATCATAAGACTTTAAGGATATCTTAGACTTGATGTTCAAAGATAACAAAAAAACTATATCAAGAAAGCTAAAGCCACAAAGAAGGAATTGAAGAAGCGTTTATTAGAACAACAAGAAGAAAATTTACGTTTTAAGAGCCTTAATCAGACATTATTAGAACAAATCAAACATTTAAAAGATGATGAAGCTACTAAGAATAAGATCAACAATGCAGAAAATGATGAACTTGTATGTTAAGGAATCATAACCAAAACCTACTTACACAAATAAAGAAACTTAAAAATGAGAAGAAATCGTTGGATGACAAGACAGAACAACTTCAAAGTGAAGTATTGATGTCGTGAGTCGTTTCAGTTCAAGTTGAAGACAAAGGGATTAATATTGATCCAGTCAAAATCACAAGTAAGGAAGAAGAAGAATCTGGAGAGGTTAAAACATATGCAGAAGCTGCAGTTCAAACGTTGGACATTCCAACTGATGATTCAGTCACCCACTCAACAACAACAATGCTTGAAGGAAATCAAGAATCAAATACTAACATGATAAGGACAAACCAAACTGAAGGAGCTATGTATCGACATTCAAATCACAAGAGCAAACTTTCTAATCAAGCTATGTACCAGTATCACTCAGAAAATAAACAACAAATTCATGTTCCTAGGGATACTGAAGCTTGCAGAATCCAGTCATATGATAACTATTCACCACACACCTCCAAAGATCAGAAGATACCCCAGAAGATCAATCTAGGATGGTCTGTTTCGTTTTCAGTACGATAGTTTTGTCTATCACTCAAAGTATCATATCGTCTTGATCGACGAAGATGAAAGTATAGAGATGAGAAGATGTTCTTAAGTAAGCTTTGAGGACGAGGCTTCTTGAATGGAGAGGCTATGTTATGAATTTAATTCATAATAAAATAAAAATAAATATAAATGTAAATTTAATAATAAATAATAAGTCATTAACTAATGATTAGTTAGTTAGTGATGAAAAGGCATGTCTTAGAGACATAGCCATTCGTGAAAGGGCACTTGCCTAGGGAATATAAGCAGGCCCTCATTCTCATTTGTTATCATCCTACATCAATTCTTTTATACAATATACAATTTACAATTTCTATCCTACAATGGATGTTTTTGTCTACGAAGTATTTTAAATATTTCTGTTGCGTATACGACTGTTGGCCGTTACAAAAAGCACACGATGATTTTTGCCAAGAAATTCACCAATTTAAACAATTTAAAATTCCAGCGATCACAAGCTTGTAAACCCCAACTATTTTGTTTATAACTTTGAGAGGAAAATTACATCAATTTAATTTGAAGAAAGCTTGATGGATAAATCATCTAGAAATCCTTGGCTAGATATTTCCTCAGCAATTTCACTGGGTCCCCGACAACTCGATCCTTTAGCATTTATCAATTCAGCCTCCTCTAGAAATAGTAACTCAGCTTCCTCTAGAATAGCAACTCAGCCTCTTACAGAAATGTAGCAAATTTGACCCTCTGGAATTGATAATTTGGCTACACTTGAAGATATTGATTTGGCCTCCCTTAAGAAATTAAGACCATGGTTCTATGGACCCTACAAGGTGATTAGGAAAATCGGGGAGGTTTCTTATGAGTTAGAGTTACTGGAAGACAACAGGATCCACAATGTTTTCCATGTATCTTGCCTCAAAAAGGTACTTGGACAACAAATCGAGGTCACAAAAGAGCTACCACCATTGGATGAGGAAGGACAATTAGTTTTCATTCTAGAAGAGTCTTGGGCACAAGGGAGAGGAAGTTAAGGAGTAGGGTCATCTGAGAATATTTGATTCGATGGAAAGACTTGCCAATGTGAAGATTCCTAGATTTGACAATCTAAGGAATCCTACAACATCAACCGAGTGTACTTCTCCTATTAAGTAAATTACATTTACATAATTAATTCAGATCTGAATTATTGAAGTAACTACTAAAGCGGCCTACACTGAATAAATATGATTCCGAAAAAAGGAAACTGAGTAAGAAATCAATCACACATAGGACACAATTATTTTTGGACTAAGTCCCCAGAAAAACTCAATGTGGGAAAACTGGTGCAGCAAATTTGAGGGTTTGTATTATTAAGCAGTAGAAAATCCTAAATACATCTCTAAATACCTCAAGGGTTATTCAGTTACAGAGAGAAATACTGGCATAACGAAATTGTGAGTATATCTCACTCAATCTTTGGAAAATCCGGCTGATCCGGTCACTGGAAACACTGCCTTTGGAGGTGTCTGCAGAACCTCTGCGCAGTGACTGCGTAGGCCCTGCGTGACCTCCTCTAAGCATTGCGTCACCCCAGCTGTGGATCGATTTGACTCCTGGAATCACAGATCTCAGCCTCTCGGTCTCACAACCCGGCGTCTGGAGTCTGGATCTGATCCGACAACTGAATCTTGGAAACCCTCTGAATCTCTGCGCAATCTCTGCGTAGCCTTGACTGGATCTACGTTGGCTTTGCGTCATCTTGACTGGCTCTGCACTGGCTCTCTTGGACGTCTATCTGCCTCTCCCTGCTGATGATTCTTCGGTTGAGAAAATCTCTCTCCGGAAGCTATTCTGCCCCTCACTGCACTAAATCACTTAGATTTGATCTTCGTCCGAGCACTGCTTCGTCAGGAGAATTCGATCTCAAGATTCACTCCATGTGTCACTTTCCAAATGACCCTCAAGTATTCTTTTATAGTCTTCTCGTTGAGAAATCAACGACTGAGATTAGATCTTTAATCAACGACTAAGATTATAACATGACTTGATCTTCGCCTTTTCTAGATTATTCTCACTCTGTTTTATTAATGTATTTTTAATTATTTAATTTCCCTAAGTTTAAACTTAGGGTCTCCATTAAAATAAATAATTATTTTAATAAAACATTAACCGAGTGGAATTTTCACAAACAGTTTTTGGGGTCTTTGGAATACCCATGTCTAAGTCTCTCCACAAAATTTGGGGCTTAGAGCACTTTTCGATGCTAAAAAAATCAACACTCCCTCTTTGCGAGGAAGGTGCTCTAACAATATGCCTGCTGCATACTGCTCTGTCCCTGAAGAATCCTTCGCATTGCTGATGTCTGACAAGCTGCCCACCAACCTCTGCGCTACTGCAGCAACTGTACTTCTGCCCATGACACTGCCACTGCTAACACTGCATCTGCATTGCAACTCAGCTACTAAGAGAAACAACTGAACTCACCCAAAACTGAACAAGTGTTCAGTGGATGCACCTCGGTGCAGAAGACTCTGACTGCTGATAACTACTACGCCGTCCATTGTGAAATTTCCAATCTGAAATTCTACAGTTGCAGTGATAGATTTATTTCTCCTACTTATTATTTCAATAAGTTATTTACAGAAATCTATTAGCAAACTTCGAAATAAATACTACTGCAACATTCACAATTATATATGCAGAGAAGTAAACAGTGAAAAACATAAGCATAAGAACCAATCACATGTACACAGTTACTTTTGGACAAATGTCCCCGAAAAAACTCAATGCAGGAAAACCGATGCAGCAGATGAGGGTTTTATTAATATTCTTCAGCAAATGAATCTTTACAAGGAATACACTAGCAGATAAAATCTGAAAACACCTGAGACAGAATTCTCAGCTCCTCCCGACAATTTCTAGACACCCTGATCAACCTCTGCTTCCCTCTGTGCCTGTCTGCGTGTTTCTATGCGTAGTCCCTGCGCTGGACTGCGTAAGTTTGTGTAGGCTCTGCGTGGGGTCACTGCGCTGCAACCCTGTGCTGCCTTCTGTGACCCACTGCATCCCTCTGTCCTTGAGTTCAGTCACTACTGACTCCCTCCTTCTCCTTATGCTCTTGCAACTCTCCCACTGAGATCAAATTCTATTCCTTAAGAATTGATCTCCTTCGGGTACCGTGTTAGGCCCCTATATTACTAGTATAGTCCCTTATTGTTGTTAGTGTAACCCCCTTATTGTTATTATTGTACCCCTGTAACCCCCATTTTGTTATTATTGTGCCCTTAAATTATTATTGTTAGGTCGGCTAGGATTACATTGTGGCCCCATGGACTCTTATATATAGAAAGGAGGTTTTGTAATTTGAATCATCCAAGAATTGTTCATTCATGTAATGTATTGGAGGTTGCCGCCTCGAAGTGGCTTATTTCTAAGGCGTTGATATCTCTTTTATTCTATTTTTGGAGCTGGTTCCACAACATTTGGTATCAGAGCTTTGGGATTCTAGGGTTTCGCTGCTCCAAACAGGTCATCGTGGCATTTTCGCTATAACTTTTTTTCTACGAAGGTTCAAAAGCTGAAATTTTTAGAGTGCAAAACCAAAATCTTGAGGAACATCGTCACAAAATTTCAGAGCTTGGTTCGCAATATTTTTGGAGATATAATCTGTGGAATGTAGGTCATTTTGCAGGCTCCTGAATTTAACCTAAACAGGTAATCGTGGCATTTTCGCTATAAATTTTTTTCTACGAAGGTTCAAAAGCTGAAATTTTTAGAGTGCGAAGCCGAAATCCTGAGGAACATCGTCGCAAAATTTCAGATCTTTTTTCGCAATATTTGCGGAGATATGATCTGTGGAAGTTATGGCTTTTTCAGGCTTCTGAATTTCATCTCAAAGAGGTCATCGTGGGAAAATCTTCATAACTCTCTCTCTAAGCATCGGATTGGAATGCTGTAAAAATTGATCGCAAGTAAACAGACTGTAGTTTTTTTTCTATCAATTTCAGAGCCAAAGGAGGAAACAGTGACATGTGGCAAGTCCTACAAGTTCGCTCTACTGAACCAGTCCATAATTGGGTCATTGTGGGATATTGGACATAACTTTTCCTTGAAGAATCCAAATCAGATCAGACCTGTGGCATTTGAAAGAAGCTTCAGAGGGCTACTACAGTGCCGAATTTCAGATATTGAAGATCCGCAATTATAGAGATAATTCAATTTCAATATCGAGCTCCTCAAAAACAAGTAAAAGGTGTGTATTTTTTTTTTCCGAATTGCATAAGTCTTGTTTGAAGAATCAAGTTGAATTGATTCCAAGGGCATATTGTAGAATAGATATCAGTATTGGATTCTAAAATGGCCCCTAAAAAGAATTCAAGACCCATTAAGCCTTTAGAAGGCTCTACTAAGACTTATGAAGACGAAGAATGGCAACATGACATATCAAAATTACAAGAGCAAGTGCAACAAATTTCGCTCTCGCAAAGAGCAACAAAAAATGACATGGAAGTTTTGAAGAAAGGCGTGGAAACTAAGATGGATGGTTTGAAGAAAGGCGTGGAATCTAAGATGGATGGTTTGAAGAATGACATGGATGGCATGGAAGCTGGCATGGAATCTAAGATGGATGACATGGAAGTTAAGATCGATGAAAAAATGGAAAACATGAAAAATGATCTAAAAGTAGACATGGAAGGTTTGACAAAGTTGATACAAGAAATGTTTCCTAATGGTGAGAAGATAGTAGAGGAAACTCATGATGAGAACAAAATAAATTTTAATCGTGATTTCATAAACTCTAATGTTGGAAGGAAGAACCACCGTATACCAAAAATGGATATGAGGGAGTTTTATGGAAAGGATCCTGTAACATGGATACTACAGATGGAGCAATACTTTGATCTCAATAATGTGCAAAACACACAAAAGGTTCGCATCGCAACTTTACATTTAGAACAAAATACATTTGTATGGTATCGATGGCTTTGTTCCTGTAAAAAAATTGTCACTTGGTCAATTTTTACGGAGGAAATGATAGCACATTATGAGGATACAAAGAGCAACACCTTCTTTAGCTAATTAATAAATCTCAAACAAAAGTGTTCAGTGGGGGAGCACATTGAGGACTATCAAAAATTGAATACAAGGGTAACTGATATTCCAGAGGAACACAGGATTGATTTCTTCATAGGTACTTTCAAGGATAACATCCAACATGAAGTTCGTGTTTTGGGACCTGATTCATTGGAGAAGGCATTCAAGTTGGCAAGAAAAATTCAATGTAAAATTATGGCGACAAGGAAGCCTACCACTCACTTCTATAAAGAGGGAAGTGTTGCTACTCGTAGATTTCCACAACCTAGAAGGTTGACACTACAACAATTGGAAGAAAAAAGAGCAAAAGGGCTTTGCTACAATTGTGATAGAAAACACACTAAAGGTTATAAGTTTGCTGAGAAGAAATTAGTTTACATAGGTTGTGAAGAGGAAGAAGAAAATGAACAAGAATCTTCAAAAGAAGAGGTTATACTCCAGGAACCAACCCTAGAAGAGGAAGAAATGAGTCCGACCATATCATGTAATGCATTGGCAGGAATTACCACTGCTTAAACTCTTAAGATAGAAGGACTGTAATATTCCTAATTAGCTATGGCTAATTGGAATATTCGATTTTGCTCAATTTTGTCGTCTATAGTTTATTCATAAATAAAAAGGTGAGTAAAGAAGACATAACTCACTTTAGAAATAAAAGTTCACTCCCTAGTAGCACAACGTTGTAACTTAAGTGAACCATGGGGGCCAAGAGACCACGCAGAGAGGGGACCCACGTAGACACATGGAGGGACTGCGCAGGCCAAAAGGGAGCACGTGGCAACGTTGGAGGAGGTGAGCCTTAGGGTTGAGAGGGGCTCATGCTATATAGAGGGGAGAGCCTCCTCATTTTGATCATTCGTTGTTGATGATATTGAGCTGGTCGTTTTGACTTCTTGAGCACGCTGGCTGTTTAGCGTGTCTGCAACACTGTTTAGTGCGTTAAGTGTCTCCGATCGGAGATCTCACCTTTAGCCCTGGGGGACTTTGAGTGCTTGCTCGAGCAAGGTAGTTTCTTCAGCATTTTGTGAGAGGATTGGTGTTTGGGTTTTGCTGTTGCGGAGCTGTGCATTTAGAGATTGCACAGTCATTGAGAGGGAGGACGCAGTCTATTCAGGAAGAGCTCCGAATTGGATTTCTTGCAGGGGTTTTGAGCCTGAAGATTGAGCAGAGGATCAAACTTTGCTTTTGGGAGGATTTTGGTGGAGTTTGAGGCCGTATTTCAGTTGTTCCTATTCAGCCTCTGCGCAGAGCCTTGGAGGGCAGCGTAATTCCCCAAGGGGGTGATTTTCGAGGGTCAGCCATTTCTGATATGATTTCTGAGTTTTGCTTGGGTTGATGAGTAGAGGTGGATTCCATATTTTCAGCTCATTCCGGCAAGGGGAACAACCCCTAGTCATTAGTTCATTTCAGCAGTAGAAATTACACGGCAGTGTTCTAGCAGCTGGGACGCAGTTCAGAGAGCAGCCATTTCCTGGTTATTCTGAGAGTATTTCTTCACTTGCCTTGAGCAAGTCTAGGTGCCATCCCTCCGATCACCTATTGTACTTCATTATATTTCTCAGTATAATAAAATGGCTTAACATTTTCTCTCTATTTCTGGAGCATTTGTTATACATGTTATCTATGCTGTTGTATGTCTGCATTACTGTTATTTTTATATCTTCGGGCATTCTAGTTCTATACCACTTGGTGTGTTTTTCTTCATACTCTTAGACAGAGTCTGGAAAGGGCCAGGTAGCCTCCAGATCTCACCCTCTTCTCAGAGGTGACATATCTGGTAAACGCCCTCCTAGTCCATCTCTGGTTAGAGTTTGCTGTGTTTTAGAGATATCCCCAAAAAAGGGATATTACAAGGACATATCAAGAAGAAAAAGGTAATAGTGTTTATTGATTTAGGTAGTACCCATAATTTTATTCATTGTAAGGTAGCCAAGGAATTGAATTGTTTCCTATACCCAGCACCAGAATGTCAAGTGATGGTTGCAAATGGAGGAACTATAAATTGCTCTGGAAAATGCCATAATATCAAGCTAAACATGGGGGAATATGTATTGAATAGTCCAATGCTTTCCATTCCTATGGGAGGTGCTGATGTTGTACTAGGAGTACAATGGTTACAATCTTTGGGGACGGTAGCTTTTAATTTTCAAGTACTTTTCTTGAAATTTTTTTCAGAAGGAAAGGAAGTCGAATTACGGGGTATTGAAGGGAAGCCAGGAAGGATAATAAGCTCTAATGTCATGACAAAGTTTCTAAAGAAAGAACAACGAGGCGTAATTGCACAATTATGCTCACTAGAAGTTCCGACATCAAAATCATCTATTTCTGCAGATCTCCAACAAGTCTTGGACAATCATTCCAAGGTGTTTGAAACTCCCAAAAGACTCCCACCTATTCGTGATCATGATCATGCTATTCATTTGATTCCAGGAAGTGTTCCTCCAAACATCAGGCCTTATAGATATCCTTACTTCCAAAAGAGCGAAATTGAACGTATGATTGCAGAAATGTTAGAGGCAGGTATAATTCAACCTAGTAAAAGTTCTTTCTCTGCTCCTGTAGTATTGGTACACAAGAAGGATGGATCATGGCGAATGTGTCCGGATTATAGGGAGCTCAATAAGCTCACAATTAAAGATAAATTTCCCATTCCTGTGATTGATGAATTATTGGATGAATTACATGGAGCAATTTATTTTACCAAGTTGGATCTTCGTTCAGGATATCATCAAATTAGAATGAAGACTGAAGATATTCCAAAAACAGCATTTCGAACTCATGAGGGTCATAATGAATTTTTGGTCATGCCTTTTGGCCTTACCAATGCACCTTCTACATTTCAAGGGTTGATGAATTCCATTTTCAAACCCTTCCTTAAAAAATTTGTGCTAGTATTTTTTGATGATATACTAATCTACAACAGGTCTTGGAAGGATCATGTTCAACATGTTGACAGGGTGCTCAAACTATTGGAGAAGAAACAATTATATGAAAAAACATCCAAATGTTTCTTTGGAGTACAAGAGGTGGAATATCTGGGTCATATTGTATCTCACGAGGGTGTTAAAGTAGACCCTAACAAAATTAAAGCCATTAAGGAATGGAAAGTCCCCACAACCATAAAGCAATTGCGAGGATTTCTCGAGTTAACGGGGTATTATCGCAAGTTTGTTAAGAATTATGGAAGAATAGCAGCACCTCTAACAACATTATTGAAGAAAGATGCATTTTCATGGACTCCTGAAGCAACTAAGACCTTTGAACATCTTAAAGAGGCAATGTGCCTAGCACCGGTCTTAGCTACGCCAGACTTCACAAAAACCTTTATTGTGGAATGTGATGCCTCAGGAAATGGAATTGGTGTTGTTTTAATGCAGAAAGGAAGACCCATTGCTTTTGAAAGTCGTCCAATCAAAGGAAAGTATTTACAGAAACCTATTTATGAGAAGGAAATGTTAGCAATACTGCATGCACTAAAGAAATGGCGAACTTACCTAATGGGAAGACACTTCAAGGTAAAAGCTGATCATGATAGTCTTAAACACTTTTTGGAACAAAGACTATCTTCAGAAGAGCAACAAAAATGGGTCACAAAGATGTTGGGTTATGACTTTGAAATAATCTACAAAAAAAGGAAGCTAAATGTTGTTGCAGATGCACTCTCAAGAAAGAATGAAGAGGTGGAAGCATTGCTTTGTGCCATTTCTATTATCCAACCAGATTGGATAACCGAAGCAAGGGATGAATGGAAGAAGGACAAAGAAGTGTGGACACTCATTCAAAAGTTGCAACAAGATCCTAGTACATCTGATACATTTAGTTGGAAAAATAATTCCTTATAGTACAAAGATCGCTTATATCTTTGTAAGAATTCCCAATTAAAACAAAAGATTCTTTTGGAATTGCACACTTCTCCTTTAGGAGGACACTCAAGATTTTTAAAAACTTACCACAGGGTGAAGAAAGAATTTTTTTGGGATGGCCTTAAATCTGATATTCAAAGGTTTGTGGCGAAATGTTTGGTTTGCCAACAAAATAAAGTTGAGACAATTAAGACCCCGGGTCTTCTACAACATTTATCCATTCCAAGCCAACGTTGGGAGGAGATTTCAATGGATTTTATCACAGGTTTGCCTCAGTCCGAAGGAAAGAGTATCATCATGGTGGTAGTTGATAGACTTACCAAGTATGCACACTTTTGTGCATTATCTCATCCATTTAAAGCTAGTACAGTAGTTACTACATTTATGGAAACAATTCAAAAGCTACATGGAAACCCAAAGGTTATTGTGAGTGACAGAGATCCCATTTTTACTGGAAATTTTTCGATGGAGTTATTTTCTTGTTTGGGTACTCAATTAGCTCATAGCTCATTTTATCATCCTCAATCCGATGGTCAAACTGAGATAGTAAATAAATGTTTGGAAGGATATCTTTGTTGTTTTGTATCTGATAAACAAACACAATGGGTCAAGTGGTTACCTCTCGCTGAATGGTGGTATAACACTTCCTTCCATACTGCAACAAAAATGACCCCATTTATGGCACTTTATGCATATCATCCACCATCCATCACATCATCTTTAAGAGAAAATTTGAAGGTTCATGCAGTGGAAGATCACATCGAGCATCAACAAGAAGTTCTCCAACTCTTAAAGGATAACCTGAATTTGGCACAAAATCGAATGAAACGACAGGCAGATCAACATCGCAGCGAGAGAAGTTTTGATGTACGAGATTGGGTATTTTTACGGCTACAACCATTCAAACAAATGTCCCTCAAGCAAGCTAAGAAGGATAATAAATTATCGCCAAAGTACTATAGTCCTTACATGGTGTTGCAAAAGATTGGTACTATGGCATACAAATTGGAGCTTCTTGCTTCTTCACGAGTGCATTCAATTTTCCATTTTTTATGCTTAAAGAAGGTTATAGGTGAAAATCTTCTAGTTCAAACAATATTGCCCGAACTTGATGAGGAAGGAAAAATCATATTGGAACCTGAAGCGGTCACGGAAACAAGAACTTGACAGCTACGTAATTGATCAATTTCAGAGTATCTCATCAAGTGGAAGAACTTACCCACAGAAGATTCTACATGGGAGGATGAGAATTTTATACAGAAGCACCCAGAGCTACTCAAGCGTTGAGGACAACACTTTTATGAAGGAGAGGGGCATGTTAGGTCCCTATATTACTAGTATAGTCCCTTATTGTTGTTAGTGTAACCCCCTTATTGTTATTATTGTACCCCTGTAACCCCCATATTGTTATTATTGTGCCCTTAAATTATTATTGTTAGGTCGGCTAGGATTACATTGTGGCTCCACTAGGATTATATTATGGCCCCATGGACTCCTATATATAGAAAGGAGGTTTTGTAATTTGAATCATCCAAGAATTGTTCATTTATGTAATGTATTGGAGGTTGCCCCCTCGAAGTGGCTTATTTCTAAGGCGTTGATATCTCTTGTCTTCTATTTTTGGAGTTGGTTTCACAACAGACCGAGTGTATGCCCGACTTGTTTTCCAAATGACCCTTAAGCCTTCTTTTATAATATTTTCGTTGATGAATCAACAACCCAGATTAGAAGTCTAATCAATGGCTAAGATTAAAACTTGACTTGATCTTCGTTTTTTAGAAGATTCACACTTCGTCTTATTAATACCCTTTAATTATTTAATTTCTCTAAGTTTAGACTTAGAGTCTCCATTAAAATAATTAATTATTTTAATAAGACAGGAACCGAGTGGAATTTCAACAAACAGTTTCTGGGTTCTTTGGAATACTGATGTCCAAGTCTCCTCACAAATTTTGAGACTTAGAACACTTTCCGATGCTACAAAAATCAACACTTCCTATTAGCGAGGAAAGTGTTCTAGCAATATACCTGCTGCATGTTACTCTGCTTCTGAAGCATCCTCTGCGCTGTTGATCTCTGGACGGTGCCCCTCATCTGCTGCGCTGCTGCCTTCTGTACAGCTGCCCATGACACTGCCACTGTCACTGCTTCATCTGTACTGCAACTCCCTCTGAATCCTTATTCTATCCATTCCTGCTACTGGAATGGATTCTTGATCATCCCCATCTCTTTGAAGTAGACAAACTTAATCTTCCCCAAAGCTTTCATGAGAATCTCTGCTACTTGTTCTCCTGTTGGAGTGTACTGCAACTATACAACTCCACGTTGTACACAGTCCCTGATGAAGTGACACCTGATGTCAATGTGCTTCAACCGATCATGAAACACAGGATTTTCAGAGAGCTTGATGCAACTCTGATTGTTACATAAGATATTGGTCGCTTCCATTTTCTCCTTTAGTAGGTTCACAAGCATTTTCGAAGTCATATGGCTTCACACGAAGCTGTGCTAGCTGCCATATATTTAGCCTCCGCTGAGCTCAATGCCACATATTTCTGTTTCCTGCTGCACCAGGAAGTCAAAACTGATCCTAGACTGAAACAATACCCACTGGTACTCTTCCGATCTACTGGACTCCCAGCCCAATCTGCGTCGGTGAACCCACTCCACCTGACATCACTGCTACATTTGTACTTCAATCCAAGCTCGACTGTTCCTTGAAGATACCTGAGAACATGTTTGGCTACTGCCCAATGAGTCCTCTTAGGTTCTATCATGAACTGACTGAGGGTATTTACAGCTTAACAGATGTTTGGCCTTGTGTTTACCAGATACATCAACGATCCTATGAGCTACCTATACAGAGTAGGATCAGCCTCATCATTTTCGAATGTGTCAATTTTCTTCCAGTTGGTGATCATTGGAGTCATCATGGGTCTACAATCCTCCATTTGAAATCTCTTTAGAATCTCTGTAGTATATCTTCCTTGACCAAGAAAGATCTCCCCCTTTTGCTGCCAAAATTCCAACCCCAGAAAATAGTGTATTAAACCTAGATCCTTCATGTCAAATTTCGTAGCCAAATTCTTCTTGCAGTCTGTGATGAGCCTCGATGATCCTGTCAGAAATAGATCATCTACATATAAAACCAGTATCAGGGGCTCACTTCCTACCCTTAGATAGTAGAGATTGGAATATGCATCACTCTTGACGAATCCCATCTTCTGCAAGTAGCTATTAGTTCGGCCATACCTGGCTCTAGGAGCTTGCTTTATTCCATACAAGGCTTTCTTGAGCCTGCACACATGAGTCTTCTGATCATGCATCTCGAAGCCTTCTGGTTGTTCACTATACACCTCTTCCTCTATCACCCCATTCAGGAACGCAGTCTTGACGTCCATCTGGTGAATCTCCCATCCCATCTGCACAACAAGGGATATCATGGATCTAATAGAGGTATATCTGGCTACTGGGGTGAAGGTTTTTTCATAATCTATCCCTTCCTTCTGAGCATAACCATTAGCCACAAACCCGGTTTTAAATTTCTCGATGCTGCCATCTGCAACATACTTGACCTTATAGATCCACCTTGATCCTACAATTGATCTCTCCTGAGGTCTGAGGACCACTTCTGAGACATTATTCTTCATTATGGAACTATACTCTTCCACTATTGCATCTACCCACACCTGGTGCTGAGTTACTTCCCGAAAATTGGAAGGTTCCCCAATTTGTGCAACCAAGGCTTGATACCTCTCAGGCTGCTTATGTTGTCTCTTCTCATTTTGCGGGACTCCGACAAAGTCTTCTTCATCCCTCAGAATTTGTCGTAGTTCCCTGCTCATTCTCCCACTAGTAGTGGGTGGATTTACCTGCTCTCCCTCCTGAAAGTCCTCAAGAGAAATGTCCCTTGGATCCTCATGTCTTGGAGAGGCAACTGAATTTTCTGCTGGTGGTGGTTGAGGTTGAACCAACGGATCCTCCTTACACTACGTAGTAGAAGGAAACTCGCGGGATCTTCTGAAGGCCTTCTCCTCTAAGAATTTCACATCCCTCCGCACCGCAAATTTCCTGCTCTCAGGAATATAGATGCGATATGCCTTTGCATTCTCACTGTATCCTACTAGACACCCCTTTTCTGCAATCATATCCAACTTCTTCCTCTTCTCACTAGGCACATGACAGTAAGTTGTACTGTCGAAGATCCTAAAGTGACTCACTTCAGGCTTGCTGCTAGTGAAGACACTTTCTGGCGTGATCTTTCCCAATGCAGCGTGAGGGATCCTGTTTTGAACATAGACGACTGTATTACAAGCATCATCCCACAAAAATTTGGGCATGTCTTGATCATACAACATCGCCCTTGCAGCCTCGACAATAGTCCTATTTTTCCTTTTTGCCACACTGTAACGACCCATTCCATAGTTATAAGCAAAATAATATTAGCGAGTATACGACATACACATATGATAACTACACATGCATATATCGCATACCCTGCACTAGTATACATACCTGCTAGTATTAAGACTACCTAAGTTAGAGTAACGAATTGAATATTACAATATATTTTATCTCGCCGAGATATAACGAAATATCAACAAGATACCTAACACGTATACCGCTCTATATGCGTATGCATAGGATAGCATTATTCAAGAAAATCAAAATATAATTTAGTATAAATTATATGTGAGTGGACCAATAAAATAATAATATAATTTAATTAATTATAAAGATAATTTAATTAAGTTAAAAACAAAAATAATACAATTAATCTTAAAATAATTAATCAAAGTCAATATCTCCATAAATGCCTATCATATCTACATAAATGCCTATCATATCTAAATAAATGCATATAATATCTCCATAAATGAGTAAAATATCTCCATAAATGCCTATAATATCCACATAAATTCCAAAAATATCTAAACGGATGTGAGGAGGTGGAGGAAAGTTATATAAGGAGTGGAATGTGAAGGAGAGGGGGAGGCTTTGCTTTTGCAAAATTCTGCATTATTGTCAAGAGGAAATATTGAGGGATTTGAACTGTTTTGAAGGGGAGACTCATTGTTCTTGGAATTCTGGGCACGGGGGAAGAAGAGGCATCTTCTGGGTATAGGATTGTTTCCTAGATTGGTTGGGAGGAATCGATTGTTTCGGTAACCTGTCCGCTGCATTCACAAGGGGAACCACAGCTCAAGAAATCATCAGTTTTGTTCCAGGTATTTTTCTATGTATAGAATAGTTTCTTATGTAAGTTTAAATTTACTGTTGATCTCCATTTATTTGTATTTATCCTTAAAAATATGTGTAGGATAATTTCTGTATAAATTGATGATCAAGGGGCTCTACACATGGTATCGGAGCTAATTAGAAACCTTTGGGACCTTATAGGCCCATTAAATTTCGTTTCTAAGCTTCTGCATATTTAAAACCAATCTTTGGTTGTTTCCATTTCTAAAGAGGCTCTACATGTCAACATACTACAACATATGATACTATTATCAATAATTTTCCAAAATATCATAATTGCCTTGAACTGCAAGGATGCCATTCCAAAACTTCTGCTGACTGTATGTATGTATATATGGTGATGCCAATATTGATCTGACTACAAATATTATGCCAAACCAATTTTTTGCATAAGTACTAATATAGGTATCTTGTCCTCATTTGAACTGAGTGTTACTGACGATGGATTGAGACTTCAACTTTCACATGAGTGAAATTTTAAAGCAGGCCTAGGACCTGTTCAATAGTCAAGAACTTGAATTCTTTGAGGATGTCACTTTTTACTTGGATTGTGATGGTTAGTATTCTCCTTATGCTGCTGGGCCACCTGTAGTTTTTTTTCTTTTTGCAAATCTTGGCCCACAACTTGGGCTTTTAGCAAACACGCGAAATATTTCTCAAGCAGAATTAATTCTCTTTCAATAGATGAGAACTAGATGTTTCTCTCAAGGTGTCACAATTTGTGTGATAGAGAGGTTGCTTCAGGCCTTCTCACAGATATACATAGTCCTGAGTATGTTCCTTTGAATAGGGCTTCTTTAATCAGTGAAGTAGGACTTTCACAATGTGCTTATATGCACAGAGATCGGCCTTGGATCTCTTATATATACACAAAACCTTGTAAATTCATACCACAGAGATAATGCCTTCTAGGTTTGTTCATTTTCTTCAAGTAGACTCTTAGCTGGTTCACAAAACACACAAAGATTTCTGAAGATGGTCTTGAATTCTTTGACACTTAAGACTCGGATTTCTTATGTGCATAGATCAGACCTTGATGATAACTCATGTTATAAGGACTATCTCTAGTCCACAACCCATGATTCTAAACTTGGCCATAAAAGAATAGAATTAGACCACCAAAATAAGTACAAAACAGGAGATACGAACTTCTGGGTTGGGATTTCGGCATATACACAGAGATCATGCCCAGAATTTGATTTAAGGCCTCAAGGAGCTCGGTCCTGAGAATTTTTGAAATGTTGAAGCCTAGAATGGAGACTTGAGAACACGTTTCTTTGTATCTCTTTTATGACTTTTCAATTTCCACTAGTTTTGGCGGTCGACGGAAAAATCTGTGCGAGTAGCACCATACCCAAACCAACCATTTAACCATTGAGCATTAGTGCCAAGAGCTATATGGGAGGTCGGGTTTGAACCCTACACTTCCGCCCCTCAATTTGCGACCTTGGTATCGAAGTTTATATGGTGGTTCCTTCAAGCCGGACAGCGCAACTATTTACCATCGCCCCACTGCAACTGTTAATGGAGCCATCCTTGGTAAAGAGAAAATCAGGATATTCCCTTTTATTTTTGATAAAATAGATCCAAAACTTCGATAAACTAATTTCCGATAAAGTTTCGCCCAAATGCCACTGGTTCCAAACACTGTCGACAGAATAGAATAATATCATTATTTTTTTATGAACAAATATAACCCAACAATAGGGTTACGATGTGAGAGGAATTTCTGACTATCTGTATCATCTTAAAGATGATGATAATTGAGAGAGCTAGCAAAGCCATGGGCCACATTTTGTGCACTGTCGGTCCATGTCAAGTCGGTGCTTACCATAATCACCAAGACTATATATTTATTGATTTCAAGAGTATATGCGTATCATATTTTTAAAAAATTAGTGCTTAATTTAAGTAGGAGATTCACCTACGTTCACATTCATCTAAATATTAAGTTTAAATAACGAAGAACTAAATATTCTCAAAATCACAGGTTAACGTTTTTCATGCTTGAGATATTAAAAAAAATAAAAAAAATTAAAATAAAATAAAATAAATAAATAATAATGTTTTTATTTTTAATTAGATTGTATAGAATATCATCGACTTACTAATAATAATAATAATAATAATAATAGAGGTTGGTTTAATTAACATAAGTTTATAAGCAATAAGGATTAGTTGGAAGGAAGCTATAGGAAAAGAGAATTGATGGTTATTATAAGAGTATTATATAGAATAAGATATAGCTGGTTAGAGAAACTACTAAATATGCAAATACATAGCTATAAATCAGAAATTAAGAGTATAAAGATAATGAAAATATAACTCTTCAATTAACTGCATTTAGGACAGAATTCTAGACAAATATTGTGAAACGATATTATGACCTATCAAGACCCTTGCATTTCACTCTAGAAATAGTAAGCATAGAATATCCTGCATAGGACAAGGAGGTCGCGTGGCCACCCTCCTTGACCTCGGTACCAGTAAGACCTGCCTACAGGTAAAATAGTAAAAGAACTATACCCATATGCCAGCTCAATTTGATGAAAATCATATTTAGTTAGTCTAAAAATTTACCCGATTCTCATAAATTTATTATGTATTCCAGGGAAATTCATGATGATAAGAACATACCAAAGGCAACAACGCCAGCGAGATGCATCGCCATCTCTAACACCTCCACCATCATCGTCGCCAACACCGTCACCATCGCCACTACCTAGATCGTCATTAGCACCAGTTGCGCCAGCAACCGATCTAACTACTGTAATGCGCTCATTAGAAGCCATTCTAGAAACATTAAAAAGGTCGCAGCCGACTAGTAGTAAAGAGGAACGACCTCATCTAGAGGAAAGACATTCATAAAAGTCTAAAGATTATGATTATAAGCCACAGAGAGAAGATATTTCCCGGGAACTGCAAAAGATTAAACTCCCGGAATTCTCAGGAGGAAAAGCTGGAGAACATGCCGAAGCATGGTTAGAAGGGATGATAAGATGCTTCGCACTAAAAGAATATTCTTCTACCTCTAAAACAAAGATCGCTATATTCCAACTCAGGGGGAATGCTCTGATTTGGTGGAGAAATCTAAAAAAACAACTACATATCACATCAGACATCATTCCTTGGGAGTTGTTTGTAGACCGATTCTATGAAAAATACTTACCACCTATCTTTCAAGAGCAGCAAGCAGGAAACTTCCATACTCTAATCTAGGTAAATAAGACCATGGAAGAATATGAGATAAAGTTTATGGAACTTGTAAAATATGTTCCTTATCTAGACACAGATGAATGCCAAGTCGAGCGTTTCATATACGGGTTAAATCCTCGGATTAGGGCCATGGTAAGAATGTGGAAACCATCAGCGGTAGCAGAGGCAGTTGAATGTGCACGATATGCAGAAGAACATCTAGGGATTAAAATGGATTTCAAGCCAGCAGAACCATCACAACAGGAATTTACAGGAAAGACTCCCCGAAATTTATTCCAAGGAAATAGCTCGATACCACCTCCTTATGCTAATAGGTTTACCCTAAGAGGAGTAGGAGCAAGAGCTCCCATGACCATTAATACTATAGCTTCCGAATCCTCAAACATTAGTCCTTGGAAATCTCGAGGGACTGGTAATCGGGGAAGGAATGGGAGAGGAAGTAGCACCAGGGGACAGCTCATGGTCTAGAAATTCACAGTCAGAATTAAGGGAGTCAACCCAGGTGGATTGTTGGGGGTGTGGAGGACCTCATTTTCAGCGTGATTGTCCGGAGAACTTACAAAGAGCAGGAAAATGACCATCATCAGATACCCAAGGCAATCATAGAATCCATGCCGTCGTCAACAACAACCAAGAAGCACATCAATCCACTGTAGTGGAATCTTCAGGTAAAATCAATGGGATAAAACTAAAAATCTTATTTGACACTAGCGCTACTGATAGTTTTATTTCATCATATACATTAAATAAATGTGGGTTGGCAGCTTGCAAGCAAAACAATTTCAGACAGGTAGAAATGGCTTCGGGAGAACTTCAACCAGTAGAATTAAGTGTTGAGGATTGCAAAGTTAATCTAGAAATCTGTTCGACCAAACTAAAAGCATATGTCACAGCCCTAGGAACTTATGACCTGGTGATAGGAATGGATTAGTAAGAGTCGCACCATGCATGGGTAGACTGTTTCGGGAAAACGATACTTTGCACGAATGATGAGGGAGAGACAATACAAATCCAAAGTATTAAGAGGAAAGTATCCTTACTCTTCATCTCAGGTATGCAAATGAAATGGTGTTTAAGGAAAGGTTGCCAGGTGTATGCAGTTCAAGAATTAAGCAAGGAGAAAGGACCATCCTTAGAATAGTATCCGATTCTGTCAGAATTTTCGGATATTTTTCCAAAGGAATTACCAGGACTGCCTCCTAAAAGAGAGCTAGACTTCTCAATAGAATTAAAACCGGGTACAGAACCAATATCTAAAACACCTTACAGAATGACTGCCTCTGAACTTCAAGAATTACAAATACAACTGAAAGAACTGTTAGATATAGGACACATTCGACCCAGTGTTTCACCTTGGGGTGCTCCTGTAATCTTTGTCAAGAAGAAAGATGGTTCATTACGACTGTGTGTGGACTTTCGGGATTTAAATCGGGCCACGGTAAAGAATAGGTATCCAATGCCTTGCATTGACGACCTTTTTGATCAAATGAAAGGAGCTACAGTGTTTTAAAAAATCGATCTGTGATCAGGTTATCATCAGCTAAGGATTAAAGAAAGTGATGTTTCTAAGACTGCATTTTGAACTCGTTTCGGGCATTATGAATTCATTGTGGTACCATTTGGGTTGACCAATGCACCTACGGTATTCATGAACCTTATGAATAATGTTGTCCGCAAATATCTCGATCAATTTGTGCAAGTCTTCCTGGACGACATTCTCATTTACTCTAAGAATGAGGAGGAGCACGAAGAGCATGTTCGGATAATATTATCTTGCCTCAGAGAACACAAGTTATATGGAAAATTATCCAAATGCTCTTTCTTTCAAAAGGAAATTCGTTACTTAGGTCATATCATATCTGGTGAAGGAATCTCTGTAGATCCTGAAAAGGTAAAGACAATCAGGGAGTGGCCGATACCTAAGAATGCACATGAAGTGCGTAGTTTTATGGGTTTAGCAGGTTACTATCGAAGGTTTGTGGAGGGATTCTCCAAAATTGCAAAGCCAATCACAACCCTCTAGCGCAAAGGTGTTAGGTATGAATGGACTGAGGAATGTGATAAAGCATTTTCCGAACTTAAAATATTATTGACTAGTGCACCCATTTTGCGAGTACCTGATATGGATAAAGATTTTATTGTGTGTACTGACGCATCTAAATAGGGGGTAGGTGCAGTATTAACGCAGGAATGAGGCGTAATAGCATACGCTTCAAGAAAATTAAAGTTCCATGAAGAACTTTATGCTATGCATGATTTAGAGTTAGCCGCAGTGGTTTTAGCTTTAAAGATATGGAGACACTACTTGGTTGGAAGAAACTTTGTGCTTAAAAGTGACCACCAAAGTTCACAGTGTTTGTTCAACCAGAGAGACTTAAATGTCAGACAAAGACGATGGAGTGAATTCTTAAGTGAATATGATTTTGTGATTACATATATAAAAGGGAAGGAGAATGTAGTAGCAAATGCCTTAAGTAGAAGACCTCGAATATTTTCTGTCATACCTATCAAGGTGGACTTAAGAGATCAAGTACTTGAACATCTCGTAAGAGATAGTTGGTACTTAAAAGTAAGGTCAGGGCTTGATAGCAACCATTCGAAGGAACCTCAGTTTGAAGGATGTATATACCAGATAGTTGAGATTTCCGAAACACCATCCTGAAAGAAGCCCACAGAGCAGTTTATTGTGCACATCCGGGTGTAAAGAAGATGTATGCTGACACTAAGAGACTCTTCTTCTGGACAGACATGAAAAACAACATTGTCCAATTTGTCGCTAAGTGTCTTGAATGTCAGCAGGTAAAAGCTGATCATTGTCACCCAGCAGGTCTTCTGCAACCTCATGACATCTCTATGACCAAGTGGGAAATAATTTCTATGGATTTTATCGTTGGGCTGCCCCTTACACAACAAAAGTATAATGCCATTTTGGTTGTGGTAGATAAATTAACAAAAAGTGCCCATTTTATCCCGGTAAGAGATACTTACGAAGTTGTTGATCTAGCTCGGGTATTCATAAATGAAATTATTAGATCTCATGGAGTACCTAAGAAAATCATATCAGATAGAGATTCTCGATTCACATCGAGATTCTGGACTTGTATGCAATCCTTAGGGACTCAGTTAAATTTGAGTATAGCTTATCATCCTGAGACTAATGGGCAAACAAAAAGGGTAAATCAAGTACTAGAAGATATGCTAAGGATGTATGTTATGGACCAACAATCATTCTGGGAAAAGTGCTTACCCTTAGTGGAATTTGCATACAACAATAGTTATCACAGTTCAATCGGGATGCCTCCATTTGAAGCACTATATGGGAGACCCTGCAGAACGTCGTTGAGTTGGGATAGGTTAGAAGACCGGGTAATAGTCGGGCCAGAATTGATCCAGGAGATAGAAGAACAGGTAAAGTTGATTAGGCAACGATTGAAAGAGGCACATGATAGACAGAAAATTTATGCTGATGCTCACAGGACAGATAGAAACTATGTAGTAGGAGATCAGGTTTTCATCCACATCAGACCAAATAAGAGCACCATTCGGTTTGGGAAGGGGAAAAAATTATCACCTCGATTCATAGGGCCGTTTGAAGTCTTGGAAAAATTTGGACCTGTCGCCTATCGTCTTGCACTGCCACCCCACTTGCACAAAATTCATAATGTATTTCATGTATCTACCTTACGACACTATGTTGCTGACAAATCTCATGATCTTCAATGGAAGGAACTGCAGGTATCGGACGAGGGAACCATTACGGTCGAACCATTACGTATTCTGGAACATAGGGTTCGATAGCTCAGGAATCGTCTTATAGACCAAGTTAAAGTCCAGTGGGACAAATATAGTCCTGGATCGGCGACTTGAGAAGACGCTGAGACCTTATGCCAAAATTACCCCAACTTATGCTAAATTTTGAGAAAGTGGAAACTTTATATGTATATGACTGCTCTATTTTGACACTTGAAACTTTATTTTGAAATATCACGTAAGGATGAGTTTTACTTTGCTGGTACATGAATATCCATAAAGACAGAATGTTACTTCACTCTAGTGATACATGATATATGCTGTTTGTTTAACTTCACTAGTGCATGGATACCGATATGCAATATGTTATTTAAATTAACATTGCAAGAATATGAAATCATAGATTACGTTATAAATGAGACTATATATCAATTCATTTCATTTTGCATCTCAATATGATTGAAGGAAAATAAATAGAAGAGTAACTACATTTTAAATATGAAAGCGAAACATATTAATATATAGATTGAGAATGACTAAATACAATGTATCATAGATGGAACATGTATGAACTATACAGGAGCTGTATCTAGCGAGAAATTGTATTAAATATATAGATGCATATGTTGTAATGTGTGTACGAGTGTTTACATTGTAGAGTGTGTACAAAGTGATTACTTTGCAAAACACATCGTTACTGAAACAATCTACGTGATGACAGAATTTCAAGAACAATTGAGACTCCATGAGATTCCATGATAGGGTGTTGACCCTGGTCCTACTAGGAGGGGTGGAGGTGTTGCCCACCATTTATCCTCCAAAACCTGGAGTCATGGGAGGACTGTGCGAGTCACGCTCCCCTCGATGTGTGATGATGACTGCCGGATGCCTACAAATAAATCAGGTCGACGTAATCGACACTGCTACCCTTAAGGTCTGTGAATGGATCAGTAAAACAGAAACTGATGCCATGGCATATGCCTGTAGAGGATGGATAGGATGGGAGCGAAAGAGATTAGGAAGGATAGGATGATTCTAGAATAGCTTGGAGACTCGGTTAAGATGGGAAGTAACAATTAAATTACTAATACATACTTATTCAAATAGAAAGTCAATCTTAAATTACAAGCCTTATACAATCGCCCTAATCTCTAAAACACAATTATTAATATGATTATATAAAATCTTAATTTCAGGACGAAGTTTTTCGAAGGGAGGAAGTATGTAACGACCCATTCCCTAGTTATAAGAAAAATAATATTAGCAAGTATACAACATACGCATATGATAGCTACACATGCATATATCGCATACCCCGCACTAGTATACATACATGCTAGTATTAAGACTACCTAAGTTAGAGTAATGAATTGAATATTACAATATATTTTATCTTGCTGAGATATAACGAAATATCAACAAGATACCTAACACGTATACCGCTCTATATGCGTATGCATAGGAGAGCATTATTCAAGAAAATCAAAATATAATTTAGTATAAATTATATGTGAGTGGACCAATAAAATAATAATATAATTTAATTAATTATAAAGATAATTTAATTAAGTTAAAAGCAAAAATAATACAATTAATCTTAAAATAATTAATCAAAGTCAATATCTCCATAAATGCCTAGAAATATCTACATAAATGCTTAGAAATATCTAAATAAATGCATATAATATCTCCATAGATGAGTAAAATATCTCCATAAATGCCTATAATATCCACATAAATGCCAAAAATATCTAAATGGATGTGAGGAGGTGGAGGAAAGTTATATAAGGAGTGGAATGTGAAGGAGAGGGGGAGGCTTTGCTTTTGCAAAATTCTGCATTATTGTCAAGAGGAAATATTGAGGGATTTGAATTGTTCTGAAGGGGAGACTCATTGTTCTTGGAATTCTGGGCACGAGGGAAGAAGAGGCATCTTCTGGGTCTAGGATTGTTTCCTAGATTGGCTGGGAGGAATCAATTGTTTCGGTAACCTGTCCACTGCATTCACAAGCGAAACCACAGCTCAAGAAATCATTAGTTTTGTTCCAGGTATTTTTCTATGTATAGAATAGTTTCTTATGTAAGTTTAAATTTACTGCTAATCTCCATTTATTTGTATTTATGCTTAAAAATATGTATAGGATAAGTTCTGTATAAAATTGATGATCAAGGGGCTCTACACACACCATTCTGCAGCAGTCCACTCTCTTCCGATACCTTCCCTTGCGCAAAACCCAGTGAATTTCTTGTCTGTGTATTCACCACCATTGTCTGAATGCAGTACCTTGATCCGCTTTCGTGTCAGATTTTCTACTAGAGCTTTGCACTCTTTAAACCGACTGAAGACTTTGTCCTTGGTCTTCAAAAAGTAGATCCAGGTCTTTCTGGAATGGTCATCAATAAAGGTGACGAAATTCTCGGCACCACTAAGAGCTCTAGTGGACATTGGTCCACAGATATCCGAGTGCATCAGACCCAATACACTCTCGGCCCTATTGTTGCTTCTCTGATAAGTTGCCTTGGCATATTTACCCAGTACACACCCTCTGCAGACATCGTCTCGCTTGGTGCTCAGTTCTGGAACTCCTGTGACAGTTTTCTTGAGGATTTTTAACGCCCCATGATGCAAATGTCCCATTCTTCTGTGCCATAGTTCATTCAGGTTCGTTTCACCAATGCTGCCAATCAGTGCCATTGGGGATTCGAGCTGCAACTTATAAAGTTTGTTGCTCCTTACTCCGATCTGTGCTTTCTTCTTCCAACTGGGATGTTTGACGTAAACCCTGTTGCCAATAAAGTAAACGTCATAACCTCGGTTTTGAAGTTGAGACACTGAGAGCAAGTCCATCCCCAGCCTGGGCACATGCAACACATTCGTGGCCCGAAGCTTATTTCCGGCCTTGGTCTGAAATACTACGGTACCTCTTTCAATGGGGGTACATTTTGTTTTATTACTCATGGTTATTTTAAAATTCATCTGCTCCTCTCGGTAGTCGGAAAAAAATTCTCGTACTCTTGTCATATGAGCAGAAGCTCCACTGTCAATGTACTAGACTTCCAGAGAATCCGTGCTTGACACACAAGCAAATTCTTCTTCAAGTCTGGACGCTCGAACAAAAACATCATGATCCATCTGTTCTATCATGCTTCTTTCCTTCTCTGGAGAACTACGTGAACCTCTCCGAGCTGCTGCCGCGCAATCGGATTTTTGTTCACTTGTCGATTCTCCTTTCCTGTTACTCATCTCTGGCTTTGATACCATTTGAAATTTTCAATCTGAAATTCTACAGTTGTAGTGATAGATTTATTTCTCCTACTTATTATTTCAATAAGTTATTTACAGAAATCTATCAGTAAACTTCGAAATAAATAATACTGCAACATTCACAATTATATATGCAGAGAAGTAAACGATGAAGAACATAAGCATAAGAACCAATCACATGTACACAATTATTTTTGGACAAATGTCCCCTAAAAAACCCAATGTGGGCTGTGACCCACAATTAATAATTAAGGGAAAAAGTACAACCTACTCCTATAGTTCACAAGGAAAAATTGCGGCCTTAGTGGGGTCCATGTGGCCAACATTCGATTTGGAGGCAGCTCCCTAGGCGGCAGCGTGGGAGAGGCTCTGTTGTCGCACAGATTGTTAAGGCACTGCGACAACGGCTGAGATTGGGGGCTGTCACCTTTATCCCCAATCTCTCTATTTAAGCTGTCTCCCTGCAAGCTAAGGGAGGTAGACCCTATTATAAATGAGGATGATAAATCCAGGAGACACAGCTAAAACATCAAATACTTGATAGAAATGAACGAGATTCCACAGATCTAAATTAGATTTCACGTTTAAGACCAGTGCCTTATGGAGTCAAACAAGATCCCGTTATGCAATTATAAACAAGTGACGATTAACTGCTGCTTAAAAACACGATTGCTCATAATGATATCTAATTGAAAATGCCACAACCATGAATAACAATAACATGAGAATGCCAGATGCTTGAAAGATTTCCGAAAAATAAGATATTCCAATTACAACCCAGTTCGAAAATCAAAATGTTCCACAGTCAAACTTTAGATAAAAAATTTTTTTAGCATATTTGACTATAGAAAATTTGAATTTTTTTTTATATTTTTGTATTTTCTATTTTTTTTTTTTTAATTTTGAAATTTTTATATTTTATATTTATTTATTTTTATATCTTAAAAACAAAAAAAAAAAGTTAAAGATTTAAAATGCTAAATCTAAAACTAAAAAGCTAAACTGAAACAAAACTAATTCTAAATTAAACTCTAAAACAAAATCATAAAGTTAGATCTGAAGTTAAAATCTAAATCTAATATTATTAAAATGTAAAGTTGAACTAAACGAAAAATTAATGAAGTTAAACTAACACCTAAAGCTAATGCTAAATCTAAACCTAAACTACGTTAAAGTCAAAACTTACACTATAGCATTAAAAAATTTGAAACCTATTTAAATCCTAATGTTAAGAATTAATAAAATTGAATTTAACTAAACTAACTCTAACTCTAGGCCTAAAAATAAAATAAAATAAACACATCTAAATTAAAATCTACGACTATAAAAAATGACGCTAAAGCTTAAAATCTCTACGACTAAAATCTAACTATACAATAAACTAAAAAATTAAACCCTTTTCATGAAGAACCGATGTGAAAGTTTAATGCGTGGCAGAAAATATGAAACGTATGTATTTTATCATTTAATGTTGCAGGTCGACGAGGAGGAGGCACGACGGCGGAGACGGCAGGCAGAGGAACACGCGGGTTAAGCTGACGTGAGGAGCAGGTCGATGGCTTGACTGGACGGTGGCAGAGAGATGATAAAGGACGGCGGCAGAGAGAGGTGTATTTGCAGCGAAGGAGGGACGTTGATGCAGGATGGCAAGGAGAAAGGGCGAGGGACAGCAAAACGAATGTTGCGCAGCAAATCGATGGCTAAGGAATCGATGAAGAATGGATGGAAGTCGATGATAGCTGAGCGGAGAGAGTTGAGAGGGTTCGATGGAGAGGAGGGCAGCAGATGAGAGAAGAATGCATGTCGATGGGAAACGCCAAGTCAAAACAACACGTGGAAATAAACTGAGCAGTGAATTGAGGAAACAGATAGCTTGATGGAAACAAGGCAGCGAATAAGCCCAGAAATCTAAAAAAAAATCTTGAAACTTAGATCTCATACACCTTTTTAAATCAAATGATGCTCAGATGCTTATGCTCCTTTAAATCAAATAACGTCCAGGTTTGCCCACAGTAGTAATTTGAGGCCAGATCTGGCCTTTGGGGGCTAGATCTGCCTCAGATCTTAAAAAAAGAAATTCGATTTGAATCCTGAAATCTGCAAGAGACCAGCCAGATCTGAAGATACACACCAAGAAACGATTAAACCCTTACAATCTTAAAAGAAAATTTACAAATTTACACTAGTTTACATATTTAAAACCCTCATGGTCAGATTTGAATCTATTTTAGCACAGTTTAGAAATTATTATTTTTTTAAATGAGAGGCACAAGCCTTTGAAACCCTGCAAAATCACAAATATCGTAAGATAGACCTGGAATTTAACAAATAAAGAGCTTATCATATTTATGTTTATTGAGAGTCGACTGGTCCAACCGATGACTTCCCCAGACGCCCAATCTTAAAAAAAAAAATTTCCCTGCACACTTAGATCTGAATCTTAGATCGATAGAGGTTTAAGAAAACAACATGAGACCTTTGCAGAAAAATCAAAATGTTATTTTATAAACCCAGAAAACTGCACAAGATACCTGTATGCAGATTAATCCATGAAGGCTATCAACCATAAAATACAAGAAACAAAGTAGTAGAGTTTAGAGACAATTCACCACATAGATCCGAGAAGGAACATGAAAATTTGTAACCCCAAAGTTTTTATGCTTTATTCCTCAAAAGTTTACAAGAGCTTCTAAGAGCAAGTGCACGATCGTGAGATCGGATGACTCAAGAATGACAAAGACCTCTAAATTTACAGGACAAAATCTCTAACGGCTAGTTTGGATGATCCTCGTCAAAATAATCTCAACCGTCCAAAAGATTTAATTATCTTTTAATCCGGAGCGTTGAAATTAAAATTTTAGGAAAAAAACGAATTTATCATTTAATTCAATTTTAATTAACGCAAAAATATTATTTTTGAGTTAATTACCCCAAAATTTTGACCTTGACTTTGGAGTATAAAAACTCTGGTAAAACTGATAAATATATATATTATTAATGATGAAAAGATGAGATAAGAGATGATTACAATGAGGGATCGCCTGGGCTATAGCCTCAAGGTGTCCCTTGGCGAAGAGGCATGATCTTTGGATCATGCCCTTTCAGTTAATAACCCTAATATAACTATATCTAACTAATAATTAATAAAATATTCATAACATTGCCCCTCTCTTAAAGATGCTTTGTCCTCAAAGCATACGTAATGATGGACAATGTTGACGAATGTCTGGTTTTCTCAAGCGATGAGCTCTTGCGTCCCACGTTTTAAACAGATCGTGAAGCATCTTCTCGAGCTCCATCTGTTGGTGATGTGGATAGTGAAAAGATCTGATATCGACAAAGCTGGATACTGTCTTGACTTCTATTGGATGTTTGATTTTCCTATCGGAAGGCACTTTTATGGGTAGATCTTGGAATACTTTTTCATGTTTTCCAACTATCCCTTGTTCTTCTAGTGATTTTTTGTGATTCCTTTTTAGACTTAGAGGTAAGTTACCAACAATTATTGTCTGATGTAACTTCTCCTCATCATTAAATGTTTCATTCTTAACAACCATATCTGCTTCATCACCGAAGGCCTCAACAACCTCTGTCGTTATATCAGCGGCCTCGGACGTGTTTGTCGCTTCACATGTTTCGTTCAAGTCTGGAAATGGAACATTTTGTTGTTTACAAACATCTGTATCTTCACGGTGATGTGGAAAATCAGTGTTTTCCTGATGCTCTATTGAGTTTCCTGAATCTGTGGCATTGTTTTGTTGAGTTTGTTCCCTGTCAGGAGATATCGGGGATTGTGTCTGACTTAACTTATCTATTTTATCATCTAACTTATTGCAGAGTTCTGACATCCTGTTCATTGCTTTGCTAAACTTCTCTATGGCCTCCCTTCGTTTTAGCTTTGCTAAGCTTTTGATCTGATCAATTGTCATCGTAGATAAAGACATACTGAACAGATATGAGGTGAGAAATACTCTTTTGCCAGTTTTTCTTTTCTCCTTTCTTTAAAATTAATTAATTAATATTTAATTAATTAATTTTTTTTTGAATTAATTAATTAATAATAAATTTTTTTTTTAAACTATATAATTATTATATATATATATAATTTTTAATTAAAAATTATATAATATATATAACTTAATTATATAATTATTATATATATATATATATATATAATTATTTAAATGGAAATTATATAATATATAAATAAACTATATAATTATAATATATATATATATAATGATCAATTAAATGAAATATATATATTTTATATAATTCAAAAAATCGTGTTTTAATGTCCACCAAGAGACACGTCGGTTGAACAACACATAACAAAAAACGATTTTGTGACTTGTTGACTGCGGCTTCGGTGGGGACAGCCGCTGACAGAAGTGGCGGAAGGCAAGCTGGCCGGGAGACGTGTGGACAGGACGGTGTCGGGAAAGCCAGGTAGGAGAAAAATTATGTGCAGAACAATTCGAGTTTTTAAACAAATCGAATTGTTTTTTCCTTACCAATCGTTTAGATTTATAAAACACGAGCCTTTCAGTTTAATAAACCGATTGATTTATAATATCGTTTCGATTTAAAAAGACACGAGCTTCCAGTTTAATAAACCCGTTCCGATTTAAACGCTGTTTGGAAAAACCCGTTCCGATTTAAACGCTGTATTTTATATCTGTTGTATTACGGCTTTACGCTGTTGTAATCCGGATTGTCGGATTACGGCTTTTTATATATATATAAAATTTCTGAATCAAATTCGATTAAATTTTAAATTCGATTAAACGACAGAAGCTGAGACGGCGGAGAAGGTGTGGACGGCAGGAATGACGGCAGCGGAAATGAAGTTTACAGATCGGGGTTTATGATATTCGAGTTTATATGGTAACTATTGCACTGAATGGAAGGGACAGGTAATGACCGCGGATGTAGCTCAGGGAAATCGTGATGGGAATGGTCGATGACAGTGTTGAAAGAGTGGTCACCTGGTGGGTCGACGGTGCACGGGGCACGATGGCACAGTGGCAGTCGAACAGTGGGGAGAAGAGAATGGATAACAACGGCGGAAAGAGAGACGACTGAGAATTTTGCAGCGGACTGACAGAGCGGAGAGAGGCGGAAGAGGGGGCGGAAGTGACAACAGAAGGAATGACGGGAGAGGGAGGAATAGTGGGATGGCAATGGAGGATGGGGGCGTATAGATTAGCAGCAGCGGAAAAGTGAGGGTAATGGACTAAATGTGATTGCGGAGAAAATACAAGGCAAGGGCAGCGGAACGTAACCCTTTCCGATAACTCAATGTCCTTCTCGGCTTTCTGTTGTTCTTGTCTTGTCTATGATCTTGAGAAACTCTGATTAAAAATCTACAATTCTGGAATTGCAGTTCCTGGGTGATCACACAGATCCAAAGAGCGATCACTCACGTGCAGTGGAGTGTACTTCAAGCGAGAGTATGTTGATAAATATATATATTATTAATGATGAAAAGATGAGATAAGAGATGATTACAATGAGGGATCGCACGGGCTTTAAATATAGCCTCAGGGTGTCCCTTGGCGAAGAGGCATGATCTTTGGATCATGCCCTTTCAGTCTTCCTAATATAACTTTATCTAACTAATAATTAATAAAATATTCACCTTAGAGACTTAACACAAGACGGGTCAATATATTTCTTAAAATTCTCAATAGTCCCTTGGCCTAGGGCTTTCAAAATCATTTTCCAAGGACCCACAAATTTTGCCTTTAAAGATTTAATCCTAACTTAGGACCCTAAATTAATTAAATTTCTGGTTTAAGATTTTATTAATTAATTGACCAGAAAATTTAATTAATTGACTAAGAGGAGATTATAATTATTTTTCCAACCCTCTTTTATATGAGATAATACATTTACATACATGAAGGGGGAAAACCCATTCGTATAGACCCTCAAATAAATACCCAATTCTGCGACTCAAAACATGATCTAGTAGACCAAGTAACTCAAACTACTTTTACATGGACTCGATAGAAAACACTAGGACTCACATAGCATGCTGATGACAAAATCCACCCTAGCTTTGGGGTGAGGCTGGAGGGAAAAACTCTGCTGATCACTTACGTGAATCAGTGAGACAAAAAACCTTCTAGGATGGAAATCATCAACAACATACTAGGCTTACCTAGGTTGTTACATACATTGATGGTCCTACTTAGATCATTTACATTATAACATGCAGAATGGGTTTACATCATTTATAAAAACTATCGTCTAGTAATGAAATCTGAATGGCGCGACCACGTCGAACATGACGAATCCCGTTTGAAAAAATGGGGGTGTACTGCTATGGGGTAGTTGACAAAGTGTGGTCAACATCTGGCTGTACTTGGGGACACGTTGCTTCATTGAAGGAATGTGAGAATCCAGAATCTGCATCCAAGCAACACACAAGAATACATAAGTAGCGTCCATCCAAATATCATCATATAACATTAAGCTCATGAAAAATAGAAGCTCTTCTTTTGTTTATTATTCTACTTAACATGAACAGTAAATCTACTCTAACTGCAGATGAAATGCTGAAATAACAAAGTGTAAGGTTAGAGATACAATACAGAGGATGCCCAGTGGCATCAGATGTGCTCAATATAGTGTATGCTGAGCATTTGCCTGCTTTCAGGCAAGTCTGTGGGTTGCTTTTCAGATGTGCCATGTCCAATCTTGCTAGTTGTAGGACTTTGTCTTATCTGAATGTCAAGCTGCTCTCGACCATCAGACGAATCAAACCACTTACTTCTTCTTTTTTGCTTCTTTCTCTTCTTCTGAGTGGGTTGTGATGTCAGCAATGAGACCACTGTAAACTCCTTGTCCTCATCTTGAAGATGTTTGTACAAAATATCTGAAGAACCTGGAGCGTGACCAATATTATTCTGGATACACTCTGTCAATAGTGACACATAAGCTTGGTCTTTCTCAACATTCTTTGAAACCATAGTTAAATCCTCCGTGTGATGAGATGGGAATGGCCTTAGTAGACAAGAAGTCTTATGATCTGTTGATGAATCTTCATAATCAAACTTCGGCTGAAACTTTTGTATACGTAATTTTTCCATTTTTTCCAACCTTTTCTGTATGGAACTCATCTCCAACAAGTGATTTTCCTTCATGGTATTCATTTCCTGGATGTGTCTTGCTTCCATGATGGACATTTGATTAGAATGATTAACTTCCATGATCTTTAACCTGTTTTCCATGACATTTATTTCCTGTGCATGACTTGCTTCCATGGAAGTTATCTTATTTTGAAGATTGATTTGGTTAGCTTCCACGTTTTGAATCATTTGCATATGATTGGGTTGCACATCCTTAATCATCTGAGCTGGTTCCTTAACCTGACTTTCATGATTTTCTATATGCATGTGATAGTCCTTACCAACAACATTAATTTGATGGCTTGACCCTGCCATTCTACTAGCTATGATTCTTTTGACAACATGGCAAGTAACCTCTTCATGAAGATCGTTACAGGCTCTACAATAAGGCAGAGCTTCATCCACAAGATTTGCAAACTCAAGTTGATTTGTCGGTCTCTGCTCATAAGATAGGTCTCTTTTCTGCAAAGCATTATTATTTTTAGGTTGGGAATTCTGCGTTTGAGCCCTTTCCATTTGGACCAATCTAGCCTGTAAGACACTTATTTCCTTAGCATGATTAAGATCCATGCTTTCAAGTTTCTTAGCATGATTAAGCTCCATGCTTTCAAGTTTTTGCATTAACTTTTTCATAGGGTCATCATCATCTTCTAGAGGTTCTTTTAACTTAGTATCTGTCAAAGACCTATAAAAAACTGGAGTTTTTTACATTCCAGATGCTTTCTTATCCTTTTCAATCTCCTCAGCTAAAGATTGACAAGCCTTATAATTTGCAGTTTTAGCCCGCCTTAACTCATATGAAGTATCAGAGTTAAAAGCATCAATGTAAAAATTCAGAAGAGATCCACCAGGAGGTTTGTGAGTTTGAGATATTTCTCTAAGGATACCATTAAATCTCCTGTTAAATTCTTCAGTCGTTTCATTTTATTTCTTTTTTATGGTACTGATCTCTCTTACCAAATGCCTATCTTCCCTTTTATCACCATATTTTTCCTTAAAAGCAGTTACAATGGATTCAAAAGTATTGAATGAATTATCAGGCTTTTCCGTAAACCATTCAGCAACATCCTCGCCAAAAGTAAGAACCAAAGTTTTCATCTTTACATCATCGAAATTATTATTTGCAACGGCAAATCTATTCCACCAGTTAGTGAAAGAAAACAAATAAGATTTAACACTAACTGCATCATTTCCTTGAAAAGAAGGTAATTTATCCATTTGAGGGAGATCATGGGGATAACCCTGAATATTAGCAAAATTACACAGGATAAAAACATCCATGATATTGTTTTTATGATTTTAGAAATAGATCCGTGTTCAAGAATAGGCAAAAGGTTCTCAAGAAGCGAACTTCTTGGCAAGAACTCTTGTAAGAAATGAAAGAATTGGAGTCGCCACTTGAACATGAAACTAATTCTAAAACAGAAGAAATAATCGAGAGATAGCAGATGGATATCAGGGGGGGATTCTTGTCTAGGAGTAAAAAGATGAATAAGTGGAGTCGCCACCCAAACAAGAAGCCAACCGAAATGTCTAGGTGCTAAAGATACGATGATGAAATGATTAGTGATATGACGAAATATAAGATGATGAAAATATGAAGAGATGAAAAGTCGCCAGGAAATGTGATCCCTTGCGACAGGCTAATGAATGGCAAAAGAAGATTCGAAGATTATAAAATGTCGTTAAGACCAAGGACAGAAAAACTCTATCCCCGGCAACGGCGCCAAAAAATGTTGTCGCACAGATTGTCAAGGCACCGCGACAACGGCTCAGATTGAAGGTTGTCACCTTTATCCCCAATCTCTCTATTTAAGCTGTCTCCTTGCAAGCTAAGGGAGGTAGACCCTATTATAAATGAGGATACTAAATCCAGGAGACACAGCTAAAACATCAAATACTTGATAGAAATGAACGAGATTCCACAGATCTAAATTAGATTTCACGTTTAAGACCAGTACCTTATGGAGTCAAACAAGATCCCGTTATGCAATTATAAACAAGTAAGTGACGATTAACTGCTGCTTAAAAACACAATTGCTCATAATGATATTTAATTGAAAATGCCACAACCATGAATAACAATAACATGAGAATGCCAGATGCTTGAAAGATTTCCGAAAAATAAGATATTCCAATTACAACCCAGTTCGAAAATCAAAATGTTCGACAGTCAAACTTTAGATAAAAAAAATTTTTAGCGCATTTGACTATAGAAAATTTGAAATTTTTTTTTATATTTTTGTATTTTGTATTTTGTTTTTATAATTTTGAAATTTTGAAATTTTATATTTATTTATTTTTATATCCTAAAAACAAACAAAAAAGTTAAGATTTAAAATGCTAAATCTAAAAACCCTCATGACATTTTAATGAAAATTCCTGAAAGGGATATTACACAAGCTAATTGTGTTTAAAGTTGTCTTACAACCATGCCCATGTACTTTTCACTACATAAGAAAATTTCTACTTATTTGAATTTTTATGTACAGGTTTTTCATGAAATGGTTAATACTGGATTAGACCCTAGCATTCACACATATGGGGCATTGATTGATGGATGTGCAAGAGCTGGACAAGTTGCTAAGGCATTTGGTGTCTATGGAATAATGAGATCAAAGGTATAGCTTGTATGTATTCAAAGGTGATATAACTTATTTGTGAGTATGAAAAGCTTTCTCAACTGTTGCCAATCTATTGCCTTAGAAAGTGAAGCCTGATCGTGTCATATTCAACGCACTTATCACGGCATGTGGTCGTTCTGGAGCTGTTGATCGTGCTTTTGATGTATTATCTGAGATGCTGGCTGAACCACATCCGCTGGACCCTGATCATGTCACTGTTGGTGCCTTAATTAATGCATGCTCACAATCTGGACAAGTGAGTCTTATTTGTTAGTGAATCTTTTGATACCCATTCATGTGTCATTTTTCCTCAGATACCTGATATTTGATGCAGTTTGATCGAGCACTTGATGTCTACAAGATGGTGCAAGACTATGGAATCAAAGGAACTGCAGATGTTTATACAATGGCTGTGAATGCATGCAGCCAAAAGGGTGATTTGGATTCTGCCCTTGGTGTTTATAATGATATGATGAGAAATGGTGTATGCCCTGATGAGGTTTCTTTCTCAATCTTATCTTTTCAAGTTGTTTTTTTTAATGGTTTCTTTTCAAGTTTATGCAATTTTTTCAGTATTGAGTTGTCCATTATTATTGCACTAGGAGAATAGTGAGGTTAAATGACTTTGTTTCTCTTGTCGTATGTGAAGGAAATGATATCTTCTTTTAGAACCATAATTATCTCCTTAATCAAGGGTTCTCTTTAGTTAGAGCCTGTGAAGACTCTAATGCCCACTTCTAGTGTGCTTATATCCAAAAGTGTAACTTTTGCTTCCACTAGAGGAAAAATTGGACATAGTGATGAAAATTATGATATTAATGATGCTGAAACGACATAAATAAGAACCAAAGAACGGAATTAGTGGTGGAAATCTGCACATATAGGAGTGCTATGCTGTAATATTCCTCTCTGGAAGTACCTTAAGTTTCACCCACTATTCTGAATTTTGTTTGATTTGGTCTTTGAGAGATTTTGTCAAAATATATATGCTCACAAAGATTCCAAAATATATATGCTCACAAAGATTCCATAACAGTGTCATGATTTCATATTAATTCAGCAAGGATAAACTCAAAGAACAACCTTTATGACAGCCATCAAATTCATTGACATTTACTGAAATACTACTCAGAAAATTAGAGAGTGATTTACTGATCGATTAGCCTTTCATAAACTTGACTAAGGGTAACGAGATTCAAGCAATAAGTGACCTGGTATATATGCTGTCCAAGAGAACTTACATCCACAGTTAGCTTCAGCAACAAATACACTCAGATATGAGCCAGCTAGAAGAGAATTCACGCCCTCTTTCCAAGTGCATACTCAGCAGGAGTTCTTTGGCATAAATAAGCTCACAAAGTCACCCTATAATAGCGTGTATAGTTCAGTCCTTTGCTGCATACAACTCAGCCTCCAAATGAGTGATTCTATGTGATATTCCCACTTTCCCACTTAGCGTTATTGCTAAGTGAAATATCAATTTTGGCCAATTTTGTTTTATTTCATGTTTTCACTTAGGAGACGTGGGTTTAGAGGTGCCACATAAATTTTTGAGAAGAAATGGAGGCCCAAAAATTAGAGAAAGAAGGAAAACATCAAGCCCCTAGTGGAATGTGGGGGCCACCCATAGAGAATTGTGGCCCACATGAGGGAATACACACTCATTGGAGCAAGTTTGGTGGGGGTAAATCGAGCTGGGCCCACATCGGCATTTTTGGAGGCTCTTTGATAAAAGGAAGGAAAGACACTCATTTTGGGCATTTATGATCATTTGAGAATTGTCTTAGACTAGCACGCTTGAGCTGAAGCCAAGTCTACAAGTGCTTTTTAGCACAAGTGTGTTTCCAACCGGAAATCTCAACCCTTGGGTGTTGAGGAGAAAAGGCAGTTTGGGGCTGAAACTTGAGAATTCTGGGTAAGTGTTTTGTTGGTGATTGCAGCCATCTTGGGGGATTTTTGCAATAGGATTGATAGGGGGGTCGAATTACCCAGCAGCAGTGCCATTGTGGGAAAATAGGGCTGATATTTCAAGGTCGATCATTGGCCAATTCCTTGGTGGGTTATTCTGGGTATTTGGTGGAGAACCTGGGGTTAATTTCCCAAAATTTCGCTGAGCACCAAAGGAGGCCCTAGAAGCTATTCTTCACAACCAACAACATATTTTTTGGGTAGTTCAGCGCAGAGCTAAGAGAGAGCAGCAACAAACTTGAGGGGGACTTCATATTATTCATTTGGGCTTTGCTAGCTTGCCTTGGGCAAGCCCAGGTGCACACTTTTCAGCACCACATTGTACCCTCATTTATTTTTAATAAAATGGCTCATCAACGCAGTTTTTGGTGCAATTTCATGGTCTGATTTATGTGTGTGCTTTTTGTGGGTTTTATGTCTATGCATGCTTTGTTATTTACTGTAAAATTTCCTTAGGGATATTACAGTGGTATTAGAGTTCATAGACATAGATGGGGTACAACCTCTCATTAGGAAATAGCTTCCGACTCTCGAAAGATATAAGGTGTCCCCCCCTGCATCAACACTACCCCCACTCCTTCCTTGGATGCATTGCACTCCAGGTTGAAAGGCTGCGTAAAATTAGGAAGAGCAAGCACTGGGCAGTGGTAATATCCCCAAATGGATATTTTGACTAAATTTGCATAAATTCATTTAAACCCTAAACTTTGCCATAAAATTATCACCCATCTAACAGAAGATTGCGATGTAAAATAAAATACATAAAGCACATGCAATTTTAACAACATATCGAGCAAAAATGATCTTAGATTTTATTATAAGAAATAGCTGGAGAGAATGTACATGATAACATAGCTGATATATTTGAGATAGGCAATTTGATCCCCAAAAACTGATCTGCTTTGATGCTAAAGCTGACACTCCTACAACTGACTGCAAACAGTCACTACAACTTGTGAACCCTGAATGGATCCACCAAGGGAAGAGATGGGCGCTCACCCACTCTCAGTAAATCACCCGATGGTTTCCGTCATGAGGCTACGGCTGAAGTAGAGAACCACGTTCTCAAACCTCTCATACATAAGAAAATGATCTAATCCAAGATGCTCTCTAATTGCCATTCCTCCTCTTTTTATAGATCTGATGGACACCTCTAGAAGCTCCTACTTTATTATTATTTTAATCATTGAGCACATTTCCTTTAATTAAAATATTCTTTTTAATGTGGGAAAATGGTCAATTGGCCACCATGCCTCCTCAGGTCACTCCTAGCCATCCCATCCTGTAGATCTTCTTGTCCTGGTTCCAACGAGCTATTAAACTAAGGTGTTCCGCCAAGAATTCCTCTCGAAATGCCACCTTAGGAATAATTAATTGAGTTAGGCCCCTTAATAACTCAATTTTTCGAAAGTTGTCGGAATGCACCAGAACGAACACCAAACTATGCAAATGATGGAATATATCAAGCGAATGCCACCGGTCCTCATAGAAACTCCGCATAATGTAACAGCGGAAGCTGTTGATTGGAATGCTGTAGCAGTAAGACTTGTATGCTTGCTGACTTTGATAGCAGAAATAGCTTTAATTATAAAAATACACAAGAGGTATTTATAATAATAATATTTTATTGATAAGATATGACATGATTGAATGATTACAATGAGGTCCCGCTTTTATACCTATGCAGGTACCTTTTCATGAACAGGCATGTCTTTTAGACATGCCTTTTCATTAACCTAATGATTATTTAACATAATCCTAATTGATTAGTTAGTAATTACATTTATTCTATTTTATTCTATTAATAACTATATTTATTACTTTAGTTATGAATTAGATTCATAACATTGCCTCCTCCTTCGAAAAGCTTTGTCCTCAAAGCTTAACTTTTCGACAATTTCCTTTACTTCAGATTATCTGCTAGAAGCCTTATTGATACTTTTGTTTTTTTTTAAGACTTCACGACTTTTCTGATTCTAAACCTTGAGAACTTCGTTGACCTTCCAAAATTTAATCCTTATACGTTGGGCCACTTATATTTTAAATTCCATTTAAGCTATAAACTTTTTGCCTTCTTTAAAATGGAACTAGAATATATAGTATTTAACTCCTTATATGTAGAATTTAACTTCCTTCTCTTTTTGATAAGGAACCCTTTCCTTTTATTTGAATTTCTACTTCTACATATATATATACATATTTTTTTTTTTTTTTAATTTGAAGAATCATGGATATCAAATCTTGGCTTTTTTTTTTTTTTTTTTTTAATGATATGGAACTACTTCCCTCTCTTTTTTTTCACTAATTTAATTAATTAAATTGTAATTTTAATTAATTAAATTAATATTTCTTTTTATTTATTTATAATAATCTATTATAAACTATATATATGTTATATTATATTAGTTGTAACTATATAACATATATATAATATATATCGATCAAAAACCCGTTCGTTTTTTTTTTTTTAAGCTGTCATACCTAATAAATCGATACACCGTTTGTTGAACTAAACGACGTGTCTGTACGCGGAGTGGTTTCATAGCAAACGTGAATCTCATTGCGGATGACGTGGCTCTGTCGTCATTTGCATTCTTGACATACACAAGTGTAAGTATTGTCCTCCAGATGTTGTTTGATCTAACGCCATGTGAATCTGGAATTCCATATAATTTGACCACTCAGAAACTCTGGTTCTCGGTTGGCTTGTCGATTATCCTGCAAGTATCGAAAAACAATTGTATTTTCTGGAAATGTGAATGTTGTTAGATAGTCTTCGCGCTCGTCATGCATTGTGAAACGGTGAACGTTCTCTCTGCGCCATTCGTTATCTAATTCACTTATATTAATAGTCTCTGATAAACTCTCGATTATCAGATGAACGTTATCAATACGGCGTTAATCATTAATGTCGTATACAACATTATTATTAAACCTCACTGTCGACACCAACTGGTCTCCTTCAATTCTGGGTTTGGATTGTTGTACCAACTTGTAGAAAAGGAGGAATAATGCTTCCATTCACCTCAGATTCCGCTTCCACAGTTCTCATAACACGGAGAACCACTTCTCTCAAATATTCGTTGTGGGGATTCATGTTTCGATTTTCTTCCAATGTTTCCAAACTTACTAATTTTAATATACAAGAATCTCCCGAACTCTCGAATCTAGCTATACCCTTTTTTGGGGACAAAATTCGTCGTATTTGATATCTTTTATATGAAATGTTGTTTTCAATGATGTATTGACGCATCTGTTGCTTCAGCGCAGTCTGAGGGATGACATTGCGAATGTCGAAGGGCTGGCGGGTGTAGGGGTTAACGGCCTGCTGTTTGCCGTCCCAAATCTTTTCGAGTGTTTTGCGGTTGTAAAGAATTTGAGCAGAGTCTTTGGTATCAGTGGAATTCGGAATTCGGAATACCACTGTAGCAGCAGAATTCGTATTTGTTTCGGTTGTATCAAAGTTTATCATTTCATAGGATGTCAAGAGAACATCAAATTTTATCCTTTCTTGTTTGTCTTGACTAGGAACAGAAACTGATTTCTTCAATGGCTTAACTTTCTTAGGAAAGTAAAACTCATATTGCCTGATGGAAGAACGAGCTTGCGCAGTCCCTACATACATTACAACATTCATGTGTGGAGCCCAGGTTGCAATTTCACGCTCCCAGTTCCGCAACGTAGAAAGAGGTGCCACAACCAAATGAGGAGAAGAAACAGACTCTTCAGCAAGAGATGCAAGAAAAGAGATACTCTGCACAGTTTTACCAAGACCCATTTCATCTGCAAGAATAACATGTGTCCCCTTGAGCCATGCAAACCGTAAGAAATTTAACCCCTCAAGCTGATATGGGTGTAATGTACCTCCCACAATAAACTCTGGAGTCTGATCATATTGTTCAAAATTTTTTCGACGACACTTATTTTCTTTTCCATCAACCGAAGAACCTTTCCTCTTCTTCGGTGTTTGATTTTGGATCTTTGCCCTGGCTTTAATTGAATTGAATTTTTCAATTTCCGCCCGAAAAGCAGAGATATCTTCCTCAACTTCCCGCGTGCATTCATCATATGCTAGCTCTTTCCATTTAACTAGATATTCCCGCCCATCAGTAGACATCCTGCTAGCAATGATTCTATCCACAGTTGTCCACTCTGATCAAATTGGAACCCAATCCTCTTCAGAAATATTCAAAAAATCCATTTGGCGATGAAAATTGTTTATTCTTGTCTTGAGACGTGGGTATATCTTGAAAACCTTCTCAAACTCTTCATCATATGCATGCACTCCATCTAAGGCTGAAGGAGGATTGCAGACATAAATGGCATGTGTTAAGTTGCCTTGAATCAAGAAGAGGCCTAAGTCTGACCCCAGATAATAAAACGGAGTAAAATGCAAAGTGTGATGGGAAGGTGCAACTTCTCTCCCACCAGACACTGCTGTGACATGACACCCTGCAAGTTCAATTACTTCTTTCTCATAATTCACTTTTTCTTTTTCAACAATTTTATGAAATTGTTCACCTTGTTTATCAACAAAATCAGTAATCTTGACCCCTTCATCATCTACAACTGTATTTATATTTTCAGTTGTCATATACCTTTGACTGTCACTCATGTCACCATCTTTATCTCCATCATCATCATAAATCTTTTTTTCAATATCTTTGTCTTTTATTTGAACGGTGGTGATTTCATTTTTTGTATAAAAGGCACATATATGTCCTGCGAAATACTTGTCTCCACATTTCCAACATTTCTCTTCTTTTTTTCCTTTATTACGCATTGGTGGGGGAATATATTTGGTTGACTTTTCCATGGATGTTTTATTTGATTTCCCTTTATCATAACTAACTGCTTTCTCATTTTTACAGCATTTTTCATCTTTCTGTTTCTCATGATTTTTTTTTCTATTACGAGAAATTTTTTTAAGATCTGCAGAAATTTTTTTACAACCGTTTGTGACTTTTGCACATGACTCCTCTAAGTGCTGAAGCTTTTCTTGAACTTTTTTAATCTGTGCAATTATTTTGGGAATTTCACGTAATGACACATAGTGTGGTAATTTATGTCCATAGGCTTGTAGACTACGTTCGTAGGCTTGTACAACAATGTTATGTGCCATTGCTTCAACTTGTCCTTAACTTGGCTTCAAGATGGCTCTGATACCACTGTAACAGCGGAAGCTGTAGATTGGAATGCTGTAGCAGTAAGACTTGTATGCTTGTTGACTTTGATAGCAGAAATAGCTTTAATTATAAAAATACACAAGAGGTATTTATAATAATAATATTTTATTGATAAGATATGACATGATTGAATGATTACAATGAGGTCCCGCTTTTATACCCATGCAGGTACCTTTTCACGAATGGGCATGTCTTTTAGACATTCCTTTTCATTAACCTAATGACTATTTAACATAATCCTAATTGATTAGTTAGTAATTACATTTATTCTATTAATAACTATATTTATTACTTTAGTTATGAATTAGATTCATAACACATAACTCCTCCAAAAAGCCCTTGAGCCCACTGATGACACCAATCTATACCTTTGACCTGTCTGCTCCCAACTCTGGAAGTCCATCCTGACCCTATCATAGGTGACACCAAAAAAGGGAATATTACAGATCTTCCGCCCCAAGATTGCTTTCCCTCAAGCAATCCAAATATGTGAGCCGCCTTGTTGGACTGATGCAACTGAGATCCAATGCCCGAATCCCATACAAACCCGTGGGTGCTGCTATGCTCCGGTGTCAAGTCACCCGGGACAGACCCCTCGATGCTGGGATCCCAAACTGATCTCTCCCCGCACCCACCATCGATCGATCCTCCCGGATCCCAACGCTACCATGGTCAATCATAGCCCGAATCCCATGGCTCAGACTGCACACCGCCTCTGGTTACAGCCACTGCTCTATGAAGCGAAAACCACGACTCCTGCTGTGTTGTAGCTCTGACTGTGTAAGCTACCCCACGAACTTTGTGCCAACTCATCACCTCCCTCTGATCCAACTCCTGACTCAATCCAATGTTGATCCTGTTCTCCTGAAGTCAGGATGGAATGCTGAAGAAATGTCGACCTGTGCCCCATTGCCAAATGGAATCTATAGCATCTGTCATGTCTAAGGGCCCCTGCTCCGCCATGATCCCTGTTGTCGCATAGATTGTTCAGGGCACCACGACAACGGTTCAGACTGGGGGCTGTCACTCTTATCCCCAATCTCTCTCTTTAAACTGTCTCCTTGCAAGTTAAGGGAGGTAGACCCTATTATAAATGAGGATGACAAATCCAGGAGACACAGTTAAAACATCAAATACTTATAAAATGAACGAGATTCCACAGATCTAGATTAGATATCACGTTAAGACCAGTGCCTTATGGAGTCAAACAGAATCCCGTTATGCAATTATAAACCAGTAATTGATGACTAACTGCTGCTTATTAAAACATGATTGACTAATGATATTCAATTGAAAAAACACCACAACCATGAATGAAAATGCCAGATGTTTGAAATATTTCCAGATTTATGATGCTTCAATTAATTTCGATCCAGAAAATGTTTCTATAGTCAAAACTCTAGATAGAAAATTTCAAAAAAAAGCCCATTTGACTATGGAAAAATTTAAAATTTTTATATTTTTTGGATTTTTTAAATTTTTTAGAATTTTGAAAATTTATATTTTTTATTATTTTTTATTTTAGAAATCTAAAACAAAAATAAAAAAAATTCTAAATCTAAATTGAAACTTAAATCTAAGACAAATTAAGCAACACTAATCTAAATTAAACTCTAAAATTAAAGTTAAAATTAAAATTAAACTAAAACTATACTAAATGAAAACGAATTCTAACAAAATCTAAACCAAATCGACATCTATCAAACTAGACTAAAAGCCCTACGACTAACTCAACACCACCGACAATGAAATTTAAAATTAAATCTAACCCAACGAAGAAATTAACGCTATGCAAAAGATCAAACCCGCATGAAAAGAATTAAAACGTATGCGTAAGGGTTTTCCGAATGTTATGTGTGCGTTTTGTTGTCGTTTGACTTGTCGTTTTGCAGGTCGAGCTAGGTTTGAAGACGGAAGGCCAGCGTAAGAGAAAACGAAGGGAAGATAGCCGGTTTGATGCAGAGAAAGATGAAGACTGAGGGACGGACGAGGCAACAGAGACAGCTTGACGTTTTATTTTTTACTGTTGTCGTTTTGCAGGTGATGGATGGCAAACGTGAAGGCTTTGCAGATAGCGTAGAGTGAGTTCGATTTGCAATGCAGATGTTGGACGGTGGAGAAGACAAGGGCTGCGTGAGGAAGGGAGTTGACAGCTTGGACGCAGGTTGAAAGGATTCGATGGGCAGATGAATGGACAGAAATGGCTAACGCAGAGGAATGAGGGCGGACAGCAGTGAGGACGCCTCAGCAGCTTTGAAGAAAACCCAATACACACCAACTTCATAAACTTTTCAACGTTTAAGCTCAGCTTTTATCCACAACAGGAATTCTGAGGCCAGATCTGGCCTTTGGAGGCTAGATTTGGCTTCAAAAAATTAAAATAAATTCTGATTCAAATTCACAACCTGCAAGGACAGCCAGATCTGAAGACACACACGCCAATTTTAACGATTAAACCCTAACAATTTTGAAAAATTTACAAATATACAAGCTAGTTTACAAGTTTAAAACCCTCAAGGTCAGATTTAAATCCGTTTTAGCACAATTTTCAGAGATTTAAAATTTTAGTGAGAGGCACAAGCCTTCGAAACCCTGCAAAATCACAAATATCGTAAGATAGACCCGGAATTTAACAAATAAAGAGCTTATCAGATTTATGTTTATTGAGAGTCGGCTGGTCCAACCGAAGACTTCCCCAGACGCCCAATTTTAAAAAAAAAATTTCCTTGCACACTTAGATCCAGACCTTAGATTGATAGAGATTTAAGAAAACAACATGAGACCCTTACAAAAATCAGAATGTTATTTTATAAACCCAGAAAACTGCATAAGATACCTATATGCAGATTAATCCATGTAGGCCATCAATCATAAAATGCAAGAAACCAAGTAGCAGAGTTTAGAGACAATTCACCACATAGATCTGAGAAGGAACATCCAGATTTGTAACCCCAAAGTCTTTAGCTTTATTCCTCAAAAAAGTTTACAAGAGCTTCTAAGAGCAAGTGCACGATCGTGAGATCGGATGACTCAAAAATGAAAAAGACCTCAAAATTTATAGGACAAGATCTCTAACGGCTAGTTTGGATGATCCTCGTCAAAATAATCTCAACCGTCCAAAAGATTTAATTATCTTTTAATCCGGAACGTTGAAATTAAAATTTTGGGAAAAAACGAATTTATCATTTAATTCAATTTTAATTAACTCAAAAATATTATTTTTGAGTTAATTACCCCAAAATTTTGACCTTGACTTAACCACCAAGGCCCAAGGGTCCAATATTTCTTAAAATTCGCAATATTCCCTTGGCCTGGGGCTTTCAAAATCATTTTCCAAGGACCCACAAATTTGCCTTTAAAGATTTAATCCTAATTTAGGACCCTAAATTAATTAAATTTCTGGTTTAGGATTTTATTAATTAATTGACCAGAAAATTTAATTAATTGACCAAGAGGGGATTATAATTATTTTTCCAACCCTCTTTTACATGAGATAATACCTTTACATACATAAAGGGGGAAAACCCATTCGTATAGACCCTCAAATAAATACCCAGTTCTGCGACTCAAAATATGATCTAGTAGACCAAGTAGTTCAAACTACTTTTACAAGGACTCGATAGAAACACTAGGACTCACTTAGTATGCTGATGACAAAATCCACCCTAGCTTTGGGGTGAGGCTGGAGGGAAAAACTCTGCCGATCACTTTCGTGAATCAGTGAGACAAAAAACCTCCTAGGATAGGGATCATCAACAACATACTAGGCTTACCTAGGCTATTACATACACTGACGGTCCTACTTAGATCATTTACATCATAAAATGCAGAATGGGTTTACATCATTATAAAAACTGTCGATCGGCGATGACATCTGGATGACGGAATTTGAATGGTGCAACCACGTCGAACATGACGAATCCCATTTGAAAAAATGGGGGTGTACTGCTATGGGGTAGTTGACGAAGTGTGGTCAACAATCCCTACGAAGAAGATCGTACCATCAAGAGGGTACCAGCTCATGATCTCCCGCCAATCTATCCTAGAAGAAGGATCCAATTTAGTGACATCTGCATACGAAACACGTCTGGAGTGTTGTCACCAACCCATACTCAACTCACGCTACTCTGTCCCATCTGTCAATGAGATCTGCATGTAGAGGAAGGCCCCTCTCTCTATAAAAGGCCAAAGTGGGCGAGATATGCTGCAAGCCCCATCCATGTACTCCTGGAGAGTGCTACTCCCTGAAAGCACTGTTGCTTTGCTGACTACATGTGCATCTATCTACACCTCATCTGTGTATCGGCCCAAAGATGGATGCTCCACCATCTACAACAACTCATCCCTCTCTTGATCAAGAATGTCATGCTCCCACTGTATACCAGCCTCTTGTAGAACTATCCCATTAACCTCCAACATCTCATGAGGATAAGTATCTGCAACTACTGCCTCCCTGCTAGATGCCCGTACATCCGTCTGCTCCTCACCAATGGATGACCCCAAGGTTAGCCGCATATCCATCACAAAATCAATGTGAGCCTCCATCTGGCTCTCCCCCAAAGGCTATCATGCATGATGTGCATAGCTTCCTCCTCTGCTGACTCATGCTCCATCATATGCTGCTTCGGCTGAATCGTCACAAGTGACTCATCACCCGGAGTATCTCCCGTAGGGTCCCCTGATTGTCCACCGCACACACTGGAATACAACTCCGACCTACTGTCATCAACCCCGCATGACTGCTCTCGCTCCCCAGAAGCATCCTCATATGATCCCATGGACTCATTTGAAGAAGAGTCCTCATCCTGGCATACTGAAGGAATGTCCTTCCGTTCTGCCTCTGCCGCATCATCTGCATCACCCAAGCATGAGTGATCAGGCCCCCAAGGTTCTTTGAAGATGAAGCAAAGTCCCTTCCTCCTCAACTCATTTTCGCTGCATGATCCACCAAACTGGAGCAGCTCCTCCCTGGTCAATTGTCTCCTGAATAGCCCTATATTCTGCTCAACTATCCCTTGGGCTAGCTCATACGCAGCAGGAGAGACCAATTGCTCTCTCCTCCAAATGCTCAACAACCTAGTCTGTAACTCCCGGCAAATGGCCTCACAGTCTCTCATACATGACGATAGGATGGACTACATGGGTGCTATGACGGTGTCAGGATGATGTCTCCTGATGCTGAAGAAGCATTGGAACATCTGCAGAATCAAGTCATCACACTCAAGTTCAAACATGATGTCATATGTTCTGAATGTAGCCATTCCTCCTAAAACCTCAAGCCTCTTCCCAAAGGTAGAGCCTGCGCTGTTGTCCAAGCCTTGAAAAGTCCCCACTACTAGCTTGAAAACTTCCCTCATAACATCATCACTGAAAGGAGCTATAGGTGCGGTCAACCTCATAATGTTATTGAGGCATGATGCAACTGGAAGTCTGAACCCCTCACAAGGTTCTTCCAAGAATTTGGGTTGTATAAGAGCAAGCATAGCAGGTTTTAGGGCCCAAATCAGTTTCTTCCCTTCTAATTGGCTTAATTTGGAAAGGAGTTCATGAATCTCATCAAGTTTGGACATAACTCTCCATGTCATCTTCATGTGTTTCAAATCTGTTCCAAGTGCGAGAATTTTGTGACCAATCCCTAACTCTTCCTGCAAATCTTTTGGCTGTTTTTTTTGAAGGATGGCATATATTCTTCTTGAATTGGGTCTGCTGTTCAATTTTGTTTTCTGGTCTTCTGCTGCATGGTGGTTCAAGGAACCAATTTCTGTGTTTCATCTTCTCAATTTATTTAGTAGGCCCTTCATGGTTTTAGCCCCAATGAGGACAAGGTCATCTATGAGAATGATGCTGTTGTTTCCTAATTTTAATGCATTCTCCGAGTTTTAAGTGTATGCCACTCACAGAGAATTTGTCAAGTACTTGACATTCCTTATTGCTGTAGGTGAAGTTTGGATTTAACATTTAAGGCACATGCTAATAACATAAACTGTTTGATATTGGTGACAATATTAACAAACAGAGATGCAAATAAAATTATGAGAAATGTATCACAACTATAGATTAGAAGAACCTGTTTTGCGAACTGTGAATGCCTTGAATTTAATGCCCAACCTTCATATATCGCAGCAAAGATGACTTTCAGAGAGTAACCCCTTCATTCCGCTGCAATCTCGTCCATGAGAATATGACAGTAGCTCTGCTGCAATCTTGCCATGAGAATATGATAGTAGTTCTACCTGGCAAAGTGATGACACACCTCTGTGTGAAGTAGTATGCAAGTCCAACCTCTTCTGGTATGTGCGTGAAGACATATGCTGCTACAGGAGTCTCACGTCCCAGCCAGTCTTTGCTCAGCTACAGGAAAGGATATCTCTGATTTGCACCTCCAAAACAGGATTGGACACGTCCCTCTTCGTCCAATTCTTATGCTTCAGCAACCCATGCAGACATGCTTTGAGATATCGCGTAGCATGGAAGTGGTATTACAGCAGTATGAGCACACCAAACATGCTCATATCCTCTTGGTAAAATTCTGGGGTTACTGTTAGGCACAAACGAGGAAACCTGACCTTTGAGTCTTCCACAACCCCACGTCCAAGTTGAATAGGAAATACGCAACTCCAAAATTCTGAGTTGGCATTTAAACTGACAATATATATATAGCCACTGAGTAGGAATACCCGTGAGGGGAACACTTTCCTACTGAGTCAGTAAATGTGCGTAACTTTACGTTTCCCGTATACATCTCAAGCACGCTAAAAAAATAAGGAGGCCAGTTATATTTATTTAATTATCAGTTATATGAAGAGATCTCTGCCATGCCCAAGATGCATAAATTGCGTCTCTCCAAACTCGAACATTTTCCGTCGCATGTAGAGACTATTCTGGCTATCAATGATACAACTCCTTCTTACAGGCAGAGACAGAATAAATGGCTTTTTCGGCTTATTGTAGCCTTTGAAATTTGTTACGACCGCTGCACCTACACTGAACAGTCAGACCAACACGATCATGACCATGCGCCTTCGCCTTTTGAAACAATCCGCTTTAAATTCGGTTGCCTGACGACACAATAAGACTCGACCTTTGCAAAAATTTGAAATTCAACTTTACGATAATTTTGGCTCGGCCCACAGGAATTCGTTGACCAAGAACAAATGATTTGGCCTTCCAAATACAAATGCGGCCCTTCCAACGCATCCAACAGTCTCAGTGCCGACTGCTTTTAGTCGCTTGACCCTCCTTTTTCTTTCGGCTCTTGATTTCTTCTTAAAACGCCAAGCGCATCGAATACATATTGCTCCGTGACAGTAGTGAGGTTCAAAGAAAAATTTAATTGACGACTTCCCAATGTCAAGATTATGGATTGCCTCACAATTTCGACAAGCGACCCTTGGTCGCAGAGTGGGCATGACCAACCTCTAAAAACACCCCTTCTGTTTGGCTTACCAGATTTGGCTCAACCGCTAAAAAAAATTTCACACGCTCAGAAATGGGCCCTTTAATACACACATGCCCTGAAAATCTTTGACGGAATATTAAAATCTTGGTTCGAGATTAAACTTCCGACTTGCTGATTTTATAGCATCGGGAAGTGTTCTTGGTGGAGAGGCTTGGACAACAGTTATCCAGAGAACCCACAAATCGTTTGTGAAAATTCCACTAAGATCTTGCTTTATTAAAATAATTAATTATTTTAATGCAGACCCTAAGTCTAAACTTAGGAAAATTAAATAATTAAAGGGTATTAATAACGCAGAGTGTGAATCTTCTAGAAAACGAAGATCAAGTCATCTTTTAGTCTAAGCCATTAATTAAAGATATAATCTTGGTCGTTGATTCATCAGCGAGAAGACTATAGGAAGAGGCTTGAGGGTTATTTGGAAATCAAGTCGGGGACATTCTCAGTACCTGAAGGAAATCGATTCTGAAATAAGAGGATTCAATTTCAGTGGGTAAGTTTGTAGAGGTGGGATTGCAGAGGCTGAAGGAGGAGAGAGAAGTGTAATATTTCTAATTAGCACCGCTAATTGGAATATTTCATTTTTGTATAGTTTTGCCGCCTATAGTTAAATTAATAAATAAAAGTGAGAAAAAGGGGGTCAACTCACTTTAATAAAATAAAGTGCTTCCTAGTAGAGTAACGTTGTAACTTAAAGGGAAGCCTTGGGGGTCCACACTTAACATGAGAGAGGCCTCACGTAGGCTCTAGAGGTAACTGCGCAGGCATAGGAGGAGCTCATGGACGCAGTTAGGGTTATGAGGGGAGCTAGCACTATAAAAGGTGGGAGTTTCACTCCATTTAGCATTATTGATATGTTGATGATATTGTGAGCTAGACTTCTGTCTACTTGAGCACGCCGGTTGTTTAGTCGGTCTGCAGCACTGTTTAGTGCGACTGAGTGTCTCCGGTCGGAGATCTCGCCCTTGGCCCTGGGGGACTTCGAGTGCCTTCTTGGGCAAGGTATTCCTTCAATTTCAGCAGTTGATTTGCAGGAGATTTGGGTGGACGTTTGCAGAGGAGTTGGGCCTCATTGAGTGACTGCGCAGTCCTGGAGGGAGGACGCAGTTGGTGTTAGAGCAGCTCTGTTGTGGGGGATTTTCGGGGAGTTTCCAGCGTGTTTCAGGTTGGAGGGATTGTCTTCTCAGTTGGAGAGTTTGCAGAGGGATTTGTGGCCCTTTTCCAGCATTCTTCCTTTGGCATCTGCGCTGTGCTTGGGAGAGACGGCGTTTTCCTTGAGGAGGGCTTCTGGGGTGTTTTTCGGAGGTGGTCCATTTGCTTCATGGTTTCTGGGTTTTGTCCGGAGCAGTGAGTATAGGCAGTCTACCGATTTTCAGCTCATTCCGGTGAGGGGATCAGCCCCTAGTTCCAGTCCATTGCAGCAGCAGCATTCTACGGCAGATTTCTCCAGCAGCTGGGACGCAGTCTCTATAGCAGCCATTTCCTATTCTGAGAGGGTCTTCACTTGCCTGGTGCAAGGATAGGTGCACTCATTCTGATTATCTATTGTACCCATATATATATTCTCAGATTAATAAAATGGCTTAGCGTTCTGGTATTTTTATGTGTACTTGCTCTATATTATATTTCCGGCATTTTTCCTATATAGTTGCATGTTTGTATTGCTGTGTATTACTGTCTATTTCCCGTTGGAGATATTACAGTGGTATCAGAGCATAGTTCTGGCTCAGCCTGTGGAGCTAGCAGTCTATGACGCCCGGGGATAAACCCTACATCGGTTATAGGAGAAGGAGGTTGTAATATTCCCAATTAGCTTTGCTAATTGGAATATTTCATTTTTGCTTTATTTTGCCGCTTTAGCTAGAAATAATAAATAAAGTGAGAAATAAGAGGGGTCACCTCACTTTAGTCACCTCACTTTATAAAATAAAGTGTTCTTCCTAGTAGATTGACGTTATAACTAAAAGAGGGGGCCTTGGGGGTCCACATGTGTATGAGGGGAGGCATCAGGCTGACCCAAGGTTAACTGCGCAGGTCAAAGGAGAGTAAGGACGCAGTTAAGTTTTGGAGGGAGTTTGGCATTATAAAAGGAGGGGTTCTCACCTCATTTGGGTATGCATATTTTGATATTGATATTGAGAGCTAGACTTTTGTCTGCTTCAGCACGCCGGTTGTTTAGTCGGTCTGCAGCACTGTTTAGTGCACGAGTGTTCCGGTCGGAGATCTCACCCTTAGCCTCGGGGGACTTCGAGTGCCTGCCCTGGTAAGGTTATTTCTGGTTTCACCCTTAGCTTCGGGGGACTTCGAGTGCCCGCCCTGGTAAGGTTAATTTCTGAGTTCTATCTTTCAGTTTCAGTAGCAGTTTCAGGTGGAGAGTCGGAGAGGAAGAAGCCCTCTAGTGGCTGCGCAGATCTAGCCGGAAAAACGCAGTTTCAGCAGCAGGAAGGACGCAGATCAGTTTGGAGTGAGGACGCTGTTCCAGTAGGAAGAGGAAGGACGCAGATCTGAAGGCACAGTGATAGATCCAGCCTTGGAGATTGTAGATCTGAGCATATATTTGCAGATCTGGTTCAGTAGGTTGCAGATCTGGAGGGGTAGCACTAGATCGGAAGGAGATTGCGGATACGAGGGTATATTGGCGGTCGGCCCTAGATGCGAAGAGATAACATCGAGATCCGACCTTTGAGTTGCGAGATGCGGGAGATATTGGCGAGATCTAGCATAGATCGAAAGAGCTAGCGGCGAGATCTAGCCTTGTGGGACGCAGATACGGAGAGATAATGGCGAATCCCGGCCTTGTGACTGAATCCAGCGGTCTGAGCGGAAGACGCGGATCCGGTCGGGAAGAGGCCTTGGTCTGATGAGTAGGGTCTTTATGTGGGGTTCTGGCAGCATTTTCCGGTGTTTTCAGCCTTGAGGAGTTGGTCATCTCATCTGGAGGATTTGTGGGTAGATCCAGCCCTTTTGCCAGCATATTTCTTGAGCTTCTGAGCTGTTCCTGAAGGCACAGCGTTTTTGTAGGAGGAGGGTTTCTGGGGGCGATTTTCGGAGGTGGGTTTCTGGGGGCGATTTTCGGAGGTGGTCCATTTGCTTCACGGTTTCTGGGTTTTGTCCGGAGCAGCGAGTATAGGTGATCTGTAGATTTTTAGCTCATTCCAGCAAGGGGATCAGCCCCTAGCTTCAGTTCACTCCAGCAGCAGCAGTTTACGGCAGTTTCTTCCAGCAGCTGGGATGCAGTTTCTGTAGTAGCCATTTCCTATTTTTCTGAGAGGATTCTTCACTTGCCTTGAGCAAGGATAGGTGCCCTCATTCTGATTTTCTTGTACTCCTCTCTATGTACTTTCAGATTAATAAAATGGCTCAGTTTTCTGGCATTCTATGTGTAATTGTTCCATGATCTGGTTCAGCATTGTATTTTCTATATCTGTCTGGCATATTTCTGTGTATTACTGGTTATTTCCCTTTGGGGATATTACAGTGGTATCAGAGCATAATTCTGGCTCAGCCTGTGGTCTATGACATCGGAAAAGAGATCATACAGAGCAATAGCAGTTGCAATACCAGAAACGCAGTTGGAAAAAGAGCCAAAATAAAAAGGGTCAAATTTTGAAGTTTGGAATTAGGAAAAACGTTTTCTGGGTTTTTCTGGGTTTTGGACAAGGATCACCTTCCCAAATTCCTGGAATTTTCTGAGTAGTTTTCAGTGGGTAAATCGAAGGTCGAAGTTAAGCAGCAGTATGGCAGGAGATGTGAGTCCAGCTCGATATGCAGCCGTTTTTGCAGATTGGCAGAGCATGGGTCAGGCATTCATGGATGCTTTCCCCTGGGAGCTCTACTTCCAGTTTCGATGCGGTATCAAACCCCCTGACCGGCACCAGCACAAGGGGCGCGGATACCACCATGATGACCACCGTGCAGCTAGTGGATTTCATTTGCCCAGGTTTGATGGCTCATCAAACAGTTCGGCAAAGTCCAGGGTGGTAGAGCACTTTGACAGGAGGGATCCGGATCAGTATTTTGGTGAGCTGATCAAGCTCAAACAGACTGGGAGTGCAGAGACATACATTTCGGACTTCTTGAGGATTTCGGTGATGGTACCTGATTTATCTGCAGCTCGGATGGTTGGCTTGTTTGTGGAAGGGCTGTCAGAGCCACTTCGTAGCCTAGTCCTGTCAAACAGACCGGCTACCCTTCAGGATGCCATCAGCAGGATTCGGGACTTACAGGATGTCTTACCCAGGACTCGGACACCTTATCCCCAGAGACAGGCCTTTCAGCCTAAGGGTAAGGACACGAGGACTCCGCCTCCCAAGGCGAATCCTGGACAAGGGCAGTTTGATGATGAGACCGGGAGAGAGCTGAGGAGGAAGCGGGTGTGCTTCACTTGCCGGGAGCCATGGGCACGAGGACACAGGTGTACGGCAGGGAAGGCACACTTCATTGAGGTCTTCTCCGAGAGCAGTGGAGAAGAGGATGAGGGAACACAGGGTTGCAGAGAGTCTGAGGATACACCTAGTGAGACACAGGACTCACCATCCTTAGAGACCTCCTTGACCGTGCCGGTTGATATCGTAGTGGAGGAGGTAGAGCCTACCCCGGTAGAGCCATCCACTGAGGTGATGACTGGAGCCATGTCCGAGTCTTCGGGTGGTAGCGGCACACGACAGATGGGTGAGGTATCAGGAGATATATCTACTATCGATGAGGCACTAGGAGACACAGAGGCATTGGATGATGGTCGCAGACAGCGGTATCATCGGCTTCGGACGGACCTTCGAGCTTTGAGGGAGAAGGCCGCGTCGGTACGGGAGACCATTTTGTTGCAGGACCAGGAGCTGGAGGGTATGAGAGCGACTTGTGCCAAGTCAGCGGCCAAGTTGGTCCGCATTGGGGAACAGCTGGATTCCCTGATGGTACAACCAGAGGGCACGAGGGAGCGTCAGATCATTCCCCTTCAGGCATGTATGGATGGGACTAGCAGTATTGTTGGGTCATCTCTTCCCGTTGGAGAGAGAGAGGCAGAGCCACCTAGTCAGGTCTCATATGTTGACTTGGATAGTAGTATGAGACGATCAGAGTTGTACAGGGTACAGCAGCCACGTGTTGAGATTGGATGGCGAGAGATTTTGAGTTGGTACTCGGTGGAGCAGACTATGGAGGAAGGGGAGGTCTCACGGAGAGATCTCACTGGAGATGCACTTCGACACACCATGGGGTGCAATGACTTTCTTCCCTTCTCACAAGAGCAGATAGAAGATGGGGGACATCTTCGGATGGATAACATCTCTCATGCTTGTGTTGGACATCCCTTGAGCCATACACATCATGATGGGAGGGTTTTGCCTACCACCTATTTGATTCTTGATAGGGTCTCATTGATCCTTGAGAAGTTTATACTTCAAAATCCCATGAAGTGCAAAATCAGAAATTTGATTTGGGAGGATGGTAGCCCTCATGGGAGGAGTACCGGGATGAGGAGAAGGAGGCATCCACAATGTATTGAGTGGATGTGGTTGATGAGCAAGGAGCTAGGAGGCTATTTGCAGATCTATGACACCAGGCAGCAGGAGGCTTGGCTGCGCTGGTTACTCTTGAAAGAGTTTGGCCATCACTTGGCAAACACTCTTCCTAAGAGTAGGAGGATGGGGAAAAGATGGATGGATACTTGCATCATTGAGCAGCGTAGAGTATGGATGCATGGTGTTGATGTGTTACTCATATCATTCATTGTGTCGTCATCATATGAGTTGGTTGATGGAGGAGGAGGAGATGGCACTATCTCCATGGTCTTTGATGATGATTGGGAAGCACTTCCATCTTGGAAGGTATTCCATATTTATTGCAGCATTATTAGAGGAATCTTTGACAAGGAGCATGTCAAAGAACAGAGTCTTGTATTGACAGGAGCTTATTTGCATGAGCTCACAGCGTTGTCACTTTGGAGCAGAACATTACGGATGAAGTGTGCGCAGCAGGGATATGGTGGATCTATAACCCATCGGTCCCAGGATCACTTCATATTTGTTGCACTTACAAGAAGTAATGATGATAGAGACATCTATGGCATATTCTTCTTGACTTGGGTTTCCAAGCATAAGGAGGATTATCTTCTTGCATCACATGAGACCTTCGACATTTCCTTCATTTTGCTGCTGATCATGTCTTCATTTGCTGATATATATCAGATTTGTATGGGAGGCTTGATTATGAGGGAGACACATGAGCTGGATGTGTCAGTGAGTGGGAAAAATTCTCACAATTTCTGCACTACATGTTCTAATGGGAGCATGGGAGGAGGCATGGCCACCACTACTATGTATGCGTTCTCTTTTGATGTGGGCCATGAGATTGATATTTACAGCCATGGGCAAGTGTTTGGACCTATGTTGTTGTCATATCCAGCCATTTACTATCCATTAGTAGATGTGATGGATCTTGTACATTGCTTGCCATGTGATTTTCTGAGGTTGCGGTGGATGAGACTACGTTGTATCCTTGTGAGAGATTGTTTGCATTATGTATCCTCATGTAGAACCTTCAGCAAACATCTCATTAGGGTGATCCGTGATGACCATGTCATATTCTTCATGGATGATTTGTTTTGGGCCAGCTTGTTCTTCATTGATGGAGGAACCTTCTATGGTGGATTGTTTTTCACTTTGCCATTGGAGGGCAATGATTTTGCAGCCCAGGATCAGCATAGACTCTACACTTGTCATGAGTGGAGAGAGGGACAGCATGGGGTAAGCTATGATGCTTGCCAAGTCCATATTTTCAGCCCACCTTCATTACCAGAGCTGGAGGTGGAAGGAGATTTTCAGGAGTTGCCTTGTTGGGAGGTGGCTCATTTTGTCTGGGTGATTGCTTGGAGATGGAGGATCCACAGGAGGGAGATATTCCTCATTATATTTTCGACTCCATGCCTTGATTGGAGAGAGGTGACGAGTTGGTTCGCAGTTGATGGGCCAGCTTACACAGTCATAGATGCAGAGCAGCAGCGGTCATGGTCTTTAGTCATAGCCAGAGGCAGTGAGCAGTCCGAGTCATGGGACTTGGGCGATTATTGGCCACAGTGGCGATGGGATCCGGGAGGACTATTGATTGGGTGGTACCATGAGAGGCCAGTTTGGGATCCTGGCATTGAGATATCCCTTCATATCAGGGTGATGCAGGAGACAGAGAGGTTTCAGTGGGACCCAGGCACATTTTGCAGTATTGGCGGGGAGCATCAGCTAGAGAGTAGGCTTGTTCAAGCATTGCTTGAGAACAAGCAATTTTTGCCGGATGAGGATGCCACTTGGGAGAGCGAGCAGACTTTACAACATCCATCACTTCAGTTGCTTGAGGACAAGCAACGTTTTGCCGGGGGAGACTGTAATATTCCCAATTAGCTTTGCTAATTGGAATATTTCAATTTTGCTTTATTTTGCCGCTTTAGCTAGAAATAATAAATAAAGTGAGAAATAAGAGGGGTCACCTCACTTTAGTCACCTCACTTTATAAAATAAAGTGTTTTCCTAGTTGATTAACGTTATAACTTAAAGAGGAGGCCTTGGGGGTCCACACGTATATGAGGGGAGGCCTCACGCTGACCCAAGGGTAACTGCAAGGTGAAGGACGCAGTTAAGGTTTTGGAGGGAGTTTAGCATTATAAAAGGAGGGGTTTCCACTTCATTTGGGTATGCATATTTTGATATTGATATTGAGAGCTAGACTTTTGTCTGCTTCAGCACGCCGGTTGTTTAGTCGGTCTGCAGCACTGTTTAGTGCACGAGTGTTTCCGGTCGGAGATCTCACCCTTAGCCTCGGGGGACTTCGAGTGCCTGCCCTGGTAAGGTTATTTCTGGTTTCACCCTTAGCTTCGGGGGACTTCGAGTGCCGCCCTAGTAAGGTTAATTTCTGAGTTCTATCTTTCAGTTTCAGTAGCAGTTTCAGGTGGAGAGTCGGAGAGGAAGAAGCCCTCTAGTGGCTGCGCAGATCTAGCAGGAAAAACGCAGTTTCAGCAGCAGGAAGGACGCAGATCAGTTTGGAGTGAGGACGCTGTTTCAGCAGGAAGTGGAAGGACGCAGATCTGAAGGCACAGTGATAGATCCAGCCTTGGAGATTGTAGATCTGAGCAGATATTTGCAGATCTGGTTCTGTAGGTTGCAGATCTGGAGGGGTAGCACTAGATCCGGCTTGGGAGATTGCAGATCTGAGGAGATATTGGCAGATCCAGCCTAGATCTGAAGAGATAACATCAGATCCAGCCTTTGAGGTTGCAGATCTGAGGAGATATTGGCAGATCTAGCATAGATCTGAAGAGCTAGCAGCAGATCTAGCCTTGTGGGACGCTGATCTGGAGAGATAGTAGCAGATCCAGCCTTGTATGACTCAGATCCAGCAGATCTGGGCAGAGAGGACGCAGATCCAGTCAGGGAGGACGCAGATCTGATGAGTAGGGTCTTTATGTGGGGTTCTGGCAGCATTTTTCAGTGTTTTCAGCCTTGAGGAGTTGGTCATCTCATCTGGAGGATTTGTGAGTAGATCCAGCCCTTTTGCCAGCATATTTCTTGAGCTTCTGAGCTGTTCCTGAAGGCACAGCGTTTTTGTAGGAGGAGGGTTTCTGGGGGCGATTTTCGGAGGTGGTCCATTTGCTTCACGGTTTCTGGGTTTTGTCCGGAGCAGCGAGTAGAGGTGATCTGTAGATTTTTAGCTCATTCCGGCAAGGGGATCAGCCCCTAGCTTCAGTTCACTCCAGCAGCAGCAGTTTACGGCAGTTTCTTCCAGCAGCTGGGATGCAGTTTCTATAGTAGCCATTTCCTATTTTCTGAGAGGGTCTCCACTTGCCTAGGGCAAGGATAGGTGCACTCATTCCGATTTTCTTGTACTCCTCTCTATGTACTTTCAGATTAATAAAATGGCTCAGTTTTCTGGCATTCTATGTGTAATTGTTCCATGATCTGGTTCAGCATTGTATTTTCTATATCTGTCTGGCATATTTCTGTTTATTACTGGTTATTTCCCTTTGGGGATATTACAGGGCCCAACCACTACACCAAAAGCTCGAACTGTTAGTGAGGGCGGCATCCCAGGGTGTTAAGGGTGGGGTCTTAAGGCCCACCGGAGCATCTCGGGACGGGGACCCTCGCGCAGTCCCCCAATTACGCAGACCCCGGCAGCGTGTTAAGGCCCACCAGACCCTCAACAGGGAGGCTGCCCTAAACAGGGATATTACAGCCCACCACGCTCCGCGGGTCTCGACCTCGAGACCTCGGCTCTGATACCACAAAGGCCCAACCACTACACCAAAAGCTCGAACTGTTAGTGAGGGCGACATCCCAGGGTGTTAAGGGTGGGGTCTTAAGGCCCACCGGAGCATCTCAGGACGGGGACCCTCGCGCAGTCCCCCAATTACGCAGACCCCGGCAGCGTGTCAGGGCCCACCGGACCCTCAACAGGGAGGCTGCCCTAAACAGGGATATTACAGAGGTACAAAAACGTTGAGCAGAGGTGGGAGAACCCCTACGGAGAAGGGGAGCCTGTGACGGATTCCGATCAGGAGCAGCCTGAGACAGATTTAGAGCAGGAGCAGCCTGTGAGGTACGCAGAACAGTGGGGTCCTTGGCAGACGAGGAGGACTCGAGGAGATTTAGAGAGGCACTCCTCCAACACATGCAGGAGGTGACACAGAGGCTCACGGCGTTAGAGGTCAGGCAGTGGGAACCCCCCAGGTGTTTTCAGATCGGTGAGGGGTCGGGTACGTCCCATCATGTGCCGGTGCGTGATGCTATCCCCATCATGGCATCGCATGCACCCACGCGATCCACTATGCCCACATTCTTAGCAGAGGACACAGGGGCAGGAGCACAGAGGGGAGCACAGAGGGATATTCCAGCACCTACGCGATCCACCATGCCTACCTTCCTAGCAGAGGACGCAGGGGCAACAGCATAGCGAGAGCCGGAGCCGGGTCACATGGGTGACTATTTTGCAGAGTACCCGGCTTACGGGCGGGAGTTCATGGAGGCTCTCTCGTTCAGAGACTTTGTCCAGCTCCAGCGGGACAGTAGACCCCGCGATCATCACCGGGGGCACTGGCATCATCATGATGGAGACTACCACCGCACAGCTAGCAGATTTCATTTGCCCACGTTTGATGGTTCATCAAACAGTTCGGCAAAGTCTTGGGTGGAGAAGTTGGACATCTATTTCCAACTTAACCAGATGTCGCAGTCAGAGGCCATTAAGGTGGCAACATTACATCTGGATGGTGAGGCCCAGGACTGGTGGTTTCATGGGATGACGACACTCGGGCATTCTACGGTGACGACCTATGCCGAGTTTACCCGAAGGGTGATAGAGCGTTTCGACAGGAGGGATCTGGAGCAGCACTTTGTTGAGCTGACGAAGCTCAAACAGACTGGGAGCCCAGAGACTTACATTTCAGATTTCTTGAGGGTTTCAGTGATGGTGCCTGATCTATCCGCGGCTCGGATGGTCTACATGTTTGTGGAGGGGTTGACAGAGCCACTTCGTGGCCTAGTCAGGTCGACTAGACCAGCTACACTTCAGGATGCCATCAGCAGGACCTGGGATTTACAGGATGTCTTACCCAGGACTCGGACACCTTACCCCCAGAGACAGGCCTTCCAGCCTAAGGGGAAGGACACGAGGATTCCGCCTCCCAAGGCGAATCCTGGGCGAGGGCAGTTTGACGATGAGGCCAGGAGAGAGTTGAGGAGGAAGCGGTTGTGCTTCACTTGCCAGGAGCCATGGGCACTAGGACATAGGTGTGCTGCAGGGAAAGCACATTTCATTGAGGTCTTCTCCGAGAGCAGCGGGGAAGAGGATGAGGGGGATGACGTGGAGGCAGGAGATAGTTATGCAGCGCAGGGTACATTACCACCTCCACCACCCGCAGCAGGTGGGGCATCATTTGCACCTACTGGAGGAGCTCTAGCCGCATTGCGAGGAGTTCCCAAGTATTTGACGCTGCGCGTACGGGGGACAGTACACGGACAGCGGGTCTCAGTCTTGGTTGATAGTGGGGCCACCCACAACTTTATTGATGCACAGATGGTTGAGCGGAGAGGCATACAGATTGAGGGTTTTGATGGATTTTCCGTCTTGGTCCCAGGAGATCAGACTATGGCATGTGCTTGGTATGTCCCAGAGTTATCAGTGATGATGGGCACTTATACATTGACAGATCATTTCTTTGTGGTGGATATTCCGGACACCAACCTGATATTGGGTGTTCAGTGGTTCATTACTCTGGGGAAGGTCACGATAGATTGGAAGGCCCTAGAGATGGAGTGGGATGATCCCAAGACAGGGAGGCATGAGAAGATACGGGGACAGCACACATACCCGCCTCAGACAGTGTCGGCACATAGGATGGAGGCGACCTTCCGCAAGGGAGACATAGAGTGGGCCGTAGAGTTGCGAGCTTCAGAGGCAGTGGATATAGGTCAGACAATGCATCCTGAGCTACAGTCTATTCTTGACAGGTATGCCGCAGTATTTGGGGATATTCCACCAGGGCAGCCACCGGATCGGGGGTTTGAGCATACTATTGAGCTTGAGCAGGGTATACAGGCGGTGATCACCACACCGTATAGGCATCCCAAGGCCTATCGGGATGAGATAGAGCGTGCTATTCAGGAGTTGCTGGCCCTTGGTCACATTCGGCCGAGCACGAGTCCTTTTGCTTCTTCCGTGGTGTTGGTGAAGAAGAAGGACGACACATTGCGGATGTGCATTGACTACCAGGCTCTGAATAAGAAGACCCTGAAGAATAGGTACCCCATCCCCAGGATCGATGAGCTGATGGACGAGTTGAGAGGAGCACAGTTCTTCTCAAAGATTGACTTGAGATCCGGGTACCATCAGATACGCGTGAGGGAACAGGACATTCCCAAGACCGCTTTCAGGTATCATTATGGGCACTTCGAGTTTCTGGTCATGCCTTTTGGGCTGACCAATGCACCCGCTACCTTTCAGTCGTGCATGAACCACATTTTCAGGGGTCATCTGAGGAAGTTTGTGCTGGTCTTCTTCAATGACATACTTATATATAGCAGGACTTGGGAGGAGCATCTCCAACACATTGAGACAGTTTTGCACATCTTGGAGGAGCAGCAGTTCTATGTCAAGCTCTCCAAGTGTGAGTTCGGCTTGACGGAGATGCTGTACTTGGGGCACATTATAGGAGTGGACGGGGTGAGAGTCCACGAGGAGAAGATCAGGGCCATCAGAGATTGGCCAGAGCCGAGGAATGTGACTGAGCTTCGGGGATTTATTGGCATTTGCACATACTACAGGAAGTTCGTCAAGGGCTTCTCACAGCTTGCTGCACCCCTCACAGATTTGACGAGGAAGGGGGCATTCAGTTGGTCGGACACAGCACAGCGAACTTTTGATAAGCTCAAGGAGGTGATGAGCAGCTGCCCCGTGCTGGCATTGCCAGATTTCACACAACCATTTGTCCTCGAGTGTGATGCATCAGGAGAGGGGATTGGTGCAGTTTTGATGCAGGGCGGTCACCCGATAGCTTTTGAGAGCCGGAAGCTCCTTCCGCATGAGAGGTTGTATTCCATATACGACAAGGAGATGTTGGCCATCATGCATGCATTGGCCAAATACCGACAGTATTTAGTGGGCAGCAGATTCAGGGTGAGATCAGATCACAACAGCCTCAGGTACTTTCTGGAGCAGAAGCAGTTGCAGGAGAGGCAGCAGAAGTGGATCAGTAAGATCCAAGCCTATGACTTTGACATAGAGTACGTCAAAGGCAAGACTAACGTGGTAGCTGATACCCTTTCTCGTAGACCGGCCACGTTATCTCTTATGAGCTTGGACGCTGATTGGAGGGCTCGACTGCTGGTAGAGTACTCCAAGGACAGGTTTGCGTGTGAGGTGTTGGATGGGCAGGTCGCAGATGACAGGTACAGGGTGGTCGACGAGATCATCTATTACAGGGACAGGATCTTCTTGACTGAGGGATCTCAACTCAAGAAGAAGATACTCCAGGCTTCACACGATTCTCCATTGGCGGGCCATCAGGGGTTCACCAAGACTTACAGGGCTATCCGGGAGAGGTTCTCATGGAAGGGCCTCAAGGAGGACGTACTCTAGCATGTCAGGGAGTGCGATGTTTGCCAGAGAAACAAGGGAGAGATGAGCCATCCTGCAGGGTTGTTGGAGCCTCTTCCCATTCCAGAGGGGAAATGGGAGAGCATATCGATGGACTTCGTCACAGGGTTGCCCATGGTGCAGGGCAAGGACTGCATCTTTGTCGTCGTTGACCGACTGACGAAGTATGCTCATTTTTTTTCCATATCCGCACACCACACAGCAGCGCAGGTGGCTGAGCTGTTCTTCAAGGAGATTTTCAGGTTACATGGTCCACCTAAGACCATTGTCAGCGACAGGGACAGCCGCTTCATGGGCGGATTCTGGCAGGAGCTCTTCCGGCTAGTGGGGACGGAGTTGACACCGAGCACTAGTTATCACCCCCAGACGGATGGACAGACAGAGATAGTTAACAAGTGGCTGGAGGGCTACTTGCGTAACTATGTCAGTGGGCAGCAGAGGGCATGGCTGAAGTGGCTGCATCTGGGAGAGTACTGCTACAACACGACGCATCACATGTCCATTGGTATGTCACCTTTCTATGCTTTATATGGATATCATCCCTTAACTTTTGTGGACATGATATTTGGTGCTAGTAGGGCTCCGAGAGCCAAGATATGGATCCAAGAGAGCCAAGATATCCTCCGAGCTCTCAAGGATAACATAGCCACAGCACAGAATCAACAGAAGTTGTATGCTGATAAGGGTCGGGTGGAGAGACACTTTGAGGTAGGAGACTTGGTCTACCTGCGACTACAGCCATACCGACAGTCTTCACTTAAGCAGAAGGGGGCTGAGAAGCTTAAGCCCCGCTTTTATGGGCCATACAGGGTGATACGCAGGATTGGGTAGGTTGCATATGAGTTGGAGCTGCCCCAGCAAGATTCATAACATTTTTCATGTATCATGCCTGAAAAAGGCATTGGGCCAGCAGGTGACAGTCACAGATGAGCTACCACCCACGGATGATGAGGGGCATCTGGTGTTGCAGCCGGAGGCTATTATTGATACTAGGGAGAGGCAGCTGCGGAGCAGGATGATCCGGGAGTTCTTGGTGAGGTGGAAGAACTTGCCGGATGAGGATGCCACTTGGGAGGATGAGAAGATATTGCAGCATCCATCACTTCAGTTGCTTGAGGACAAGCAACGTTCTGCCGGGGGGGACTGTAATATTCCTAATTAACACCGCTAATTGGAATATTTCATTTTTGTATAGTTTTGCCGCCTATAGTTAAAGTAATAAATAAAAGTGAGAAAAAGGGGGTCAACTCACTTTAATAAAATAAAGTGCTTCCTAGTAGAGTAACGTTGTAACTTAAAGGGAAGCCTTGGGGGTCCACACTTAACATGAGAGAGGCCTCACGTAGGCTCTAGAGGTAACTGCACAGGCATAGGAGGAGCTCATGGACGTAGTTAAGGTTTTGAGGGGAGCTAGCACTATAAAAGGTGGGAGTTTCACTCCATTTGGCATTATTGATATGTTGATGATATTGTGAGCTAGACTTCTGTCTACTTGAGCACGCCGGTTGTTTAGTCGGTCTGCAGCATTGTTTAGTGCGACTGAGTGTCTCCGGTCGGAGATCTCGCCCTTGGCCCCGGGGGACTTCGAGTGCCTGCTCGGGCAAGGTATTCCTTCAGTTTCAGCAGTTGATTTGCAGGAGATTTGGGTGGACGTTTGCAGAGGAGCTGGGCCTCATTGAGTGACTGCACAGTCCTGGAGGGAGGACGCAGTTGGTGTTAGAGCAGCTCTGTTGTGGGGGATTTTCGGGGAGTTTCCAGCGTGTTTCAACTTGGAGGGATTGTCTTCTCAGTTGGAGAGTTTGCAGAGGGATTTGTGGCCCTTTTCCAGCATTCTTCCTTTGGCATCTGCGCTGTGCTTGGGAGAGAGCGTTTTCCTTGAGGAGGGCTTCTGGGGTGTTTTTCGAAGGTGGTCCATTTGCTTCATGGTTTTTGGGTTTTGTCCGGAGCAGTGAGTACAGGCAGTCTACCGATTTTCAGCTCATTCCGGTGAGGGGATCAGCCCCTAGTTCCAGTCCATTGCAGCAGCAGCATTCTACGGCAGATTTCTCCAGCAGCTGGGACGCAGTCTCTATAGCAGCCATTTCCTATTCTGAGAGGGTCTTCACTTGCCTGGTGCAAGAGGTGCACTCATTTTGATTATCTATTGTACCCATATATATATTCTCAGATTAATAAAATGGCTTAGCGTTCTGGTATTTTTATGTGTACTTGCTCTATATTCTATTTCCGGCATTTTTCCTATATAGTTGCATGTTTGTATTGCTGTGTATTACTGTCTATTTCCCGTTGGGGATATTACAAGAAGTCAGCTAACAGAGAAGTAGAAGGCAGAAGGGTGAAGGGAAGGGTGTGCTGAGCAACAACACCAACCCCTCCACGCAGAGTTACGTAGTCCAGGGAGGGACTGCGCAGAGCAAATACGCAGGATGACGCAGAGGGTGTAGGAGGTGACCCCTAGAGTCTGGAATACTTTTGGTGTGTCTGGAAAATTCATGCCAAGTGTATGCTAATTTACTTTGCTCACCTGGACTTTTGTAAAATCTCTTTTCATTGTTGAAGATAAATACAAACCCTCATCTGCTCACCGATTTTCCCACATTGGGTTTTTCCGAGGACAATTATCCAAAAATAATTGTGTTCATATGGTTGTTTCTATTGTGCTACTTGTGTAATTTTTGTTCTTCTACTTTTGATTAGAGTGAAGTACTGCAGCTGTGTTTATTTCAAAATTTACTAAAGCATCTTTAAATAACTTATCTAATAAGTAGGAGAAATAAATCAATCACTGCAGTAATAATTTTCAGATCTAAAAATTTCACATGGTATCAGAGAAAAAGGCTAAAGACAGAAAGAGAGGATCTGCTATGGACCAAATATCCGACTTCCGGAAGGGTTCACGCAGTCCTCCAGAGCACACAGAAACGCAGAGGGAACATGACATGACAGTGCTGGCATCCAGACTAGAGGAGGATTTTGCTTGTGTGCCGAGCACGACTCCTCCATGTGTTTGGTATATTGACAATGGATCATCTGCTCACATGACGGGGGTTCGAGAATACTTTTCAAACTACTAAGAAGAACAAATGAATTTCCAGATTACTATGCGAAACAAGGCCAAGTGTACCCCTGTTGGAAGAGGTACCATAACATTTCAGACAGAAGTTGGCAACAAGATTTGGGCCACAAATGTTCTGCATGTACCAGTGTTGGGGATGAATTTTCTCTCAGTGTCTCAGCTCCAGAACAAGGGTTATGACATATACTTTATTGGAAACAAAGTATATGTCAAACGTCCTAGCTGGAGCAAGAAGGCACAAATTGGAGTAAGGTGTCATAAACTATATAAGCTCCAGCTTGAATCCCCCGTGGCCCTGATTAGCAGTACAGACGATAGAGGTCTGAGTGAATTATGGCACAGAAGGATGGGGCATCTACATCATGGAGCCTTGAGGATTCTCAAGAATACTATCATAGGAGCTCCTGAACTCAACACAAGGAGAGATGAAGTCTGCAGGGGATGCGTACTAGGGAAGTATGCTAAAGCAACATTTCCAAGAAGCAACAGCAGGGCCAAGAGCATATTGGAACTAATAAACTCGGATATTTGTGGTCCAATGTCCACAACCGCTCTCAGCGGTGCAAAGTATTTTGCTACCTTTATTGATGATCATTCCTGGAAGAGTTGGATCTATTTTCTCAAAACCAAAGATGAAGTCTTTGATCGGTTGAAAGAGTTCAAAGCATTGGTAGAAAATTCAACGGGAAAGAAGATCAAGAAGCCGTGATAAGATAATGGTGGAGAATATATCGATAAGGACTTCACCAGTTTCTGCGCAAAGGAAGGCATCAAGAGAGAATGGACAGCTCCATACAATCCAGAGAAAAATAGAGTTGCAGAAAGGAAGAACCAGACCATAGTAGAGGCTGCAAGGGCAATGTTATATGACCAAGATATGCCCAAATTTTTGTGGGCAGAAGCCTACAATACAACGGTATATGTGCAGAATAGAGTGCCCCATAGAGCATTGGGGAAGGTAACTCCTGAGAGTGTGTTCACAAGTAGCAAGCTGGAGGTGAGCCATATCAGGATATTTGGCAGCATGGTGTACTGCCACATTCCAGATAAGAAGAGGAAGAAGTTGGATTAGACTGTGCAAAAGGGTTTTCTTGTGGGCTATAGTGAAAATGCGAAAGCATATCGTATGTATATTCTATAGAGCAGGAAGATCATAGTAAGGTGGAATGTGAAATTCTTGGAGGAGATAGCCTTCAAGAAATCCCGGGAAATGGCTACAGATACGTAGATTGAGGAGGATCCACTAGTACAGCCTCAACGACCTGCAGAGGATGGGTCAAGTGCCTCTCCACGACACAAGGATTCTTAGGAGAGTTCCTCTGAAGAAGAGCAGGTAGGATAGTAGGTGAGACTGCCCACCACCAGTGGGAGACCGAGCAGAGAAATTCAACAAATTCTGAAGGATGTAGGAGAATTTGTTGGAGCCCCTAGAGACGAGAAGAGGGTACGGAGGCAACCTGACAGATACCAGGCCCTGGTAGCTCAGGTTGGAGAACCTTCCAGCTTTTAGGAGGTAGCTCAGCATCAAGTGTGGGTGGATGCCATGGTGGAGGAGTATAGCTCTATCATGACAAATGACGTCTGGGAAGTAGTCCCTAGACCACAGGATAGATTAGTTGTAGGATCCAGGTGGATCTACAAGTTCAAGTATGCTACAGATGGAAGCATAGAGAAGTTCAAGGCCAGATTTGTAGCTAAGGGGTACGCACAAAAGGAAGGGATCGATTATGAGGAAACCTTCACCCCTGTAGCTCACTACACTTCTATCAGATCTTCCATCTCTCTAGCAGCGCAGATGGGATGGGAGATTCACTAGGTGGATGTCAAGACAATGTTCTTGAACAGGGTGATAGAGGAGGAAGTGTACATAGAACAGCTAGAGGGCTTCGAGACACATGAGTAGGAGACTCATGTTTGCAAGCTTAAGAAAGCCTTGTATGGTTTAAAACAAGCCCCCAGGGCATGGTATGGGCGAATTGATAGCTACTTGCAGAAGATGGGGTTCGTCAATAGTGACGCAGATCCCAATCTCTACTACTTGAGAGTAGGGGATGAGCCGTAATTTTGGTATTATATGTAGATGATCTATTTCTTACGGGATCGTCTAAGCTCATCAAGGATTGCAAGGAGAATCTGGCTACAGAATTCGACATGAAGGATCTTGGGCAGATGCACTATTTTCTTGGATTAGAAGTCTGGCATTAGAATGGAGAAATCTTCCTGGGGCAAGGAATATCCACTACAGAAATCCTGAAAAGATTTCAGATGGAAGACTGCAAACCCATGGCCACGCCAATGATTACTAACTCGGAGAAGATAGACACAACGGAGGATGATGAGGCTGATCCCACCTTGTATAGGCAGTTCATCTGATTATTGATGTATCTGGTCAACACTAGACCGGACATCTGTTATGCAGCGAATACCCTCAGTCAGTTCATGGTGGAACCAAGGAGGGCTCACTGGGCAACAACCAAACATGTTCTCAGATATCTGAAGGGGACGGTCGAGTATGGATTGAAGTACACCAAGGGCAATGAGGTCCAATTGAGTGGGTTTATAGATGCAGATTGGGCTGGAAGCACAGTGGATCAGAAGAGTTCCAGTGGGTACTGTTTCAGTCTCGGATCAGGAATGACCTCCTGGTGCAACAGGAAACAGAAGTCCATCGCACTAAGTTCAGCTGAGGCAAAGTATATGGCAGCAAGCGCAACTTTGTGCGAGGCCATATGGCTTTATAAATTACTCTTGAACCTACTCAAGAAGAGGATGGAAACGACCGAGATTATGTGTGATAATCAGAGTTTCATTAAGCTCTCTAAGAATCCTATGTTTCATGAACGGTCGAAACACATTAACATTCTGTGCCACTTCATCAGGGACTATGTCCAACGGGGAGCAGTACAGCTGAGGTACACTCTTATAGGGGAACAGGTGACATATATCCTCACTAAGGCTCTGAGTAAGATTAAGTTCACTTACTTTAGAGAGAAGATGGGGATGGTCGAGAACCCCTTCCATTAAAGGAACGGGTGGTCTACAGAGACAGAGGAAGCTGTAGTACGGATGAGGCAGTGACAAAGACAGTGTCACAGGCAGCAGTATAGAGGGTAGCAGCGCAGAGATGAGGGGCCGTAGCCAGGACATCATCAGTTCAACAAATGTTCTAGAGTCAGAGCATTATAATGGTATCTTGCTTGAACACTTTCCTCGCTAAGAGGGAGTGTTGATTTTATAGCATCGAGAAGCGTTCCAAGTCTCAAATTTGGTGGAGAGGCTTGGACAACAGTTATCCAGAGAACCCAGAAACCGTTTGTGGAAATTCCACTCGGATCTTGCTTTATTAAAATAATTAATTATTTTAATGCAGACTCTAAGTCTAAACTTAGGGAAATTAAATAATTAAAGGGTATTAATAAAGCATAGTGTGAATCTTCTAGAAAAAGAAGATCAAGTCATCTTTTAATCTGAGCCATAGATTAAAGATATAATCTTGATCGTTGATTCATCAGTGAGAAGACTATAAGAAGAGGCTTGAGGGTCATTTGGAAATCAAGCCAGGGAAATTCTCAGTACCCAAAGGAAATCGATTCTGAAGTAAGAGAACTCGATTTCAGTGGGTGAGTTTGTAGCAATGTTGTGAACATCACCATCGAGATAAAATCGGCAAGGGTGCAGAAAACCAAAAAATCGTAAAAATCGGGAAAATATCGGTAAAAAATCGGCAAACATCGCTAAAATTTAGATACCATAAAAATATCTTTAAAAATCGGCAAACATCGGCTAGGCCAAAAAATCGTGATTTTGAGATAAAATCGGGATGCTATTTAGATGTTCGCAACACTGGTTTGTAGAGGCGGGTTTGTAGAGGCAGAAGGAGGAGGGAGAAGTCAGCTAACGAAGAAGGATAAGGCAGAAGGGTGAAGGGAAGGGTGTGTTGAGCAGCAACACCAACCCCTCCATAGAGAGTTACGTAGTCCAGGGAGGAACTGCGCAAAGCAGATATGCAAGATGACGCAAAGGGTGTAGGAGGTCACCCCGAGAGTCTGGAATACTTCCGGTGTGTCCGGAAAATTCATGCCGGGTGTATGCTAATTTACTTTGCTCACTAGGACTTTTTTAAAAGCTCTTTTCATTGCTGAAGATAAATACAAACCCTCATCTGCTGCACCGGTTTTCCCACATTGGGTTTTTCCAGGGACAATTGTCCAAAAATAACTGTGTTCATATGGTTGTTTCTATTGTGCTACTTGTGTAATTTCTGTTCTTTTGCTTTTGATTAGAGTGAAGTACTGGAACTATGTTTATTTCAAAATTTATTGAAGCATTTGTAAATAATTTATCTAATTAGTAGGAGAAATAAATCAATCAATTCAGTAATAATTTTCAGATCTGAAAAATTTTACAAGACTTTGTCGGACTTCTGAGTGTGGCCATTACAAAATGAGAATCGACCCTTTTTGATAATAATGCCGCGTCTGGTGTTTGAACTTGGAATTAATAATATGATGGCCCCATTGAAATAATGAACTTTGGCAAAATATATGGAGTTGCAGCTCCAGCAGCTCTAGTAAATAGAGGAATAATCTTAGAACAATGATAGCTACAACTGAAACCCTTGATTTTGGCTTCAAAATTAACCCATAAATTTATCTGCAAAACCCTCAGGCTGGCAAGATCACCAGCTCTGATACCACTGTAATATCCCCAAATGGATATTTTGACTAAATTTGCTTAAATTCACTTAAACCCCAAATTTTGCCATAAAATTATCACCCATTGTAATATCCCGAAAGGGAAATAGACAGCAATACAAGCATACGACAATATAGAAAATGCCAGAAATAGAACATAAAGCAAATACTCATAAAAATGCCAGAAATGCTAAGCCATTTTATTAATCTGAGAATGTAAAGAAATACAATAGATGATCGGAATGATAGCACCTATTCTTGCTCAAGACAAGTGGAGAACTCTCTCAGAAGGACAGAAAATGGCTGCTCTAAGAAACTGCGTCCCAGCTGTTGGAAATCTGCCGTAAAACTGCTGCTGCTGGAATAGACTGAAAACTAGGGGCTGATCCCCTTGCCGGAATGAGCTGAAAATCTGCGGACCACCTGTACTCACCAACCCGGACAAAACCCAGAAACCATATCAAAAATGGTCAGCCTCCGAAAATCACCAGAAGTCCCTCCTCAAGGAATTACGCTACCCTCCAAGGCCCAGCGCAAATGCCAGATGATAATAGCTGAAACAGTGCCACAAACTCCTCGGGAAACCTCCTACTGGCAAAGACTGATCCTCCACTCCGGATATCAACTGAAACTCCTGCAGAAACCCCGCAACGGAACACCTCCAAGTAGAACTGTGTCCTCTCTCCCAGGGACTGCGCAATCACAAGAAAAGCCCAGCTCCTCAGCAAAACAACCAACCAAACCTCCTGCTAAAGACTGAAGAAATGACCTTACCTGAGCAGGCACTCGAAGTCCCCCGGGGCTAAGGGTGAGATCTCCGACTGGAGACACTCAACGCACTAAACAGTGCTGCAGACAGGCTAAACAACCAACGTGCTCAAGAAGACAAAAGTCTAGCTCAAATATCATCAACAACAAGAATGAATCCAAATGAGGAGGCTATCCTGTCTTTTATAACGCTGACCTCTCTCCAAAACCCTAACGTGGTCTCTCTCTCTTCCACGTGCTCCTCACCAACTACGCAGATGCTCCTAGAGGCTACGTGGGTCCCTTCCTCTGCGTGGTGTTGGACCCCCATGGCTCCCCATAAGTTATAACGTTGTGCTACTAGGGAAATGCTCTAATTTTCTTAAGTGAGTTAGACCCCTCTTCTCACTTTTAATTTATTAATAAACTATAGTCGGCAAAACTATACGAAGTTGAATATTCCAATTAGCTATCGCTAATTAGGAATATTACAGTCCCCCCTGGCAAAATGTTGCTTGCCCTCAAGCAACTGAAGTGATGGATGCTGCAAAATCTGCTCGCTCTCCCAAGTGGCATCCTCATCCAGCAAAAATTGCTTGTCCTCAAGCAACGCTTGAATAAGCCTCCTCTCTAGCTGATGCTCCCCACCGATACTACAAAATGTGCCTGGGTCCCACTGAAACCTCTCTGACCTCTGCATCACCCTGATACGAAGGGATATCTCAATGCCAAGATCCCAAAGTGACCTCTCACAGTACCAGCCAACCAATAATCCTCCCGGATCCCATCGCCACCGTGGCCAATAATCGCACAAGTCCCACGGCTCGGACTGTGCACTGCCTCTGGCTATGACCAATGCTCTAAGGGGTGAAGACCACCAACAAGCATCAATGCTCCCGGGCTCCTGCTGCGCTGTACCTGTAGTTGCATATGCTACCCCTCCAATTGCATACCAACTCATCACCTCTCTCCAATCCAAGTTGTGACTCAATCCCATGCTGATCCTGCTCTCCTGAAATCGGGATGGAGTGTTGAAGAAATGATGTCCTGTGCCACCTTGCCAGCTGGAATCTATAACCTCTGTCATGTCCAAGGGCCCCTACTCGACTGTGCTCCCTACGAAGAATATCGTACCATCTAGAGGGTACCAACTCATGAGCTCCCGCCAGTCCATCCTGGAAGAAGAATCCGATGTAGCAATAACAACGGCATATGGAACACGCCTGAAGTGTTGCCGCCAACCCGTAATCAACTCCCACTGCTCTGCTCTGTCTGCCAATGAGAGCTGCCTGTAGAAGGAAACTCCTCTCTCTATAATGGGCCAAAGTGGGCAAGATATGCTGCAAGCTCCATCGATGTACTCTTGGAGAGTACTACTCACTGAAAGTACTGCAGCTCGACCGACTGTATGTACATCTATTTGTAACTCATCAATGTGTCGGCCAAAAGATGAATGCTCCACCATATCCAACAGCTCCTGCTGTCTACTAGCCCCCTGCATAACAATCCCATCAACCTCCAACATCTCTAGAGGATATGGATCTGCAACTACCGTCATTGTACTTAGTGTCAATGCATCTGACTGCTCCTCCTCAATGGCCGACCCCGCGGTTAGCCGCATATCCATCACCGACTCGATGTGAGCCTCCATCTGGCTCTCCCCCAAAGGACTATCATGCATGATGTGCATAGCATCCTCCTCTACTGACTCAGGCTCCATCACATATAGCTCTGACTGGATCGTCACAAGTGTCTCATCGCCTAGAGCATCTCCCATAGAGTCCCCTGATTGCTCACCCTGTATACTGGAATGCAGCTCTGGTCTACTGTCTCCATCCCTGCGTGACTGCTCTCGCTCCCCAGAAGCGACCTCAACTGATCCTATGGACTCGTATGAAGAAGAGTCCTCACCCTGGCATACAGGAGGAAGGCCCTCCTGTTCTTCCTCTGCCACCTCATCTGCATTGAATAGGCCATCCACCCTCTCGATGAAGTGTCGATACAATGTCTGGAGTCTAGACGCATGCTGGAATGCTCCCTCTGCTGAACCCAGTATCCTCTGCTCATGCATGATCTCAACATGCCCCGAGGGAAGAATGATGCATGTCTCCCTCATGACCCGCTCCCCGGGTGTAGGCTCAGCGATGACCGATGTGCCACCCCTGTAGAGGATCATCTCATCCCTCGACCTGTGGCTGTCAACTAGTAAAACAACCTAGTGCCACTGCTGAGAGGTCTCTCGCCTAGTGTGCTGAGTGTCATCCAAATATCTTGGGTGAGCCTCGCGTACCTCGCTGCTTATGCCCAAAGTGCCAAAGGACAACAACAAAATCGACTGTGCCAGTGAGTGATGTAGAAGAGGGTCGGATACGTGAGTCCCCACTGATACCATCAAGTATCGCTCATATGTCTCCTCATCGATCCTGGGTGAACTACTCCCAAAGGTAAGCCTGGTGTCCCTATCTGTGAGTCTCCCTGGATGCAACACTCTAAAACCCTGCTGTGCAGCACCGTACGCCCTCGCATACCACTGATCATCCATGTACTCCTCGACATGCCACTGCACATTGAGGCATACCTCTGTATACTGCTGGATACCCCAAGCTACTGTTGCACCACCCTGTACCGTCTCGTGCCATGACTGTGTCCAGGCATTGGCCACTCCTCGCATGCTCTCAATGTGATGTAGGACACTCCTACTCCACAATGCAATCCCACACACTACGGTACAACACCATGCAACTCCGTGTCCACCGGAAGTCCACTGCTCAATGCTAGAGGCTCCCACACATCCCTGGATGTGGTGTCCTAGAGCTGTGCCTCTACATGTTGGACTTCCTCCAATCGGTATCATCATCTCCACCGTCGCATCACTATACCCGCCAACAAATGGATCATCACTCCAAATCCTCCTCAAGGGGTCCGAGAAGTGAATCTCCCTATGTGTCAGTAGTGTTACCACCACTGGTCGGCTCCGGTGCGTCCTCTGTGCCCCACACAAAGGTGAAGAATCCTTGGCCCCATACAAGGCGCCATCTGGTGGCCTGCCAATGCCACCTCCTCCGACAGGCTCCTGCCAAGGTATGTTGACCACCCCGTGATCTCGTGTATAAGTTTCATACCAAGACAACCTAGGAAGTCTTCCCATAAACTGGTTGGCCACTGGAGCTAACCAAAACTCCCCTAGCAAATGTGCATGCTCAACTGCTAGGCCAACTGTACCCTCCAAGACATAGTCAATCGACCTGCCTGGAAAATGATAGGTGATCCCACCTAGATCCCACTGCCAATCTGGGGTTCTTGTACTCCCAGCACCTGGAAACTCCTGCTGAACTATACTTGGGTCCACCACCATCTCCATAACCCACTCCACCGGGTACCAACTCAAAATCTCTCGCCATCCAACCTCAACATGTGGATGCTGTACCCTGTGCAACTCTGGTCGTCTCATACCGCTATCCAAGTCAACGTATGAGATCTGACTAGGTGGCTCCGTCTCTCTCTCTCCAATGGGAAGAGGTAACCCAACAACGCTGCTAGCCCCGTCCATGCATGCCTGAAGGGGAATGAAATGACGCTCCAACGTGCCCTCTGGTTGTACCATTAGGGAATCCAGGCGTTCCCCAATGCAAGCCAACTTGGCCGCCGACTTGGCACAAGCCACTGTCATGCACTCCAACTCCTTGTCCTGCAACAAAATGGCCTCCTGTACTGACGTGGCCTTCCCTTTCAAAACTCGAAGGTCTGCCCGAAGCCGATGATACCGCTGTCTGCGACCATCATCCAATCCCTCTGTATCTCCTAGTGCCTCAACGAATGTGGATACATCTCCTGTCGCCTCACCCATTTGTTGTGTGCTACTACCACCCGAAGACTCGGACACGACTCCGGTCATCACCTCAATGGATGGCTCTACTGGTGTAGGCTCTACCTTCTCCACTACGATATCAATCGGCACGGTCAAGGAGGTCTCTAATGAGGGTGAGTCCTCTGTCACACTAGGTGTATCTTCGAACTCCCTACAATCCTGTGTGCTCTCATCCTCCAAGTGCGAGGTAACCATTTTGATGGTTTCCCTCTCCGATACTCGGTCAAGTTGGAGAGAGGTATCCAACTTCTCCACCCAAGCTTTTTCCGAACGCTCAGATGACCCGTCAAATGTCGGTAGATGGAATCTACCCACTGTGCGCCACAAGCCCCCGTCATGTGACTTCTTGTTCCCTCTGTGAAAGTTGCGAGGTCTGCTATCCCGCTGGCGCTGAACAAAATCTCTGAATGGAAGGGCATCCCTGAACTCCTGCCCATATGCCTGATACTCAGCGAAATAATCACCCATGTGGCCAGGCTCTGGCTCCTGCTGTGCTCCTGCCCTTGTGTCCGCACCCAGAAAAGTGGGCATGGTAGAACGTGTGGGTGTATGTGATGCCGTATGCTGAGTGGCATCATGCTCCGGAAAATGGTGGGATGTGCCTGAACCTTCGCCAATCGGGAAACCCCTTGGGGTTTCACGCTGTCTAGCCTCCACAGCAGTGAATCTCTGTCCCATCACCTCAATCTGCCTCGACAGATCCTATACTGATTTGAGGAGAATCTCCCCAAATCTCTTTGCACCATCATCACCTGCCATCGGCTCCTCCTGCTATGTGTCTACAGGCTCCTCATGAAATGGCACTGCTGCTCCAAAACTATACTGCGGCTTGTCTTCGGCCTCTGATTTACCCACTGAAAACTACTCAGAAAATTCTAGGAACTTGGGAAGGTGATCCTTGCCCAAAACCCAGAAAAACCTCAAAAGGGTTTCTTCTAATTCCAAACTTCAAAATTTGACCCTTTGTATTTTGGCCCTTTTTCCAATTTCGTTTTTGGTACTGCCACTGCTATTGCTCTCCAAAATTCCAGCAAACCTCTGTATGATCTCTTTCCTGATGTCATAGACCACAGGCTGAGCCAGAACTATGCTCTGATACCACTGTAATATCCCGAAAGGGAAATAGACAACAATACAAGCATACGGCAATATAGAAAATGCCAAAAATAGAACATAAAGCAAATACTCATAAAAATGCCGGGAATGCTAAGCCATTTTGTTAATCTGAGAATGTAAAGAAATACAATAGATGATCGGAATGATAGCACCTATTCTTGCTCAAGGCAAGTGGAGAACTCTCTCAAAAGGACAGAAAATGGCTGCTCTAAGAAACTGCGTCCCAGCGGCTGGAAATTTGCCGTAAAACTGTTGCTGCTGGAATAGACTGAAAACTAGGGGCTGATACCCTTGTCGGAATGAGCTGAAAATCTACGGACCACCTGTACTCACCGACCCGGACAAAACCCAGAAACCATATCAAAAATGGTCAGCCTCCGAAAATCACCAGAAGTCCCTCCTCAAGGAATTACGCTGCCCTCCAAGGCCCAGTGCAGATGCCAGATGATAATAGCTGAAACAGTGCCACAAACTCCTCGGGAAACCTCCTACTGGCAAAGACTGATCCTCCACTCCCGATATCAACTGAAACTCCTACAGAAACCCCGCAACGGAACACCTCCAAGTAGAACTACGTCCTCTCTCCCAGGGACTGCGCAGTCACAAGAGAAGCCCAACTCCTCAGCAAAACAACCAACCAAACCTCCCGCTAAAGACTGAAGAAATGACCTTACCTGAGCAGGCACACGAAGTCCCCCGGGGCTAAGGGTGAGATCTCCGACCGGAGACACTCAACGCACTAAACAGTGCTGCAGACAGGCTAAACAGCCAGCGTGCTCAAGAAGACAAAAGTCTAGCTCAAATATCATCAACAACAAGAATGAATCCAAATGAGGAGGCTATCCCGTCTTTTATAATGCTGACCTCTCTCCAAAACCCTAACGTGGTCTCTCTCTCTTCCACGTGCTCCTCACCAACTGCACAGATGCTCCTAGAGGCTACGTGGGTCCCTTCCTCTGCGTGGTGTTGGACCCCCATGGCTCCCCATAAGTTATAACGTTGTGCTACTAGGGAGATGCTCTAATTTTCTTAAGTGAGTTAGACCCCTCTTCTCACTTTTAATTTATTAATAAACTATAGTCGGCAAAACTATACGAAGTTGAATATTCGATTAGCTATCGCTAATTAGGAATATTACACCCATCTAACAGAAGATTGCCATGTAAAATAAAATACATAAGGCACATGCAATTTTAACAACATATCGAGCATAAATGATCTTTGATTTTATTATAAGAAATAGTTGGAGAGAATGTACATGATAACATAGCTGATATATCTGAGATAGGCAATCTGATCCCCAAAAACTAATATGCCCTGATGCTAAAGCTGACACTCCCACAACTAACTGCTAACAATCACTGCAACCTGTGAACCTTGAATGGATCCACCAAGGGAATTGATGGGCGCTCGCCCACTCTCACTAAATCACCTAAGGGTTTCTGTTCTGGGGCTACGACTGAAGTAGAGAACCACATTCTCAAACCTATCATACACAAGAAAATGATCTAATCCAAGATGCTCTCTAATGGCCCTTCCTCCTATTTTTATAGATCCGATGGATACCTCTAAAAGCTCCTATTTTATTATTTTTTTAATCATTGAGCACATTTCCTTTAATTAAAATATTCTTTTTAATGTGGGAAATGATCAATTGGCCACCATGCCTCCTCGGGTCACTAAAAATCACTCCTAGCCATCCCATCCTGTAGATCTTCTCGTCCTGGTTCCAACAAGCTATTACACTAAGGCGTTCCTCCAAGAATTCCTCTCGAAATGCCACCTTAGGCATAATTAATTGAGTTAGGCCCATTATTAACTCAATTTTCCGAAAGTTGTTGGAATGCACCGGAACGAAAGCCAAACTGTGTGGATGATGGAATATATCAAACGAATGCTACCGATCCTCATAGAAACTCCTCATAACTCCTCCAAAAATCCCCTGAGTTCGCTGATGACACCAACCTGTACGTGTGACCTGTCTGCTCCCAACTTTGGAAGTCCATCCTGACCCTGTCATAGGCGACACCAAAAAAGGGAATATTACAGTTGTTAATCACCTGCTTGAGGCGCTCAAAATCCTCTTGCGCTGTTGTGGTCCAGAGAAAAGCCCCCTTCTTAGTCAGATCTGTGAGGGGTTTTGCTAACTGCGAAAAGCCCTTTACTAACTTCCTGTAGTAGGTACATATGCTCACAAATCCCTGAAGTTCTGTCACATTCTTGGGTTCTAGCCAATCCCGGATGGTCGTGATCTTCTCCTCATGGACCCTGACTCCATCAAACCCAATGATATGCCCCAAATAGAGCATCTTAGTCAAACAAAACTTACGCTTGGATAAATTTGGATAAAACCGTTGCTCCTCCAGGATACACAATACCGCCTCTACGTGTTGCAAGTGTTCCTCCCAGGTCCGATTGTATATCAAAATGTCATCAAAAAATACTAGCACAAATTTCCTCAATTGGCCATGAAAGATGTGGTTCTGAAATATTCCCAGTTAGCAGCAGCTAATTGGCAATATTAATTTTTGCTCAGATTTTGCTTTTCTAATGTTCAGCCATAAATAAAAAGGGTGCTGGGACCTGTTGTCGCACAGATTGTCCAGGCACCGCGACAACGGCTCAGATTAGGGGCTGTCACCCTTATCCCCAATCTCGCTATTTAAGTTGTCTCCTTACAAGCTAAGGGAGGTAGACCCTATTATAAATGAAGAGGAAAAATTGTAATATCCCCAACGGGAAATAGACAGCAATACAAGCATACGACAATATAGAAAATGCCGGAAATAGAACATAAAGCAAATACACATAAAAATGCCGGAAATGCTAAGCCATTTTATTAATCTGAGAATATAATGAGATACAATGGATAATTAGAATAAATGCACCTATCCTTGCTCAAGGCAAGTGAAGAACCCTCTCAGAAAAACAGGAAATGGCTGCTACAAGAAACCGCATCCCAGCTGCTGGAAGAAACTGCCGTAAACTGCTACTGCTGGAATGAATTGAAGCTAGGGGCTGATCCCCTTGCTGGAATGAGCTGAAAATCGGCAGACCACCTGAACTCACCACCCCGGACAAAACCCAGAAACCATATACAAAACGGACCACCTCCGAAAATCACCCCCAGAAACCCTCCTCCTAGAAAAACGCTGTCCCTCCAAGAACTGCGCAGACACCAACTGAAATAGACTGAAATAGGGCCACAACTCCTCAGGAAACTCACCAAATGATAAACGCTGAACCTCCACACCGGAATAGGCCTGAATCTCCTGCAGAAATCTCTACCACTGAACAACTCCAACTCAAACTGCATCCTCCCTCCAAGGACTGCGCAGTCACCTAATGAAGCTCAGCTCCTCAGCAAAACTCCTAAACAAAACACCTGCAAATCTCCTGCTAAAAATTGAAGGAAAACCTTGCCCGAGCAGGCACTCGAAGTCCCCCGGGGCCAAGGGTGAGATCTCCGACCGGAGACACTCAGTTGCACTAAACAGTGCTGCAGACCGACTAAACAGCCAGTGTGCTCAAGTAGACAGAAGTCTAGCTCAATATCATCAACAATATCAATAATGCCCAAATGAGGAGGCTCCTCCCCCTTTTATAGCATTGGTTTCCCTCCAAAACCAACGTCCTCTCTCTCATTGGCTCCTCCACGTGGTGTGTGGCCCCCCTTGGCTCCCCCCTTAAGTTACAACGTTGCATCTACTAGGGAAACACTTTATTTTATTTAAGTGAGTTAGACCCCCTTTCTCACTTTTATTTATTAATAAACTATAGTCGGCAAACTATACAAAAATCAAATATTCCAATTAGCGGTGCTAATTAGGAATATTACAGTCTCCCCCGGCAAAACGTTGCTTGTCCTCAAGCAACTGAAGTGATGGATGCTGTGGGCACCCATCTGGACCTCACCCAAGGAAATGTCATGCCTGATGTCCATAGTATCCTTCTCTGCTGACTCAGGCTCCATCATGTGCTGCTCTAGCTGAAGCGTCACAAGTGACTCATCACCCAGAGTATCTCCTATACAGTCCCCTGACTGCTCACCCTGCACACTGTAATATGACTGCAATCTACTGTCATCATACCTGCATGACTGCTCTTGCTCCACAGAAGCAACCTCAAGTGATCCTATGGACTCATATGAAAGAGAGTCCTCACCCTGGCATACAGAAGGAATGCCCTCCTGTTCTACCTCCGCCACCTCATCTGCATTGAATATGCCATCCACCCTCTCGATGAAGTGTCGATACAATGTCTGGAGTCCAGACGCATGCTGGGATGCTACCTCTGCTGAACCCAATATCCTCTACTCATGCATGATCTCAACATGCCCTGAGGGAAAAATGATGCATGTCTCCCTCATGACCTGCTCCCCAAGCGTAGGCTCAGCAATGACTAATGTGCCACTACTGCAGAGGATCATCTCATCTCCTAAACTGTGGCTGTCAACTAGCGTACTGACCCAGTGCCACTGCTGAGAAGTCTCTCGCCTAGTGTGCTGAGGGCCATCCAAATGTCGTGGGTGTGCCTCACGGACCCTGCTGCTCATGCCCAAAGTGCCATAGGACAACAACAAAATCAGTTGTGCCCATGAGTGATGTAGAAGAGTGTCAGATGTGTGAGTCCCCACAGATACCATCAAGTATCGCTCCTTTGTCTCCTCATCGATCCTGGGTGAAATACCCCCAAAGGTAAGCCCAGTGTCCCTGTCTGTGAGTCTCCCTGGATGCAATACTCTAAGACCCTGCTGTGCAGCACCGTATGCCCTCGCATACCACTGATCTTCCATATACTCCTCAACATGCCACTGCACACTGAGGCATACCTCGGTATACTGCTGGATACCATGTGCTGCTGCTGTAGCACCCTGTACCCTCTCGTGCCCTGACTGTGTCCAGGCATCGGTTACTCTCTGCATGCTCTCAATGTGATGTAGGATACTCCTACTCCACAATGTAGTCCCACACACTATGGCACACCACCATGCTACTCCATGTCCATCGACAATCCACCGCTCAATGCTAGAGGCTCCCACACATCCCTGGATGTGATGACATAGAGCTGTGCCTCTACATGTCCGACCACCACCAATCGGTAACATTGTCTCCACCGTTGTATCACTATACCTGCCGACGAAAGGATCATCACTCCAAATCCTCCTCAAGGGGTCCGAGAAGTGAATCTCCCTGTGTGTCAGTAGTGTTACCACCACTGCTCGGCTCCGCTGCGTCCTCTGTGCCCCACACAAAGGTGAAGAATCCTTGGCCCCATACAAGGTGCCATCTGGTGGCCCGCCAATGCCACCTCCTCCGACAAGCTCCTGCCAAGGTGTGCTGACCACCTCGTGATCCCGTGTATGAATGTCATGCCAAGACAACCTAGGGAGTCTGCCCATAAACTGGTTGGCCACTGGAGCTGACCGAAACTGCACATGCTCTACTGCTAGGCCAACTGTACTCTCCAAGACATAGTCAGCCGACCTGACTGGGAAACGATAGGTGATCCCACCTGGATCCCAATGCCAATCTAGGGTTCCTGTATTCCCCATGCATAGAAACTCCTGCTGAGCTGTAATATCCCCAAAGGGAAATAACCAGTAATACACAGAAATATGCCAGACAGATATACAAAATACAATGCTAGAACCAGATCATGGAACAAGTACACATAGAATGCCAGAAAACTAAGCCATTTTATTAATCTGAGAATACATATAGAGGAGTACAAGATAATCAGAATGAGTGCACCTATCCTTGCCCTAGGCAAGTGGAGACCCTCTCAGAACAAATAATGGCTGCAAATAGGGACAGCGTCCTAGCTGGTTGAAGAAGCTGCTATGAAGAACTGCTGCTGCAATGCACTGGAACTATGAGCTGGAAACTAGAAAGATGGCTGATCTCAATCCTCCAGACAAACCCCAGAAAATGTGAAACTGATGCTCCACCACCAATCAAGCCCTCACCAGTGAAAACGTTGTCTCTGCTAGTGACAGCGCAGAAGACAGATGAAACGTTGGCCACAAATCCTCCAGATGAGATGATCAACTCCTCAAGGCCGGAACCACTGAAAAACCGCTCGCTAAACCTCACACAAGACCCCGCTTTCATCGCATCGTCCTCCCCGACCGGATTTGCGTCCTAGTCGCCTGCATCCGCCGGATCCGAGTCCTACCTCTCCGTATCCGCGTCCTATCTCTCCGCGTATCTGCGTCTCCCAAGGCTAGATCTGAGTCCTCCCTATCCAGATCTGCTGCTATCTCTCCAGATCTGCGTCCTCCAAGGCTGGATCTGCTGCTATCTCTCCAGATCTGCGTTCTCCAAGGCTGGATCTGCTGCTATCTCTCCAGATCTGCGTCCTCCAAGGCTAGATCTGCTGCTATCTCTCCAGATCTGCGTCCTCCAAGGCTGGATCTGCTGCTATCTCTCCAGATCTGCGTCCTCCAAGGCTAGATCTGCTGCTATCTCTCCAGATCTGCGTCCTCACTGCCTTGGCCAGCTGGATCTGCGTCCTCACTATCCAGATCTAAGTCCTCCTGCTGGATCTGCGTCCTTCCCCTCTGGATCAGCGTCCTATCTCCTGGATCTGCGCAGTCTCAAGAAGGGGGTTTCTCCTCTCCAAATCTCCACCAGAAAACTGTTGCTAATTACCCCTGAAACTGAAGGATGATGCTCAGAAGATAACCTTACCAGGGCAGGCACTCGAAGTCCCCCGAGGCTAAGGGTGATACCAAGAAAATAACCTTACCAGGGCAGGCACTCGAAGTCCCCCGAGGCTAAGGGTGAGATCTCCGAACGGAGACACTCGGTTACACTAAACAGTGCTGCAGACCGACTAAACAACCGGCGTGCTGAAGCAGACAGAAGTCTAGCTCTCAATATCAATATCAAATCATGCCTACCAAATGAGGTGAGAACCCCACCTTTTATAGTGCTAAACTCCCTCCAAAACCTTGACTGCGTCCTTCACTCTCCTTGGCCTGCGCAGTTAACCTTGGGTCAGTGTGAGGCCTCCCCTCATACTCATGTGGACCCCCAAGGCCCCCTCTCTAAGTTATAACGTCAATCAACTAGGAAAAACACTTTATTTATAAAGTGAGGTGACTAAAGTGAGTTGACCCCTCTTATTTCTCACTTTATTTATTATTTCTAACTAAAGCAGCAAAATTAAACAAAAAATGAAATATTCCAATTAGCAAGGCTAATTGGGAATATTACAGTCTCCCCCGGCAAAACGTTGCTTGTCCTCAAGCAACTGAAGTGATGGATGCTGTAAGGTCTGCTCGCTCTCCCAAGTGGCATCCTCATCCGGCAAAAATTGCTTGTTCTCAAGCAATGCTCGAACAAGCCTACTCTCTAGCTGATGCTCCCTGCCAATACTGCAAAATGTGCCTGGGTCCCACTGAAACCTCTCTGTCTCCTGCATCACCCTGATATGAAGGGATATCTCAATGCCAGGATCCCAAACTGGCCTCTCACAATACCAGCCAACCAATAGTCCTCCCGGATCCCATCGCCACTGTGGCCAATAATCGCCCAAGTCCCACAGCTCGGACTGTGCACTGCCTCTGGCTAAGACCAATGCTCCAAGAGGTGAAGACCACCAACAAGCATCAATGCTCTCGGGCTCCTGCTGCGCTGTACCTGTAGCTGCATATGCTACCCCTCCAACTGCATACCAGCGCATCACCTCTCTCCAATCCAAGTGGTGACTCAATCCCATACTGATCCAGCTCTCCTGAAACCGGGATGGAGTGCTGAAGAAATGATGTCCTGTGCTACCCTGCCAGCTGGAATCTATAACCTCTGTTATGTCCAAGGGCCCCTGCTCGACTGTGCACCCTACGAATAATACCGTACCATCTAGAGGGTACCAACTCATGATCTCCCGCCAGTCCATCCTAGAAGAAGAATCTGATGTAGCAACGACAACGGTATATGGAACATGCCTGGGATGTTGCCGCCAGCCTGTAATCAACTCCCACTGCTCTACCCTGTCTGACAATGGAAGCTGCCTGTAGAAGGAAGCCCCTCTCTCTATAATGGGCAAAAGTGGGCAAGGTATGCTGCAAGCTCCATCAGTGTACTCCTGGAGAGTGCTACCCACTAAAAACGCTGCAGTTCTGCCGACTGCGAGTACATCGATCTGTGCCTCATCCCAGTGTCGACCCAAAGATGGATGCTCCAACATATCCAACAGCTCCTGCTGTCTACTAGCCCCCTGCATAACAATCCCATCAACGTCCAGAGGGTATGGATCTGTAACAGCTGACACCGTACTCAATGTCAATGCAGCTGACTGCTCACCCTGGACACTAGTATATAGCTCCGGTCTACTGTCACCATCCATGCATCACTGCCCTCGCTCCCCAGGAGCGACCTCAACTGATCCTATGGACTCGTGTGAAAAGGAGTCCTCACCCTGGCATACAGAAGGAATGCCCTCCTGTTCTACCTCCGCCATCTCATCCCCCAACCTGCGGCTGTCAACTAGCGCACCAACCCAGTGCCACTGCTGAGAAGTCTCTCGCCTAGTGTACTGAGTGTCATCCAAATATCTCGGGTGAACCTCGCATACCCTGCTGCTCACGCCCAAAGTGCCAAAGATCGAAAACATAATCAACTGTACCTGTGAGTGATGTCGAAGCGGATCAGGTGTGTGAGTCCCCACAGATACTGCCAAGTACCGCTCCTCTGTCTCTCCATCGATCCTGGGTGAACTACTCCCAAAGGTAAGCTTGATGTCCCTACCCATGAGTCTCTCTGGAAGGAATGCTCTAAGTCCCTGCTGTGTAGCACCGTATGCCCTCGCATACCACTGATCATCCATACACTCCTCGACATGCCACTGCACACTGAGGCATACCCCTGAATACTGCTGGATACCCCATGCTACTACTGTACCACCCTGTACCGTCTCGTGCCCTGACTGTGTCCAGAAATCTGTCGCTCCCCGCGTGCTCTCAATGTGATGTAGGACACTCCTACTCCTCAATGTAGTCCCACACACTACGGTACACCACCATGTAGCTCCATGTCTACCAGTAGTCGACTGATCACTGCTAGAGGCTCCCACACATCCATGGATGTGATGTCCTAGAGCTGTGCCTCTACATATCGGACTACCACCAATCGGTAACATCGTCTCCACCGTCGCATCACTATACCTGCCAATGAAAGGATCATCACTCCAAATCCTCCTCAAGGGGTCCGAGAAGTGAATCTCTCTAAGTGTCAGTAGTGTTACCACCACTGCTCGGCTCTGCTGCGTCCTTTGTGCCCCACACAAAGGTGAAGAATCCTTGGCTCCATACAATGCGCCATCTGGTGGCCTGCCAATGCCACCTCCTCTGACAAACTCCTGCCAAGGTATGTTGACCACCCCGTGATCCCGTGTACGAGTGTCACACCAAAACAATCTAGGGAGTCTGCCCATAAACTGGTTGGCCACTGGAGCTGACCCAAACTGCACATGCTCTGCTACTAGGCCAACTGAACTCTCCAAGGCATAGTCAGCCGTCCTGCCTGGGAAATGATAGGTGATCCCACCTGGATCCCATTGCCAATCTGGGGTCCCTGTATGCTCAACACCTAGGAACTCCTGCTGAACTGTACCTGGGTCCACCACTATCTCCATAGCCCGCTCCACCGAGTACCAACTCAAAATCTCTCGCCATCCAACCCCAACACGTGGCTGCTGTACCCTGTACAACTCTGATCGTCTCATACCACTATCCAAGTCAACATATGAGACCTGACTAGGTGGCTCTGCCTCTCTCTCTCCAATGGAAAGAGATGACCCAACAACACTGCTAGTCCCATCCATGCATACCTGAAGGGGAATAATCTGACGCTCCCTCGTGCCCTCTGGTTGTACCATCAGGGAATCCAGCTGTTCCCCAATGCGGACCAACTTGGCCGCCGACTTGGCACAAGTCACTCTCATACCCTCCAGCTCCTGGTCCTGCAACAAAATGGTCTCCCGTACTGACGCGGCCTTCTCCCTCAAAACTCGAAGGTCCGTTCGAAGCCGATGATACCGCTGTCTGCGACCATCTTCCGATACCTCTGTATCTCCTAGTGCCTCATCGATAATGGATATATCTCCTGATACTTCACCCATCTGTCGTGTGCTGCTACCACCCGAAGACTCGGACATGGCTCCAGTCATCACCTCAATGGATGGCTCTACCGGGGTAGGCTCTACCTCCTCCACTACGATATCAACCGGTACGATCGAGGAGGTCTCTAATGATGGTGAGTCCTGTGTCACACTAGGTGTATCCTCGAACTCCCTGCAATCCTGTGTGTCCTCATCCTCCAAGTGCGAGGTAACCATTTTAATGGTTTTCCTCTCCGATACTCGGTCAAGCTGGAAAGAGGTATCCAACTTGTCCACCCAAGCTTTTTCTGAGCGCCTGGATGACCCGTCAAATGTCGGTAGATGGAATCTGTCCACTGTGTGCTGTAAGCCCCTATCATGTGAGTGCTTGTTCCCTCTGTGAAAGTTGTGAGGTCTACTATCACGCTGGAGCTGAACATAATCTCTACTAGTTGTGCGGTGGTAGTCTCCACCATGATGACGCTGGTGCCCCCGGTGATGATCACGGAGTCTAATGCCATACTGGATCTGGACATATTTTCTGAACGAGAGAGCCTTCATGAACGCTGGTCCGAAAGCCTGGTACTCTGCAAAAATGTCAGCCATCCGAGCCGGATCCATCTCTCGCTGTGCTGCTGTCCCTGCGTCCTCTGGCAAGAATGTGGGCATGGTAGGACGTGTGGGTGTATGTGATGCCATATGCTGAGTGGCATCATGCTCCGGCAAATGGCGGGATGTGCCTGATCCCTCACCAATCTGAAAACTAACCTCCAACGCAGTGAGTTTCTGTGACATCACCTGCATCCTCTGTGACGTTTCCTGCATGTGACGGATGACCGCCTCTTTAAACCTCACATCATCATCTGCCATTGGCATTTTCTGCTAGGTGCCTACAGGCTCCTCAGAAACTGCACGGCTGCTGCAAAACCATACTGCTGCTTAACTTCGATCTCCGATTTACCCACTGAAAACTATTCAGAAAATTCCAAGAATTTGGGAAGGTAATCCTTGCCCAAAACCCAGAAAAACCCAGAAAACGTTTCTCCTAATTCCAAACTTCAAAATTTGACCATTTTTATTTTGGCCCTTTTTCCAACTGCGTTTCTGGTATTGCAACTGCTATGGCTCTGTATGATCTCTTTTCTGATGTCATAGACCACAGGCTGAGCCAGAATTATGCTCTGATACCACTGTAATATCCCCAAAGGGAAATAACCAGTAATGCACAGAAATATGCCAGACAGATATACAAAATACAATGCTGGAACCAGATCATGGAACAAGTACACATAGAATGCCAGAAAACTAAGCCATTTTATTAATCTGAGAATACATATAGAGGAGTACAAGATAATCAGAATGAGTGCACCTATCCTTGCCCTAGGCAAGTGGAGACCCTCTCAGAACAAATAATGGCTGCAAATAAGGACAGCGTCCTAGTTGGCTGAAGAATCTGCTATGAAGAGCTGCTGCTGCAATGCACTGGAACTATAAGCTGGAAACTAGAAAGATGGCTGATCTCAATCCTCCAGACAACCCCAGAATAGGTGAAACTGATACTCCACCACCAATCAAGACCTCACCAGTGAAAATGCTGTCTCTGCTAGTGACAGCGCAGAAGACAGATGAAACGCTGGCCACAAATCCTCCAGATGAGATGATCAACTCCTCAAGGCTGGAAACACTGAAAAACGCTGCCAATCCTCACACAAGACCCTGCTCATCAGATCAGCGTCCTCCCTGACTGGATCTGCGTCCTAGCTGCCCAGATCTGCTGGATCTGAGTCCTACCTCTCCAGATCTGCGTCCTATCTCTCCAGATCTGCGTCCCCCAAGGCTAGATACGCTAGATACTAGTCCTCCCTATCCGAGATCTCTTTTGCTATCTCTCCGGAATCTGCGTCCCCCAGAGCTAGATCTACTGGATCTGAGTCCTCCTATCCAGATCTGCGTCCTATCACTCCAGATCTGCGTCCTCCAAGGCCAGATCTGCTGCTACCTCTTCAGATCTAGGCTGGATCTGCCAATATCTCTTCAGATCTGCACCCTCCAAGGCTGGATCTGCTGCTATCTCTTCAGATCTAGGCTGGATCTGCCAATATCTCCTCAGATCTGCATCCTCCAAGGCTGGATCTACTGCTAGTTCTCCAGATCTGCGTCCTCCAAGACTGGATCTGCCAATATCTCTTCAATTCTGCGTCCTCTCTGCCTTGGTCAGCTGGATCAGCGTCCTCACCATTCAGATCTGAACCCTCCTGCTGGATCTGCGTCCTTCCCTCTCTGGATCAGCGTCCTACCTCTTGGATCTGCGCAGTCACAAGAAGGGGGTTTCTCCTCTCCAAATCTCCACCAGAAAACTGCTGCTACTCACCACTGAAACTGAAGGATGATGCTCAGAAAATAACCTTACCAGGGCAGGCACTCGAAGTCCCCCGAGGCTAAGGGTGATACCAAGAAAATAACCTTACCAGGGCAGGCACTCGAAGTCCCCAGAGGCTAAGGGTGAGATCTCCGAACGGAGACACTCGGTTGCACTAAACAGTGCTGCAGACCGACTAAACAACCGGCGTGCTGAAGCAGACAGAAGTCTAACTCTCAATATCAATATCAAATCATGCATGCCCAAATGAGGTGAGAACCCCACCTTTTATAGTGCTAAACTCCCTCCAAAACCTTAGTGCGTCCTTCACTCTCCTTGGCTGCGCGATTGACTTGTGCTTGGGTCGGTGGCAGGGCCTCCCCATCTTTCTCATGTGGACCCCCAAGGCCCCCTCTCTAAGTTATAACGTCAATCAACTAGGAAAACACTTTATTTTATAAAGTGAGGTGAATAAAGTGAGGTGACCCCTCTTATTTCTCACTTTATTTATTATTTCTAGCTAAAGCGGCAAAATTAAACAAAAATGAAATATTCCAATTAGCAAAGCTAATTGGGAATATTACATGAGCTACACTCGGATCCATCACCATCTCCATAGCCCGCTCCACCGAGTACCAACTCAAAATCTCTCTCCATCCAACCTCAACATGTGGATGCTGTACCCTGTGCAACTCTGATCGTCTCATACCGCTATCCAAGTCAACATATGAGATCTGACTAGGTGGCTCTGCCTCTCTCTCTCCAATGGGAAGAGATGACCCAACAACACTGCTAGTCCCATCCATGCATGCCTGAAGGGGAATGATCTGACGCTCCAATGTGCCCTCTGATCGTACCATCAAGGAATCCAGTTGTTCCCCAATGCGGACCAACTTGGCCGCCGACTTGGCACAAGTCACTCTCATACCCTCCAGCTCCTGGTCCTGCAACAAAATGGCCTCCCGTACTGATGTGGCCTTCCCTTTCAAAACTCGAAGGTCTGCCCGAAGCTGATGATACCGCTGCCTGCGACCATCATCTGATACCTCTGTATCTCCTAGTGCCTCATCGAAGGTGGATACATCTCCTGACACTGCACCCATCTGTGTGCTGCTACCACCCGAAGACTCGGACGCGACTCTGGTCATCACCTCAATGGATGGCTCTACTGGGGTAAGCTCTACCTTCTCCCCTACCACATCAACCGACACGGCTAAGGAGGTCTCCAATGAGGGTGAATCCTGTGTCACACTAGGTGTAACCTCGGACTCCCTACAATCCTATGTGCCCTCATCCTCCAAGTGCGAGGTAACCATTTTAATGGTTTCCCTCTCCGATACTCGGTCAAGCTGGAAAGAGGTATCCAACTTGCCCACCCAAGCTTTTTCTGAGCGCCTGGATGACCGGTCAAATGTCGGTAGATGGAATCTGTCCACTGTGCGCTGTAAGCCCCCATCATGTGAGCGCCTGTTCCCTCTGTGAAAGTTGTGAGGTCTACTATCACGCTGGATCTGGACAAAGTCTCTGAACGAGAGAGCCTCCATGAACTCCTGCCCATATGCCTGGTACTCTGCAAAATAGTCACCCATGTGGCCCGGCTCCGGCTCTCGCTGTGCTGCTGCCCCTGCGTCCTCTGCTAGGAAGGTAGGCATGGTGGATCGCGTGGGTGCTGGAATATCCCTCTGTGCTCCTGCCCCTGTGTCCTCTGCTAAGAATGTGGGCATAGTGGGACGTGTGGGTGTATTTGATGCCATATGCTGAGTGGCATCATGCTCTGGCAAATGGTGGGATGTGCCTGATCCCTCACCAATCTGAAAACCCCTTGGGGTTTCCCATTGCCTCTCCAGCGCAGTGAGTCTCTGTGATACATCCTGCATGTGTTGGAGCGCCTCTCTAAATCTCCTCTCATCATCATCAACTGCCATCGGCTCTTTCTGCTATGTGTCTACAGGCTCCTCAGAAACTGCACGGCTGCTGCACAACCATATTGCTGCTTTAACTTCGACCTCTGATTTCCCCACTGAAAACTACTCAGAAAATTCCAGGAATTTGGGAAGGTGATCCTCGCCCAAAACCCAGAAAAACCCAGAAAACGTTTCTTCTAATTCCAACCTTCAAAATTTGACCCTTCATATTTTGGCCCTTTTTCCCATTTCGTTTTTGGTACTGCAACTGCTATTGCTCTCCAAAATTCCAGCGAACCTCTGTATGATCTCTTTCTCGAAGTCATAGACCACAGGCTGAGCCAGAATTATGCTTTGATACCACTGTAATATCCCCAACGGGAAATAGACAGCAATACAAGCATACGACAATATAGAAAATGCCGGAAATAGAACATAAAGCAAATACACATAAAAATGCCGGAAATGCTAAGCCATTTTATTAATATGAGAATATAATGAGATACAATGGATAATCAGAATAAATGCACCTATCCTTGCTCAAGGCAAGTGAAGAACCCTCTCAGAAAAACAGGAAATGGCTGCTACAGGAAACTGCATCCCAGCTGCTGGAAGAAACTGCCGTAAACTGCTGCTGCTGCAATGAACTGAAGCTAGGGGCTGATCCCCTTGCCGGAATGAGCTGAAAATCGGCAGACCACCTGAACTCACCACCCCGGACAAAACCCAGAAACCATATACAAAACGGACCACCTCCGAAAATCACCCCAGAAACCCTCCTCCTAGAAAAACGCTGTCCCTCCAAGAACTGCGCAAACACCAACTGAAATAGACTGAAATGGGGCCACAACTCCTCAGGAAACTCACCAAATGATAAACGTTGAACCTCCACACCGGAATAGGCCTGAATCTCCTGCAGAAATCTCTACCACTGAACAGCTCCAACTCAAACTGCGTCCTCCCTCCAAGGACTGCGCAGTCACCCAATGAAACTCAGCTCCTCAACAAAACTCCCAAACAAAACACCTGCAAATCTCCTGCTAAAGACTGAAGAAAAACCTTACCCGAGCAGGCACTCGAAGTCCCCCGGGGCCAAGGGTGAGATCTCCGACCGGAGACACTCAGTCGCACTAAACAGTGCTGCAGACCGACTAAACAGCCAGCGTGCTCAAGTAGACAGAAGTCTAGCTCAATATCATCAACAATATCCATAATGCCCAAATGAGGAGGCTCCTCCACCTTTTATAGCATTGGTTTCCCTCCAAAACCAACGTCCTCTCTCTCATTGGCTCCTCCACGTGGTGTGTGGCCCCCCTTGGCTCCCCCCTTAAGTTACAACGTTGCATCTACTAGGGAAACACTTTATTTTATTTAAGTGAGTTAGACCCCCTTTCTCACTTTTATTTATTAATAAACTATAGTCGGCAAAACTATACAAAAATCAAATATTCCAATTAGCGGTGCTAATTAGGAATATTACAAAAATCCAGGAGACACAGCTAAAACACCAAATACTTGATAAAATTAACGAGATTTCACAAATTGATTATGTTATAACTAGTGCCTTATAGAGTCAAACAAGATCCCGTTATGCAATTAAAGATGAGTATTGGATGTATAACTGCTGCTAAATGACCACAATGATGTTCAATAGAAAATACCACAATCATTCATTAGGATACTTGAGCCAATCAACAAAGCTTATCATGAAACGATCATTGAGGTAAATGCCAGATGCTTAAAAAATTTCCGAAATTATGATATTCCAATATAACCCAGTTCGAAAATTAAAATGATCCACAGTCAAACTTTAGATAGAAAAATTTCAGCGCATTTGACTATAGAAAATTTGAAATTTTTTTATAATTTTGTATTTTCTAGATTTTTTAGAATTTTTGGAATTTTTTATTTTTTATTATTTTTTTTTAATCTAAAATTAAAAAATATCTAAATCTAAGTTAAAACTTAAATCTAAATCCTAAAGTTAGATCTAAAATTAAAATCTAAGTCTAACAATATTAAAACTAAGATTAAAAACAAATTAAATTAAATTTAAAATCTAAACTAAATTAAATCTAAAACTAAAATCGAATCAAATTAAATCTAAACTAACGCAAACAAATTTTAATATTTAAAATCTAGAAATAAATATATCTAAAAAAACTAAACTAAAACGAAATCTATTAAAACTAAGCCTAAACTAAACTATACTAAACGAATTCAAGCGAAATAAAACTAACCGACACTAAAAAAAATAAAAAAAATAAAATTTAAACTAAAGCTTTATAAAAGAAAAATAAATCTGATAAGAAAAAATTTCAACGCATATTCATGGGTTTTTTTATTTATATGTGCGTTTGCCGTTTACTGTGTTCAGGTTGGAGCTTGACGTCGTGAAGTGGCTCAATCAAACGGCGGACAAGAAGGAGACGGGGTCGACGGATGGCAGAGAAATCCAAGATTAATGGAGATCGATTTGCAGTCGATGGCAGGATGAAGGATCTCGAAAAGAACCCGACGGCAAAAAAAATTGCGGATGGATGAATGCTGGTAATCGAAGGCTAAGGAATGGGAATGATTGTTGGAAATCGAAAGGGCTGAGAGAGTGAAGGTAGAGCTGGATAGGTTAAGGAAAATCAAGGAGACAAGGAAAGGGTTTATGACAGTTTTGTTTTGCAGATCAGCTGGACGGAACCTTGGAAGATAACGCAGGGTAAATGCAGTGATGAAGGGGAAGTGAGGGCGAATAGGAATAGATGAGTTTTTTGACCCCCCCTTTTTTTTGTGCAGCAGAAATTTTTTGAATAAATTGAGCTAGCAAAACGTCCAGCAAATCCAAAACTTTTCCTTGAAACACTCTTTTAATCAAATATCACCCAGATTTGCTCGCAAAGATGATCTGAGGCCAGATCTGGCCCTTGGGGGCTGGATTTGATTCAAATCTTTAAAAAATTTATGATTTAAACCCTCAACCTGCAAAAGACCAGTCAGGTCCTGAAGATACACACACCAAGAAAATGATTGAACCCTTACAATCTTTAAAATTACAAATTTACAAACTAATTTACAATTCTGAGGCCCTCATGGCCAGATTTAAATCCATGTTAGCACAGTTTTTTAGAGATTTAAAATTTTAGTAAGAGGCACAAGCCCTAGAAAATCCTTCAAAACCACCAATTTCGTAAGATAGACTTGGAATTTAACAAATAATGAGCTTTTCAGATTTATGTTTATTGAGAGTCGGCTGGTCCAACCGAAGACTTCCCCAGACGCTCAATCTTAAAAAAAATTTCCCTGCACACTTAGATCTAAACCTTAGGTCAATAGAGATTTAAGAAAATAACATGAGATCTTTTAGAAAAATCAAAATGTCATTTTATGAATCCAGAAAACTGCACAAGATACCTGTATGCAGGTTAATCCATGATGGCCATCAACCATAAAATGCAAAAACAAAGTAGCAGAGTTTAGAGACAATTCACCAAATAGATCCGAGAAGGAACATCAAAATTTGTAACCCCAAAGTCTTTATGCTTTATTCCTCAAAAATTTAGAAGAGCTTCTAAGAACAAGTGCAGGATCCTGAGATCGGATGATTCAAGACTGACAAAGACCTCTAAATTTATAGGACAAAATCTCCAACGGCTAGTTTGGATGATACTTGTCAAAATAATTTCAACCGTCCAAAACATTTAATCATCTTTTAATCCGGAGCGTTGAAATTAAAATTTTGGGGAAAAAACGAATTTATCATTTAATTCAATTTTAATTAACTCAAAAATATTATTTTCGAGTTAATTACCCCAAAATTTTGACTTTGACTTAACCACCAAGGCCCAAAGGTCCAAAATTTCTTAAAATTATCAATATTCCCTTGGATTGGGGCTTTCAAAATAATTTTCCAAGGACCCACAAATTTTGCCTTTAAAGATTTAATCCTAACTTAGGACCCTAAATTAATTAAATTTCTGGTTTAAGATTTTTTAAATTAATTGACCAACAAATTTAATTAATTGACTGAGAGGGGATTATAATTATTTTTCCAACCCTCTTTACATGAGATGATACATTTACATACATGAAGGGGGAATATCCATTCGTATAGACCCTCAAATAGATACCCAGTTCTGAGACTCAAAACATGATCAAGTAGACCAAGTAGCTCAAACTACTTTTACAAGGACTCGATAGAAAACACTAGGACTCACTTAGCATGCTGATGACAAAATCCACCCTAGCTTTGGGGTGAGGCTGGAGGGAAAAACTCTGCCGATCACTTACGTGAATCAGTGAGACAAAAAATCTCCTAGGATAGAAATCATCAACAACATACTAGGCTTACCTAGGTTGTTACATACATTGACGGTCTTACTTAGATCATTTACATCATTACATGCAAAATGGGTTTACATCATTTATAAAAATTGTCGACTGATGATGGAATCTAAATGGTGCGACCACGTCGAACATGACGAATCCCATTTGAAAAAATTGGGGTGTACTACTATGGGGTCGTTGACAAAGTGTGGTCAACAGGACCCATAACCCAACTTCGAGGAAATAATCTTCCTAAAGTCACTTAACCAACATGATGTTTTAAGTGTGGGGCCCAGAGGGACCAAGGGACAACAAAGGGAGAGGGACAGCACAGGGGCCGCGTGGGCCAGGACAACGCAGAGTAGGCAGGGCAACGTGGCAAAGGAGGACAACGTAGCGGAGTGGGGCCCAATAGAATGTTAGGGTCTCAAGCATAAAAGGGAGTGAGGGCCTAGCTTCTCATTCATTCTATCATTCATCTTTAGAATTTCAAATTAACAGATATTGAGCACGCTTACGCTGTTTAGCTAAGTCTACAAGTAGTGTTCAGCACGTGGGTGTCTCTGAGTGGAGATCCCAGCCTCAGCCTCAGGAGACTTCGAGTACTCGCTCAGGTGAGGAGCTCTACCATCAGTTTTCAGAGCAGAGAACACAGAGCCATTCATCCAGGAGTTACGCAGTTCATCAGGTAGTGCAGTCACTCAGAGAGATTACGCAGTCTTGGAGGAGGGCAGCTCCGGGAGTGAGGGAGATTTACGAGTTTAAGTCTGGGAGAAGTGTGAGGAGATCAACCCTTCACAAGTTGTGTTTTGGAGTAGTGAGAGGCCAGCATTTCCAGTCATTCAGTCTAGAGGCTAGTGTACTCACTAGGAGTGTGTATTTTTCCCAAGGGGGTCAAATTCCGGGGTCAGCATTTCCGGAATTCCTTCTTGGGTTTTTCCGGGTTTTGGGAGGAGAGTTCATAGACGGATTTTCAAAGTTTTCTAAGCAGGGGAACAACCCCAAAGAGCAGCGCCATTCTTGCTAGTAGCAACACTTTCCAGCAGCAGCAACAACTCACGGAGTTACGTAGTCACTAGGAGAAGTAGCCATTCAGAGCAGGGTTTGGAGAGATATTTCAGCTTGCTTTGAGCAAGCCAAGGTGCCATCATTCTGATCACCTTCTTGTACTCATTTCATATTTCTAGATATATAATAAAATGGCTTAGCTTCTCTGAAATGTTTGTAGTGATTTTTATGGTGCATCTCTATTAGCCGTAGTTTTGTTTATGTTGCTTTGTATTGTTGTTTATTTCCTATTCGGAATATTAAAGTGGTATCAGAGCTCATAGACTTGTCTCACCCTGTGGATCAGATCAGTCTATGACACTAAGAGACAAAGAATACATCACCTACCGGAAGCAGCGGTACAGGAGCAGAGAGCGGAGGCTCGAGCCCACATTTAGTGAAGGGGACTGCGTTTATGTAGAGGATGCAGAGGAGGAAGCACCCATGGCAGATGAAGTAGATGACGAGAAGGAGTTCGGTAATCTCCTCTTGAAGTCTATGCAGGAACTCTCCAGAAAAATAGAGGAGATGGGTTAGAAGATTGTTGGGGAGAACAGACAGCGTGAGACCCTAAGGGGATTTCACATCGGGAAAGGGTCCGATACTTCTCATCACACGCAAGAGCAAAACACGGCGCAGCAGGTGGTGCTACGCACTCCCCCACATTCCATTATGCCCACATTCTTGACTGCAGGCAAGAGAACGGGAGGACCCCAGGAGCCGGAGATGGCTCATTACGGGGATTATTTTGCAAAATATCAGTCATACGAGCGAGAGTTTGGGGAAGCCCTCACTTTCCACGATTTCTGGTAGTTGAAGAACAACAACAGACCTCGTAACCAAAATAGAGGAGGTGGGTACACGCAGGGAGGTGAATTGCAACATACCATGGGCATATTTTTCTTGCCAACATATGAAGAGTCATCAAAATGTTCAGCAAAAGCTTGGGTGGAAAAGGTAGACATTTACATTCTGCTAAACCAGATGGCGGAGGTGGAGGCCATCAAGGTGGCAGCGCTGCACCTTGAAGGGGAAGCCCATGACTTGTGGTTCCATGGAATGGCCACGTTGGGTCACTCAGGAGTGACAGCGTATGCAGAGTTCACCCGGAGATTGAGGGAGAGATTTGGCCGAAAGGTTGCAATATCTCGTTTCGGGGATATCTCTAAAACACGGCAAACTCCAACCAGAGATGGACTGGGAGGGCATTTACCGGATATTCCGCCTTTGAAAAGAGGACGAGATCCGGCGGCTACCTAGCCCTTTCCAGACTCTGTCTAAGAGTGAAAGATAAACACACCAAGTGGTATAGAACTAGAATGCTCAAGAATATATAAAAATAACAGTGCAGCAGACATATAATAGCATAGAAAGAATGTACGGCAACTCATCCAGAAATATAGAGAGAAAATGCTAAGCCATTTTATTAAACTGAGAAATATAATGAAGTACAATAGGTGATAGGAGTGATGGCACCTAAACTTTCTCAAGGCAAGAGAAGAAATACTCTCAGAATACACCAGAAATGGCTGCTCTTTGAACTGCGTCCCAGCTGCTGGAAAACTGCCGTGTAGCTGCTACTGCTAGAATGAACTGAAGACTAGGGGCTGTTCCCCTTGCCGGAATGAGCTGAAAATCTGAAAATCTCCTCTACTTACCAATCCCGACAAAACCCAGAAACCATATCAAAAATGGCCGACCTCCGAAAAACACCCCCTTGGGGAATTACGCTGGCCTCCAAGGCTCTGCGCAGAGGCTAAATGAGAATGACTGAAACACCGCCTCAAACTCCACAAAAATCATCCCACAGGCAAAGGCTGATCCTCTGCTCAAAAGCCCGGCTCAATCTCCTGCAGAAATCCCGATCCGGAGCACCTCCAAGATGGACTGCGTCCCCCAGCTCCGCAACAAACCCAAACACCAAATCCTCTCACAAAATGCTGAAGAAATAACCTTGCCCGAGCAGGCACTCAAAGTCCCTCGAGGCTAAGGGCGAGATCTCCGACTGGAGACTAAACAGCCAGCGTGCTCAAGAAGACAAAACGTCCAGCTCAATATCATCAACAATATAATGAATCAAATGAGAAGGCTCCTCCCTCTTTTATAACTTTGGCCTTCTTCCAACCCTAAGGCCCATCTCCTCAACGTAGCCTCCCTCTTTTGCCACGTGCTCTTCCTCTCCTGCGTAGTAGCTTCTAGAGCATACGTGGGCCCCCTCTCTACGTGGTGCTTGGCCCCCCTTGGCTCCCCCTTAAGTCACAACGTTGTGCTACTAGGAGGGTGTTTTATTCCACTTAAGTGAGTTAGACCCTCTCCACTCACTTTTTATTTATTTATAAACTATAGATGGCAAAACTGAACAAAATCGAATATTCCAATTAGTTGTCGCTAATTAGGAATATTACAGTCTCCCCCGGCAAAATGTTGCTTGTCCTCAAGCAACTGAAGTGATGGATGCTGCAAAATTTTATCTCTCCCAAGTGGCATCCTCATCCGGCAAATTCTTCCACCTCACCAAGAATTCTCGGACTGTCCTGCTTCGTAGCTGCCTCTCCCTGGTATCAATAATAGCCTCTGGCTGCAACACCAAGTGCCCCTCATCATCCGTGGGTGGTAGCTCCTCTGTCACCATCACCTGCTGCCCCAGCGCCTTCTTCAGGCATGATACATGGAAAACGTTGTGGATCTTGCTGCCTTGGGGCAGTTCCAACTCGTACGCAACCTGCCTAATCCTGCGTATCGCCCTGTATGACCCGTAAAAGCGAGGCTTGAGCTTCTCATCTCCCTTTTGCTTCAGTGCTTCAGCGACGACTGTCGGTATGGCTGTAATCGTAGGTAGACCAAGTCCCCTACCTCAAACTGTCTCTCCACTCGACCTCTGTCGGCATACAGCTTCTGCTGGTTTTGTGCTGTAGCCATATTGTCCTTGAGAGCTCGGAGAATGTCCTAACTCTCTTGGATCCAAATCTTGGCTCTAGGAGCCTTGCTAGCACCGAACATCACATCAACAAAAGATAAGGAATGATACCCATACAAAGCATAAAACAGCGACATACCAATGGACATGTGATGTGTCGTGTTGTAGCAGTACTCCCCCAAATGCAACCACTTCAGCCATGCTCGTTGCTGCCCACTGAAATAGTTACACAAGTAGTCCTCCAGCCACTTGTTAACTATCTCCGTCTGTCCATCCGTCTGTGGGTGATAACTGGTACTCGGTGTCAACTCCGTCCCCACTAGTCAGAAAAGCTCCTGCCAAAATCTGCCCATGAAGCGGCTGTCACTGTCACTGATGATGGTCTTAGGAAGACCATGCAGCTTGAAAACCTCTCTGAAGAACAGCTCGGCCACCTGTGCTGCTGTGTAGTGCGCGGATATGGCGAAAAAGTGTGCATACTTTGTCAGCTGATCAACGCCGACAAAGATACAATCCTTGCCCTGCACCATGGGCAACCCTGTGATGAAGTCCATCGATATGCTCTCCCATTTCCCCTCTGGAATGGGAAGAGGCTGCAACAATCCTACGGGATGGGTCATCTCCCCCTTGTTCCTCTGACAAACATCGCACTCCCTGATGTGCTGGAGTACATCCTCCTTGAGGCCCTTCCATGAGAACCTCTCTCTAGTGGCACTGTAGGTTTTGGTAAACCCCTGATGGCCTGCCAATGGAGAATCATGTGATGCCTGGAGTATCTTCTTCTTAAACTGAGATCCCTCAGTCAAGAAGATCCTGTCCCTGTAGTAGATGATCTCATCAACCACTCTGTACCTGTCATCCACCACCTGTCCATCCAGCACCTCACATGCAAATCTGTCCTTGGAGTACTCCACTAAAAGTCGAGCCCTCCAATCTGTATCCAAGCTCATAAGAGATAACGTGGCTAGTCTACGTGAAAGGGCATCTACTACCACGTTATTCTTACCCTTGACATACTCAATGTCAAAGTCATATGCTTGGATCTTACTGATCCACTTCTGTTGCCTCTCCTGTAGCTGCTTCTGCTCCAAAAAGAACCTGAGGCTGTTGTGATCAGTCCTCACCCTGAACCTGTTCCCTACCAAATACTGCTGAAATTTGGCTAAGGCATGCATAATGGCCAACATCTCCTTATCGTATATAGAGTACAACCTCTCGTGCGGAAGGAGCTTCTGGCTCTGAAAGGCTATAGGGTGTCCTCCCTGCATCAATACTGCACCGATCCCCTCTCTCGACGCATCACACTCCAAGACAAATGGCTGCGTAAAATTCGGCAATGCAAGCACTGGGCAGCTACTCATCACCTCCTTGAGCCTATCAAAGGCTCGCTGCGTTGTATCCGACCAACTGAATGCCCCCTTCTTCATCAAATCTGTAAGGGGTGTAGCAAGCTGTGAGAAACCTTTGACGAACTTCCTGTAATAAGTACATATGCCAATGAACCCTCGAAGTTTCGTCACGTTCCTCGGCTCCGGCCAATCTTTGATGGCCCTAATCTTCTCCTCATGGACCCTCACTCCGTCCACTCCAATAATATGACCCAAATACAACATCTCCGTCATCCCAAACTCACACTTGGAGAGCTAAGCATAGAATTGTTGCTCTTCCAAGATATGTAGTACTGCCTCTATATGCTGGAGATTCTCCTCCCAAGTCCTGCTATAGATGAGTATGTCATCGAAGAAGACCAATACAAACTTCCTCAGATGACTGCGGAAGATATGGTTCATGCAAGATTGAAAAGTAGCTGGGGCATTGGTTAGCCCGAATGGCATAACCAGAAACTCAAAATGCCCATAATGACACCTGAAGGCGGTCTTGGGAATGTCTTGTTCCCTCACGCGAATCTGATGGTACCCTGATCTCAAATCAATCTTTGAGAATAACTTGGCTCCTCTCAGCACATCCATCAACTCATCGATCCTGGGTATAGGATACATGTTCTTCAGGGTCTTCTTGTTCAGGGCTCTGTAGTCGATACACATCCTCAAGGTACCGTCCTTCTTCTTCACCAACACCATGGAAGAAGCGAACAGACTCGTGCTTGGTCTGATGTGCCCAAGAGCCAGCAACTCCTGGATGGCCCACTCAATCTCATCCCCATAGGCTTTGGGATGCCTATAGGGGGTAGTAATCACTGCCTGAATGTCCTGCTCAAGCTCAATGGTGTGCTCAAACCCTCGGTCCGGTGGCCGACCTGGTGGTATATCCCCAAACACTGCATCATATCTGTCAAGGATGGCCTGTATATCAGGATGAACTGCCCTACCTGTGGTCTCTGCCTCTGATGCCCGCAACTCAACCGCCCACTCTATGTCTCCCTTCCGGAAATCTGCCTGCATCCGGTGTGCCGAAACTGTCTGCGGTGGGTAAGTGTGCATCTTGCGGATCTTCTCATGCTTCTCGGTCTTCTTATCATCCCACTCCATCTCTAAGGCCTCCCAATCTGTGGTGACCTTTCCCAGAGTAATCAACCACTGAACACCCAATACCACATTGGTATCTGGTATGTTGACCACGAAAAAGTGATCAGTCACGGTGTAGGTACCCATCGTCACTGGCAACTCTGGAACATACCGGGCACACTGCATCGTCTGGGCTCCTGGGACCAAAACTGAAAATCCGTCAAAGCTCTCAGTCGGTATACCTCTCCGCTCGACCATCTGTGCATCAATGAAGTCGTGGGTTGCCCCACTGTCAACCAAAACTGACACTCGCTGGCCACGTACTGTCCCTCGTACGCACAACGTCAAATACTTGGGAACTCCTTGCAAGGCTGCAAGGGTCCCCCCTGTGGGTGCAAAAGCTGCACCTCCCGTCCCTGGAGGTGGAGGCGGCAACTGATCCTGGGCCGTCTGACTATCTCTTGCCTCCTCATCCTCTTCCCCGCTATCATCAGAGAAGACCTCAATGAAGTGTGTTTTGCCAGCAGCACACCTATGCCCTGGTGCCCACGGGTCCTGACAAGTGTAGCACAACTGCTTCTTCCTCAGCTCCCTCCTGGCATCATCATCTATCTGTGCCCGTCCTGGATTCCCCTTTGGAGGTGGAACCCTCACATCTTTCCCCTTGGACTGGAAACCCTGTCTCTGGGGGTAAGGTGTACGAGTGCTGGGCAATGCATCCTGTAAATCCCGTGTCCTGCTAATAGCATCCTGGAGTTTAGCTAGTCTAGTAGATCTCACTAATCCCCGAAGTGGCTCTGCTAACCCCTCCACAAACATATAGATCATCCGTGCTACGGATAGATCTGGTACTGTCACTGAAACCCTCAAGAAATCTGCAATGTATGTCTCCGGGCTCCTCGTCAGCTCAACAAAGTGTTGTTTCGGATCCCTCTGGTCAAATCGCTCCATCAACCTCCTGGTAAACTCGGCATATGTCGTCACTGTAGAATGTCCGAGTGTGACCATCCCATGGAACCACCAGTCCTGGGCCTCACCATCCAAGTGTAATGTCGCCACCTTGATGGCCTCCGTCTCCGACATCTGGTTAAGCTGGAAGTAGATGTCCAGCTTCTCCACCCAAGACTTTGCCGAACTGTTTGATGAGCCATCAAACGTAGACAAATGGAATCTGCTAGATGTGCGATGGGTATCTCCATCATGATAACGTCGGTGCCCTCTATGATGGTCGCCGGGTCTACTGTCCCGCTGGAGCTGAACAAAATCTCGGAATGAGAGAGCATCTTTGAACTCTTGCCCATAGGGTTGATACTCTACAAAATACTCGCCCATGTGTTCGGGCTCTGCCTCCTTCCCCTGTGTCTGCTCCCAAGAAAGTGGGCATGGTAGAGCGGTTAGGTGCACATGAAGCCATCGGCTGAGGAGTATCATGCTGAGCAACACCTTGCTCCGGCAAATGATGGGATGTACCTGATCCCTCACCTACCTGGAAAACCCGTGGGGTCTTACGCTGTCTAGCCTCTACAGCGGTGAATCTCTGACCCATCACCTCAATCTGTCTAGCTAAATCCTACACCGATTTGAGGAGTGCCTCCCCAAACTATTTGGCCTCTGTGTCATCCGCCATTGGTCCTCTGCTCTAAATCTAATACAGGTTCCTCTTGCTCTGCGTCTGTCACAGGCTCTCTCTTCTGCTCTGTGTCCACCACCCGAACACAGTCTCCCTCTCCGTAGGTGTTCTCCAACCTATGCTCACGGTCTCTGTACTTCCTGCCTCTATAACAAATATATGGTCTCTTCCCCGGTGTCATAGACCACAGGCTGAGCCAGAACTATGCTCTGATACCACTGTAATATCCCGTTTCGGGGATATCTCTAAAACACGGCAAACTCCAACTAGAGATGGACTGGGAGGGCATTTACCGGATATTCCGCCTCTGAAAAGAGGACGAGATCCAGCGGCTACCTGGCCCTTTGCAGACTCTGTCTAAGAGTGAAAGATAAACACACCAAGTGGTATAGAACTAGAATGCTCAAGAATATATAAAAATGATAGTGCAGCAGACATATAATAGCATAGAAAGAATGTATGACAACTCATCCAGAAATATAGAGAGGAAATGCTAAGCCATTTTATTAAACTGAGAAATATAATGAAGTACAATAGGTGATCAGAGTGATGGCACCTAAACTTGCTCAAGGCAAGTGAAGAAATACTCTCAGAATATACAGGAAATGGCTGCTCTTATGCTGAAACTGTGTCCCAGTGTGCGGAAAAGCTAACGAAGTGTCGTACTCTGCTAGAATGAGCCCGAAGACTGAGGGATGTTCCCCATACGGAATAGGAAGCTGAAAATGCGGAAATCTCACTCTACTCACCGATCTCGACAAAACCCGAAACCATATCAAAAAATGGCCGACCTCCGCTTGCCCCACTGGGGGGTCGTTGGCCTCCAAGGCTCTGCACAGAGGCTAAATGAGGATGACTGAAACACTGCCTCAAACACCACAAAAATCCTCCCAACGGCAAAGGCTGATCCTCTCCTCAAAATCTCGGCTCAATCTCCTGCAAAAATCTCGATCCGAAACACCTCCAAGATGGACTGAATCCTCCCTCTCAGTGACTGGGTAGTCTCTATGAAAGCCCAGCTCCGCAACAAACCCAAACACCAAAACCTCTCACAAAATACTGAAGAAATAACCTTGCCCGAGCAGGCACTCGAAGTCCCCCGGGGCTAAGGGCGAGATCTTCGACTAGAGACACTCAATGCACTAAACAATGCTGCAGACAAGCTAAACAGCCAGCGTGCTCAAGAAGACAAAACATCCAGCTCAATATCATCAACAACAGAATGAATCAAATGAGAAGGCTCCTCCCTCTTTTATAACGTTGGCCTTCCTCCAACCCTAAGGCCCATCTTCTCAATGTAGCCTCCCTCTTTTGCCACGTGCTCTTCCTCTCTTGCGCAGTAGCTTCTAGAGCATACGTGGGCCCCCTCTCTACGTGGTGCTTGGCCCCCCTTGGCTCCCCCTTAAGTCACAACGTTGTGCTACTAGGAGGGTGTTTTATTCCACTTAAGTGAGTTAGACCCTCTCCACTCACTTTTTATTTATTTATAAACTATAGACGACAAAACTGAACAAAATCGAATATTCCAATTAGCTGTCGCTAATTAGGAATATTACAAGGGTCTGGAAGAGCATTTTGTCGAGCTGACCAAGCTCAAACAGACTGGGAACCCAGAGACATACATTTCTGAGTTCCTGAGACTTTCAGTGATTGTGCCAGACTTGTCTGCAGCTAGGAGGATTTACATGTTCATTGATGGGTTGGCAGAGCCTTTGCGTGGGTTAGTCAAATCTACTAGGCCTGCTAAACTTCAGGACGCAGTTGGAAGGACAAGGGACTTGCAAGATGCTTTGCCCAAGACCAGAGCTCCTTTCCCCCAGAGACCAGCATTCCAGCCAAAGGGGAAAGACACAAGAGTTCCACTGCCGAAAGGGAACCAGGGCCGAGGGCCTTTGGACAATGATACCCGGAGAAATTTGAGACAGAGGAAGCTACGCTTCACATGCCAGGAGCCATGGGCATTGGGTCATCGATGTGCGGCAGGGAAGGCACATTACATCGAGGTCTTCTCCGACATTGAGGGAGAAGAAGATGCGTATGAGGAGTTGGAGTGAGATGCCAGCGCTGATGCACCGAGAGGAGATCATCCACCACCACCTCCACCAGGAGCAAGAGGGGCAGCGTTTGCACCCACAGGAGGAGTCCTTGCATCTTTGCGAGGAGTTCCTAAGTATTTGACACTGCGTGTCCGAGGCACTATCCAAGGACAACATGTTTCAGTTTTGGTGGATGGCGGGGCCACTCATAACTCATTGATGCCCAGCTAGTGCAGAGGAGGGGCATACCGATGGAGAGTTTTGATGGGTTCTTAGTGTTGGTTCCAGGTGCCAGAACCATGTAGTGTATGAGGTATGTTCCAACATTGGCAGTGACTATGTGGACGTACACGATGACTAGCCACTTCTTTGTGGTTGACATCCCAAATACCAATGTGGTATTAGTAGTGCAGTGGCTGATTGCATTGGGTAAGGTCACCACAGATTGGGAGACATTGGAGATGGAGTGGACAAACAAGAAGAGTGGGAAGCATGTGATGATCAGAGGCATGCACACATACCCTCCTCAGACAATTTCAACACACCGGATGGAGGTAGACTTCCGAAAGGGGGACATAGAGTGGGCAGTAGAGTTGTGTATTTCAGAGGCAAGAGTCATAGGGCAGCCAGTACACCTCGATGTGCAGTGAATATTGGATAGGTACTCGGTTTTTGGGGACATACCACTGGGGCAGCCACCGGACCAAGGGATTGAGTGCACTATCGAGTTGAGGTAGGGGATCCAGGCTGTGATTGCCACCCCCTATAGGCACCCCAAGGCCTACATGGATGAGATTGAGAGAGCTATCCATGAGCTCTTAGCACTGGGACACATCTGACCCAATACTAGCCCATTTGTTTCTTCTATTGTTTTGGAGAAGAAGATGTTGGAAATACCGAGAGGCGGGGGGGGGGGGGTGAATCAGTCTTTCTTTCAATTAGAGCATTAGTTAATCTCTGGTGTATACATTGTTTGTACAATGATAGCAGCAAACAAGAGGAACACAAATGCACACAGTTTTTAAGGTGGAAACCCACTCTGGGACAAAAACCACCTAATGCTTTTCTAATAATTCTTTTCAACTCCAATTGAAAATAAAGCTCCAACTTCCTAGAATCTAGAAAAGCATTCTTCTCTAGCTCCCACTGGATTGACGCTCCAACGCCCGAGATTCTTCAGTAGTCACTGAACGGATGCCCCAACACCCAATGAGCTACAACTCACCCTAGCACCACCCTACCACCCTATAGAAGAATAAAAGAAGAATGGACTCTTGTACCAGGGAAAATATGTAATATTCCGAATAGGAAATAGACAGCAATACACAGCAATACAAGCATACAACTATATAGGAAAATGCTGGAAATAGAATATAGAGCAAGTACACATAAAAATGCCAGGAATGCTAAGCCATTTTATTAATCTGAGAATATATATGGGTACAATAGATAATCAGAATAAGTGCACCTATCCTTGCACAAGGCAAGTGAAGAACCCTCTCAGAACAGGAAATGGCTGCTATAGAGGCTGCGTCCCAGCTGCTGAAAGAAACTGCCGTAAAATGATGCTGTTGCAATGAACTGGAACTAGGGGCTGATCCCCTCGCCGGAATGAGCTGAAAATCTGTAGATCGCTTGTACTCTCTGCTCCGGACAAAACCCAGAAACCATGAACAAAATGGACCACCTCCGAAAAACACCACAGAAGCCCTCCTCAAGGAAAAACGCTGTCCCTCCAGGCCCAGCGCAGATGCCAAATGAAAAACGCTGAGAAAGAGCCACAAATCCCTCCGGAAACTCTCCAACTGATAGAGACTAAACCTCCACGCTGAAATACGCTGAATCTCCCACAGAAATCCCCACAACTGAACTACTCTAACTCAAACTGCGTCCTCCCTCCAAAGACTGCGCAATCACCCAATGAAGCTCAGCTCCCCAGCAAAACACCCAACCAATTCACCTGCAAATCTCCTGCTAAAGACTGAAGAAATACCTTGCCCGAGCAGGCACTCGAAGTCCCCCGGGGCCAAGGGTGAGATCTCCGACTGGAGACACTCAGTCGCACTAAACAGTGCTGCAGACCGACTAAACAGCCAACGTGCTCAAGTAGACAGAAGTCTAGCTCAAAATATCATCAACAATATCAATAATGCCAAATGGAATGGCTCTCCCACCTTTTATAGTGCTAGCTCCCCTCAAAACCCTAACGTGGTCCCCTCTCTCCATGTGCTCCTCCTAAGCCTGTGCAGTTGCTTCTAGAGCCTACGTGAGGCCTCCCTCATACGTGGTGTGGACCCCCAAGGCTTCCCTTTAAGTCATAACGTTGCTCCTACTAGGGAAGTACTTCATTTTATTAAAGTGAGTTGACCCCTCTTTCTCACTTTTATTTATTAATTAGCTATAGGCGGCAAAACTATACAAAAATCAAATATTCCAATTAGCGGTGCTAATTAGGAATATTACAAAATGGTCCACTTTACAATGATATAGAATGATGTAAAAGAAGAAGATATACTAGACCATAACCCCAACTTTGACACAACCACCTAATGATGATCCTAGACCTCCCAACACTGCCTCTTCAACCCTTGGCAGATAGACACTAGTACAATTTGTACAATAATGTATTTACAATGACTAAGTACAATGATACCTTTACAATGATTGTATGCGGTGCTTCCCACTTGAAGACTTCATATGATGAACTTCTTTAACCTGGCATTGTGCACCTTAGTTGGGTGCTCTTGTCATGCTACCCTACTTTGCACCTTGTTTGCTTTTACGCCATAGAAAGTACGGTACTTTGCAATCCTTGACAACACATGATCCCAGCTTTTCTTGCCTTCTGGGAGCTCGATATTGAATCTGGTGTATCTCTGTTATTTCAGATCCCCAATATGTTATTTTTGGTTTAGTAGTAGTCCTTTGAGTCTTCTTTTCAATGCCACAAGTCTGACCCAATTTGGATTCTTCAAGAGAGATTTATGCCCAATCTCTCACAATGACCTAATTATGGACTGGTTCGACGGAAACCCACACTTGTACAGAGTGCCACCGTGTCAACATTTCTTCATTGCCTCGAAATTGATAGAACGAAAATTACGGACTGTGTATACGCACTACCGATTCCAATCCGATACTCAGAGAGAGAGTTATGACAATTTTACCAAGGTCACTTCTTTGAGATGAATTTCAGGAGCCTGCAAAAACCCTTACTTCCACAGATCATATCTCCAAAAATATTGCGCAACTAGATCTGAAATTTTTGCTGCAGCTTCCTCAGGATTTTGGCTTCGCCTCATAAAAATTTCAGCTTCTGAGCCTTAGTAGAAAAAAAGTTAGAGCGAAAATGCCACGATGACCTGTTTCAGATGGCCAAATCCCATGCATAAGGAGGAAATGAAGATCACAATTTATATGAATGCTTAAGTTGAGAGGGGCTTCAACAAGTGAACGTGGGAGGGATCTTAGGAGCTTTTAATTATGACCTTTCAATGACCCATGCCCCAACCCCATGGGGTTTTAGCCCACTAACTGGGGTTACAAACTTCAAACATGAATATCTCTCAAACCGTGAAGAATTACATGGCGTGCCATATATCAACGGAAACATCTCGACAAGTAGAAACCATCAAAAGCATTATTGACCCGAATATATTAATTTGGTAGGTCAAAATTCCCATGCAATAGTAGGTTAGCCAGTGTTTTAGCAGGTTGACATCAATGACAACCGCTGATCAACAATCTCCCCTTTTGGCATTGATGGCAACACAAGTACTCCCCCTGCGATCATGACACCTCTTCCTACAACATTCTCTCCCCCTTTGACATCAATGGAAAAGGGTAACTCCCCCTGAAACACAACCATCCTGCGGACCTATACACACTTCCACTCACGCTGACACACAACCGTCCTGCAGACCTGTACACACTTCCACTCCCCCTTTATATTCTGAAAAAGGAAAATCTAATGAGAACTTGGGAGAATCCCAAGCTTCTGGCAAAGATATTCCAATGATGGCGAATATTTAATATGTGATTCTTTTGGTGCTGCTTGGAATCTTGCTACTTGTCCAACTGCTTGCATAACATTTGGTCGGGAGGCTGTTACATATAGAAGACTACTAATCATAGATCTATACAACCTTTGATCCACATCCTTAGATGAGTTGTAATTGCTCAATTTGCAACCAAGTAAAGACATCTCTAAATCACTTTGCACCTTTGTAGCAAAATTCTTACTTAGTCGATCATCATTGCTACCAATTATTGTATCATCCTCTTTAGCTATTAGCCATGCTTTAGTTGCTTCATCCAGAACATATATGTCGTTTGGAGCTCGACTTGCTGTAGCCACAATTTCACCATACACGCCTTTCCTGATTTCACATTTCGTGGAGTTGAATAGTATTGTGTGTCCTTGATCACACATTTGTAGAACACTGAGCAGATTGTGATTCATGTTTTCAACCAATAGAACACTCTTGGCTAGAACATCTTTGCTTCCGAGAGTGACAGTACCTGATCCTATAACATTTGAAGATCCATCATTTCCAAAGGACACGGTTCC